>JAJTUV010001078.1:0-600000 GCA_021653895.1 Mastomys natalensis
TTTCAACTATTGATAGCTTTCTGACAGAGGGCCCCTAAGGGTCGGAGAGAAAATATCCTCTGAGAACCAAGTGTCTCCTAAAACCTAACCTGCAGGGTCTTGGGAGAAGGCAAAGTTCCCAGCCTGGGAAAGGCTTCATCAATGATGCCTGGCTTTACCTGAGTTTCTGTGAAAATAGTTAGGCCTGGAGATAAGTAAGTACACTGACCTGGGTGCTCCTCAGGCAAATGCACTCAGCACAGAAGCCTGGTAACCTCGTTCCCGGAACCACGCGGAAGGAGAAAACTGATCCCAAAGTGTCTGCTGGCCTCTACGTGTGCACTGTGGTATACACAGCATACATCACTGTCAACATCATCATCATCATGATAGTGTAAGTGAAAATGTTGAGGGATTCAGATGTTCATAGTCCTTCAAGAAAGGATGGGTCCTCACAGGAGTGTAGGAGCTGAGAGTGCTGTGAAGCGTTAACTACAGTAGATCTGCACTTTACACTTTTAGAACTGTAATGCAGTTTACATAAGTCAGCGCTGTAGGGATGTCACTTGGTAGAGTACTTGCCTAGCATGAGTAAAGCCGGTATACGTACTGCACGGACTTGCAGTGATGCTGTACTGGTACATGCTCGTTCCTGTCTTTTATCTTCTTTTCTTGATGTTGTTTGGGTTTTCATTTTGAGACAAGATATGTAGCCCTGTGTGTCCTGGAACTCACTGTAAAGACCAGGCTGGCCCAGCTCCGCTTCTGCGTGTGCCACCATGCCCAGCAGTTTTTTTTTGTATGTTTGTTTGTTTTGTTTATGTGTACAGATGTTTTGCTTACATCCATGTCTGTGTACCATGTGCATGACTGGAGCCCAGAGAGGTCAGGACAAGATGCTGCTGCATCCCCTGACTGGAGCTAAGGACAGGTGCATGTGGGCACTGGAAACTGAGGCTGGGGTCTCTTAACCACTGAGCCATTTCTCCAAGCCCAGTAGTGCGTGCTTGTACTTCCAGTACTCAGAAAGGAGAGGCACAATGATCACAAGTTAAAAGTCGTTCTCAGACACAAAGGGATTTTTAAGGCTCCTGAGCTACAGAAGACCTGTTTGAAAGAAAAGAAAAAAACATAACTTTATAAATAATGCAAATAAAATATTGCCAGGTTTGTGACACATAAGATTCTGCTCAAGTAATGAGCCATTATTTTGTTTGTTGATATTGTTCATATGCATTGCTCCTGCAGGTGCTTTCATGTGTGACATATGGGTGTTTGACACAGATGCGATCTTTAATCATGGATTTTTTTCCACATTTACGTAAAAACTACACATTTGTATCATTTTCATGGATTTCAATTCTATCTTTTGTTTCTTTTTTTATTCCAATGTGGGTGTGCACATGTATATGTGTAGGACGAGGATGTCTCCCATCAAGTACGAACCAGACCAGCTCTGCTTGGTTTCTGGATCAGACAAGTTGGGCACTTTCATGGATAGCCAGGTGTAGGGGCTCACCTTTAATCCTGGCACTTGGGAGGCAATCAAGAACAAGCTGATCTCCACAGCAAGTTTCAGGACAGTTAAAGCTACGTAATGAGACCTTACCTCAAACAAATAAGCATGTAAGAGACAGTAGGACTGGGGAGCACTCGAGGTGAGGTCAGGGTGTCTTGGCAGGTGCCCCAGGTCTACCTAGAGTTGTGACTCTTGTGCTTCAGGCTCTTCAGAGCTGGGACTCCTGCCTCAGCCTATAACTTATGATTTGCCTTATGGTTTCCTAATGCTCTTTAAAATGGTGCTCATTAAAATAAAAATGAAGTCATTTCATCTTTAAATAAACTTGGGGAAAATGCTGACTGGGTAAACTATTCTGAAGTGGTTTTGTTTTAATCTATCAGGTACTTTCGTGTCTTCATTTTCATTAAGATTTTCTGTTTTACTTCTTTTACAACATACTTTTGAAACAAAATAAAAATGTATTGGTTTTGTTCCACTTCCAGGAACCCAGTTACATGAGAAATGATGCTGAAGACATAATAGCTCCTGTGCACTCACAACAAAACATAATGTGGGACAACATTAAAGATGGGATTCTGCAGCAGTCCTCAGATAGGTGGGTGGCGGCCTCAAACCTGGATCTGAACGTGGGGGGCTGAGGCAGGAGGATCACTACAAGTTGGAGATCAGCTAGGTTAGAGTGAAACCCCGTCTCCATGTAATGGGCATACAGTAGTTCCCCTAAGTACTACTTTAGTATATATTTTGGTATTGTACAATCCTATGGCACTAAGGAAATGTTATAAAAGTGCTCAGTAAAGGTTAGACTTGGTTTTGCTAACATGTTGATAAAGGGAAAGGGATGCTAGTTTCCAGTAGCTGCTCTGAAAGAGAGATTCTCTGACAACCTTACCATTTGATGAGTTGAAATCTGTGATTTGGAGACTAGCAAGCTGTCTCAGCAAGTGAAAGTGCTGGCCTTGCAAGCCTGATTAACAGAGTTGGAGCCCCAGAAGCAATGATCTCATGGTACTTGTCTATATGCGTCTACACACACACACACACACACACACACACAGAGTCACACAATAATTAATAAATTTTTCAAACACCGAAAGATTGTGATGTGGAACATTCCCACGTGCCAGTGTTTGGTCTGCCCTGCTGGTGGGAAGTGCTCTGTAAGCACTGCTCCTCATGTTTTGTGACCAACACTCACATAGCAAAACGTTGGACCCGCAGGTTTTGGCTCTCAACTGCATTTCCCCTGTAAGAAACTGGGTGTGAGATAAAGGAAGAAGAGTTTTCACTTGGGAAGAATGAGGATGTGTTTAGGATCAGAAAAGAATGTACAGACCCTCAGGGCTCAGCTTCCCCTTAGGCCTTTCTTAGGGAGAGCCAGCCGAAGGCCACAGTAGGCTGGGTTTTAATTCCCTGTCTTTGAAACTCATTGCACTTCATTCATACTGTGGGCATGAAATGCATGCACATACCCACAGAATTAACTCACAGTAGGGAAATGCACACACAGAAATTCCAAAGCGTATCATTACTAATGTAGAATACCAGTCACAATATATGCCAACCTTTTATGTTGTTACTAAAATATTTTACTTTTCTCTCTTTCTAGGACACCCTGTAAGCTCTCCACACAGTTTTCTTCAGACAGTAAAGTCTACTCTGAGTAAGATCATGTTGGCCTCTTCATACTGTGGTGGGAAGAAGAATTAAGGCTGGGGAACATAAGATCATTTAAGACTGGAGCTCATCTCTCTCCTCCGAGCTTTGGAATATCAGCTGTTTAGTCAGTGCTGATGGAGGAACTATGGCATTTTATCTTTAGTAGAAATGTGTCCCTAAGTTAATAACATCTATTAATAATTTCTAATTGTAATTGTAAAATTCTTGCTTATTTTTATAATAAGACAATAAAGAAGCCTGCAGGGAATAATTGAAACTCAGGGTCTCTTTGGTGGTTTGGGATGCATACCATGTCATCGATGGTATCAAAGATTAGATTACAGTTTTAAGTTACATTTTTCAAGAAAATAATGTATTTTATAGTTTCATTTATTTCCAAGCCTGATTGTTCTTAAGCGAGTTCTTGTGGCTTGGTTTTAAAACACACTGGTTGCACAGCCACCTCTCCCTAAGTAGTTCATTCAGCAATCAAGTATCCTCTTGCCATTTCCATTCCTTCATGAGTTAGCTAAGTAGAATCAATTATAGTAGAATCCTAACCTTCTTATAACAGGTACTAAAATTTAGACATTAAATAGTATAGTAAATGAACACATTTTTGTGTTCAAGTAATTTAAAAATTACTACAGCATTTTCATCTAAAAAATGCCTATTAGAAATTCTTTTCTCTTTTATAGGGATTTTGAGAAAAAAAATTCTTTCTCCTCAGTAAATTTCCTAATTTAAACACAAGATGCTGAAGTCAATAAGCATTACGCTCCCCCGGTGACGTCTCTCTTAGGATTTTTGCTGTTGTGAATATTCCAGAAAGATGAAGCTTTATTCTGTTGGGTGCTAGTTTCTCACTTTTGCTATTTTCCTTTTTGAACATGAGAAAACAGATGTGTTTTATAACATTCCCTGTCCTCACGGGTAGCAGTCCCTGTGACGGGAGCGGGGTGTGCCTGCCTGGGCTTCTCTGCCATACAAGGGTTCTGACACTCTGTTCCTCTGCAGTGAAGAAGAACTGCTGTACCTGAGTTTCATGGAAAATGTGACGGATGAGATCTTGAAACTTGGTTTATTTTCTAACAGGTTAGAGGGGTTTGAGTTTGTTTGTTTTTTTTAATGTTTATGGTACTTGATGTTCATTAAATATTTTCATACTATATAATTTTTTTTAAAGTTACTTATGAGGTTGCAAAAAGTTATATTGTTTTTATGATCATTTTCTTATAATAGAAAATTATAAAGACTGTTTCACACTCCATAGAAAACAATAGATTTTTTTATTTAAGTATTATAATATCTTGGTTTATATCAGAATATATAATGAATGGAAGTTTTGCTATCTGGACAGCCTTCCAGAAGGACCCAGGTTCAGATCTCAGCACCCACATTGTGAGCCAAGCATGGTCTCGTGCAGGGCTATCAGGGGCAGAGACAAGAGGTTTACTGGGGTTTGCTGGTTGCCAGCCCACCTAAAAACAGGAACTTCAGTTAAGGAGAGGCGATTCCCTCACAGGAATAGGCAAAGAATGATAGACACAGATGCAGTCCTTGACCTTGGGTGATGCACAGGCATGCACACATACAAAACTACTAACTTTAAGAGCTGCATAAGGAGTTTCTAAGTTTCAAGGTGAGACAGTTGCTTCCCAGCAGCAACTATGTGTGGAACTCTACTGGACTCCACATTTTACATGGTTACATGGTAACTTTTATGTTTTTTAATACAACCCAAAATTTGCATATCATTTACATGTTTCCTTAAATGTTTATATTTTCCTCTTAAGATTTAGCATTGGTTCATAAGACCAAACATAGAAACAGGCTGAGAAAGAAACTAAATGGTGCAGGATGGAGTTCATCACACTGAAAGGTCTTCAGCGTGCACCTAGTTGATGAGAAAATGTGTTGTGTGTGTGTGTGTGTGTGTGTGTGTGTGTGTGTGTGTTTTATACTGAAATAATATGTTTATTTACTCCCAGCTTAAGGAAATACATAAGCATAGAACAATGTCCAGGAGTGCAATTCCAAAATGTTAACAGTAGCTATAGAGTAGAGTACAAGTTTCTGGGTCCTTTAAAAATGATAGAATAACCCAGGCATCCTGGGTTACTGCATGAGCGATGGTAATTCGAGTGACCAAGGAAATTGTTTCCAGGAGACTGAATAGTTAGTGTGATAATGGGCCTGCTGTAGAAAGAATACATTCCCTGAAGCTAGTCACTTCCCCGTTAAATTCTCTGAAGGGATTGTGACCTTTGCTTCTCAGTTAAATTTTCTGAAAGGACCTAAGGGGAGAGGAAATGCATCCTAGAGATGTAATTTCTCATCTTTAACATGGTTTTCACTGGCCTTCATATCCTGGCTTTGGCAGGAAGAGAGGTAAAATTGCTGCTGTGGGCTGGGCATGGCAGCACATGCCTTTAATCCCAGCAAGGAGGCAGATCTCTGAATTCCAGGTCAGTGTGGACTGCTTAGAATTCCAGGCCAGCCAGGGCTACATAATAGACTGTGTCTGGGTTGAGTGGGGTAGACTGTCGTATATCTAGCTATGTTCAGCATAAATACCTGGCATTCACTTGGAGGCTGTTTTGTAGGCTTGGCACCAATGGAGTGTATACTTTAGGAGCCAAGGTTAACTAGTTCTCTGAGAGCATTTTCTGTAGGATTTGGTGAAGAGCACAGGGAGCTTTTAGTGTCTGTGTGTCTAATGGGGAGAGAGATTCGCAGGCAGTTTTATACTTCACCTAAACATTCACAGAAACATAAATAGTACACAATCCTTCAGATAGACTGGCATCTGTTATATAACTTAAAAACAAATGCGTACAGAAGCCAGGCTGCCTGCCAGGTTAGAGAACTTGACAGAGCAAGATTAGTTTCTAGCTTTACAGAGAAAACCATTCATCTGAAAACCACTTTCCAGCCTTTGTTGGTTTTTACATTATATAACTATTTTACACTTAGTGGATTATCTGATTTTAAGATACTGGTATTTTTCTTTATCATTTGTAGGTTTTTAGAACGACTGTTTGAGCGACATATAAAGAAAAATAAACATCATTTGGAGGAGGTCTGTCTTTCTTTGGAATTTAATGTTTTTCTATTTTCTGAAAGAATGTATTTTATTTAAAACAGGCACTTTCCCCTTGTGCATTTTATGAGGGGAAGGGGGTGGGAGCTGTCAAAGTGTTGGTCCTCTGAGCGAGCAGCACTGCAGATAGAAGAGCCCGGTCTTAGTTAAGTTAATGTAATGATCAGGATTGCTTTTCGCCCTTAACCCTAGGGGAAGATGCGCTACCTGCTGCATGGGCTGAAGGTTGACTTAGGCTGTATATCCGAGGAAGATCCAGCAAAACAAAAACAGTTCCGAATGTTGAATCAACTTCATTTTCAAAAGGCTCTGATTACAAGAGAAAACGAACTTGTAAGTGATGAAGAAATAGTAAGTCACCATGAGCGTCAGCAGTACCAGGAGGCCCTGGACATGCTGTCATCTATGCCGAAGGAGGAAAACAAGATGTTCTCTTTACCAGGTGAATTTTTAATACCCGTCCATAAAGCCAAGCATTCAGAAGGCGTCATAATTCAACAGGTCAGTGATGAAACAGATCATGAAGCCTTTCCCTGGGATGAAAACAATCCAAGTGCTTCTGATAGTTTAATAGACCAGGAAACCTCTGTGGATGTCATTGAAGGTGACAGTGACTTCGAAAGGGTTGAGACCTCCAGGGAACTCTGTTGTCTGAGCACATCACTGTCCCCGTCAGTTCCATTCCCCAGCATCGAAGGTGGCAGTAATCATGATAAGGAATTATCGACTCTAAAAATCATGGAAATGAGCATTGAAGACTGACCTTTGGATCTTCATTAATAAATACTCCATGTGGCCAGTAACTCAATATATCACTTTTCTTCTTTTTTGTCCCCTTTTACATATTAAGATTTCTGTAATTTCAATGCTATGTAATAAATTGCCATAAATTTAGTGTCTTGAAACACCACATATTTATTATTAACCTCACAGTCTGTGGTTCAAGAATTGAAATACAGAGTGATGGGTTCTCTGCTCTGGTTCAGAAGCTACCATCCAGGTGGTATTCAGGGCTGTGATCTCATCAGGAGGCTTGACTGAGGGAGAAGCTGCTTCTTCACTTCAGTTGCCTGCAGGATTCGTTTTCTTGTACAGTAGATTTGAGAGTTTCATTTGGTTTTGCCACGTGCACTCTCCCTAATCATATCACAGCATGGCTACTTGCTCTTTGAAGGCAAAGGAGAACCACAGAGACTGCTAGCAAGACAGTCACTTTTTGCCTTAACTCCTTTGGTTAGAAGCAGGCAAGTCACAGGTCTCTTGCCCTCTTCAGGGGTGAGGGGATGATACATACATTAGAGTGCAGATGCACGGTGGGAACTCCTTCGACACCACTGCCAAAGTCATTTTTCAGAGGAACATGTTTAATCCAGCACAGTGATCTCATGAGCATTTGGGATGGTCATTAAAACATTACATCTTATAATTAAAGTACAGAGGCTTGAGGGTTATGAGTTTGAGATCAGCCTGTCCTGTAATAGAGGGTCTGTCGCAAACAAAAACCAGAGACCACACAAAATGAAAGCAGTGTTTCAAGAGACTAGCCTCGATTTGTCTTTTCAACTGTTTACAATAATATGATTGGCTATCCAGCCACTGTAATGTGCTAAGTTTTCATGTTGCCGGTGCTGCAAGAGGTAGGGAGTGGATGTTTGTGGTTTGAGGATGACAAGCTGACCTGGGAGAAAACTGCAGTGCTGAGGTAGAGTCTCCTCCTCCAATGGCTGTTGTCCCATAATGCATCCCTTCCTCAGGCCTCTGGAAATCTCTCAACTCTTAAGGCAGGGTCTTGTAACTCAGGCTTGTCTGAAACTGTTGTGTTAGCAAAGGATGGCCCTGAACTTCTGACTGACCTTGCTTCTACCTCCCCAGTGGTGGTAGTTAAAGGCTATGCTGTTTTAGAGGGTGTTGGGTACTGAGCCTGGGCCCTTGTGCATGCGAGGCAAGCACTCTAGCACCTTCATGCTTCTGAGCCCTTGACAACGATCAAGTGTTAATGGCATCTTTCCCCATGCTTCCTTATCTTAGCTCTTGAGCTAGCCTTAGACTCCTCATCTACCCACTTTTATTCAATTTCTGAACTCCATCTTTCCTCAGCAGTAGCTGTACAACAGATTCTTATCCATTGCCCATCAGCAGACCCAACTGCTGCTGCTTCGTGTGTGTGTGTGTGTGTGTGTGTGTGTGTGTGTGTGTGTGTGTGTGTAGCCCTCACCCATTCTAATTTGTATACTTCTTAGGACACTTTGCTATTATCCTTTAGTTTCTCTTCAATTTTTGTTTTAAGAGATGAGTTGATATAAAGAAATATTAAAACTGGTTCTTGTAAGGTTATGAAGGATGGATTTAGAAAAATCTGACTTAGACTCTTAAGTAATATCTCAATTTCTATCATATGGCCCACCTCTATTCTGAGGCTCATAGCTGTGCTGAGCATGCCTGTGGCCTGAAGTATTGAACCTCTGATTCTCAGCCTTTGAATGGCTTTAATTACAGCACCATAATCTTAAGTAGTAAACCAGTACTGTGTGAAACACCCACAGGCTGCTCCTTTAAAGTGTGTCCACATGCTAACCATGTAAAGTTGTGTCCTTCGAGTTCATCTCTCTCCTTCCTACTCCAGGCATTAGGCTGTCCCGCCTGCTGCCTGTTCTGCCTCTGTGTGTCTTTGCGCTTACTCTCCAAGTATTTTCCCTTCTGCACTCCCCAGAGCTCTAAGCTTTCTCTATAGCTCAGCTTAAATGTGCCACCTCCTGTGACTGAGTGCTTGCTTCAGTGCTGTACCTGTCTACTCCACTTGTTTGCAGTGTGTACTGTGTTGCTTGTTTGCAATAATGTGCACACTCTAGAATGTAAGGTCCTTGAGAGGAAGTAAGCATCTCTTTTTGGATCCCCTGGTCACTGGCTGCCTAACAGTTAATTCATTCATATCCTAAGGAGGCTACGTTAAGGCTTAGAGGCAAAATGGTAAGGAACAGGGATGCAGGACAGCTACTTTTCAGGGTGTAAATTCCAGTTCTGAAAGGAGAATGTAGTAAGATATTGTTTAATGTCGCATCCCCTCGGCCGGCAAGTAAGACACGACAAGGCTGGTCCTTTCTTCACAGCTCTTTTATCCCAGGCACAATCTTCATCCAAGGAAGGGGAACCCCAAGCAGCAGAAATGCACTGCTTATATACCCTTCCAAGGGGGCAGGCCAGACAGCTGTTCTCTCAGGATTGGTTAGGGCCAATACCTTATTAGCATAAGCCCCATGATTGGTTAGGGCTCATGCCTCATTAGCATAAGCCCGTGATTGGTTAGGGCTCATGCCTCATTAGCATAAGCCCTCTCGGGAGGGGCTTGAGGCTGGCACATGCGCAGTAGGCTTATACAGGACCCTGCGCCGGCCATGTTGGAAACCAGCGCTGTCTCTTCGGCCGCCTACAGTTTAATTCATATGGGTTTAAGGTTTCTTATATTTTTAATCTTATTAAGACTAACTCTTTTTAGGCAAATTGCTGTAGTGTATGTATCATTGATATTCAAACTTTACCAAAATTTATAATTTAAATTACACACACACATTTCCCCTCTCTCCAAGCCTCAAAGCCCCCCCATACCCCACTCTTTGCTCACACTCAGATCCGTGGCTTCTTTTAGTTATACACACACACACACAGACACACACACACACACGAATAAAAAAACAACCTGCTGAATTCATTTAGTGTTGCTCAATATGTATGTTTTTCTGGTTGACCACTTGGTTTTGGATAAGGAATCAGGGAGCCATCATCCCTGAGGAAGGTCAACTATTCTCTTTAGTCATAAATTACCTGTTGCTCTTCATTTAAGCGTAGGATTTCTCCCATCTACCTTGGGATGTCAACTGGTGTTTTCATTGTTCAGGTCTTGTTTGAGCAGCCATACTATTGAGAGTTTATGATTTCAACTTTCCTATCATATATAAACAACATAATCTCACAGCAGATGTCCGGGTCCTCTGGGTCTTCTCTTCTCATCCTCTTTCCTAAGCTGCAGATGTCCCTGTCCTCTGGATCTTACCTTCCCACCCTCTCCCTGAGCTTTGGGATCCAGTGGAGGGATTGTGTGATATCAACTAAGTCTGAGAAACCCATGATTAGTGGTTCTCTGCATTTTGACTTTGTCTTTCTGTAATACAAATTCCTGCAATATACAGCTTGTTTAATGAGGAGGTGAGGTCTACACTTACCTATAGGTCTAAGAATGACTATGTAGGATACAGTTAGAAATGATACTGGTTCGGGCAGGTGGCATGAGTAGGTCGTCCAGGTTCTATGGCCTCAGTAGCCATGGGTAGGGTAGTCAGCTAGGTTTATAGTACCAGGCATGACTTGCCTCCCATTGTGTGGGCCTTAAATCCAATCAGACAGCTGCTGGCTACCCCACCCAAGATATAAGTGCTGATGCGTAGATGCCTTTGCACTGCCTCCGCCACCCGACTCCATACCAACCTCCCACATTCACTAAGGTATTGATACTAATATGAGATCTTGGAGTTAAACATGAAAGGCTATAGCTAAATAATGATATGTCTGTGTGTTACGTTGACAATTGTTCTGGCTAGTTACGTCAACTTGATCTAAGCTAGTCATTTGGGAAGAGAGAACCTCAACTGAGAAAATGCCATCACAAGGTTGGCCTGTGGGACATTTTCTTGATTAATGATTGACGTGGATAGGACCATCACAATCTGGGTGGTGCCACTCCTGGGCAGGTGAGTTGTGTGAGAAAAAAGGCTGAGCAAACCATGGAGAACATGCTGGTAAGCAGCACTCCGCCATGACCTCTGCTCCACTGGATTCTGGTTCCTTCCCTGACTCCTTCAGTCCTTCAGTGATGGGAGCTGTAAACTGCATCACACACACACACACACACACACACACACACACACAAAATCTAAGTGCCACTGCTGTACCTTTGGAAATACCTTGCAGATCTGGTCATTGTTGTGGTTCGTAGACATCACATCTGGATAGGACTATTGATTGATTACTCTTCCTCCTTGGCAGCCTTAAATGACGCCTTCTGGTACTATGCTAGTACACAGAGAAGCTCAGACCCGGCTCAATAGCTCAATTCCTCCAAGCCCTGTAGTATGGTGTGTGCTGTCATCAGCAATAGGGACTTACTTCCAAGTTCTAGGAGGAAAGCAAGAGCAAGGGCAAGGGAAATAGCTTTGGGGATCTCGTGAATTCCCCTGACCAACTCAAAGGGATTTCTAATGTCTGGTACTTAGACTCTTAATATCCTTATGATGTTATTTAAAATTGTGAGTGTATATATAATATATAAACTATATACTATAATACATAGTATGTATATTATATAAACACAATTTTAAATATAATATAAATTATATATATACATACATGCAATTTAAGTGTTATATAATGTATGTATATAAATATAAAATTCTAAGACTTACTGAAATTCTTTTTTACACACTTAACTCTAAATTACATAAAATATATATATATATATATATTATGTGGTTTGAATGAGAATGTGAATGGCCCCCAGAGGCTTATGTTGAATATTTGGTCCCCAGTTCATGGAACTTTTTAGGAAGGATTGGGAGGTGTGGCATTGTTGGAGGTCTTGTACTGGGTGGGGGTGTCAGGTGAGCTTGAGTTTCACAAGGCTCAATGTCATTCCCCATGCATCTCTCTCTCTCTCTCTCTCAAGCCTCCTACTCGTAGATCAAGAGCTCTCAGCTGTTCTTGCCACCATGCCTTTGCTCCACCACCATCGACTCTTTTTGTTACTTTTCTGTTGCTATGATAAAATACTATGACTAAGGCAACTGGGAAGGATGAGGAGGTGTCCCACTGGGGACAGGCTTTGAGGTTTCAAAAAGACCACACCAAAAAAAAAAAAAAAAAAAAAAAGAAAAGCCGGGCGGTGGTGGCGCACGCCTTTAATCCCAGCAATTGGGAGGCAGAGGCAGGCGGATTTCTGAGTTCGAGGCCAGCCTGGTCTACAGAGTGAGTTCCAGGACAGCCAGGGCTACACAGAGAAACCCTGACTCAAAAAAAAAAAAAAAAAAAAAAAAAAAAAAAAAAACAAAAAGACCACACCATTCAGAGCTCCCCCTGCCTCCTCCTCGTGGATGGAGATGTGAGCTCTCAGCTACTGCTGAAGCATCCCCTGCTGCCTGCTGCTGCTATGTTCCCTGCATGGTAGTCATGAACTCTAACCTTCGGAAACTAAGCCCAATGAAATGCTTTCCTTATAAGCTGCCTTGGTCATGGTGTTTTGTTATGATAAGAGAAAAGTAACTAATACAGTAAAAAGATCTGTCACTCAATGCCCATTAACTTCAAGTGATCTGATACTTTCCCACAACACTAACCTGTGATATGTGTATCTTATTAAAAAGAAAACATTTTAAATGCATGTGCATACTCACATGGGTATTACTCATGTCTCACGACTAAAATAATGTACAGTTTAAAAACCAAAGCTGGTGAAACAGCTTAGTAAGTAAAGGTCCAGAAACAAAACAGGCCCTGCTTCAGTAAGGAACACACACACACACACACACACACACACACACCACACGCACACACACACGTGCACACATGTGCATGCACACATTCTTGATATATTATTAATATCACTAGCTTAATCATCAATATATTGAAAAATTCATGAACTCCAGATTACTCAAGGTGCTTTAATTCTATAAGCACACATCACCAATCTTAATGGTTTTAGAAATCCTGTCAGGAAGACCTGATTTCTATACAAGTGATGATCTAAAGACGGCCTCCAGATGGCGCTGTTGCCCTTGGCGGTGCCCGGTCTGCTGGCGCTATAAACTTTCCTTCCCATCTCAATCCAGTTACCAGGCCAGGAAGCGGGTGGTAGATAAGCATGCTGGGAAATATAGCCGGCTTTGCTAACTCACCCTTTAACCTCACCTCACAGCTACGTTCTCAGGCAGCCATTCATGCTTGCTTCATGTCTAAGCCCCACATCTGGCACCTTACCACGAGTGCACCATTCAGGTTTCTGCAGAAAATGCTGAGATAACCACATCTGTGAGTTTTCCTATGAACCTCGGACCAATCTGGCTTGAACTGAGTCTCTCAGTCCCGGTTCCCTGACAGAGCAGGGAGAACACATTCTCCCATTTCACCACCAGGGTGCTGCAGTAAGAGCAGGCGCTCTAAATTCTTGGAGGACACAACAGATTTGATAGTTACTACTTTCCCACCTTTCACCTCCCCTCTCTGCTGGCCTCACACCCCCCAACCTAACCCTCCACCATGGCTGTGGGACTGTGTAAGGGTATCCTGGTTCTTGGCTGGGCATGGGCCTAGAACCCCGAGACTCCAAGGGAGAAACGGCAGGAGTTCGGCTGCGTCCCAGAACTCAGGGTCCTAACAAGCAGTCCAATCTCCATAGACCTACATAATTCAGTCACGAAGGCCATTACAGCCCCTCCCAAAGTGCACAGGTAGAGGGTGTAACTACAGGCCTCAGGCCCTAGAGATTTACATACTAATGAAGGTCAGAGGGTGGAGCCAGTTAAGCATTCCTCCCCAGAACCTCCCCTTTCTCCCTCCCTACTTAACCCAGGTCTGCCCTGCGTTTGGGGGGGTACATCCAGATCCATCCACCATCCACCATGACAATAAAGCCTTTTGGAACCAAGGACTTCCTTGTATCATTGAGGCCTGCCAGGCCTGCCGCCGCCAAAGCCTCCAGCCACTGGAACCTGGGACCTTTCTCCGGTATGTGAGACAGGCTGCCTGGAGGCCTCCAGGCAGCCTCCACCTCGCAGGTCCCGGGCCGCTGTCGAGTAGGCCCGGGCCTGCTGCTGCGGCCCCCCAGTTTTTTCCCACAATAGCTTTGAGGGATAAACCAAAGGAATTAACGGAAGAGCTTACTGCATCGTTTGCAAAAGTAAATGTAACTATCATGCAAAGAGCCTTTAGAATGTCCAGATGAAGTCACTTATGCAAGCAAAGAGCCCATCAAATGTCCTCTGAAATCCTCTATCCAACCCAAACTTGCAAAGTGTGGACTTTACATTTCCCTTTTCTGGACATAATTTCAGTTACTAGGACTAGAGCAGAAATATAAAAGTTCTCTCAGCTGTCACTCAGAAAAGACCCATCTGAGGTTTAGTTTTTAAAAATGAATTTCAAGTAAAAGATCATTTTAGCTTGTTATGCTCTCTTCTTACTAAATTTATACCCAAGAGAGTTTCCTTTAAAAGCATAATTTAAATCAGGCGTGATGGTGAAAGCCTTACTTAATCCAGTACTCAGATGGCAGAGGCAGGCAGATCTCAGCCTGGTCTACAGAGTGAGTTCCAGTCCATCACAGACTACACAGTGAAAGTGTCTTAAAATTATATATATATTTAAGTAAATGTTTATATAAATTATATATATTTATAAAAATATTTAATATTAAGAAATATATATTTATAAGATTGTATAAATATATAATATAATATATATTATATAAATATTGTATATAATATATAATTTATATTACATATACAAGATAGTTTATATAATATTACATATTATATACATATATATTAAACAACTTCCTTCTATCTCTACACTGCAAGAAAAACGGAAGAATATCTGCCTATCTGAAATGAATTTGGCTATGCCATAATGTTAACACAGAGTGCTATATGGTAACCTTGCCCTCCCCTTTGTTCCTAGCTAGACATTTCTCTTTCTGGAAGTTTCTAAAGGAGCACATCTGTTTTAACCTACCAAAAAGTTTCAAATATTAAATTCTATGTATCTCTGAATGCTTCACAGTAGGAGGAGCTCCTGAGGAAAGCAATAACTGATTACAGTTTTAACATCCTAGTTTACACTCTAAGATGAGGCTTCTACAAACAGAAATTTCAGCAATTGCCACTAGTAATCAGGAACACTGATGCCAGAAATACAAAGTTAACTAGTAGAAACATTGGTTTACGACCTATTTTTGTGGAAATCTTGATAGTTTTGGTATGACGTCAATACTATCAAGGAACTAAAGTCCTTAGTGATACATGAGGAGTGCATAGTTTGACAGACAGACTAGTAACATTCTCAACTCCGGCATGGCAAACCTTTAAACCCTAATTTTGATTTGGCCCTTGAAAATTACATTGTTCCTAAATGCAATAATGTAATGAGTTATTTTCACTCAGAAATTCTCATTTGCTAGCTGTAATTAAGTTCAAAATTAATGTTCCGTAGAAGTGATGTCAAGCATGTAACATTTGAAGGGTAACATTTAAACAGTATAATTTTGCCCTGAAGGAATTTACTTATCAAAGTATTGCAACAGGAACACAAGCATGCCATATATTACTCTTTAATTAAAGTTTTGTTTTACAATATGTGTTCTTGTCAGTGGGATATTTCCAAATGTTTAGACGTGATAGGAAAGCATCTTGAAACAACGTACCATTGGAAGAAAAGCTTCAGAAAAGTTCTGTCCCTCACACGGCTTGAGATGGAAAATATAGCACACAATCCCACCCTGGGGGTGCTGTCCACTTGAGTCTATTGTGCTTAGTTGGGCTGGCACACACTTGTCATGGAGGGTGGGTGATGGTTCACCACAGTCAAATCAGAATGATGGCAGGACAGTCATCTGGGAGCTGGTGCTAGATCAGATGGTCTACACTGTGAAGCGGCAGCCTAGGATGTGGGGCACGGACACGCATGGACATGACACACCTCAGCTATGGGTGCCAGTTCGTCCTCCACATCTCCCAAAGGAGACTTAGCCTGGGCCAAAACCAACACTTTCCGCTTCAAACCTGACCCAGCTCTGAGCAGTCGAGAACGTGCCCAAATGGGATGGAAGAGGAGGCCAAGTACCCAGAACTGATCCTGGGAGAGGACAGGATTAAGGTGCTAAATGCAAGTACCCCCTGGACACCACAGCAATTTCTGGTGTCCCCATAAGTTTGGGCTGTGGTTAGGGAAAGGAACCTCATATTAACCATTTCCTTCTTTCAATCTGAGGAAAACAAAGCCTCGGGGGTTCTCGAATGGTAATGTAAACCTGGACTTGTTTGTGGGGAAAAGAAAGACAGGAAGAACCCCAATAAACAAAGCCAGTCATGGTGGCAGGCCTTGAGCTCCCTGTGTGGAGCAGCCTCTACGGTCCTCTCCATCTCTGCTCTTGCTGTGAACACAGATAACACAGCACTTGTGTAACAACCACGCCTTCTGTGTGAGCACCGCATGCACTTACTCTTCCCCTAGCCATCTTACCTACTCAGAGCCCTTCTCTTTGAAATAGGGTCCACTGTTGTCTAAATATAAAGCCACATATATTAAACTCGTTTTTAACAAAAAAGTGCTTAAAACCATCCTATGCAATTGCTCTTTCTTCATTTTCAACCAATAAAATCAAACTCATTTTGTGCTTACTAATAATACTGAAAAAATAGTGAATCTGATTCTTAGATTTATAAATAATGTGCCTTTATCCCCAACTTTACATTAGCTGACTCTGCATCATAACAAATGGAGCTCTTATTTGGAAAATATAGAAGGTACAAATATATAACTTTTTAAAAAACATTCTGAATATAAAAATGCTTTCTATGTTTTAAAATAACACTTTTAGATTTTCTTTAGTTTTGGATTTCATGGATAAAACACTTCGTTCCCCCATGGTTTTTGTTCTTAAACAAAAGCTAATAATGGCTTTAAATACAGTTACTTAAGAACCACACAGTCTGTGGATGTCCCACAGAAAAGTTCAGCTTCTAGCTAAAAAAAGAAAAATCCCTATTTAGTCATAAAATTACATTATCAAAAAAATAGTTTAAGATAGAAGTCTGTGTGCCTCAGTGATTGCCGGAACTGCCCCGTGCAGCTTCAGTAAGACAGAGAACTGTCTAGAAAATACAACCTCCAGAACTTGTGCAAGTGCAGCAAACTGGGCAGACGCAGCCAGGGCAGCACACCTGCCTCCTCGGCCTGTCCCGGGCCCCACAGACCACCTCAGCCTCGTGCTTAGCATGCTGCTTCGGCTCTCCATACACACTTCCTGTTCAGGATCTCCACATGGGACTACTGGGAACAAAGTAGGAGCTGCACTTTTTTCTTTCCTTCTTTTTTTAAAGCTGTAAACACTTCACGTGATTGGGTCCCCATAAAAAAAAGTGTTAGAGCTTAAATGAGCCGGGAGCTTTTCAGGAACTGAATGAGAACTCTGTACACAAATGTGTACTGGTTCAGCGTCTGCACCAGCATCATCCTCTGCTGTCTCAGCATGTCCAGCACTCTGGGGATGTCCAGCACCTGGCAGAGAGACAGAGATGAAGAGAGCACTCCTGAGGGAAACCAACACTGCGAAGGCTGCCGCCCTCACAGAAGTCTGCTGAGGAGACACACTGTATACCTGAGAGTCCTCTGTGATTGGCTAAGATCTGATTAGTTTTAGCTACAAATAAAATATTCATGTGGACTATTTCTTCAACAGTCCCTAGCTGTAGCACAGTGACTTGTGAATCACTTACATATAAGTCATATCTCACGAGATTCTAAGATTCAACAAAAACAGTGTGTGCTAGATACTGCTAGGCTCAATCCAACATTTCCCACACACACTGCTGGCTAATGCTGTGAGTTGTGTTACGGAAAAACAAAGCACTCAGTTCACAGTGGGAAAACACTAGATAAGACAAACTGAACGGCCTACTATATTATATGACATCTCAGTCTTTACTGACAGTCAGGACAGAGAACCCCTAAGACAAAGCCTTTTTAACAACACTTAACATCGATCTTGGGCCACCACAGTCCTAGAACACATTCAGAAAGCTATGGGGCCGCCATGCCCGTCTCCTTCCCAGCGCTCATTCCCCCACCAGAACATGGAGCCGAACAGAACTCACCTCATTGTGTTCCAGACAGGCAACCATGATCTCTGACAGAATGACGACCCCAGTTCTTCCCACACCAGCGCTGCAGTGCACCAGCAGCGGGGGGTTGGGGCTTTTGGGTTCACTTGTACTGTTGGTGTGACGTCGAACTGACTGGATCTCTTCAAGGTAGGCTGTGAGGAATCAATAAAATACAAAAGTACTCAGGGATAACAGCACATAAAACCAACAACCGTCTCCTTAAGTCTCTCCACTGAGAAGACTGCAGATGAGGACACTGGGCACAAAGATACCAGGGCCAACCAGGTGGTGGTGGAAGGCAAGTCAATGCCTCAGCCAAACCTAGCCGGAGGGGACGTGTTAGTCAGCTGTGGCATTCTATTCAAGGCCAGGCAACTCTTACGCATGCCTTCCTGCACTGGCAGTGTGGGTAAGATGACAACCTGAGTTTAATTCCCAAGAGCAACATGGTGGAAAGAAAGGGCAAACTTCCCCAAGGTGCACTCTGACCTCTACACATATGTGGCACACGAACGAATACACACACACGCACACGCACACGCACACTCACAAAACAAATCCAAAAGCAAATCCATCTCTTGTTAAGCCTCCTCAAACACATTATTTTAAAACATGTCCAAAACTTTCATGGGACAACAAAGAGGGATTATTTTAGAGCCCTGACACAAAGGAACTATAACTTCCCTATAAATGAAGACACTTACATAAGAATCCCTTGAGGTCTTCGGGACAGCCATGTTCGGGCCAGTCTGTGTACTGCAGATGCCAAACTGTCCTCTCCTGCCCTGTGAGAAGGTGCTTCATCTTCAAACCTGTGGTGGCATAGCAGCCCGAGTCCGTGCGGAAGCGAGTTGTGATCTTAAATCTTCCGTAGGTGACAGTGTTGTGCCTGGAACCGAGCCGTGGCCAATACCTAAAGCTCTTCTCGCGACCTCCCTCCTGTTAAAGACAAGCGTAACTGAGCAGCAGCACCCGGCCGGGGCGTTCTTCACACAGCCTGTACCAGGCCACGGTCTCAGCTGCTGTCTTCACTGAAGATTACCTCGGGTGCTTAACGTAGCAGCTCTTTGGAGACTTGGAAAAATGAACTGAGAGGGACAGGCACTCACCTCCTCCGCTGTCACCATTGCTATAATTGCGACTCCCTGTTCCCACACCATCTGCCAAAAGTCCTGGCAGGTATTTTGTAATGGTCCCTGTGTGGCAATATAATCCCATTCTATTCCGCTGACAGAGACCTAAAATCAGAGAAGGTTAAAAGCTTAGTGTGCATGTGTGCATGGAATATGCATGCACAGCAGTTTATGTCTTCGAGGGCACACTGAAAACCGATGGGGCTATTCAGCAGAGCAGGGATAGAGTCTGTCCTAACCTTTCCCTCATTAATACAATTGAGACTGCTGACACCTTTATAAACATATGTGCCTTCAGTTCACATGACATTTGTGTTACTTGGAGCCATCCACTCACCTCTAAATTTCAGTTTTCATCTACAAAATACAATAACTGCCCAGCCCACGGGGCTGTGAGAACAGACACAATGTATACAGTGTCCGACACGTAAGAAGTCCTAGGTAAATAGCTACTCTTCTTGTGATGGTGACACCGACATCACAGTACCCTAAATCACAAAGACAATTTGCCAAGGTGAAATGCTAAATAAGCTTGGAATGTACTAGCAAGAAAGTCAAAACCTGAGCTAATGCCGAGTGTCGATGAGAAAAGTATATCTTCAATTTAGAATGGTCTCCGTCTTAAACTGAGTCAAGATTACCTTCCAGAAGGCCAAGTTCCCACTTAGGGCAGCATAGGGGGGCACAACTGAATGCCCCTCATGCTAACATAATAAGGAGTTACTGGATTTACAGCCAAGAAACCTGGGTTAAACTATGTTCTGCCAGAAACTGCTGACACCCATTTCTTTCTGAGTGCCCGTGCCAAGCCGGGCTCCACACACTCTCCCTCTAAGGACCAGCCCTGACTCTGAGCCCTCTCACTGGGCCCTTTCAGAGCAGCATATGGTGGGCACAAGTTATCATACAGTTGGCTGGATAAATAGGGGTCCCAGAATCGCTGACAGATCTCGGAGTTGACCCAATCTGCCCAGTTCTGAAATTTCCTATTCTTTCCATGACTCCTCAAGTGGTAGCTGAACTTCTGAAATACCATCCCAAAAAATCACAGTGTCATTCCATTTTACCCATCAGTCATAAGAGAGTAGATAAGTTAATCCAAAGACATGGTTGGTTTCCAAATACACAATACCCATATAAAAAGCAAGGCAGTGCGTGCATTAATTCCTCAAAACCGTGACTTTAATCTCAGCACCTGGGGTATAGAAGCAGGCTGATATCTATTATTTTTAGGCCACACTTGTCTATATAGAGAGTTCGAGGCCAGCCAAGTTGGTATGGCAAGACCATGTCTCAAAAATACTAAAACCAAAACCAAGATAGATAAATAGATAGATGGATGGATAGACAGACAGACAGACAGATAGATAAGCAGATAACCACTAAGCAGCATACATAGCTGCCAACTCCTCAGAAATCCTTGTGGTCAGGTTGCTATCAAATAGGACTTGCAAGCTGAAGAAAACTGGGAAAGAAAAAGGCACGACTCCTTCCCTGTAAGAGGAGTTAGTTCTCCTTTCTACAATAGAGAATCCCAGCTGACTGGTGTGAGCTGAGTGCTCTGTGTGGCTGCCTCCCACTTAGCAACTGTAACATCAGCCAGTACACTAGCATCAGATTGTTCTGGGGAGTGCTTTTACAGAACAAAGTGATACCAGAAGATCAGGAGGAAGAAAGAACAGGGGGCATCCTCATAAGCAAAAGCTTGTGTGAGCATCTTCCAAAGTCCCAGGGCACAGGGCTGGGATGCAGCTGGCACTCCAGGGTGTGCTGAGCACAAAGACTTGGCTTTGGTCACCAGCACTGGGAAAAGGAGGACATGAAAAGCAAACCAGCACATTCGTTACATGCAATGCACATGGCTATGTGTTGGCGGAAACTAGTGGTTCAGATTTAGCAGCTCCTATGAGAACTGAAAAGCTCAAAAAGAGTCTTCAGATTCAAGTCAAATGAAATGCTCTGAGTCCCAGCAACAATGTGGGTGGGAAAAGGCTACCACATGGAGAGAGTGGGCATGGCTCTGGCTGTGTCTGGAATCTCCAGCTTATAATTGTCAGAATGACTCAAAATGAGATGTTTGCACAATACACAGTGCAAATAGAACCATTTCTACAAGTTAGCCCCCGACTGCAGTGCCATCGACTATCTGGGATGTCCTTCTCACCTTAATGTGTGACGCGTTGATGTAACCAGTGTTGTTCTCCTTGGTTGGCACCAGCTCAACTCTCGAATCATCATAGGGGAGCACATCTTGGAATCGATTTCTCTCCGCGTTTTCAGGGAGCCGGGCTGTTGAGCACTCGCCATCAACCAGCCGTTTTTTAGGGATCCTCTCATATTCGGTGAAGACCATCCCTTGCTCTAACCGCTGCTCCAGAACCTTACACTATAGAAAAGGGCGTAGAGTCACACACCGCGGCCGCCTGTTCTTTTAAAGTCTTGATTTCTGCTTCAAGGGCTAGCGTTTTTAATACAAAAATTATACATGAAACCAAACCAAAATTTTTACAAGTCACAAAAATCAGAACAAAAGACACAATGTTGTTGGCAAGATGCAGAATGCAAAGCTCAGTTTGAAGTTGAACGCTGGCCTAAGGCAGTCTGCTAACTTGGGGTCTAAACCTGTGGTCAGTTTTGTAATCTTTAAGAATTCGAATTCTCCTGGACTGGGAGAATCTGGTCCAGAATCTGTGAGCATGTGCCCTGCCTCATAACAAATGTTTGTAAGCTACTGAAGGCAGCAGCAAGCCTGAGAGCCACCTTCGGATGCAGCCATAGGAAGTGAACACCTGTCTTAACCTCACAAAGAAGGTTTTAAATTCAGTATATTTAGTTTTGATTTAAAAACAAGATGAATTTTCAATAAAATGTCTGGGTTTTTTTCCCCTATGGACCCTTATACACACGTTCTTACTTTGAGGAAATAAAACAATCAAAAACTTTCAGAAGCAAAAAAACTTGACATCAGAGCCTGAATTACTTAACACCTTGGAGCCACAGGCTCACTCCAGCTGTAACCTTAACGTTCTTGTGTAACTCTGCCACTGTCTTAGAAAGAACGTTCACCAGAACTGCACAAGGGCCCTTTGAAGTTGCAGCAAGCCGGGCCCGCGCACACTCACCCTCTCGTCGTTGTCGCTCTGGTGGACACTTCCTTTCCTTCATCAGGCAGGGGCAGCCTGGACAGGGAGAGCCATTGAGGGCTGCCAGCTGAGAGGACCAATTTTTTGCATCTGCTCGAGTCTTTTTCATTCCCTGTAAGAAATATTTACACACACATAGAAAATGTACCCAGACACCTCTCAAAAAAAAAAAAAAAAAGTCAATGGTCTGCCGAGGAAACCGAGGGAGCGCTCACCTGCTCATCGACCGAGGAGATTCCACTCCTAGCACAGCTGCTACCAGCTTAGGAAGAAGACATTCCTTCCAAGGCCAGAGCTCTGATAAGGCCTCCAGATAGAAGGCTTTGACTCCCATTGGTTACAAGACTCTGTTGCAATGAAAGGTGAGGCTGTAGTAACAGGCAGCATTCTTACAGAGCTACCCAACCTCAAAACACGGCACAAAACCCAGCTGAGTCCGCCCAAAGCAGACAGGGTATCATGGGTTGTAAGAGCCTTTTTCTTATTTTGATACTGGTCTCACTCTGTGGCCTTGGCTGGCCTCGAACTCTCTATACATACTAGCCTGGTTCCAAACTCAGTTATCCATCCAATGGTCTCTGCCTCCTGAGCACTGGGATACATGCATATACCACCATGCCTGGCAGCCTTTACTTTTTTCTTTTTTGAGTCAGGGTTTCTCTGTGTAACCTTGCCTGTGATGGAACTCACTCAGTGATCTGTCTGCCTTAGCCTCCCAAGTGGTGGGATTAAAGGTGTGTGCACCACCGCCACCCAGCAGCCTTTATCATCTTTAAAATAAACAAACAAAAATTTAAATCATTCTGGAAAAAAAAAAAAAAACAGAAGAAATGTAAATTGCTTTCACATTTTCCATTCTACAATCTTGAAGAACCATGTGACCCAGGCCTGTCAAAGCGACCACATTCCTAAACCAAGAAAAAAACACAGCCCAGAACTCCATCAGAGAGCCAGAGCGGAAGGGACACATCGGTGGGATGCTGTCCTATGAAAGGTGTGTCCCAAAGCTCTCAAGCCTCATGACCTTCCCCTCTGTGACAGGAAAACCTGAGAACTAGTCTCCACAGACATTCGGTAGAGTTACAAAGAATCCCAGTATTCAAAGAAATGGCTTTCTTGGTTCTTGTAAGGAAACCACCTTACTCCAGCTCTATTAGCCTAAAATGCCAAGACACCCAGGATCAAAAGCACAGAGAGAAAAAGCACATCTTGGTGAGGAAGGAGATGCTGTGTGATCACCGTAACTGGAGAATATGTGTGCACCCCTGCATATGTAAGCACAGGCTAGAACATGGGATCCAGTATCTCCTCTGACTACCCAGAAACCTACTGGGATCCATCTCCACACACAATGCTGATGCTACAGGAACCCACAACCGTGACTAGCTATCACGTGGGTGCTAGGGATTTGAACTCAGGTCTCCTTGATTGCACAGCAAGCGGTCTTTACCCAGTGAGCCATCTCTCCAGCCCCTAGGGTGTTTTTTAACTTCATGTTGCCTATGAGCTTCCCACATAATGCGGTTCAGACTTACAATGGACAGAATCCTGGGTTGAAGCTCAGCGTGAAGTTAACATCACTCAGGTAAGTCTTGTTTACCATATGAACCTTACCTAAACATAAAAGTAGAAAGGGAGAGAGCAGGAGGGCACAACATAGTCTGCAGAAAAGAGTGGAGAGCGTGCTGTTTACCAGCTGACTGCCGAGAGGAAAGGCTCTGCCTTCACTGACACTCAACACAGCCACCTCCCAACTGCCCAAGGGAATTATCTGGCTCACAAGAGTCTCAAAACCTCACAGGTCCTGCTGGCCAGTATTAGCTGGCTCTAGTGTTTCGTCAAGCCAGATGAGGGTGGTTCAAGACCAGCATGGATTATCCCTTACCAGGTCTGTGGTTTTCAATGCAAAATCTGCAGGGCTTCTTAGGTGAGAAGCACATTGCATAAAGAATGCACCAAAGAGCCAATCTGTATGCAGATGCCAAGCACCCAAACCAGTCCACCTTGGAGATAACCATCTAGTCCCTGGGGTGGAGCCCATGGGTGGGGAAACTCTAAAATGTCCCCTCCTTGTCTGCTACTTACTCACTGCCTAACTGGGCTTGTTTTAGAGTTCTTGTGTTACACAGAGACATGCTCATGCAATGTCACATGAAAGGGGCCAAAGGCTTCGGCAGGGGGCTTCAGCCTCTTCAACTCTTGGGAAGTGGGGAACTAAACTTGTGAGGCAGCATCAGTCATAAGTTAGTACTGACTGAGCACTTTCCAGGTTTTGAAGGTTTAGTCCCCAGGGAAGTCTCAGAGGTCACCTCCTTTACAAACAAGAGGCTAAATAGTTTGCCCAAGGTCACTAGCTGCCTCTTTGATAAAAGATCAGCATTAGGGCTCTGGAGGTGAAAGAGCCGAGCCGAGGAATGACCATGAAGGGCCCGTGACTATAATGAACTATAATGAACTATAATGCACAGAAGGCCTATCCTCAGACCCAGGCCAATCACTGTAAGGGCCTAGATTTTCCATGCATAGCCTCAAATAGGTAAAATCCCTGTGCAAAAAGAAGGAGCCAAGGGATGGTCCAATCATACAACTTTACTAAAAAGTCTTAAAAAATAATGAGAGAGAAAATTTGTATTTTAAAAGGAGCAACTTGTCAAAGGCCCCAGTGTAAGTTGAGCCTGCCAGAGTCCCATAAACATCCTAGACTTCTCTCACTCTGATTCATCAAATTTGTGGAACAGTTACAGTGGATAATGGCAAACTGTGTTACCTTAAAGAGCCCTCCCAGGGCCTGGAAGGGTTTGGTCTCGTTAACCCTAGGAAAGTTAGAAAATCAGAGGAACTATGCCAACCAGCTGTTCCTGCAGAACTTGTGTTCTGCACTGTAACAGTGGGCAGTTCTTACTGCATTATTGTGTGCATATGTGGAGGCCCCATACCCCCAGCTTGGGGACTTGGGTAGTGACTGTGGAAATCCCCATACCGTCTCCGCCTGCACCCTTCACCATGACCCTCCTGAGCAATGGCCTTTGTACGCTCAGGAAAAAAATAAACCTAAACTTAAAATTCATCCTTTAGTTAATAAAAATGCCCTGAAATCTGTGACCTTTCTTAAGCTGTTTTTCCTGTGTGTACTGATCTTTTGTAAGCATTCTGATCCTGTGAGCCCAGCCTGCCAGGAGGCCTACCTCTGTCTGAGGCCCTCAGACACTAGTCCAGAAGTACACCCATGATGGCTCCTCAGTCTTCGGGTCCATCCTAACAGGAGATGGAGGAGGAGAACCTTGGCTGCCAGCTTACAAGGGGTCAAAGGAATGCGCACGTTACTTTGACTGCTCCCAGGGCAGGGCCAGGAGGGGAGGGCCGCACAGAACTGCATGCCAGAGCAACGCAGCATGGGGACTGTGAGCGGACACACGAACAAACAGACCCACGAACTCAACAAAGATTCAGTGCAGAGTAGCCAGGTTTCAGAGGGAAATTACTACTCACTAAAATACCACATATGATTCACCCAGACACAGAATACTGTGGAAGAAGGTAATTATAGAGATAAAATAAGCTAAAGCTTCCAGGTCAGTCACTCGCTAGTTGTATAACCTTGGAAACCGCTACTTAATATTTCCGAGTCAGTATCTTTATCTTCAGAATAAGCTCTGACAATGGGCTCATTATAAACTGGGCACAGCAAAGATGAAATCTTTGCACGTGGTAAATGTTCTGAAAGGCAGCTACAGAAAACAGCACTGGGCGCTTGCATTCTGTTTGAAATGCGTAGGAAGTGCTTCCCTGTGCTTATTATGCTGAGTAGGAGAGCCACCGTGTCCACAGGGTCTTCTTCTGAACACCCAATTCACTCACTCATCCCTTTAAAGAGATCTACTTCCTAAATCCAGAACCACCTCAGCCCGCAGTGGTCATGGCTGAGATAGTCAAGCTGGATCCAGTCTCAAACCTTGACAACTGTATAAGGATAAGATTTAGGGACAGTCTCAAATGGTTCTCTGGAAGCTATCACTTGAAAAATGTGAACAGATGCGGTTCTGGGGTGCCTTGTGACCCCACGGTATTTTAATGGGTGGTTAGCAAAGCCATCTTGGCTGGAGTATTGAGTCATTCCCCTCTTCCTCAGCACGCTACGAAGACGGCTCGGGGACTCCTCCCATCGCCTTCCATAGGCCTCCTCTCTGCACCCAACCATGCAAAGCCATGACCACCCCATCAGTTCACAGTTTCCACATAAACTCATACATACCCCAAATGAGGCAAAACTCAGAGCAGGGGCAGGAACTGGCAGTTAAGAGAAAAGGTGAAAACTGAGAACCATTGGTACTGAGGGAAGACAACAACAGACTAGAAGTTGAAAACACAGATTAAGGGGCCTGTCCTCCACATCTGAGGTACCTCGGCTCCCAGGGAAGCTTACCCCTAGTGGCGGAAGTCCTTCCACAATGTTCTTCTTCCCAGAGAGGAGATCTGACACTGGCCTTTTCTTGAGAGAGTCCCTCCTGGCTCGGTACCTCCCTGAAGTCGTGAGGTCTGACTCGGACATGGAGGGGGTCATCAGTCCATCTCTTCGGGGCCGATGGGTCTCCACAACCAGGTGGACAGAGCTGATGTCTTTGCCCTCTTCTCAGCCTCTGTGACATGGGACTTGGGCTCAAAAATATGCAGAGGGCCAGTGACCGGAGTCACTGAAGCACAGGGGTAGTTTAGCTGTTGTTCCTGAGAGAAAGCGGCTGTAAGGTGGGGCTCAGACACAGCCGAGATGGCGTGTTCTCTGCTGCTGTCCTCTTCCAAGTCCTCGTCCTCCTCACTGCTGTGAATCAACATGGTGGCATCAGACAGGGACTTCTTGTGGCTGAATCTGCCGCTCTCCTGCTCTTCGGTCCCCTCCTGCTTCATTTTGTCCGAGAAGACGCTAGACTGAGAGCCTGCTGAGAAGGTCCGCGGGGCCACGTCTGCTGCTGAGGCTGACATCGTCCTCTCCTTGAGCCGCAGGCCTTCGAAACCGTGTGTGAGCCCCGCGACTTCAATACTGTTCCTCTTCTGTAGGTGGGCATGCCGGGCGGCTGTGAGGGGCTCACTGACCTCCTGCAGAGAGTGAGCCACCGGCAAGCTGTCCTCCTGGAAGGTCTGCACTGAGTGATGGACGCGCCTGGTGATGAGATCCGGATTGCTGCTGCTGATGTAGAGGTGGCGGGACAGGTCTGGGGTACTGTTGGCAGGTCTTGGGTAAGGATATGGCGGGGGTGGCCGGTACACCTGGGTTCTCATAATGTTTGGAGCTGGGTAGTCCTGGGCCTGCAGCTGCACATTTGTCAGCTCGGGCACACTCACGGCGCCCACCACAGGCCGCCGCTCCGCAGGGTAGGGATACGGAGACTGGCTGTGGAAACTGTAGTTTAAGTTAAAGGGGTAGTGGGCTGACTGGGGAGAGGTGAGGTGTGGGTGCTCCCGGATCTCAGGCTGGCTGTAGACCAAGGCATCGGGCCTGCTGTATGCATAGGAGCTGCCGATGTTGAGGTTCCTCAGGGAGTGGCTGTGCCTGTCTGCATGCGCCATGCCTCTGTTGAGCTGCTTCATCACCGTCTCGTAGTCAGGGGTCGGGCGGTAGGACGGGGGAATCAGCGCACTGTGCCGGTGGGATGGGATGTAGTCGGGCCTCATGACATCACTGCCAGTAATACTTGGATTGGAGGACATAGGGGAGGGCTGCAGGTAGGGCTGAGGCGTGTTTAAGGAGTTTGTACTGTGTGCGCTGTAGACGCTGCCGTTGCGGATGCGACCACTGAGGTCGATTTGGGTTCTGTCCAGGCTTGTCTGCGAGTGACAGTAGAATCCATTCTTGTTGGGTACAAAGATGTTGTCTGAGGAGGAAAAAGGTTTTAAAAGATTTTGAAAATGTATTAAGTTGGACCCATCACTCCAGTCAAATACTGAGACAGGCCCTAAAAGAGCTTGCCATTTTCTGGCTAACGTGACATCTTCGGCCACACTGTTGCCCCGGAGCTTCAACCTCCTCACCTACAGGATGGGGTAGGTCTGCTTAAAGTGATGTGCTTAGGATCTAGCCAAATCTAAGTCCAACATTCTGCAGCCCCGTGGAACTTAGGGAAGAGATATTGTTGACAGCACTAGGCCAGTGTGGGTAGGGGTACAGCCCTGAGATGCTGAGCTAGGAAAATACCAACGATCTGTAAACACTTCCTTGACTGGAATTTTAGCTTGTTTGCATTGAGTCTTCCTTAATGAAAAGAATTCCCTACAAAAGGGCACCAGTACAGCAGGTACAAGGCTTTCCTGCCCAACAGGGCGTCACTAGTCGTCGTAACCAAAGGTTACCAACAAAGGCCTGGAAGCCAAGAATAAGGCTTAGATAACTATAGTTGCCCCCACTAAGCCGCCAGCTGAGCAGGACATGGATCCAGGGCTACAGACTCTCCAGCACTGGTGTGCCTGGCTGGGCTACAAGAGGCTGTCTTTCCTCCACTCCACCTACAGCTCACAGGAATTGCCTTACGAGCACGACATCCAACCGTCAGCCATCAAGTCCTGTGGGAAGTACAGTCTGTGTACTGCAGAAGCTCCAGGGCAGGGTGATGTGTGATTATCCATGCGCACGTTTTGTTCTGGTGTGCACACAGTTCTCAGAGCCTCTCGATTCCTCCTGCCCCATCCTGTGCTTCTTCATCTGCAGGGCTCTTGGCCATTGCTAATCTCTAGATGCCTTTCTTCTCACAGATCCCTCTCCCAGGTGGTCTAGACCCGTGTGACACCCACACCAGTTTCCCTGCCTCCATGCCCTCTAACAGCACACAGGACTATACCTCTTTATCCCTTGGTGCCAAGCACACATGTGCGACTAGTGACAGGAAGGAGAAAGTGAGCAGAGAGTTAAGAGCCAGTTTCTGAGGACTTCCTCCTCCCATCTCCTAGTGCCCTGGCCAATGGAGTTGGTCCTCCGCAATGGAAAAGGCTCCTCCAGTCTGAGCCCCCATTCAAGCTAACAGGAACAGAGCCCCACCTGGCAGGACACAGCAGACAAGGACTCTGATCAAGAAGTAAATCCACTGAGAGTTTACACACAGCAGAATCTGCCCGTTCTGACTGCACAGTAGCGTGTGGACTGGACAGTGGTTGGGGTAAGGGTGTGTGGGTGCAGAGCAGAGGGGCAAAGCCAGGGTGCATTTGACTAGAACATGCTAGAGAGTAGCAAACAGTGGGAAGCTGGATGAGGAGGGCAGGCTAAGGGAGCGTAGACACAGGCGAGGGATGGTAGACACAGGCTAAGGGAGGTAGACACAGGTAGGGAGGTAGACACAGGCAGGGATGCGTAGACACAGGTGGAGGGATGGTAGACACAGGTGAGGGAGGGAGTGGAGTAGACACACTAAGGAGCGTAGGGGGATTGATCGAGTACATGATGGGGGGGTCAGCTGGAAGCTGTGGTCAGGTGAGTGGAGGATGTGAAGACAAAAGATACAGCTCACTGAATGGAGCTGCTAGTGGGAGATCTGAAAGGATAAAGGCCTGTTTGGAGCAGGAGCGGAGACATGGAGAAGGGGATGTGGAAAACACAGAGTAATGATGTTATGGTGAAATACATGCAGCTTGGAATCCACATAACCGAGAGACTGAGTGACTTCATCACAACAAACGACCATAAAAACAGATGCAGAGGGTAAGCAATGAGTCAAATTTAATATTCAATTTCCAGCAAGCCCTGATAGTTGATAGCATTCTTAAATGCCTGTTTATTATAAGCCAGAGAGCCTCCATGAGGGCTTCCACATCTGACCATGGAATGGGAATGGGGAATGGGTAGAACACAGGAATGACAACAGGGTGGGAAGGAGAAACTGAGTCACCATTATAGAAACTCTGTGTGAAGGAGCTGCTGGGGAAGCCTCAAACAGGAAAGAAAAAGGCACAGACAGGCCTTGTGATGCCACAGACCAGGAAGATGATCAATGGAAACCCCTGAGAGGGAACCAATGGGCTAGAGCACAGAGACATCACTCTCAGACACAGTGCAGTAAAAACTGGAAGATAAAGTAATCCAAAGCATTGTTTGAAGAGAGGTGAGAAAAAAAATGGCAGGACCCTCATAGACTGAGGCAGGAGAATGAGCATCATGGAGATGGGAGGCATCGCCCATCTTGTCCCCATGGCTGGAGAGGCTCCAGTGTAAGTGCAGATGGGCGTGTACAAAGGGGACAGCAGTGAGACAGCCTCAGGGACAATGAAATCCACACCACAGCTCTGCTCCCCATTGCCTTCCTCACTGTGGGGACATCCTCAACTGGCAGAGGCCGCAATGACAATGCAGTCAACACCTGTTCTTTGTGTCCCTTCGATCCCAGCCCCCACATGACAGGCAATGGGCCCCACTTCCAAACAGCCCCTTCTCCTTCTGTGCCACATCACTCACCAACCGAGTCACAGACCTGCCTGGAATGGATGAAATCCAGCCATCCTGCTAGATCCAGAAAGCTCTTCAAGTGCTCACAGCTTGATGAACGGCATGCTAATGCATGCTCTCTTAGCAGAAACTGTGATCACATCGTGACCCTTGTTTGTACAATTAGATCCCAAGCTTCTTTATACTGAACTGCTGTCTGCACCCACCACTCTGGTCTTCAGTACAGTTAGACACAGTTTAAAAACAAACGTTACACAGACGGTCAGGACTCAGCATGATGGCACTGCTGGGCACACACAACTCCCGTCACAGTAACTTAAAAGTATCACACTAGGACATCTCAGGGAGGGGTAAAACAAAACCAAGTCTGGATATCTTTTGTGACCAAGGATTTCTGGTTGCCTGATGTGGTGCCACATGCCTGTAATCCCATCGCCTGGGAGATGAAGACTGGAGAATCATGAACTGAAGGGAAGCCTGGCCTAAATAAGACCAATATGGGAGAATTATGGGACTTAGGAACCAGCTTAGGGAGTGGCCACTGGATACATCTGATCTGGGGATATCTGAGAAACACACATTCAAGAAAGAACTTGAATGCAACATCATCTTCTGTGATTCCAGGATGGCTGTAGTTGAGACGACAATTTGGGGTACAACTGCAATAGGAAACCATCCAGACTTCAAGATCTCTAGATCTTCACAGAGTTACTCATAGTAATAACTGTGCACAGCTTTGCAGACTCAGTGTACTTTACCTTGGGAAGAAGCAAATGGCTCTGTATAATGTCCATTATAATGCAGCTGGGGTGGGGAGGCATCGCATAGGGCTGGGGTTTAGGCTAAGAAATGGAAAGTTGGACATAGAGTTAAAACACATTGCCCATGTGAAAAAGGTAAAGTCATTTTGCTGGACTCTTTCTCTTCACTAAAAACGACTTCTACAGGAGTTAAATGTATTACAAATGGAGAATAACCATGAAGACGAAGGAGGTCTTAGCATATCTGTCATTTCCAATGTCTCCCACGTGGCAAAAACAAGCTCTATGCACTGACACCAATGATACTAGACAGCGCAAGAAAGTCTGCATCCAAAAAGTTATGAACAAGAAGAAATGGATACAAACCTTCTTGTCTAAACTCATGAACAGAAAAACCTTCTATGTACTACATTCAACCCTCTGATGACAAAACCATCAAGTAAACGAAATACCTACTTAGGATTTCTGGCTAGCCAGTTAAAATTCATAATATTTGGTTGAATCTAATATTTAAACATGTATAATAAATCTTAAGTTGAACTTACAGAAGTCACTATTTCTTTGGGTAAAAAATCAAATATCGCACACATTTGTGGTTCAAACTCAACATACTGCCCAAAGTGTATTTTAATTGAGAGAGTGACATCACTAGGAGAGAAGAGCCGAGCATGTTCCTTCTCTTACCAGAGACATCCTGGAAGATGAGCCCCTCCTGACTGAGTTCAACGTGGCGGCCTGAGTTTGCCTGTGGGAGAAGACAACCGTGAGCCCGGGGACACACTTCCTAGTCTACAACAATAAATCAGATTTAGGAATGGAGTCGGTGAGGTGGCTCACACCTGTAACTCCAGCGTGCAAGAGTAAGGCATGAGTGCTGGAGTCTGAAGCCAGTCTGGGTGACATCTGAATTACAGGCTAGCGAGAATATAGACAGAGAGACACACTGTCACAAAACAACAATAACAAAAAGATACACAGTCAGGTATATTCTAAGGCAAATGACAAAAGGACAAATGTGCTGTAAATTACAGAAAAGAGCATTGTCACTTCCTTATGTAGGACACCACAGCCTCCCAGAACAAAACAAGCACACATTTCTCTTTGTTTGGACAGACACACACAAACACACACACACACACACACACACACACCCCTTCTCTTTCCTTACATCTGTGTTACTCAGTGTGAGTAGGTACGGTATGAAGACGTGCATTAGACGCTTGCTAATGCCCATAATTCTGTTAAGGACATTTTAACTCACATCTACTCCCGATTCAAGAGCTTGTATGATTCATAACTGACCCCTAACACATTCTGTGACACTGGTTAGCGCTCTAAGGACAATTACTAAAACTCTGCCATCACAAAGTAAACAAAATAAATTCACTGACTCAGCAAATGTGCCAGAAAGAAGTCTCTTTTCTTCTAAACTAGCCTTATTCTTAGCACTCTGACAATGGCATCTGTGTTACACTGCGAATGTTAGCTTATTTTTACAAGACTTGTAAACTGAAAACTTTGTACATGAGGTGATTCCTGAGCACTTACTGAGCAATTTCTTTAAACAAGTCTGTTTCCTACACCCGGGAAGCATCCAGGCTGCTAGAGAACAGCACATGTCTCTTTCCTTTCTTTCCTGGCAGTGAACTTTAGGGCTTTACGGCACAGCTGTGTCTATTTTCCAAAACACACTTCTATCTTTCCAATAACATGCCAAGTGCCCCAGCCTGCAGGGTGTGTGGGGGTCTTTTTAGAGTACCCCTTAAATATGCACAAGACTCTGATCTTTGCTACTTTGATACTGAATTTGGCTCTGGGCACTGGCCACAGTCAGGCCTAGGTTTAAAGGGACTTTGTGTTCAGTCTATCACTGGCTCTCCATCTAGATGAACTGAGCTTTTAAACTCATCAGAGTCAGAGGTGGTGGCCATGCCTTTAGTCTCAGCACTCAGGAGGTAGAGGCAGGTGGATTTCTGATTTTGAGGCCAGCCTGGTCTTCAGCACTATTTCCCAGACAGCCAGGGCTACAGAGACCCTCCCCGAACAACAAGAACAACACCAGCAGATATTCAAAAGTGGGAGAAGGAGCTGCTGATAGCACACACTTATCCACAAATGCCTAGCAACATCCTCACAGCCGCCAGCCTGGGCAAGAACACATCTGCAGTGTGTCAGGTACAGAATCCAAGGACACAGGGCCTAGGAACAGAGGCAGCCATTCTCATCTACTGGCATCTTGCTCGCAGCATCTAGTGGGAAGGGGAAGCAGAAGCCAGTTCTGCTAAAGCGAACAAAGGAGCCCCACCTGCTGAAAGGTCTGACCCAGGCAACCTTTCTAACAGTCTGCCTCTTTTTCTCATTGTTCTTCTAAGCGCAGTTCAAGGAGAGGCCAGCCATCATCAACTTCCCACACAAAGGAAAACAACTGTTGGCTCTGTGTCCCAAACTCTTGGGACGCTGTCTGTGCTAGCAGGCGACGCTGAGAAGTGATGCAGCTAGAACTCCTCAGATTCATAGCTAGAGTGTGTGCACTGGAGAGAACAGTAAAATGGCTGCGAGCTCAGGTGAAATGCATGATATTGCTTGGTGAAACTGTGCTAAGACTACTGGTGGTTATCTTAATCTCAACGATGCCATCTGAAAGGTCATTATCTCTGTTTTACAAATGAGGAAAGTGATACTTAGATTAGGAAGATCACACCTGGTCCCATGGCAAACAAGTGGCAGAACCTGCATTTGAACGGGCAGGTCTGCTGGATGCCTGAGTACAGTGCCTACAATCACACACACATACACACACACCCCACATGCACTAAATTAATACATTAATTTAAAACTGTAGGAGATGTCTCACTTGCTCTGTGAGCTGCTTCTCAGTCGGCCATCCGTTTATTCACAGCTAGCAAAGAGCAGTCTTTGAGCATGTGTTAGGCAGTGGAAATACCCTGGGATTTTGTTCCAATGGCTTTCCTCCTGTGCTTTAATGAAAAACAAAAGCTCCCCCTGTTTTAGGGCAGGCCAGAGGTTTGTATGCAGGCTGCTACAAGGTCAGTGACCTGGCTCTGGATCCCTACCCCAACATGCCACTGTGGGCAAGCAGAGACCAAACCAGGCTACAGGAAATATTGAGGTTAGGGGCTCGCCTCACTGTAGGTCACAGTGATCCCATCTACCCAAGCACCTGCACAGGAAAGGAAGCTCCCTCGCTCCAATTCCAGGACAGCTTCCTGTCCCCAAGCCTTTTAGGGAGGGCGGGAAGGAGACCCACCCAACTGTGGGGACCTTTGACAATCCCAGCTTTTTCCAGGAACTGATACTCTTGGTGAGTCATCTCTCTCCTCTGGGGACCTGCTAAGCCAGAAGGGAAGGAGGCTGCTACGTCTTCCAGTCCCCGGAGTCTGCTGACTACAGAAGTGGGCTGGCCGCTATGCTCACCCACATCCTAAATTACAGAACCAGCTCATTTCACTGTGCTCGGCCATTAGCATGCTGCCGACGGGAACATTCACCTTTCTCAAGGTTCCTGGGCCCTCTCTCTCACTTAGCTCTGCAGGTTGGAAAGTACAACCCACATAGAAGGGAGAGAAAGCCCCTACACCAAGTAATGTTGTATCCCTGCTCACTTTTTCCTCATATAATCTAGGGAGTTGATTGCTGCCAGCCAACTCTGGGCTTCTTGTATCTTGGGATACCAGAAAAGGACTTTTGACCTGATTGACACTGGTATCTCATTTAATATCTAATACCGTCCTGAGAGGAGATGGAGGAAGGTCTCATTATTCCTATTTATACATAAAAAACAAAGGGAGCTAGTGTCTAAGCTAACATAAAAAGATGAGCCTGCTACCTCAGGTGCCTTGTCTGGGTGAGAAAGAGGAATACTGGATCCTGTCAGTGTAACTATCACCTGGGCCAAGGTTAGATGACTCAGAGGCGCCCCAACGCCGGCCACTATCCTATAGAAAGGACATAAGGAGGGGTGCAGAGACAGCAACTCCATCTCCAAAACAGGGGTAACTACCACTTAGCCATAGTTACCTGTCTAGCACACTAAGCTTACCCAGCTGGACTATAAGAACAATTCCTACCAATGCCTCAGAATCATCATAAGATTAGATGTTAGAGACCTGTGTTGAGAGCATTTAAGAAATGGCTATAAAAATTTCAGTTTTCTTACCCATCAAAACGTGAGGATTTAATAGTATAAGCTTCATTTACCTTACCCACAAAACAAATTGTACAAGGTAACGGACTTGTCTCACATACTCTTACATACACACACTAACAGTTCCTGGATAGGCAGACATTAAAAACAGAATTTGGAAAATAGTCCTTCATACATAGTATCTCTAAAGAGAATCAAATATTCTTCACACAAGAATAATATATGTGGCTAATAATATCTATGCAGTGTTACTCAAATTTGGCAACATGCCAAAAGTTATATTTCTAAGATTATAAGAATTCCCACACATATTCATTGCTTTTCTCTCTGAACTTTAAAATCATTAAAATTAGGAACTGCTAAAATATGCTTTTCAAAAAGGCATTAGCCACGATGCAATACAGGGTTTACTAGACAGCATCACACTTAATGGCTTCTTCATGATGGCTGTCACTACTGTTTTCAAAAAATGAACCGAGGTGGTGTTGACTCATCACAAATGGTCCTAAATTCATGAAAAGCTTCAAAATGAAACTGCTGTGTTCCCATAGATTCTGTAATCATTTGGATATAATTATTATATGCAATAATAACATCACAAATGCTCATCTTCTGGCCAGCTAAAGAGATTTCCCAAGTCCAGGTCTCCTGGCTCCTCTGCATGTAACAATTTCATACACAAATTCAAGAATGGGCGGAGAGCAGGAAAGGTGGCCATGCCACAAAAAATGAAATTGTTTGTTTGCATTAACATGGGCAATGGACACCATTATGTCAGACAAAATAAACCAGACACACAAAGGCAAGGCAAGTATCACATATTCCCTGTCATAGCAAGACTCAGTGTGCATGCATATGTGTTAGTAAAAAGAGAAGCTGTGGGTGTGGTAGCTCAAGCCAATAATGTCAGCACTTGGAAAGCTGAAGCAGGAGGATTTCTGTGAGTCTGAGGCTCACTTGGGCTACACAGTGAGTATAAAGTCTGTCAGAATCACAATGCAAAACTCTGTAGCAAGCAAATAAACTGAAGGAATAACAACGTGTTAAGGATGTAGAATAGGAAAGGAGAGGGGTTGGGATGAGTGTGTGAGAGAGGACGACTATCAACAGGGCCCTTGCACACAGATGTGGACATGTCACAACAGCATCAAGGCCCTTACACACATGCAGACATGTCAGAACAGCTTCTTACTTTGTATAATTCATATATATTAAAAGATGAATAATGCTGACCTCAAAATGCTGACCAGGATATTGACTAAACATTATAAAGAATACTACTCCCAAACCAGACATGGGGGCCCACGCCTTTTATCCCAGCACTCAGGAGGCAGAGAAAATTGGATGGATGTTTGTGGGTTCGAGGCCAGCCTGATCTATAACAGTCTCTAGGCCCACCAAGGCTCCATACTGAGATCTTGTCTCAACAAAACAAACGACAAAAGCCTACTACTCTCAGACTGGAGATTACAGCTCAGTGGTAGGATGCCTGCCTAGCATGGAGGCCTTGGGTTTGATCCCCAAAGAAAATGAGAAAGGAAAAAACATCCTTTCCTGTTTTTAAAAACCTTCAAGGATTATGACCGTGAGAGGTGCTTGCTGCCAAGCTCAGTTCAGTCCCTAGAACCCACTCGGTGGAGAGCACGGCTCCCCTAGATGTCCTCTGGCTTCCACATGTGGTCCCCTGACACACATACAAACAAACATTTACAAATGTAAATGCAAGTTTACATTTTTTTTCCTACAGTTTCCACAGCAGGAGATACTCACAGGTCACACTGGTTCAGTCTGTAAAATTTGTGCCGTGCCACACACAGCCTCCACACGTACTTAGCTGTTTCCATGTCTTCCTGGCAGAGGAAACACAGAGTTGTAGGGAAGCACACAGAGAGGAAGACACTTGTAATGCCGAGACATTGTGTCTACACCACCTCCCTCCCATGGCGAATCCCTCATCCCCACAGTGACTCCCTCATCCCAACAGTGACTCCCTCACCCCCCTATGATTCCCTCATCCCCACATGACTCCCTCATCCCCACAGTGACACCCTCATCCAACAGTGACTCCCTCACCCCCCTATGACTCCCTCATTCCCCACAGTGACTCCCTCATTCCCCACAGTGACTCCCTCACCCCAGACTCCCCACCCCCCCCCGCATGACTCCCTCATCAACGTAACCTCATCCAACGTGACTCCCTCATTCCCCCATGACTCCCCATTCCCATGACTCCCTCATCCCCAACAGTACCTATCCTCCTTCCTTCCAACAGTGACTCCCTCATTCCCCCATGACTCCCTCATCCCAACAGTGACTCCCCTCATCCCCCCCATGACTCCCTCATCCCAACAGTGACTCCCTCATTCCCCCCATGACTCCCTCATCCCCACAGTGACTCCCCCTCACCCCCCCATGACTCCCTCATCCCAACAGTGACTCCCTCATTGCCCCATGACTCCCTCATCCCCACAGCCCCACAGTGACACCCTCATTCCCTAGCCCTGTGGCTAACCTCTGAAATCTGTGAGAACCTAATAGTGAAAACGGAATGACCTGCTCAGCAGTGCGAGCAAGCAGTTCCTAAGCATCACGTTTGTATCAAGTATCAACTCTACTCCTGAGAAATAACACTCAGAGACTTTCCAAACAGAACATTTGCTCCAGGGTCTTAATATTGCCTTTGCTAAGACGGCAAGAACAGAAACAGGCTCGGCAGCACGGCAGAGCTGCTCACCAGCACAGGGCCAGTAGCTAGGCTTACTGTCTCCTCTACTTCTCTTTACAATTAGGTCACAAGTCTCTCAAGGGGGCTGGAGAGATGGCTCAGTGCTTAAGAGCACTGACTACTCTTCCAGAGGTCCTAAGTTCAATTCCCAGCAACCACATGGTGGCTCACAACCATCTGTAATGGAATCTGAGGACAGCTACAGTGTACTCATATACATTTAAAAAAAAAAAAAAAATCACTTGAATCAAAGAATACAGATACAAAGACTCATTTGCTCAACAACATTTAACAAGTGAGCATTTTTTCCCAAGTGCCATTTTGTAACATTTAAGTATAAGTTTTTATAGCACATAGAATTATGAAGTCCTATATTAGTCCAAACTCCGCATCCCCCAATACACAAAAGAGAACTCAGAAATGCTAACTTGCTAACTTTGTTGAGAAGCATTCCATGGCTTTTTGTGCTCACTCACAGTTTGAAACTGGATGGTCTCCTCTTTATTTGCCAGCTCTAATGCAAAAAAGGACTTGTTGTGCGACATGTTAGCAATGTCATGCCACCTAAAGAAAAAACAGAGAATGCTGATGCACATATGTACACTGGGAGATGTAACACATCATTTTTCCTTCAGTTTGATATGTGACTTAATAGTTTATTTTACATATATAAATATACATGTAAAAATATATAAATATATATTATATATTACTATACAAATATTATATATGAGTATGTTTGTGTCTAATATTTGTATCTAATATGTTTTATTATGTTTACATATTATATAGTTATATAAACAATATATTTATATTATGTAAATATATAATAAATATATTTTATATTATACATTTTATATATATAGTAGCCAAGTTTATAGTCTTTTTCCACTTGTATGAACTGAGTGATCTCAGCTTCCTGCCCTGGTAAGTCAAAATAAACATCCTTAAGTTGCTTTTGGTCAAAGAATTATATTACAGAAACAGGAAAGAAACTAATACACCTGGACTTGCCAGATTGGTTGAACAATCAAGATACATGTTAGCTTGTTGCTCATGCCTCAGCGACTTATCAACAAGCACTTTAAAGGATATCCACTCTCACAATGGTAATTGTACCAGGCCCGAGGGATACTAAAATCAGTGGAGTGACGGTCCCTAAAGAGGCATTTGGAAGAGTAGGAGGGCACCAGACAACATAAAAGCAAACACACTGGTTAGCAGTGAAGGCAAACAGCACACAGTAAGGGACGGGACAGAAGCGCACTCTGAAAAGCTACGGGGTGAAGAGACAGCTAAGTGCTCAGAAACCAAGGGTGAATTACTCTGAGTGTGGTCAGTAGGACATAAACTGCATCCTGCTTCTCCGAATCTTATCATCTTTACCTTTTACAGACTAGATCTGGTTTTAATTACCTAGCTGTGTGCTACTGTCAGAAAGCAACTGAGTCTGGAAGACGCTCAGCAGTTCCGAGCCAGCCGTCCCCTCAGAACCACTGGGGATCGGAAGAGTGGCTAATTCCAGAGGTTGGCAAGTTTTGAAATATTTGAATCCAGCAGTGGTTGAGCAGCCATAAACCTGGAAATCCAAAGCTCCTGAACATGAAGCACCTCAAGCAGAAACTCCTTCCCCTCACCCACCAACTCAGGGCCTCGCAAACACAAAGCAAGCGCTTACCACTGAACTCCATCCTTCGTCCCCGACATCGTTAACTGGGGATTTGGAGACTCAGGATGGTCAGCCTGTATTATATTTATTTAACTAAAATTTGTTAAATCAAAATTAATTTATTGCCTTACTGCTCAGTTGTTCAACCTAAAGATTCAATTTGAATTGTATTAAATGAAGCAAATCTGAAAACTCCTGTGGAGTGAAAAAAGCAACCAACTGAATACCTGAGACTTTTATATGGCCTCTGGGTACAGTCCTGCTATCTAAGTAAATCCAGATCCACTTTCCTGTCCCTATGCCCCCAGCTCAGCACACTGGGCATATTTACGATAACCAGGCTGGGAACAAGAGTCCTGTTGCCATAGGAAGCAGTCCCTGCACAGGCAGTGCAGTGGAAAAGAGGGGCTCAGCTCCCCGAGCCATGTCTACTCTTTGTGGCCACTGTCACTCTGAATAACTCAGGGCCCAAAGGTGGTAGAGCAAAGCCAGAAAAAGAAGAGTTGTCATTTTAGTGAAAAAGTTCTTAAAGGGGAAGACCAGTTCTCAAGAATAAAGTAGAAAAAGTAGAATGTAGGGAAGGAGGAGATGGTGGGGGGCTCACTGGCCCCAGGGGAAAACCTATTGTTCTGCTAAACGGTCATAATATCAAACTGCCCTCCAAACTGGTATCTGTACACCCATCAATCAGTGCTGCTCTCGGACTTCCTTAGAGAAGCTTCTTTGTGTGGGAGATGCTTAACACAGAAAGTCAAGCTGGTCAGAGTGCACAAAGTAAGTGTTTGTGGAGTGTCCAATCACAATCGGGACATCTGTGTCACTCACCCTCTCACCAAGGCTCAGGGACCATCGTGGAAGAAAAGGAAGACAGATGATAAAAGCCAGAGGTCAGGGAAGAATGGAGTGGAACAGTGTCATCTAGACACTGGTGGCATGCTGACACTTGTGGATTCACAACACGGTGGTTGTAGTACAAGTTCAAACCCATCTTCCCCCCTAGCTGACACTTGATGGCTTCTTGGGGAGAAAAAGCCAGCTTTCCTTAAGGGTGTGGCCCTCATAGGTTGACTCTGCTCCAGCATATGGCTCCATACCCATGAATATATGGATTCCATATGTTTCAAACATATGTCTATTGATACCAAGTTGGGGATTTTATCCAAAGGAGTTAGGAGGAGAAATGGGGGTAATATGGTCCAAAGACATTACTATTATGTGTTTAAAAAGATACAACTGGAACAAAGAATATTACAAAGTACTCTTAAGTTGCCTGTAAGTTCACTTCTCAGAAACCGCACGCCACTCTGAGCATGTCCCTATCCGTCATTGTGCCTTCCTACTACATACATGCCAAGACTTGTACAAACAAACAGCACTATTTTTTATAACTGGAGGGAAATCAACTTTACAAAACTGAAGTTTGCTGAGACGTTGGCACTTTAGTAATTTTGTTACATAACTATAGACAAAAGGAAGCCCAGATTTTTCCATAGTGAATAAACCAGAAACCAGAACTCAAACAAAAAACTCCCTATCTAAGGAAAGGATGGTTTCTCTGTGGCGGCAGAGTTGCACATTTTAAGCACTTACAAGCAGGCTGCATGTCTGTTTTTGACCACAGTAGCATGTTAATGAAGGCTGTACTTGGGCGGCATTTAACTTTAGAAAAGGAATATCTCCATTTCCCAGTGAGAACTGAGGGAAGACTTGTCAGCAATAACTACTTAACTATTTTAAACCCAGAACAAACAATACCTGAACACCACGGGAGGCCTTCCATTCTTGTGTTTCACAAAGATGCCATCGAGACAAGCACCAATGGATATGTCACTTCCTTGGCTGTCCTAGACAAGAGAAGAAGGGGAGACCCTTGGGAATTGGAGTACAGGGACAAATGCATGCACTTCCCTAAACTTGTTTCCCAGGTAAACACTGTCCAGAAGACCCCCAGGGCAACCGCTCAGGAAGAAAACAGAATGGGCAAACACAGTATGGAGGGAGGAGGAGTGTGGACTCTTTTAAAAGAGTTTAGTTCTTATGTTTATTTATTTACTTTGGATGTGGGTGCACACATGCCACAGTGCACATGTGGAGGTCAGAGGACAGCTGTGGGAATTGGTTTTCTCCTTCTACCATGTGAATCCCAGGATCAAATTTGAGTCATCGGGCTTGGTGGCACATGCCTTGACCCTCTGAGCCAAGTTTAGACTCTTAAGAACTCTATATCCTGAGCCTACAAAGCGCAAACCTCAACAGAGGACTGTGTTTTACTCGTCTGGTCACAAAGGCCCCAGCCAAGCTATTTTCCCAAATTGCTAAGTGCCCCCTCCTCCCCTTTTTCAACAAAACCTCACTCTGCTTCCTATTCTATGTTCAAACGATTCAACTATCTGAGCCACCAGAGTGTCAGGGTCAGCTTGTCACTCTCAACCTTAAATAGTCACCTGTACCTTGGCAGGGTAGCTCTCCTCTCCGTAGCCGTCCATTCTCTCTACCTCCTGCATGTACAGCATCTCGGCCTCAGGAGCTGTGAGCCCCCTGCAACCCAACAGACGTTAGCGAGACTGCTCCAAACCTAAACCTCTTAAACGATGTACATCAATGTGGAATAGAGCATTATAAACATTTAAGCTCCTAAGCATCTGGATATATATAACTGCTTATATTGATCCTCTAAAACATATCAAAAATGGGCAACCTATGAAGCACTGTGCTGAATGCAGAAGGCAAGTATACCTAACCTTGTGCTTCAGGAAGGTAAAAAGGACAGACAAGGGACAAGCAGCTACCAAGATGTTGTCAATGCAAATCCAAGAGTTTTTAACCTAAACTAGCAAACAGTTGCTCAATTATCCTAAAATATCAGGAAATACTGAGAATTTGGTTTAAAAACCAAATAATGGAAATTAAGAGTTTGCTCAGTGGTTAGAGCACTGGCTGCTCTTCCAGAGGACGTAGGTTTGATTCCCAGCATCCACAGAGCAGCTCACAATCACCTGTAACTCCAGTTCCAGGAGATCTGGTGCCTTCTTCTGACCTCCACAGGCATGGGTATGATACACATACATACATACATGCAGGCAAAACATTCCCATATATAAAATAAAATGGATAAATCTTTAAAAATGTTTTTAAAGACTAAATGATAAATGTAAGAAATGGGCAGAAGAGGCTACTCGTGGATCTCTTTTAGTTCAGATGACTGGAGCCCTAGAAAGACATGAGGAAGGAAGGGTGCTTAACCACATGGACTCCCCTCCCCAGCCTCCCCAGCCTCCCCAGCCTCCCCAGCTGCTGCTCCCCCGTGTGCCAAGGTCCCTCTCACTGCAGTCACCACAGAGTCTGCTTTGCTTAGACTGTACTGTATTCCTCGAATGTCGGAACCTTTGTGCGCACATCCTCCTCATCCATCTACCATCCACACACGGACCCAGCAATCATTACTTTCCTCAGGGCTCAGTGACTGTACCGCTCCTCCTGTCAGGTTCTCTGGGGATCCCCAGTACTCGCCACTGCCCAGTGCAGTCCTCACACAATCTGTCCACGCCTCCCCACTGCACCCTTTTTCTATTGCTGGATACTACCACAGTGGCTTGTGCTGCCTATCCTAAGACTGCTGGGAACACATTCTTGGAAGGCAGAGGATTATGCTATTTATCTTTAAGCCAAACCAGCCAGCATTCTGTCTCATAAGGACGAAAGTACTTACAGGTTCCTAAGTCCTATTGTTTAAGTGACAGTAAAAACAAATGAAATAAAATGACAAAAACCAGGCTCTTGTATGCCTTTGGGCCATGTGTACCTTTGGGTCATGTGTGCCTTTGGGCCATATGTACCTTTGAGTCAGTGTGCCGTTGGGATTAAGGAAGTGCACTAAGGGAATATGGTTTGTGTAGACACAGAGGTAGAAGAGTGAGAACAGTGATTTTTGGAGAGTGGCCATCTGGGAAGGAGCACAGGGAGAGATGAGAGGATGGCACTTTTGGAAGTTACTCTTTGCAGCCAAAGGGGTAGAGAGAGAATACATAGAAAGACTGAAGGTTATGAGCAGACACATCTACTTTCAAGTCACTTTTAGCATATATCAGAGACCTAAGCCATTCTGAGTTTAGTTTTCTTTGTTTCTAAGCTGAAGGTAATATTCTCCTTCAAGATTACTGGAGCTATCAGAATGTAATTTTATACATAAAGTATCTGGAACTCTGTGTACTTGGCTTAGAGTAAGAACTAGCATCTCAGGAGATTCTTATAGTCACAGAGGTTCACCATCAAAGAAAGTCAACATGGACCAGCATAGACAAGAACTGCAAGGATAATCTGGGCAACAGACATGAGGACTCTCATCTTTGCTCCCCAGGGGACAGAAATCCGGCTCCCAAAAGTAAACAGGGGGGCAACGTTGTGGCGATGCATGTCTAGCATCTAGGACGCAGAGGCAGCAAGATAGCAAATTTGAGGCCAACCTGGTTCTTAAAAATCTCAAGGGCTGCGGGCGGTGGTGGCGCAGCCCTTTAATCCCGCACTTGGGAGGCAGAGGCAGGGGATTTCTGAGTTTGAGGCCAGCCTGGTCTACAGAGTGAGTTCCAGGACAGCCCGGGCTATACAGAGAAACCCTGTCTCGAAAAAAAAAAAAAAAAAAATCTCAAGGGCGAGAATGTAGCTCAGTGGTAATGTGTCTGCCTACTATGTACAAGCCCCTGAGTTCAAACTCTAACACCATTTTAAAAAAGAAAGACAGACAGAAGGACAGAAGGGGGTAGGGAGGGAGGGAGGGAGGGAGGGGCAAGGTGGGAGGAGGGAAGGAACAAAATAAAGAGACCTGGAGGGCTGAATCATAGAAGACAGACTTCCTGATGATGCACTAATTTATACAGGCTTAGTTACTATCACACATTTAATATATAGGTGTGACTGCCCTTAGGACACCCTTGTATCCCTCATTGGTACAGGACAATGCGGATTGCTAGGGGACTGTACATTATAGACCCGATTGCACTACAGTGAAATACCTTCTCACTCCAAACAAGTAGTAAATGTCAATTTATATATACAAAATAATTTCAAAATAAGCAGCCTGGCCTGATCTTCTGGTTACCTGATTTCTGGGATGCAAGGCCATATTTGGCGCTCTCCATACTTTTCATCCAAGCGCAACCCTTAATGAAAAGCACACAGCATGAGCCGTGCATTTTTTACATGAGCTCTGTGACAGTCACTGCCTTTGGCACTTCAGCCATAAGTGAAAAGTAGTGTAGCACGGGAGCTTTGGCTTTGTATATTTGGCCATGATGCATCTAATGCAATTGAGTGGTTTTTACTCAGAAGCCAAAAGATTTCCCTGCCTTCTCCGCAGCTCCAAGGGGAAGTTTCAGCTGAGTTTTAAGGTTGGAAACACCCATGAGCCAGTTCTGAGCTCAGTGCTAACCCACTCAGAAGAACTCTCCTCAGATGTGTCAATGAGTTGTTCACATCCATTTCTTCAGCAGAAACTTTAGAAAGTAGATGGCAGGGTTTTTAACACTGATAACAAGTCAAGTTCATTCCAACATTAACTTTGTGATTCTCCAAAACCAAAACCAAACCTCTCTCCTTAGACTCATAACCAAAGGCAAAAACAATGTCTGTAGGTATTGAACAGAAAATTACACCCTCAGTTTCTGTGAATTTACAAAGACAGGAAGACTGTAACAGGGAAAGATTGACACACAGATGTTTACAATGACTCTAATGCTAGTTCTGCATAGAACGTCTACCATGTGGGCAATCAGGGATGGCTAAGAGTATAGGAACAAACTATGCATGAAAGGGCCCAATGCCAAAAGAATCTTACCACAGGAAGCAAGGCAAATTTCTGAAGAAAATCTTGGGATTCATACTGATCAAAGTCACCAAAATCAGCTAAATAAAATGATAAACATCCACATGTTGGTTACATTTAATTTTCACAATAACACACTTGCACAACAAAAATAATAGGTAGTATGAATGACGTGTTTATATGATTCAGATGTTAGACATCTGTTTGTCTAACAGATAATAGGGCAAGTTTTTAGGGTATCTTTTACAAAACAATAGGCAGATTCATGCATGCTGGCTTGGGAAAAATATCTATGAAGAGAGACAAACCTGCCCTGCATGTGACATGAGCTTCTGTGCACAGGTAAGTGTCAAACAGGGACAGGGAATGTGTCCTGTGAATACATACATTCAGGCAACATAGAGGGAACTGAACACCAAGGTGTCGGAAGTTTGTTATTCTCAAGGCGACAGGTGTCCATGCCAGCTGGGATCTGGAGGAATTTTATCATTTTTTCTTTTTCCTTTGTGTTTCTTTTTGTTTTGAGACATGGATCCACTCTGTGGTCTTGACTAGCCCAGAACCCGCTATGTAGAACAGACTGGCCTTGAACTCACTTCTTGCTTCCTTGCTGAGATTAAAGTTCTATGGCGCTGTGTCCAGCTTAAGTTTTCTTTTGATTACATTCCAGTTTCCATGGTTAAACACCAGTTACCACTTGAAATAATGCACTAGCAGAAATTTCCATGCAGCATAGATGTATTTGTAGACATGTGCAATTGATTTTAAAAGCATTTATGAAGCAAAACCACTTCTATTATGAGTGAGGATGCTCTATAATTTGGAACAGCTATTATTAGAGAAACCAAAGAGATGGGATGTTCTTAAAATATAAGTGAATACAATTTCATTAAACCTATTGATAGAAAGGTCATTCCTCCCAAAATACTATGTTTGAAGCAAGTCTTGGAGCAAAATTAACACTTAGCATGTTAAATTCTTTGATTAATATATGTATGTCTGCTCCTTTGACATGTTTTGTAACTCATCTCTCAGAAATGTCCACAAGTCTCACACTTCATTGAAGTGATCCAAATGGTCTTCCTACAAGTCTCCATATAAAAACATAGTATTCCATTAATACATAAACACTATAACAATTCATCTAAAAAAATCCATTACTTACAGAATCCTTTACTGTTTTGTTTTAACACCTATCTAATCTGACAGAATTACTACTTCACATGCATTACTTACCTTGAACAGCTAAGCCAGCCAGCTGAATGGCTTGTTCTAATGTACAGGGAAGGTTTCCTTCCAGAATATCTTTCTTCAGCTGCAGGTAATACTGATACCTGTTTTAAAGGATGAGTTTATGAAACCAGTATCACCATAATCTCCGGCCAAGACTCACTGCACTTTACCATAGTTTAGTGTGGGAACATAAACTGTCAAATAAAACTGTAGCCCTAGATGTTTTCAAATAGTGGAAAGAAAGCCACAAGCAATATAAGCACACCATTTGATCTGTTTAATGACAAATCTGTTATTTATCCATTGCTTTAATTATTTCAAAGTCAAAATAAGGGATCAGGGATGTAGCTCTGGGGTATGTTTGCTTAGCATGTGTGAGCCTGGCTTGATCACCATCAGGCCACACATCCCTCAGAGAAAACTGAGGTCAAAGTCACCTCTAGAAGAACGCCCCATCTGTCTTCTGCCCTGTAAAACAGTCCTGGCTATCGTTCTTCATGGTAAGAAAAATGCATACTCAATGACCAATCTTTGCTTTTAAGTCTCTCACTTATAACTTGGTAATATAAGACTTTAGGTAGTTAGTTAGATAAAAACTTCACTAGCTCTGTAAATTTTAAGGCAAATAATTCTTGAGATTTCAGATCAGGCTATCATTAAGTTTTTAAAGTATAATCCTAAAAGAATAATTTCTAAAAGACTTTAATATAACATAGTTTCTTCTTCTGCCCCCCCCCCCACCTTGTGTCAAGTGGACCTAGTTGTAAATTCCAATCCTGGAATTGAGGATTCTGCACACCTGGGGTAAGTCATAGTTTGTAGATTCACATGTTATTATCAATAAAATGAAGAGATGACCATCCCTTCACAGGGATGAACACATCAGAGTAACACAAATAAAGCCCTTAACAACGCTGGATATGTGCTGGCACTCAAGCAGCAAGGGATTATCAGCAATGCATTTCCAGTCAGGAAATGTGTCGTCCTTATCATCTCTCCATTAGGATAAAGCTCCAGAGCTTCCTTCTATTCCCTGAGTAGGTCAGTTCTAGGGCCTGTCATTGTTCGTTCTACAACATTGTTCTAGACACTGGAGATAGTGCTAGTTTTGGTCCAGTGATTCTGCCAGTGCAGTTTACAATGCCATCTTTGCCTGAGTCTCACTAGGTTTGTGTCTTTGAGCAGTCCACGAGTAGACTACATCTGAGTTCCCCAGAATTCATATCCATTTTTATGGCACCTTTTAGCTAGGCTTCAAGTCTCTGCCCTTTGTTACCAAACGGCCTGACCAACACACCATCTATTCAAATAAAAAGAATTTAAATCTAGCTTTCCCCTACTACCAGCTAGCAGATATCATGGTAATTCTGGGGTTCAGAGGGGGTAACCTGCAACTTTCTATATGGCTTTCAAATGCCAAAAATGATGGCATTTACATTAGTGTATCTAGTGGGTGTGTGCCACACATTCCTCATTATTCTAGACTCTTCCTTTACATCAATTAAAACTTTGGAATGTAGCATCCAATACATCCATAGACCAAACTAACTTGGGCTTGCTTCTTACCTTAGCTGTGAACAGGTTTTATTATGAGAGCCAGTTCTTCCATATATGCTATAAATTGTTCATTGCTAGTTCAATATCCTTTATGTAAGCTCCCACGTGGAAATTTCCTTGTAAATGACATACTAGGAAAGTGCCACATTTACAAACAAGTATACTTCCAAATGGTGAGGCAAGATAGGTCTCTTTCCATTAACACTCATACAGGCTGTAACAATATTGTTACAAGTAACAAAAAGTGGACTACTGTAGTAACCAAGAGATTACATACTAGCAATTCATGAATTTGTAAAAATTCAATCTATCCAGTCGTTTACTATTCTCAAAATTTACTATCTTTTGCAAATAATAATCCCCATAAGGGCTTATCCTGTGGGGACAGTTTTCGGCTGCCTTGTGACTGTATTTTCCTACAGTCTCTTGTGATTCAGATTTCTGTTCTCTCCTTTTTTGAAAAGTACTTTTGAATGGGTTTTTTTGGGGGGGAGGAGGAGTTGTCTTCTTAGTACAGAGGATGGAGGGAGGTGACTAAGCCCAGAGCTTTGCTACTGCCTTACCACTGAACTACATCTCCAGCCCTGACTGTGTTTTTTATAAGACCTTTTTGAGGTATAACTGGCATATAATAAACTGCTCCAACATACAATTTTGTCATATAAAAAACACATGAAGTCACTGCTACAGGACCAGTCACTGCCTGAGTACCAATCACCTGCAGGAGTTTCTTTGCATGCAACCCTCCTACACCTTCCCCCCTTCCTGGAAACCACTGCTCTGCTTCCTGACTCTCCGGCTCTGAGACCTAGAACCTGTCCAGATGTCTTAGACGACGAGAGACCTGGAAGTGGGAAGGAGACGCTGAGGGCGACAGGTTGGGAGAGAAGAACCAGGTTTTGTATTGTGGAGCTGTCACACAAGTCTGCATGGTTGGCCTTGGGGCCTCATTTCAATCCGGAAGGCTTCTTCTTGATATTCATGACACACTTCTTGATAGAACTTCTCTACTGGGTCTCTGAACCTGATCAGGGAGCAGTTCTGCTGGCTGAACCCCATAACTCCACTCCTCTTCATGCCCTCCTGTGATTCATGCCTGAGCTCTACTCTAACAACAGCTCCCTAGCTGGTCTCCTGACACTTCCAATTTCATTCACAAGTTTTTTGTTTTGTTTTGTTTTAATTTCTAATCTATCAGCTATTAATGTGAATGGTCTTTGTAAGACACAAATTGGATCATTCCACACCACTAAAATTTGAAAAAGCCTTTAATCCCAGCACTTGGGAGGCAGAGGCAGGTGGATTTCTGAGTTCAAGGCCAGCCTGGTCTACAGAGTGAGTTCCAGGACTACACAGAGAAACCCTGTTTCGAAAAACCAAAAAAGAAAAAGAAGAAAAAAAAATTTGAAAAAGCCTTACTCACTGAACCATGTCTCTATGATTAGTATGCACCTGGCTTTTAAACCTCTTTTCTCCTCTCCAGTATCATCTGAGACTTTTTATCCTGACTGCTTTCCACGAACCATTCCCAACTAGAAAATTTCTTCTAAAGCCTGTCAAGAAGTCAGCTCTTTCCCTTCCTAAGTCACGTTCTTCATGCCCTGCCCCTAGGAATCCAGAGCTTTAAATCAAATGTTTGTTATCATAGGATACTGTGACTACTTATGTACATGAACTGCCAGTTCCACCAGACTGAGTAACTCCTCCAAGGTCAGATTCAAGTGACTAGCCAACAGCTCTTAGATCGCAGAATATCTTCAGTAAATATTTAAACGAGTTAAGTAGACAGCTCATACTTTTCCTCCTGGCTTCCACTTTCTCTCTCCAATATTTACATTTCAGACCAATTGCACAGTCTCTCTGTGTCTATCCCTACTACCTGACCCTTGCTGCTTCGGTTTCCTAGTATCTTCGGTAATTACCTGGCAGATTCCAACAGCATTCCACAAGCATGAGGCAGCAGCAATTCTTACTATCTGCAGGGCACTACAGCTTTCAAAAGGAAGGCAAAGCCAAGGAAAACATGGGCTTAAGATGTAGAAAGAAGATAAGACAGGAACACAAATGACCATAATAGGAGGCCGTGACACCAACCACCTTAACAAGCAAGTCCTGAGATAGCCTGGGGTAGACAAAGTACACCTCAGCCTGGGGCATCTCAAAGCTTCATAGAGTCAGAGGAGTATGACTGGAGTGTGAGAGAGATTAAGAGACAGACATAAAAGGTACAGGAAAACAGAAACAAAACCATGTAGGGGGAGCAAAGGGGACTGACGAGATGGGAAGGGACACAAAGCAGACACTAGAGGGGCCCGGAAGGAACATACTCGGGGCATATTATTGCATGGGAAGGGCCTTCTATAAAAGGATGAAGCAAAGCAAGACTTCTTAGTCCTCCTGGCACTCATCCACCACTTAGGCCCCTGTATGTGTTTTTACTAGCCAGCTCTGCTCAGAAGCATCCTCCCTCTCTGTGTCCCCTCTGTCTGTCCCCCATGGCCGACCCATCTACGGAGTACAGCCTCCAGGGCAAAAATTCTAAGAACCTGGCCAGTTCCTTGAGAAAACACAGAGTTTAGGACTACACATTTTAAATCTCCCCTCTCCCATTTCCTTATTGCAAGGAACCAGAAACGGAACAACAAAAACATTAAAGAGGATATCACAGGAGTTCATGGCCAGGGTGAACTGATCACCTTTCCTGTGCCTTTGGGTCCGGCAAGCCATAATTGGGTCTGACATACCACATTCCAAAACCTCTTAGTAATCCAGTGACAAAAAAAAAAAAAAAAAAAAAAAAGATGTGGGCCGCAGGGCAAAGTCGGTCACAAGCCTTTATCTCAAGGACCTTTGACCCCAGCTCCACTCTTGTGACCTCGCTAGACTACTTTCTACCACAGGCGGCAGGGACTTTCTCACCTGGTGATCTCCTGCTGCAGCTGGGACACAGAAGGCACATAAAACACCACTCCGAAGTAGACGGTGGGCTCCAGCGCGTGCTTATCCAGCTGCTTCTTTAGCGCTTTCTCCAAGTCCACCCAGCGCCGCTGGCTCTGCTTGTTGTAGTACCAGAGGCTGAAGTACGTGACCTGGAGAGAAGGAAGGTCACTGAAGCAGGTAGTCATGCAAAAAAGATTGCAAGGATCTCCACCCCACAAAGACCCAGGGCCAAGCAGCAGTAGCCTCCTGGGCCTTTTGGAAGGGACAACAGCCAAGGCTTACAGGGAAAAAAAAGAAGTAATGACAAGTATTCGGGAAATGGAGGCAGGAAAAAAAAAATCCATTACCAAAACACTGAAGCTGTCATTATTAAAATACATTAGGGAGTGTGTGCGTGCTTGTGTGTGTAGTGTGGAGTTCAGAGGACAAGTTTCAGGAGTTGCTTCTTTTTCTCTAAAAAAAGAGTTCTTGGGAATAAAACTCAGGTCCTCTGGCTTGCAGGACAAGAAATTTTACTCTCTGGACCATGGCAGCAGCCCTATAACTAATATTACTTTGAAAGCCTTAAGGAGTGCTCTACCTAGTATAATTCTAAACTATCATGCTAATCCAACTTTTCCCTATTCTGGGATTTGGTCTCTATAAATAAAACTACTGCATGTAAATGTCAAAAATTTTAGTAACAGATGCAGCCACAGCTCTTCCTTGCCCCTCAGAGTCCATTAGATAAAAATTCAAAGCAACTGGATATTATAAATTAATTGTTTTAATATGAAGATTGAACTTTCAACTAAAGAGCAGAATGTGGAGATCTCTGTCTCTCTGTCTCTGTCTCTCTCTCTCTTATGTACCTGTGTGTGTGTGGTCTTCTATCATTCTCTCTAATACAAACACACATCCCATATGAAAAGTTACACAGTGTAATAAAGTGACCTAGGTAGGTTACTAAGTCAGAGGCTGAAGCTTTGAACCAGAGCCAGGCGTGGAGGTACATGCTTCTGACTGTAGTACCTAGAAAGCTAAGGCAACAGGCTTCTATAGGTTCAAGGCAAAGGTTACCTACATACTAAGATTCTGTCTTACCCTGATCCCCAACACACGCACACACAGAGTAAATTAGCATTTAGTCTGCACTTGTATAATAGAACTATTAGGGTAAATCAATAGCAGCCCTGGCCTGGTCAACCTGAACGGGTATGACAGCGCGCAGCAGGTGAAATGGCTACCCCTAGCCACTGACAGTATTTATCTTAAAATCAATCCATAGATTGCGGCCATTGGGAAACTACTGCTCCGCTGTTCTAGACTCTAGAGCAACGTCGTCAAATAGGAGCTTGTGCAGTGGTGGACATGCTCCACATCTGTACTCTACAAAACAGCAGCCCCAGCCACAGGTGGCACCTGAGTACCTGATGTGGCTACTGCCACCGAGAAACTGCACGTTTCAATGTCTCTATTTCAGTGCTCTCAAATGAAACAGCTACTGTTTTCATACTGAATGGCTAGCGCCATAACATAAGTCAAACTTAAAAATAATATCCAGGTTATTTTATTTGACCTGAAATACTTATTAAAATAAAAATAAACCTTAAGCCAGGCATGGTGCTGAATGCCAATAATCTCAGTATCTGGGAGCTGAGGCAAGAAGCCTGCGGTGAGTTCAGGACCAGTCTTGGCCGTGCTGTGAGCTGAAAGCCATCCTCATGGGATACACAGTGAAGTCTGCCTCAAACATTTAAAAAATAACTAAATAAGCTCATTAACTAACTAACTAACTAACTAACTAACTAACTAACTAACTAAAGCTGGGCATGGTAGCTCAGACCTGTAATCTCAGCACTCAGAAGGCAGAAGCAGGAGGACTGTGCCTGAGCTTTAAAGCGAGACCCAGTCTCTAAAAGAACGTTTAATGAGCTGGAAAGAAGGCTACACATTTAAGGGTACTTACTGCTCTTGCAGAGGACCCAGGTTCTATTACCAGCAGCCACATGGTGGCTCACAAGCCTCTCTCTCAATTCCAGTTTCAGGGGATCCCATGTCCTCTTCTGACCTCTGAGGGTAGCAGGTAAGTGCATGGTCTCTTACATGCGTGCAGGCAAAATACTCATACACATAAAATAGAGTCTAACAATTTAAGAATGTTTGGTTTCCCTGCCTATTCCCAAGGTTTATCTTATCATTTTTACAAAGGAGAACCTACCTTCTTAATGCCAATCTATCCCCGTATACAAGAAGGAAGTTCCTACTGTCCCTTTATTTCTACTAACCAGAATACTGTAGGAATTCACTAAGTTTGGTTAGATGAATAGTCTCTTCTTCCTGTCACCCAAGATGTTGCATACAAATAGTATAGTTTGATCATGTAAATCCAGTTGTAGTCCAAGAACCACAGAGATACTGTACAGACTTCAAAGCCAGTGCCTCTCCAATTCCTGTCTACTGGCCACCCCTACCGGAAATACTTAGAACATTTTTGGGGCCCTAAAAAAGCTATCAAGTTCCTAGGTAAATCTTATGCCATTCAAAATTTTAAAGCATTACAGCATACCACACTGTCCCTCCAACATTATATAGGCAGCTGTGCACACAACCTATGATTTAGCTACCCAAGGGATGCCTGTAAGCCCAGCACTGCTATAACAGAAGGAAAAGGATCACAACTTGGAGGCAAGCCTGAGCTACTGAGTTCCAGGCCAGCCTGAGCTACACAGGAAGAGCTCTTCAGCCCCGGTCCCCAACACACACCTATGCTTGAAAACGGCTGCATGGATATCTTTCTTTTTTTTAAATCCATGAAACTTTTAATAAAGTCAAAAGTCCAGAATCACTGCTGTTTTCTGTAACCCACATACATCATTTACGGGAAAGCAACTAATGTTCTGCCTTCCACAATTTACAGAACAGAAAAACCTAGCTTAACAGACATGGCTTGATGCTTCTGGTCCAAGGTTCTAGGCTTGGTTTCCGGCAGGCAGATGATAGCTGGGAACCGGAAGAAATCGGTCTGACCTGTTTCCATAAGTAATATAAGTCACAACTCTAGCACAGGAGATGGATGGGCAACTATGTGAATGCACAATGCTATAAGAAGAACATTATATTTGTCTTTAATATTTTTAATTAAACTTATTTAATTTTTCATATAACATATTATGGTCATACCCCTCCCTATTTATGAGGGATGATTCAGTTTTGCCAACTCGGCCAAAATGCCAACAAAAAGCAATTATTGGTTCCTTCCTCCAAAAATCTTTTCTACTTATAATTTCAAGAATTTGAATGAAAGATGGGTACAATACTGTTTAAAGCATGTATGATGACTCCGTCTTCCATCCTAAGACCCACAGTTTGGACTGCACATAAGCCATGCTTCATCTATTATGCACACTGCTTTTAGGCATTTGTTTTATATTTACACTTAGTTTTTGTTTGAGAAAGGGTCCCACTATGCAACTCAAGATGACCTCAAATTTACTTTGTAGCCCAGGTTGGTCTCAAACTCACAATCCTCTACCTCTACTTTATACATCAATTTTTTTTTCTATGCCGATATTAAGGGTAGACATGCTATAGGACTAAAAACTGGGGCATGAGAGTACATTGGCTCTTTGGACTGGAGAGATGGTCATTGGTTAAGGACTGACTGGCTGCTCTTCTAGATGACCTAGGTTTAATTTCCAGCGCCCACATGGCAGCTCACAACCACCTGTAACTCCAGTTCCAGGGGGATCTGACGCCCTCTTCTGGCCTGTATGTTCTGCATGCACAGTACACAGACAAAAATGAACACAAAACACCTATATGCATAAAATAATAAAATTAATTTATTTTTTATAGCAACTCTTTTTTTTAAGACTTATTTATTTATTTTATGTGAGTACATTGTCTCTATCTTCAGGCACACCAGAAGAGAGCATCAGATCCCATTACAGATGGTTGTGAGCCACCATGTGGTTGCTGGGAATTGAACTCAGGACCTCTGGAAGAACAGACAGTGCTCTTAACCGCTGAGCCATCTCTCCAGCCTCCAAAATTAATTTCTTTTAAAAAAAATAAGTATATCATCTCTTAGCCAGTCATGGCGGCATACGTGGGAGGCAGAGGGCGGCATATGTGGGAGGCAGAGGCAGGCTGATCTCTTGAGTTCAAGGCAAGCCCGATTAGTAAATTCCCAAGACCCTGGCTCAAAACAACCTCCTATTCCCCAAACAGCACGCCATCTCTTATAATTAAAATTAGAGGGTCTTACATTTATTCTGTGTATATTACTTTTCCCTTTAAATACAGCTGGACTTGGCTACTTGAAACACAAGAATGAAAATAGCCAGACACAGCGGCCATACACCTACCATCCCAGCACTCAGGAAGCAATAGGATATGGGTTCAAGACCAGCTTGGGCTACGTAAGGAGCTTCAGGTTAACTTGGGCACAGTAAGAACCTGTCTCGAAATAACAAAAACAGCAGCAAAAGGAGAGGTAGGGAAATTTATAAATAGTTCCAGAGGTTAGCAATGATATTTAGGAACGTGATAAGCTGTACTTATTCTTCAACAAAGTTCGTTACTCAGAGTTTCATTTCCCAGAGACAGAATGGCTTGTTCTCTATCAAGCTTTACAAGACTCAAATTAACTACAGCTTCTTCATCTGTGACTACAAGCAGATTTTTCCCAAAGCCAAATACTCATTCTTTTGGTGCCTACCCTTATTTATGGGTTTTTAGAAAGCGTTGTCTGCCCACAGCAGAGGAACTAACTGTGTTTCCTCTGAGAAGCTCTGTCTCAGGGTAGTTAAGGAGCAGACCCACCTCTGAATTTACACTCCAGGACCGGTGGCAACCAGCTCTTGACCAAGTGACCACCTCACCAAGCCTCAGTTTCCCCTTAGGGAAAGTAAAGAATAGAAGGAGTGAAGGAGTGCTCTGGCTTCCTCAGAAGGGCATGAAGAGTGACAACAACCATGTGACTTGCCAACTGTCCTTCATCGCTGGCTCTCTGTTCAAGTCTCCCGCATTCCTGATGCCCACCTCAGAGAACTTTCTGGATAAGAACCTTCCTTGATTGGAAACTCATTCAGGTGCCTACTCTTCCTGTCTGTGCTCACAAGTGAGCACCTGTGGAAAACCCATCCTGACAGAAATCTCTCCAACACTGAATTTTCTGGAATCCTTATGTAAATTTACAGAGATCATTAACTAGATTTCTATGAAGATTTTACAGGGTCAGATATTTTACAGTATCTTTTTCTTTTCTAGTTTATATCCCCACCCCCCAAAAAAGTCACAATAACCTTCAAAAATATTTGATGACTTCTTTCATTGCTGTTTAAAAATTATCCCTGCCGCTCTCCTAAATTTGTAGCTAGCTGCCTGCTGTGTAACTAGAGTCAAAACAAAGTTAACTAGGGCCTGGCTTCTTTCCAGACAAGATGGTTGCCTTTCTCTAAGTGAACAGACGCCAGCTGCTCCAGGCAGGTCCAAATCCTAACAGACTGCAAACCTCTTCCTAATTCCCAGGTTCTTTCTTGTCTAATTATTTTAAGACTCCTTTTGATTGTACTCTATTTTTAAATAGACCAGAGAGATACACAAATTAGCTGGAGGGTTTTTAAAGCCACTAGTACATTATGTTTAATAAAAGTTAATCCCATGTAAAATTGCGAATATAATTTTATCCCAGTGCCTTTCTTAGACCTGCTGAAGTTAGAAGGCTTTCATCAGGACAGAGATGAGAGGAGACAGCCCAAGATAAAGTCTACCCGTAGCAGAGATCATCTAACAACGGTGGTTAACAAACTGTAAGCTAACTCAAGCCCCGAGCTGACCTCCACACCGAGTCTGCCATAAATTATAAAGTATGGAACCTCTTCCTTCGGCAGATGGCAGTGGTCACATGGCCTCAGCACAGCTCGTCCCTTCCCTTTCTGTTCAGCTTTACTTTGTTTTCTTCTCATTTTAATCACATTCCATATTCTTTATTTTATAGGCAATAGGACAATATACAATATCGAAACATTAGCACATATAAATGAAGACTCAGGAAAGTAACAAATCTAATTATACTAAGTGTATCAAACTGAAGTCCAGGTAATTAAAATTCTTTGTGTTCAAGTGCCTTCTACTGTAGCTTTAAAGTTCAAGCATAGTGAGAGATAACATTTAACATTTAAGCACAGTGGGGAAAGCCAAAGCCAGAGACTTATTACAAGGAAGTCCAGGGAATGACTACTGCCGACCTGGATAAACCACTCTCATTTTTCCCACTTACGATCCCAATCAGACACTATGATGTACGTGATTACTGCAAACAGAATAATTGTAAAACTAGATTCTTGGGACTGAGGCTATAACTCCATGGTAAAGACTTTGCCTAGCAAGTTCTATCCCGGCACTTTTTTTTTTAAAAGAGAAAAATAAAAGACATTTTCTTGGGCTAGCAATGTAGCCAAGTGGTAAAACACTGACCTAGTACATAGTAGGCTATGGGCTTGAGTCCTGGCACCACCCAATTAACTATAAAAGTAAAACAAGTCTACTGATATTTCTTACATGTCCTGGATTTATTTACACTTTCAGCTCACTCTGACTGAGCAAGTATCAAGTACCATCCTGGGTGCTAGCGGACAGCACTGAATCAGAGACCTCAGTTCCTGTTCTCTCAGGGCTGTGTCCTGTGTACTGGGAGTCCTAAAAACTAAGCACCATACACTATACACTAGTCAAGATGCACTCTAGAGGAACATTGGATTTTAAGACTAAAATACCAACATGTTTCTAAAGAGGAAACTAGGATTAAATAGAAAAAATAATATGCATAAACATTTTATTCCCAAAGATGATAGCGATAACCAAGATAAGCACACAAAGTTTCACTACAAAGGCAAATTAATCCTTTGTGCTACTGTACAGAAAGTCTCTTGGGTTAGGACTCACAGAGTGAGGGCAAGCAGCAGCTTCTCACTCTTTGACCATTAACCAGATCGCTCTACCATAGGGTCACTCTTGTGTCTCATCCCGATAAATGGGCCACAGATTTTTTTTATCTAAATCTTATAAATTTGAGACCTGTTGATCAGCTTAACTCAAATATGTATGTGTTCAAGATTCATGTTTGTATTTTATATGCATGGATGTTTGCCTGTGTATGTAGGTACATATGTGTGTGTGTGTGTGTGTGTGTGTGTGTGTGTGTGTATGTATGTATGTACAGTATGTGTGTACATGTATGTCTGATGCCAAGGAAGCCAGAAGAGGGCACTAGATGTCCTGGAAGGCTCCTCTGGGACTGTAGTTACAGGGGGTGGGAGCTGCCCCTGGGGAGCTAAGAACCAAACTCTATTCCCTTGAAATGTAGCAAGCATTCTTAACCAAGACGACATTTCTGATGCCCACGGATAACACTCCTCGCTACCACACATGTTCACACATGTTGCAAGCAAGGCATGATGCATACCTGTAATACCAGTACTTGGGAGGTACAGGCAAGAGGGTCAGGAACTCAAGGCTATTTTGTGCTACACAGTAGGTTCAAGGCCAGCCTGGGTTGCAGGAGACCCTGTCTCAGAAACCAAACAAACAAGGCTAGCAAGTTGACTCAGGGGGTAAAGGTACTTGCTGCGAAACAAAGATCAGTCACTGACATCAACAAAATAGAGGGAGAGAACCAACTCCCACGAGCTGTCTGGCCTCTGCATGTAAGCTATGGTGTGCACATATTACACAAATGAATACACACACAAAGTAAATAACTGCAAACAAAAGCGATCCTTTTTTTTTTCCTGTTATCATACCACCCAAACATAAATTCCCTTCAAAAGCTGTGGTAGTCATTAAGAACACAGACAAGCCAAATATGTAACTACTTAAATATTATCTGTAGATACAAAGAGTGAGGAAAAGGGAATTAAGGTTATTTTCTAGATAATATATATCAAACCTGGCAAGAAAAGAGATGTTTGCTGGTACACTGTTCAAAAGCACTGTACCTCCAACCTGTCATCTTTTTGGATCCAATCGCCATTCATATATTATTACAATCAATAAATTACAAGAGGAAAAGAAAGTGGAAAAGACATATGCAAGCTAACTCAACAGACACAGTGTGTGTTAGTCTGGTGTCAGCCAACAAGTGTCTCAGGAACACTGCTCATCTCTGGCCACTTACTCTGGGTTCCAGGCAGCACAGGCAAAGCTCCGAACAAGGCTTTGTACACAGCCAGTGTCCCCTACAAAGCTGCCTTTCAGGAATGCAACCCAACATCCGTCTAGCGCCCAAACTCCAGCTTGCTGCCTCCAAAGGCAGCTGGAGTTAGTGGTACAAAGTTCAAGTGGTTGAGAATGCACATAACATGGAGATCAACTAGTCAGGTCAGAGCCTGAGCAATCTAGATAGCATGTAAATGAGGTGGAACAACGTGATACATAGCTACAAGACCAGCACCTAGAAGGCTGAGGCAGGAGGTGGCAGGTTCAAGGCCAACCTGTCTTGCAAAAAAAGACTCTGCTCAGAAAGGAGGGAGAAACAGACAAGAGAGCAAAAACAAAAAGAAAAGAAAATGAAAAGAGCCTCTGCCACCCAGTATGATATTACTTGAATATTTTCTTAGCCTGTTTATTATTCAAAATAACTACTCGGTTCACCTAAATTACCCTATCATAAATACCTTCTGGGGAATCTCATTTGGTAATGAATAGAAAGCCAAGGTAAACCCCCTCCCCCAGTCATTTATAATCTACATACTAATTGTTTTTTAGAACCTGGGACACAATTTCTGCTATTGAAATTAGCATTTTCAGCATTAATTTCAATACCCTCCGGATATTTTTCTAGTTCACTAAAAGATAAGTGAGGATTAGGTATGGCATACATCTGCAATCCCAGCATTCCTGTGCCTGAGGCAGAAGAATCTGGAGTTCCAGGCTAGCCTGGCCCTACACAGTTAACTTCTGTCGCAAAGCAAACAATGGGCCTTGGAGATGATTCAACAGATAAAGACACAAGTTGCTAAGCCTGATAACCTCCCAAGTTCAATGCCCAGGAACCAAATGGTAGAAGGAGAGAATCAAAATGCACACATGCTCTCACAGAAATGGATGTTAAAAAAAAACTTTAAACAAGCAAAAGGGCTGAGAGTCTGATATTTCAGCCTTTAGTAGGCAAAGTGCCCAGAATTGGAGGCTAGCCTGGTGAGTTCTAGGCCAGCCTGGGCTACAGAGTAAGATCCTATCTGAAAACTCCAAAAATTAAATAACAAATGAGCCAAGAAGCAGCTCAGAGTTACGGTACTGGACTAGTACGCTCAAAGGCATGTGTCTAACTCCCAACACCAAAGCAACAGGAGAAACAGGGAAGTTAAATAAGGCAATCTAATCAACAGTTGTGATGAGCACACAAGTTGCTTCAAGAACACAGTAAGAAAGTATCTGCTAACCCATCACACTGTAAGAAAACAATGAGTCCTTGTTATTAGAAGAGAAAATATCACATGGAGGTTGGGTGCACAGCTGACAAGGATGGAGTAGAAGGCTCAGTCAATGGCCCAGGAATTCAATTAATGTTTAAATGACGTGTGAGTCACCAGTACAGACCCTGAAGATTTGTCACATATTCACTGTCCAGTTGGACACAAAGGTGATACCTGGGAGGGAAGATGATCTACAGTCCTTGAGTGAGGAATTCTCACTCACAACCTACCCCCACTTCTACCCCCCACAGCCCCCCCCCCCCCTCTCTCTCTCTCTCTCTCTCTCTCTGTCATCCAGGCACTTTTACCTTAGCAAGGAAATGAAGCTGACGACGTACCCTGAGTTGGAGGCTAGCCTGAATTCACTCCAGGCAAGCCTGGCTACAGATTGCGACCCTGTCTCAAAACTCTAACAAATCGGGCTCTGGAGAGATGCCTCAGTGGTTAAGAGTGCTAGCTGCTCTTCCGGAAGACCTGGGTTCCATTCCCAGAACCCACATGGCAGATCACAACTGTGTGTAACTCCTGTTCCAGAGGATCCAGCCTCCTCTCCGGGCCCCCGGCTCTGCACACAAGTGGCACACAGACATGCATGCAGGCAAAGCATCCAGACACGAAACAGTTGAAATAAATAAATCTTTAAAACAAACAATACATAAATAAGTAAATAAGCAGTGGCTAATAATACTGGTCAATGACCTTCCTGGGCCCTATGGAAGAAAGCCACAGAAGAAAGAGCATTTGTAGGGGAAAGGAAACTATACACTGAGAGGCAGTTTGGGTCGGAACAGTGTAGTGGGCCAGGCGGAAAGAGACTAGGAGTGTGGAAACCCAGGTAGGAGAAATGTGTTCCACTGGTCTACAGACTATCACAGTAGGTACAGCCTCCAACATCTACAAGCTGTCTCAAAATAACCACATGAGAATCAGAAGGTTCACAGCACACAGAAGTGTCAAATGTTTGAGGAGATAGAAATGCTAAGTGTCTTGACTTGATCTTTCCACATTATGTACACATGTGAAAATACTGTACGCTACTCCAAAAATATGTATCAATTTTTAAAGACGAAGGTCAGGAGGCTCAGGCAAGAGGCTCGAGGGGTAAGGGTTAATCTGGGATACACAGTGGGATACACTGCAGGGACAAGGACAGAACTGAGTGAGCTTGCTCACTCCACCTTACCCAAAACTTGGGAACTCAGCTCACACCTCCCTAGTGAGCTGGCAGCAGTTGACAAAGTCACTTTTGCTGTTTGAAAATCCCAATACTGACGCACACATACTTTATATTGTTAGCCCTTTGCTTTTCAGTCTTTGAGACAGTATCTCAAGTATCCTAGGCTGCTAGGTAGTTCAAGATGCACTTGACCTTCTGATCTTACCTCCACCTCTCAAGGACTGGGCTTACAGGTGAGAGCCACCATAGCCAGTTTTACGCCTTGTTAGGAACTGAACCTGGGGTCTTGTGTGTGTCAGACGAACACTCTATCAGTTGAGCTATACCTAATAGCCTTTAAATTTATTAAACATTAAACTAAAGTTGCATAACACTCTTATCATTTTAGTAAATAAGTTTCCTAATTTGGTAATAGCTTGTATGATTCTATATTATGTATTTCAGAATGCATACACATACCCATGCTGATACATATGGCTCTCTTATTTACTTGCCTAGTTCTTCGTTATCGAGACCAAGAGAAAAGTGACAGAATGGGCTGGCAAATTAGCTTGTAAAGTTTGCCCACCAATACTGATGGTCTGAGTTTGATCCCCAGAATCCAAGTGGTGGAAAGAAGTTGTCCCTGACTTCCACACATTCACCAGGACACATGGATACCCACATCCATACACACTAAATCAAAACATAGTTTAAAAATTATTGAAAGTAAAAGGAATCTAAAAATCAAGATAAATCCTTTGACCTTTGGAGTTTGGAAAACTGCTGAGATGAAGAGGTCAACCTAAAATTACAGTTCCTCCAGAAGGTCCCATAGCTTAGGAGGCCTTTCAGAAGGTCAGCAAAACACTTATCCTTTTTTTTATACCACACTCTTACCTATTATACAAAGATATACCTGAATACCTGAATTCAATTTGTGACCATTCCGCCCAAATCACTTGCATGTGATGTACTTTTTATTTATCATGTTTTGGTTATTTTTAGGGTCCAAATGAAAGCCGGCAGGAAAAGAGAAAGGTTTATGAAATTCCCACGTCTTCTCAGATTCCAGTGGAGATAAGGTCAGGGGATATCTGGAATACCCTGACAGGCTGACTTAAGATGGCGCAGTCCCAAGCCAGGAGTGCTCCCGAGCACAGCAGGGAAGCTCACTCTGCCTGACACAGCAATGTCCCTCGAAGCCATCAGAACTAGAGTGCTCCTAATTTTCCAGAAGAACCCCCAAAGTGAAAGTGAAATAAAATAAACATGTGTGTCATACAGCTCTCTTTGGGAGTGATACATGCTCCTGTAAGTAACCTTTTACCTGCACTTTATAAGCAAGTCCAATAAATTCACTAGGATCACTAATAAATAATAGAAGCTAGAGAGACGGTTCAGTGGTTTAGAGTGAGTTGGATTCCTAGCACCCTAATGATGGCTCACAACCATCATTAACTCCAGTGCCAGAGGATCCCACACTCTCTTCTGATCTCTGTGGGCACCAGACACACACATGGTACATAAACATACATGTAGGCAAAACATGCATAAGCATAAAATAAAATTAACCTAAAAAATCTTTTTTAATAAGTAAGTAACGGGTCTGGAGAGATGGCTCAGCGGTTAAGAGCACTTACTGCTCTTCCAGAGGTCCTGAGTTCAAGTCCCAGCAATCACATGGTAGCTCACATCCATCTGTAATGGGATCTGATGCCCTCTTCTGGTGTGTCTGAAGACAGCAACAGTGTACTCATATAGATAAAATAAATAAATCTAAATAAATAAGCAAGTAAATGGTAAGCTGGGCATGCTGGCCCATCCACACGCTCCCGGGCACACTGGCCCATCCACACGCTCCCAGCTACTTCAGAGGCTGAGGCAGGAAGACAGCAAGTGTGAGACAAGCCTGAGCAACATAGAAAGATCCCGAAAAAAAACGAATAACCAAAATAGGGTAGAAGAGGAGGAAAGATGAATAGAAGAGAAAGAAAAGGGGAGGCAAAGAAAAAACAAAGAAAGGAAAGAAGGAAAGGAAGAGAGGAGGGGAGAGAGGAAAGGAGGGAAGAAGGAAGGGAAGAAGGGGGAAGGAAGGAGAGAGGGACGGGAGAAAGGAGGGAGGGATAATAATCAAATTGTATAATAGGGATAATAATCAAAGGATATGCTCCCTAAAGCACCTACAGAGAGGCTCACATGCTCAAGCACACACACACACACACACACACACACACACACACGCCCCCCTTCACAACTGCCCTGTATCCTGCCTGGGGGTTTAAAAACTTTGGAAAAATTCTAAGCAAATGTAAATTTAAGTCACATAAGGACCCTAAAATCAAGGCAAGATATACAAGAAATAAGTTTGTGATAAACTTAGGTAAAAATCTATGGTAGTGTGAAAAAGATGAAATAATATTGTTAAATATGAATTTCTCTAAAAGGCATACTCTCAAGAAAGTGATATAGAATAGGTCTAAAATGTCATAACCTAGGATGTGGCCTGAGCCTCATGGAAGACTGACCGCAGCGTCTAAAGCTCTGCTGGCAGGCAACGGGCAAGGACACTGCACAGGACACGCCACAGGACTTTACTGGCTTAAATGGAAGCAGTGGTTCAGTTGTGAGGGCAGGCTACCATTTCAACATTGCAGAAATGTGCACACTGTGTGACTACCACTGGCTGCCATGAGAGGATTCTATACACAAAGAAACTAATCCAAAGAGAACTCAGCCACTTACCACAACCACAACCACAACGTGGGCCACAGAGGCACACACAGGCACCAAACAAAGATGAAAGGTGAGGTGGCTCGTGTAGTCCCTCGTGCCTGAATCCCAGCACTAAGGAGGCTGAGGAAGGAGCTTTCAGGTTCCTGGTCTACACTGTGAGACCAAAAAGATAATGATAATGAGTTTAATGTGGGCTAACACTGAGAGTTTCCTAAACCGAGTGTCCTGCTCAATGTCACACTTTAATAATAAATTCTGAAACCACCACCAATACCATTTCATTATTCGCCTCAAGGTGAAAAACCTATAGAAATACTTAGCATGTGACAAGGACTGGTATCTAATCGGACCAGCCTGCAGACTGTCTCGGGAACTTTACTGCTTTAAACAGCCTCTCCAGACACACTGGTTCTCAGAAAGGGACTTTCCCAGCTCCAAAGAACCTGCCTGGGAAGCCGTGGGGTTCCCCCTATGAAAACAAAACCTATCATTTTCCAGTAGGTTCTGCCTCCCGAGTGGCTTCCTTTTGGGGCTGGAGGTAGATCACAGCCTGGCTCTTACGAACACAAAACCGTGGGGCTCTTGGCAGTTCCTTGTCTCACTATATGTTACTAAACTGTCCTGGCTTTGCATATCATTCTGAGTGAACTGGGTAACCCTTACTTATTTTAGGTTATGATTGTTAGGCTTTGTTATAATTATTGTCTGTTTGTTTGATTTCTTGAAACAGGGCTGGAGCTGGCCTCAAACTTAAATTTGAGATCCTAGGCTCTGCCAGCACCTTACTAAGACAGATGCAGCTACTCACAGCCAACCGGCAGACTGAGCCCGGGGACCCCAGTGGAAAAATTAGAGGAAGGACTGAAGGAGCTGAAGGGGATTACAACCCCATAGGAAGAACAACAGTGTCAATTAACTAGACCCCTCAGGGTTCCCAGAGACTAAACTACAACCAAAACGTAAACATGAGTCAGCCCATGGCTCCCACTACATATGGAGCAGAGGACTGCCTTATCTTGTATCAATGGGAGGGGAGGCACTTGGCCCTGTGGAGGCTTGTTGCCCCAGTGAAGCGGGATGATAGAGGGGTGAGGTGGGAGTGGGTGGGGGGAGCAAAGGGAAGGGGGAATGGGGTAGGGGGTTTTCGGAGGGGAGATGGGGAGGGAGACAACATTTGAAATGTAAATAAATAAAATAATTAGTAAAAAAAAAATTGAGATCCTTCTGCCCCAGCCTCCTGAGTAAAATACTAATAGATGCTGAAGTCCCTGGCTCTAGCATTATATGGCATTCCTGTGAACTCCTTATCACTGTATTATGGAAGCAAAATGGTATTTAAGTAAGCAAAAGGAATAATTTCTTCCTGCAGCTTATAATTGATAGCAGCCAAACTCTTCACCGGAATCTACAACGATAATTCTAGGTTTGCTTCATGGGAGGCTAGTGAGATACCAACACACTTGACAGACAGTTCTTGCTTGAATCACACTCGTGCTGAATGTACACAATCTAGGAACAGGTGCTACCCCACTCAGATGATTTCTGAACAGTCATTTTGGAAAGGTTAGGCCCGGTGATCTAGCCATCTGTTTACACATTACAGAGCAGACCTTCTGGAGCTTTCCAAACGAAAGTTTGCTAAACTTTCTAACGTGAGTTGAGTGCTGTTGAATGCTGAAGTAGTGGATGATCCTTCCAAGAACAAGATATTCCCCTAGGAATTATGCCTGCCCTCTCAGTCGGTGCACTCTGCTCTTCTGTTAAAAACTGGCCTCAGAGACCAGCCAATCGCATGGCACACTGCTAGAATCCCAACAATCCAGAGGCCAGGCAGGAGGAGAAGCAATTGAATCAGTTCTAGGCCAGCCTGAGCTACATGAGACTGTCTCTCAAAAACAATAATTCTGAGGAAGAAGAGGAGGAAGAGGAAGGAGGAGAAAACTTGGGCTAAGGGCATACCCATAGCAGAACAAATTGTTGGACTCCTCAGGCTGAGCCTCTAACAAAAGATGGCAATTTCCCTGGGTTGCTGCTGCTGCTTTCTTAGAGATTTCCTTATTTTATGTGTGCAAGACTTTTGCCTGCAGAGTGCCTGTTTATATACCACGTTCATGCCTGGTGCCCACAGAGGCCATACAGGCGGTTGTGAGCCACCACGTGGGTGCTGGGAATAGAACCCAGTTCCTCTGCAAGAGTAGTAAGTTCTCTGAACCGCAGAGCCATGTCTCCAGCCCTGAGTTTCTTGACTAACAGAAAAAAAAAAAAAAAAAAGCAAAGCTGGCAACCTCAATTCTTCCTGAATTTATTGAGCACACTTTATGCTCTGGTTACAAAAGTAAAGACAACATAGTCCTTAAGGAGCTGATTCTCTGGGGCTGTAGGGCACAGCTTGTGTAATTGAATAAAATTTGTAAAAAAAAAAAAAAATCAAAATGGGGTGGGTTGGGGGAACAGAGATAAATGAAGGAAATACAAAGACAGCTAAATAAATGCACTTAAGGAAGACAATCATGGAGGTCCACTTTTCTGGCTTGTTTTTTGCTTTGCTTTGCTTTGGTTTTACTCCAGTCCACTAAATCTCTTTCAAGGCTCTATCCTCTTCTGCTCAACATAAAGGATGTGCTGTCTCCTCCAGTTCTCCGGGATAGCCTCACCTCTCTCCTGGCTTCAATCCACGCAGCTAGATCGAGATTCCCAAGCTCTTTCCTTCAGCCAAAATCTCCTGCCTGGCCCTCCGAGAAAAGCAAACCTACCTCTCCTTTCAGCATCTCCAGTGAGACCAAGTAGTACCAACTGGCACCTCAAACCTGGTATTTAGTTCCCAAGCTGAACCCAACTCTTTCATGTTTCCTCTCTTAATTACAGTCTCCACAATCTACAGATAACCTGAGTACCAGCCCCAAAGCCTGGCTAACTTCCCAAGCAGTTGTTCCTTTGGTCACAAATATCCCCAGCTTCCACCCCACTTCTCTCTATCAGCAAAAGCAGGCACCCGAACCACTTTTTAATCATCCTCCAGAGGGCTGGCTGAGGCAAAAAAAACACAGTTTGGTTTTAAAAGTCTACCTTATCTTTAGACTATCAAGGTAGGTCTAAATGCCTTTGTCACTTTGGGGAACAGTGATTTGCAGCCTGATAAGACCCTAGCCGGAGCCCGAGGTCACAGATCAGATCCCATTTGCCTAAGGAGCTTTACCTCTGCTGCCCCTCCCTCCTATTAGAAGCAGCAGCACACCTACCTTCTCCGTGCTCTCAACACTAGGAGAAGCTACTGGTGGCTATCTCTGAATACGTACGGTTGGCACTTACAGGTTTTCAAAGCTAAATAATCAACTGATTTTTATCTATTCCTGACTTTTTATGAACTACAATATTTATGTGGGATTCCCAGCTGGAAATATAACATGAGTCATTTATAAGACCTGGTTTTTCCTTAACCCCAGGAAAAGTCAAATGTTTACCTCCAGGGAACCAAACATGGGGAGTTCTTTCTTTTAACAGGCCTTACAAAAGATTTTAATTTAGGACTTCCTGGGGATATTCGAGGACCCCACAACTTTCTACTCACTAGATTGAGGCGTTTCCCAGGTCACAGGTTCCTGTGATTACTGTAATAGATGAGAATCGGTACTTATGGGTCTACGTGTACATTAAATCACAGCTACTTTGAGAACGAGCACTAAAGTCTTGGTTCTGATGAAGAAACTGGGGCTCAGAGATCTCAAGTAACGTGCCTAGTTGGTGAGAAAACCAAAATTCAAACTTCAGGCAGTATGACTATTGGATTACAGAAAATAGAGAACGTATGTTGTACAGATGAATCAATACACACACGCATGCATGAAGACTGATCAGAATGACCAGAAATTAGGATTTCACAATTGAGAACTTGGATAAGGCAAAATACTTGCACATTTGATTCTCCACAGCCTTTCTGAGAGACATAGGATACAAACATGTTTGTTCAAAGGCTACACTGTAAATTCTTTTAGGAACACCCCCATGGGGTAATACTTCTGCTCCGATCTCTTCCTTCCTTTCTGAAAGGAAGGCTTTCAGGCTCATCCTGCAGTCATAGACAGGAAGTACATGCTTTTGGTGTCAGGTAGACTAGGATACACACCCACCATGAGGTAAGGAGTGAAGACAAGCCAGAAAAACCTGCAGCCTCCTTTGAAGCTTACCTCTCTCAGCTCCAGACGTTGGGCCACAGCTTCGAGGCTCTCCTGGCCAGTGCTCTCCACAGACAGAGTGAATTCCACAAACTCATTATTCAGCAGCTGGATCCGTGCAACCAGGCAGCTCTTGCTGGACACAGTGTAGCGCCGGGTGCGTTTCAGTTTCAATCCAAATGGCAGTGGCATCTTCTCCCTTCAACAATGGAAGGGCCCGAAGGACCAATCCAGCAGTGATGGCGCCCAGCAAAAGCGACCCTCCCGTCAAAACAAACTCTAGTCTCCAGTTGCTCACCCAACAGCCGCTGCTGCCATTAAAAAGCAACCGAGTCTCCAAAGACCAAGCGATGGGAGCATCCACGCCAGCGCTGAGGAAAGATGGAAATAAAAATAGGTGGAACTGAGTATAAAGAATAACTTTTGCCTCTCTGCTGGAGTAAGAAGGCTCTTACAGGAGCAGGGAGATGGCAGGAAAGTTTATCACGAGGGCTGGGGGTGGGGCCGAGGGTCAGACCCCACCCCTTATTTACCTCACCACTAGAGATAGCAGCCCTGGCTTGTCAAGAATTAAATGAGATAATGCCCAGCAAGTCTATAGCTAACGACAAAGCAATACTGGTCACCTTACTGGTTTGGAGGTACGGTTTTTGTTTTTCATAGATAACTCTTTGAGTTTTCCAGTACTCAGGTGTCTTCAGTTCCAGTGTTTGTCAAGTGCACAAGAGAACCAGTCCTTCTGGCAAATTAACTCTAAACTTCAAATAGGGAGAATAATCCCCCTCTACCTAACATATGGCCACTGTGAGGCTCAACGGAGATGAAGTGCTTAACAAGCATTTCTAAAGTCCCTTCTGGTTCATTATTAACATCATCACAAAGATTTGTGTATAAACAATCTATAAGCACCTTACTGATGTCAGTTCTCGAACCATATAATAGTTGTAAAAAGCGTGTTCAGAACGCCTCCCCTGAGCAGGGACACCTAAGGAAACTGTGGGCGCTCACCTACAGAGGAGGGCGAGGCCTTAAACACCATCCTGGTTAAAGAGGACAGGCAAGGCTGGGCAAGCCCATGAAGTCAAGGGCAGCGAGGGGGCCGCCGCTCGCGATTCTCCGACTCCCCTCCTCTGGGAGAAAAGCACAAGCGGTATTGCTTGCCCAACAGGGAAAGTCAGAAGCCCCGGAACCCTCCGCCTGCGGCCGCGTTTCCGGGCGGACGTGCTCCGAAAGGACCGGCCCCTGTGATCGGAGGAGGGAGGATTTAAAGGGGCCGGCGTTAGTACTACAGGCAGGGAGAGATTGGGCGCGCGTTTTGAGGCCGTATCCACGTAACAGCAACCCCCACCCCCCGCCCAAAAATAAAAACACTACTTTTTAACCATGCTTGTTGATAGTAACTTCTGCGGTGAATGAACTAGAGGCGAGCAACAACGCGGGATGTATGTCAACTAGAAATATTTTCTCCTAAACAATTTAACAAAAATCTCAGCTATTTCCATCCCTCACACTGCCGTCACTCTCACCTCCGCCCCTTCCTCCGAGGATAAATCGTTTAGCAAGGCTGGATCCTAGCCGATTACCTATTTGGGTGCGAGACTGCGCGATGGGACAATCCGTCCCTAAGCCTCACAGGACAAACCGAACGCAGGCCTCAACAGAAACAGCTTTCTTGGTTTCACGCTAATGAGGACCTAACTATTTTGTATCCCCCTGGCTTTCTCCATCACTCCCAGTATTCCTTTCTGCCCTGCTCACCAGCTGAAACTCAACCACAGAGGTCATCCGCACCCGGCCTGCAGAATGGCTGAGCTAGAAAATGAGGTTTAGCTATGACCCTAGACTGCCAAACTTAACGTCTTGGGATTCCATTCCACAAATATGCTCTGCCTCTCTGAGCACAAGGCAGCGTAAGGAGCATCTTGGGGAAATCTAAGACGAACCCTAAGCCGTCTCTGTCCTTAAGGAGATTGCAGGCATCTATAATTATATTCAAAGATGTATCACTAATAGGGACATGGTCAAGGTTCCTAAAATTTTTGTTTATGTTTTCCTTTTTGGAGCTCTCTGGTGAGAGCTCCCCCTCTCTTTCCAGAAAGACAAGTTTAAAAAACTTGGGGCTGAAGAAGGCCAGGGCGAACAAAAGGGGAAACCTACAGCAATATATTAGTCACTGTTGAACTCCTTACTTGGGTAAAAGCACTATTCCATAGAAGGAATTGGAGGTGGGAGGGGGGAGTACTGTAATAAGATAGAGTCTCTGTCTCCGATATTTTTCACTATTCTTTGCTGTTTCCAGAATCTGAACAATGGAGCAAAAATGAAAAAAAAAAAAATCAAGAAAGTGAAAATACTTTTAAAAACTTAAAAAACTTTCATCCAGAAGACACACTAACAGTGCTTCTCCGGACCTAAACAACCACGACAAAAGTGTAGTATGCAAAGTATTATCTCATAAAGTTGTAGATTTCAGTCTTCAAATTGTGGCAACTGAAATATTAATGTATATTTTTTAAAGTTTCATATGTCCAAAGGGGAAGACATCTGATTTATATACTGTCAAATGTGCTAATTTCTTCACTATAAAGATGAAACCATGTCTTCAACACAGTATACTACACTATATAACTTAATTATTAACTTAAGTTCTGACTAGGTAAACTCAAATTTCCAGTTGTTGATGAGATTTGGAATGTTTTACAGCATTGGGGAGGAGGAAAAGCCAACGTTTTCCCTTTTATTTTGGCAACTGTTATAATTTGCTTGTTATATGTCTATGCATTTCTCCTAAGAAGGTCTGGTTTCTTGATTATTCATATAAAACAGACCGTGGCAAAACTGCTTAGTAACTTAAAATTTTGTTTGATTAATGTCTTAATGATGTCATAAATTATGTTTGCATATTACAGCCAAGAGGTAGAAATTTAAAGTACTCTGGAAAGGGTTGATTTAGGTGCTAAAAATGAAATAGACTATAAATAGCCTTTAAAAGAGGAAAAACAGGTAAAAACCATTCCATTATAGAATAAGAAAAGATGCATATTAAATTCTGCCTCACGAGTTTACAAAAGGTGATCTGCACTGTTATCGACTCCATCTTCATTTTCTTAGCCATATCCCCTTCCAAAGGTTTCTCAAATTTACTATATAAATTTACTCTGAGTCTCACCAGGCACCACACCTCAAGTACACTCACCCCATGTTCATGGAACTTTGCCACTATCCCTTTAACATTAAATAATCACTAAAAAGAATTTGTGCATTGATAATCTATAATTAAATGGCCTACAAACAAAACAACTATTTTCAGTGTGAAACTATTGTCCAAAACTAAAAAAGAAAGAAAAAGGAAACCATCGGTCAGTAACTATTAGACATACTGCAGTGGTCCCTTGGAGCTCATAAAAATTCAGAACGTGTTTGCTAACATTCTCTATTATCATAAGGCTTTCTCGGCCGCGGGGGCTGGGGATAGGACAAGTATGCTCAGAGCAGCCAATCTAAACAGGGTTTGCAGAAATCACAAGTCGGAATTTGCAGATCCAGGAATTCTTCCTCCAGGAGTAAAGACGCTTTGCTCCAAAACCGAAACAAGGAGTTGCCAAGCAGACCTTCCTTTATGCCCCTTGTTGCCAAAGTTATACAGCAACCTTCATACTCCACATATCCCGAGAGGCACAAATATGCCCAAGATTTCAAACCCTGATCCAGCATTAAGCCGCAGCCATCCGCGGAGGAGTCCGGAATAGAAGTTTCAGACTCTTTTTAGAAATGACTAGGAGATCAGAGCGAGCCTGGCAAGGGAAGACTTCGCTCTTTGTTACGCCCCTGCCCGAGTCCCCCGCGCCTCACCTGCTCCGGCTCCCGCCGGGTCGGGGCCGCGCTCCGACTCTGCGTCCCGCCTCCCAGGGCTCCGCGCGGCCGCCGCAGCCGCTGCCGCTCGCCCGCAACCCGGGGCCGCGCGCCGACCGCACGCCTCGCCCGCACCGGCCCGGGCCGCGGCGGCACTCGCTGGGGGAGCTCAGGGGCCGGGGCCGGAGCTGCGGGGACCGCGTCCCTCCCCTTGGGCCGGGCGCGCGGATCCGGGGAGGCGGCGGCGCGTGACCTCAGAGAGTTGGAATGCGGGCGGCAGGGCGCGGGGGAGGCCGGACAGCTGCGGCCGGCCGCCGGGGAGGGGGCGCGCCGCTGCTGTTTTTGATCGTGTGACCAGTTATTTTAAGTTTCCAAATAAAGCAGAGCTTTGAAGAAGGGGGAAAAAAGGAGGTGAAGGGGAGGTTATTTTGAGTCCAGGTAGAAAGGGCTCGGTTGCATTATTAGGTGGTGGTCTGTAAAGTAACTGGAATTACTGGAGAGCTCTTGTGCATAGCTGGAGACTGTTCAAGACTTTCTACACGCCCTCCACCCCACCCTCTTTAAGTGCTGCTTTTCCAGTCAAGCACACACCGATCCTCTGTAGTAACTCTGAACTTGGAGAGAAGTGGAAAGTTGACTGACCCAAATGGGCAGCGGGCTGGAGGTGCTGCTCCCCAGAATCTATTGGGAGCAGAGGGCACACCCGAGATAAGAATTCTAGAAATAAGGATGACCAGGGAAGCCATTCTAGATCTCCCCTAAATGTCTGATAGTTCAGTTTTACCTTGGGGAACCACTGGGAAGGACTACTATCAAGAGGTAACCATGGCAGTAGCTCAGAGAAAACTGAGGAGCTGCCCTGACCCGGACTCCAGAGGATTAAGATCTCCTCCTCGGGGACATGGTCCCCCAGGGAGAGCTGTATGCATACTCAGTGCAGAATAAAAGCTATTAAGGATGTAGGCTCTGTGGTCAGATTGTTAGGATTCAAACCCCCAGGTCCAACTCTTACTGGCAAATTCCTTAGTCTATGTGTACTTGCATCCTCTCCTATAAGCTGGGAATGAAGATTACTATCCAGTACACGTGAGTAAAATATATATGAAAGGTTTCACTGCATTCTAGGCCCCGCTACTGGTGCTTATTATTATACCTGTATTCTTGCGCACCTGGCTTCATCTCCTCAGTGTTCCTTCCCTTTGCGCTACTCCCATGGTTACCTCTCCCTCGGGTTTGTCAATCCTTCCCAGGGATCGCCCAAGGTGAAATTCAGCGACTAGACCTCTATGAGTGCTCTAGAATGCCTCCTTGGCCGCCCTATTGCTCTCTTCTCTCCAGCTTCTTGTCCTCTGACCCCATCAAAGAGGGGGCAGCGCCGCCAGACCCCTTTCCATTTATATCAACCCTCCACGCCTCAATCCAGGGCTCTACTTCGAAGACCAAAAAAAAAGTTCTAGCCACCCCGTGGCAGCCGCACTTGGCAGGAATATTATAAATTGTTTTGTGGAGGCTTCATTTATACCTCTTAGAATTCCGAGGGCAGTACTGGGCAGACAGTAGGCACTAAATAAAAACGTGTTAATTGAATCGGGAAGAAAATGAAAGAATTTTAAAAATAGAAAATGATCATAAAACCCAAGTGGTGCTTTAGACAACCGAGTTGAACTTCTTCACAGTCTACAGATGTCATTTACCAACCATACACTTAAGCTCTATTTTCCCTCAGTCATGTTAATTTGGCAGAAACATCCCCATGGCAAGGCATGAGGACAAATTATTAAGCATGTGCTATTGACGAATATTTCCTACAAAAGGGGGTGAGATGATTTATATGGTTTAACCCCAACATTTACAACAAGATTGTTAAGTGAAAGTCTTCCCACTCTGCCTGCTAGACACCCAGCTTTTCTGGAGATAGTTATTTGATTCCTATGTATCCTTACAGAGGTACAGACTATTACACAGACAACGTGCACAGTGCACATGCCTATATCTTATTACCCAGAAAGAGGCACATCATACATGATTCTACAATGGAAGGTAACTCTTATTGAATTATACAAATATAGTTTAGAAAGGGTGCTAGAGAGATGACTCAGCAGGTAAGGGCAAGTGCTAGTCTTGCAGAGGACCTGTTTCAGTTTCTAGCTCCCATTCTAGGTGGCCTACAACCACCGGTAATGCCAGCTCCAATGGAGACCCAACACCTCTAGCGTCTGCCTGTCCCTGCACTTGTGTGCACATACCCTCCTCTCCCACATACATATATACACAGAGTTAAAAATAAGTCTTCAACAGAACTGTAGAAAGAAAGCTCTGACCTAAAATGAGAATAGACAGAGTGACAGGCAGGGAGGACATGGGTTTGGCTGGTCCACTGATGAGTTTTTAAAGATCTATTTTTATGCCTGTTAGTCTGTGTGTGGGCAGGTGTGTGCACATGAGTATAAATGTCTTTCTTTGGAGGCTGGAAAAAGACACTGGACGCCCCAGAGCTGGAGTTGCAGCCCAGTGTGGGTGCTGGGAACCCATCACAGGTCCTTTGCAGAAGCAGTGCACACAACCATCACTCGGCTCCTCAAACAGTATCTTCTTAGGACTTAAGTTAATCTGCTTCGGTGTCTTGATGACTATCCTTCATATCCTACAATATACATTACTGTTCACTGTAAAGAATCCTGACTAAAGGAATTGCTTCATCCTACAAAGACAATGCTGCCTAGGAGAGAGGGTGAAGATTAGAACCAACGAATGTGAGGTCTGGAGACTGGAGAGATGGCTCAGTGGTTAAGAGCACTTTGTTGCTCTTATAGAGGACAATTCCAGACACTTATGTGTTCGCTCACAATTATTTGTAACCATAGTTCCAGGGGACCCAACAGGTGAAATCACCGTCACACCTGGAATCTTCATCTTTGCAGTAGGCCTGAGACTTCCACAACTTTAGGAATGATGATATTTGAGGATCAGTTCTCCTGGACCTCATGGAAATGAGATTACAACAATGGTGTCATCCTCATAGCATGAGTGACTGATGTGATCTCCAGTACGTAAGGGTTCTTTTAAAACATTTTTTATCTATGATTATTGGTGGTGGTGGTGGGTGCCATGTTGCATGTGTGGAGGTAGGAAGACAACTGTTTGGAGTTGGTTCTCTCCTTTTACCTTTGCGTGGATTCTGGAGACTGAATTCTGGTATCCAGACTTTCATCACCGGAGACAAATGCCTTTACCCCTGGGTTCCTAGCATATAGAGATTCTGATCCAAAGGCAGACATGCCATTTGATACTCGGTACTGAAGAAAAACATCTATTCACTCTATATGTGTTAGAAGCCAGGTTTGCACGGAAAAAGATAAGATGCATGTCCCTGCCCTCTCAGGGACTCATCTTGTGAACAATAGGTGAAGATATGATTTTAGGTAAGTAAGGAAATTTACACAAAGGTATAACTCAAATGGATTGATAATGCCTAGTTAATCATTGTGAGAACCCTCTGTTTGAATCTGGAAAGACAAATACAAGGTCACCAAATACTAGAGGAAAAGAAAAGCATTCCAGGCTTGGAAAAAACCACCACTTCTAGCCTTCCACGGAGACTGGTTACACACACACACACACACACACACACACACAGGAGGGCAGGGCATAAAAGCCAACTGAAGTGTAGTTCTGGGGGAGGCTGGAGACACAGGGGTTCCCATTGTAAGGAGGACTTAGAGCTTTGTAGAGCCGGGGTTGGCACTCAGGCCCTGCTGACTTCATGACCAATGTTCTTTCTCAGTTCCCTTCTCTATTTGGAAGGTAGCCAAGAATCCTCTTAGCTGGCACTGTAGTTCATTGTGATCTGGCTCACATACTATCCCTTAGAAGAAAAATATGCCATTTGTCATGGGGCACTTTATTCTTTTGTAAGACTAATACTTCCGGCCCTTCAGGGATGTGTATTGTGAAGCTGCATCTTACAGAGAAGCACCCTGAACAGCCTCCAACCCCTAAGTGCCATTGGCTTAGTGGGGGTACTCTATGACTCGGACTCCTCTTCATCTGAGATCCGAATGTGTTTGAGTTCTCAAATAGCCTGCACGTCCCCATTCCAGAATTATAAGCTGGCTGTCTAAAGAGAAACCAGGTCTTCAATACCTTTAAATAAATTCCTTGTTATGAATTAAAAAAAAAAAAAATCTTGCTAGATAGCCATGCTGGTCTTAAATTCATGATGATCCTACTTTAGCTTCCCAAGGACCCATAGATACTTACCACAATACCTGACCCTGAGTGTGCGCCTGCGTTTGTGCCTGTGCATGTGTATGTAGGCCAGAAGTGGGTGTTGATGTCTTCCTCAATTGCTCTCCGTCTTATTTCTGAGGCAGGGCCTCTCACTGGACGTAGAGTTGCTGATTTGCCTGGAGTAGCTGACCAGGAAGCCTTGTGTATCCTCCTATCTCCGGTCCCCTGGTTCTGGGATTACAGGCACAAAACACCATGCCTGGCTTCCTCATGTGGGTGCTAGGGTTATTCAGGTCTTTATGTACAAACTTTTCTGACTGAGCCATCTCTGGGGGCCTCTGAATATCTTTTAATGGAAATGCTCTTGGCTTTTTTTTTTTTTTTTTTTTTGGTTTTTTGAGACAGGGTTTCTCTGTGTAGCCCTGGCTGTCCTGGAACTCACTCTGTAGACCAGGCTGGCCTCAAACTCAGAAATTCGCCTGCCTCTGCCTCCCAAGTGCTGGGATTAAAGGCATGCGCCACCACCGCCCGGCTGTCTTGGCTCTTTTTTTACACAAAGATTTTTTTTTCAGTAGTAACTAAACTGTTGAATGCCGATCTGTTTAAGGGACAATAATGGTAAAACATGTGCCTGTTCCTGGCTATGGAATGGCGGGTAAAAGAGTAGGAAAAAAACAAAACTTACCTGGTTTTTGAACTGTGTGATGAGCACAGAGACTTGGGCCTGCTCATCTGTGTGCTCTGGCTCCAAACGCAGTGTCTGGCTCAGTGCAGGCATTTAATTTTTAATCGACAGACACAACGATGCTGTGAGCCAGGCAGAGCTCGAAACGCTTTGCAAACATTAACTTACCTCAACCTCATAAGAACTTTCGGAAGGGGAAAACTGTCCTATCTGTGCTACAGATGAGGAAACTGAGGCACAAAGAAAAGAAGCTCCTCACCTAAGGTCTCAGAGAGTGGCAGAGCTGCACTCCAGCCCAGACATCCTGGCTCCAGGGTCCCTGCTCTCTGTCACCTGCTCCTCCACTTCTCATCGATGTTTCATGACTCCGTGGTCACTGATACCCAGGAGAAATGCTTTCGCAAATCAACTCTTTGATTTCTTTTAACCTACAGGTATTTGATAAATGTTTATTGTGTACCTACCATCCTGAAAGAACTTCTGTAGAAATATAAAAGATACATGGCACTCAGTCTGCCACCTTTCTAGGGGGGATAAGCATATAACTGATAGTTACAGTAGAAACCTAAGGTATCATATTCACTTTCTTACAGATATCGGAAGAATGGTCATGGGTCAAGGGGCCTATGGCAGCCAGATCCAGGGCAGCTCTGTGATTTCTACTCTTCTGTAATTCCTGGGAGTGTAGATTACTTTACCTAACGGATATGGTGAAGACAAGGGATTATAGAGATATAAAAAAAGGTCCTAACTCACTTGAGCCCAACTGAATGAGACAAGAATCCTTAACAGAGAAACCAAGGTGCTGGGAGGTGAAGGGGGGGACATCTTTATATTTGCTAAATTAAGAGAGCAGCCATATTGGTGAGGCTCTTGGCATGGAACTGTGAGCCATCTTCTAGGACAAGAACACAGCTTCTAGACCATAGCTGGCAAAAAAGATGGAGTCGTTGTTCATAAAGATCCAAAGAAATCATTTCGTGCGCCTGGAATGAAATTCTTCCTTAGTTAAGCAAGTTCCAGATGAAAATTCGTCCTGTCTACCACCTCCGCTGAGGCCTGCTGACACTCTGAGCTTAAGACCCAAGCAATCTGTGCTTACACAGCTAATTGATAGAACCTGCAAGACAAGAAACATGTCTGTCCTAAACTGCTAAACCTGTGGCCTCTGGCTATGCACCAAGAGCTGACTAGTAGAAACTAGTTCTTAAGAAGCTAGGCATAATTCATCCCTTCCTTGTCCCTTGGGACAGGGTGGCAGGTGGGAAAGTTGGCCCCAGGATTATGAGAGACGGACAACTGGCCATGTCCCTCACCAGCTGAAACACGAGGCAGAGCTGGCTCTACACCTCTCCTGGACAGCAGGTAGAGCTAGCCTTGGATATGGGTGTTGCTGGTGAGCCAGCCTCAATAGGGTGAGAGCATGAGAACCTGTTGGCTGACCAGCTCAGATACCTCTCAGGCCCAGATCCTGAGCTTAGATTTGTCTGGCCCCAACACCTACCCCATCAACGAACTGCTAGAGTGTATGAAGGAACTAGTCCTACAGATCCAAAACTACAGAGTCTCCATGACACAAGGCAACAACAGGCTATCTGAGAGGAGTCCAGGTGAGGTTCCAGGATTGATAGAGTAGCAGAAGGCAGAGGCCTTGTATTAAACCAAGGAGTTATTCCAATGAACATTTGCAAGAAAAGATGTGTAAACAAAAGGGAATAATGTGGGACACACTACAGCTTCTACAAATAGAATTTTTTTTTCTCTCTGTTTGGGGGGAGGTTGCAAGGGTGGAGGGTAGGTTCGAGGGGATGGGGAGAGGGAGTGTATGATGTGAAATTCACAAAGAACCAGTAAAGTTTGTTTGTTTTTAAAGAAGATTATGGGCATAGTTCGTGCAAGCCTGTAATCCCAGCACCTCAGAGGCTGAGGCAGGAGGAACAGAAATCTGAGTCCAAACACTGTGGTCCTGCCACAAAGCTAACACCAAACCCAAAGCCAAAACATACTCCAAACCACTCAGAGACATGGAGGAATGTGGGGAGAATGGAAACCTTTCTGGATGTCTATTCTGGCAAAGGATTCTTCCATGGTTTCTCATGGTGAGGAGCAGGGAGAATTAAAGAAATCTAGCGTAAAAATAAATTTGAATTGTAGACGATAAAGATGAATTTAAACTGATAATGCTGAATTCAGAAGAAAATGAAGCAGAAATAGTTACCTAAATTTTGGGAGTGGGTTTCAGGCGAGAGAGAACATGGCAGAGATGGGAGAGTTGGACATTGTTAGCGGAGACATGACAACATGAAGCAAGCTGGGGGTTGACCTCCTTGTCTCTAGTGTTGATTATGCTAAAGAACTTTCAGATCTGTTAAAATCACTTCGAGGGACAAGTTCTTTCCATTTGTATTGTGAGTATGCCTTCCGATGCTCATTTTCCTATAAACCAGAAAAGCTGTTAGGGTTTGAGCAATCTAAACACCTATTAGCAGCCACTGAACTCTCCTTTGCTGCCCTGGATGCCTTAAATGAAGGAGTCTACCAAACATCCAGACTGCTCTTAGACCAGCACCGACAGTCCTGGGTATTCCACAGACACATCGCAACAATTACACAAAGACTGCAGTCGATCTGATCATCCCAGCCCCTGAATGCTGGGCTCCAACAAGGGCTGTTGGGAAGATTTTGAACCTGATAGTTTGTGATCCTGAGCCTGAAGAACTTCAAACAAACCTGCAATTATTTCTTCCTAGACCAGAGGGCAAGCTCTTCTCCTTGTGGTGTAGCAGAGAGATAGCTGTAATTGATGCTAAGAGGCAAAGCTTTGATTAGTCCAACATATGACTGGGCTTGGCCAAAACAAATAGCTGTGATTAATCCAAACATCCCATTTTGAGCTATATAAGCAGACAACAGTCTGGCCTGGGGGATCCTCTCGGCAGCAGCTTCCCCTATGGTTACAAGAGCAGGCTTAACAAGGGGCTTCTCTCAAGCTCTCTTTTCTGACCCACTTTCAGCTGTGTGGACCCAAAGAGAGGCAGCAGATAGAAGAGGGAGGGAGCTGTTCAAGAGGTGCCAGGGTAAGGTAAGAAGCCGAGAGGAGCGAGGCTCAGAGCCCAAGAGTAAAAAGCAATGAAGTGCCAGAGAACAGAACCTGCAGACCCTGGTCACAAGAATTTGAGAGAACTGTCATGTCTTCAAGGCCAAGTGTGCTAGGCATCTGACTGAGAGCTGTATCACCGGCTGCCACCATGACCTGAGAGATCCCAATACCTAGGACCTGTAGGAAGCTGCAATCCCAGCTGAGACTGAGAGCTGCAAGCCCATCTTCTAGGCCCGAGGAGCTCTAACACATTCAGGACTGAGACCCAACATCCGAGGCCTGTGCACCAACTCTAACACCAGAGGGCTCCACTTCCCAGTCACACCGGCAACACTACAGGGTCTAGTTAACACTAGAGGGTGACACCTGCCACTCTTTGTTAGTTGCAGCTGGCAGTCCTCAGGAGGCAGAGGCAGGCGGATCACTGGATCCAAGGCCAGCATGGGTTTCAGAGCAAGTTCCAGGACAGCCAGGGCTACACGGAGAAACCCTGTCTCGAAAAACAAAAACAAAACAAAACAAAATCCCTCTAGAATTAAAGTAAGGTCATGCTGCATGGGTTTTTAATATTGCCCCTCCATCTCACCAAGTGTAATAATAGTACATCTTCTAGAAAATAGTCTCTCTTTTGTCATTTGACTATATATATAGATATATAGATATAGATATATGCTCCATAGTGATACTTGAGGTTCGATTTGAACTCAGATCAAGGCCCATGATATTTGAGCTATACATTACTTCATCCTGACTACCTGCAGACTAAATTTCGCAAATGAGAAACCATGAAAGAGAAGAAGGAAGGCTCCCAAAGCTTAGAAAGGGCAAGGTGAAACCGGGTAACCCGCAGGCCATTGTCCTCTGCGCGACCAGCAGTGGTCGCCAGAGCACAGGTTCCGGACCCCACCCCCCCTTCCCCCTGGACGTGCGCGCGCATGCGTATGCGCAGACGCATGCGCACTGCCTCCCACTTGCACGGGGGCGCCAGCAGGGGCGGGGACGCGCACGGCGGAGGCGGAGCGGCGGCGTAAGGGGGCAGGCTGCAGGGTGGCAGCCCGCGGCGGGCTCCAGGTAACCGAAGCGCCGCGCAGTGCTGACCCGGCCGCCCGCCGCCGAGCCATGGAAATCGGCACCGAGATCAGCCGCAAGATCCGGGTGAGGCCCGCGTCGGCGGGCGCTGGGCATGGCGGGCAGGCGGTTGCCAGGAGTAACGGGGCGGGTGGGCCTGGCCTGCGGCGTCTCCTCAGCGCGCGGGCCGCCTCTGACGGAGCGCAGGCGCGGCGGTCGACTCGGGGGACGCCGGCGGGCCCGTGAGAGCCACCGGGGCGGCGGCTGTGGGAAGCAGGGCGCGGGGGTCGGGCGTCCCCTCCCCCACCTCCCAGGGGCGCGGAGCCGCTCGCTCTCTCACTGTCGCGGTTTTCACAGACACCTTTGCTGTTTTTTTTTTTTTTTTTCTTTCCCTCTCTCTCCCTCAGAGTGCCATTAAGGGGAAATTACAAGAATTAGGAGCTTACGTGGGTAAGTTGATCTCGTCATTCGCCTCAGTAGAATGTAAGCCTTGTAACTGACTAGTAGTCTGAGTGACTCTGCCCAAAAGCTCTTTGGGTGATCTACCTTGAAATCCCTGGTTTCCTCTACCCTCCTATCATTGAACCATCTATAGCAGCACCCCGAGTTCCCTTCCTCCACCCCCATCTCCTGTCTAAGATGTTATTTTGAAGTAGTCTTGCTTTTTTTTTTTTTTTTTTTCCCCTTCTGCCGAAGGTGTCGTTTTTTTTTCTTTCACCCATGTTTGTCCGAATCTTGTTCTGTTTTTCCTGTTGTTACTTTCGTCATGACCTTTAATTTGAGATCTCTCATTTTGGATATGAACGTTAGATGCTTCTGGCATTTTCCACAGAGCTGGTTCAGTAAGTTTTATGTTTTAGTTTTTTTTTTTTTTAATGTTCTTCCTACTCGAACCTGACAGCGGTGAGTTCATATTTGCCTCCCCCCCCCCAACAAGTGTTTACTCTGGGCTAGGCAGTGTTTAGCTGTTACACATATAAAATAAAAATCGCCATTACAATGTAAATGATAATATCCCAGTTGTACAAATAGAAACAAAGGCTTTGGGTAGTTGAGTAGGGTTGGGGGAAGATGCCTGCCTGTCTGACTCCACTGATGGTGACTTGGGGTGTAAATCATGGGTATCTTAAGATAGTTATTCTGTCTGAGACCCTTACTGACCTCTGGAGTCAAATTTGTTTTATAATAGTTAGAAGACTTGACATTACACGATGTTTACACTTGGATTATATGACAGCAGTGAGTTTAAAAGGTAGTCACACCAGATTTTACTAGAACTCTTTGGGTCAAATTATTGTAGTTAAAAAAAATTTCCATCTAGAATGTTACCAATGAGACAGATAAAAGCATGTCTTTAAAACTGGCTTCTCAGCTGGGATGTGGTGGCCCATGCCTTTAGTTTTAGCACTCTGGAGGCAGAGACAGGAGTGTCTGTGAGTTCAAGGCCAGCCTACAGTCTACAGAGTGAGTTCCAGGATAGCCAGAGCTACACAGCGAAACCCTGTCTCAGAAAAACAAAACAAAAAACCTACACTTTTTTGATTGTGAGAGCAGGGAAGTACTTGTAAAGCAGTCGTGTACTGAGCTGATACAATTATTTTAAGAAAAGGCATTAGTGATTTCCAAGTAAGGTAACTGCTTTGAAGTGTCCGCCTGACACAGACTATTATCATTTGTGAAGAAGAAACCTTAATCAAGTAAATTCCACTGTCAGATTGGCCTGTGGGATTTATTGAAACGAGAGGGCCCAGTTTACTGTGCATGGTACCCTGTTTTGGTGTAGTTGGGTACTTTAAGAGAGCAGGCAGAGTAGGCCAGTAAGCAGCACTCCTCCATGGTTTATGCAGTCCTTCCTGCCTCCAGGTTTCTGCCTTGAGCTCCTGACCTAATCTCCCTAGATGATGGGCCATATACCGTAAGATGAAATAAACACTTTCCTCACCAAGTACCTTTTGGTCACAGTGTTTTATCACAGTAGTGGAAGACATTTTACATTCTAAGAAGTAATAAACTGGTTTTGTTCACTTTTAGGCCTGAGCGAAAGCCAGTAGTTTTTATTGCCAATGACAAGTTGAACTTTCAAATGAAAATTAAAACTTTGAAAGTTTGGGTCTACCTCTGAACTTGAGAGCTTCCCAGAACTGAAAGATTTTGTGGTGAAATTGTGGAGGCACTAACAGTGTGACTTCATGTAATGAAACACATCAGTATGTCCATGGTTCCCAGTGAACTAGCACTTTCTAAGTGACCACTACACATTACATTATGCAAAGGTAAAAGGCGTTTGTATAGGTGGATTTTCTTGTAACAGTACAAAGAGTTGGTGTTATTAGCATCCATATTGCTAATAAATTGCTGCTTGAGTTTCAGTGTAGTATCATAGAAGGATATCCACAAGGTCTAGAAAGGCTGTTAAAATACTCAAAGTACATATTTATGGGACTAGATTTTCTTCACATTCCTCAGTATTAAACAACTTTATCACAGATTAAATGGAAAAAACAGATTAGAGTTCATTTGTCTTCTAGACACAATAAAAAGACATTTATGGAAGTAGAAAACAAGGCCATCCTCAGAACTGGGTTTTTTGTTTGTCTGGGAAACTTTAACTTCTAGAAAAACCATTAAGTTAATATAATTTGGCTATTATCCTATAATTTGTACATTGATAATTAAATCCTTTAAAAATTCTCCATTTTGAATTCATATGGTTAATATTAGTAGATACAGTTCATATCAATCAGAAGGAACCTGAGACTGAACAAGAATTACTAGTTCATACATGACAGTTGGTAGGTGGATTTTAGGTTATTTTAGGATTGATGTAAGACTCCTCATGGTTATGAAAATGGAGTTGAACCAGAATTGTATTCATTGTAGTTGCTTTTTCTTTAATACTTAGTGGATGTCAGCTGTGAGAGACCCACGGCACATGTATAACTGTGTTAGTTGATGGCCAGGGTGAGGTCCATGTATGTCACTGAGATACATTCAGTCCTGTCACTGAATTTCAGAAATTCTAAAAGAGATTTTTAAGTTTTTAAAACATTCCCTTATAGTTGTGTTTCTTTCTGAAAACAGTGCTGGGATGGGTGACAGTGTTACTACTCTTTATAATAGGTGGGGGTGGAGAGCTGCATTAGCGGTTGTCAGCAGGTTGATGATTGGGAGCTCAGGTCGGGGTCCTTGCTGCTTGTATTAAACTTTATAAAAATGCTTAGGTAAAGAATGCATGAGAACCTGAGCCTTTGTGGAATGCCAACAAGTCTTAACGTTCAATCAGCTTCCTCCTTTCTGATGCTTCTCAGACTTTGCTTCTATGGCCCCGCCTTTCCTCCTTCCTCTTTGCTTAACCTAGGACCCCTGTAAACTCTTAGCACCATTACACTCCCAAATTGGAAATTCCTTAAGATTAACAGTTTCATGTTGGGTTCTAGTGGAAAGCCTGCAGTTTAATATCCATCACTTGAGTTAACAAACTCATCCTTCAACTCTTTGTAGTTAGTTACCTTACTTGTAGATGCATATATTTCACTGTCCAGAACAAGATGGCTTTTGTTTTCAGGATTTTACTCTTTGAGATGGGGTCTCATACCATGCCGCTCAAGTTGGCTTGCTGCTCATCATATAGCTTGGGCCAACCTCAAACTGATCCTCCTGTTTCAGTCTCCTGGGTGTTAGGGTTACAGTCACGCCCCACTAGTAGTCACAGTTTCTCATATTTCTTTATGCTCAAAAGAATCCCAGAGCTCTGGAAGGTTATGCAAACAATCCCTCAATAAATATTTGAGTATTTTTCAAAGTGGGGTACAAAGAAGAATCTCCTTCCTTTAAAGCAAACACTAAGAAAAGTCTCAGCTGTGCTCAGGTGGAATAGTTCAGTAGTGTGACTGTTGACAGTTCAGTTTTCATTCACATGCTTGAGATGAGAGCTTCTCCGAACCTTCCCAGTGGTTACTGTTGTTTTCTATCCATCCCCAGTATGCTAATTTGAATATATTTCAGAGACCTCTCTGGACACTGGAAGAATATTTTATGACCACATGATAATTTTGCTTTCATTGTATTGTCTACTGAGAAGACAACATGTGAATTTTAAAGGTTTTGCTGAGAAATGATTGGTAGTTTATATTACACATATTTGAAGTGTGTTTGTATATAAGTACATTTGGCATGTCTTGATGTATATGCTCCCAAAACCATCACCAGTCAGTTTGATAAATGTACTGGACTTGGTGTAGCTCATTGGAGACTGCCTAACTAACATTGTGCACAAAATCCCTTGCTTGAATCATTAGCATCTCTTAAAAAAAAAAAAAAAAGAACCTGAACATACTTATTCATACTCTCATTTTCCTAAATTTACAGTAGCTACTCTGGCTTTGTAACCTGTTCTTATGCCTTTCCTTGTCCCCATTCTATACCAAGACAACCACTGATCTTACAAGATTTTGGAAATACAAATGGATATAGTGACAGCAATCATTTCGTTGGTACTGTGAAAGAAAAATAACCAGCATTTTATCTGTTTACCCTCACTTACTAGTGTTGGATCATAGTTAGTATGACATATAAATAAGAATTAGCTTATTTATTACAAGTATAATGGGAGCTTTTTTGAAATTTTAGGAAAACAAAGATTGACCACTTGTTAGTTACATTTTCTCACTTACTGCATGCTTCCTTGAAATACTGCCTTCTCTTTTTGTCCAGCTTCTATATTAGAGTTTGGAATCTTTTCTATTTTTAAAATGATTTATTTACTTTTATGTGCATTGGTGTTTTGCCTGCATGTATGTCTGTGTGAGGGTGTTGGATCCCCTAGAACTGGAGTTACAGACAATTGTGAGCTGCCATATATATGCTAGGAATTCAACCCAGGTCCTCTGGAAGAACAGCCAGTGCTTTTAACAGTTGAGCCATCTCTCCAGCCCCTAGATGTTTTTCCCTTGAAACAAGTTTCTGGCAGATGAACCTTTCTGTTTATGTAGAAATTATGAGTATTTTAGTTGTTAAGGACATTGTAATAAAGCCGTGTTTGAAGCTGACTGTGGAGGGGTATGTCAGTACTCTTGAGTGTTCGGGAGGGCCTAGGGAGGAAAATCGAGTTTTAAGACAGTACCCCCATGGGGTGGAGGCAGACACGCACACACCTACTTTTCTCAAAAAGAAATTAAATTTCCTCATGACTTTGCTTCCTTATTAAAATGTTCTTGGGCTTTTTACCTGCAGTCATTGTGTAGGGTTGCCACTGTCAGGATGAAGTTGAGTTGCCATTTAACTTTTTCCCATCCTTTGGTACTAATAATTGAACTCTTGGCATTGTACATGTTATAGAGTTTTGTATAGTTTTAGTGTGTGTGTGTGTGATATTGCTAGAAGTTTATTACATGGAGTAATTGAAGTCTACTTTTACTGAGTAAAAGTATATTTTCTAGTAACATACTGTTTTGAATAGAAAACTAAACAATGCAATTATTGGGGACATATAATATATATATACCTTCTAGAAATGTCTGAAGTTGACATTAAAAAGATTTCTTTCAAAAACCAGTACATTTTACCAATTGATTCCATGACCCAGTATGCCTAGTTTTATGACTAGAAATGCATAAGTTTTTTCCAATTCCTGGCCTTTTAAAAATGGGGTAAAGGGGAAAAATGGTAGCTGAGTTTTCCTGTCTAGTTTGTGTTAGAGTGAGGTATAATTCATATCAAGGCTGCTTCTCTGTTTTCAAGCACATTGATTTTGAGCAAAAACAAATATTGAGGAGACATTTAAAAGTTTGGTATACTTTTCCTTTTAAATAGATGAAGAACTTCCTGATTACATTATGGTGATGGTGGCCAACAAGAAAAGTCAGGACCAAATGACAGAGGACCTGTCCCTGTTTCTAGGGAACAACACAATTCGATTCACCGTATGGTATGTTTCTGAATGTCTGTGCCTCGGAGCAAAGTCAGAGTTGGTATTGTGTCCAGAAAGAGGTGCTCGGCAGTCTGAGGTTCATTGTGGAGAGGCTGGCTGTGAGCTGTCAAGCACAGCCTTGGAGGGTTCTCCATCTGCAAGTGGGACTTGTAAATCACCTGCATATGTGATTGTGAGGATAACCTAGCAGATGCATACAGAGTGCATGCAGATATGCCTGCACCATTGGAGCCGTTGATGTATGGTAGGCCTTTTTGTATCTGTCACCTTCAGCAGTTGTCATCGCCACTAATCCCACGCACAGCAAGCACAACCACTTACACTGAACATCACCTTTTGAGCTAGGCTGGCTTTTGCCTTTTATGGGAAGGTCTTTTGTTTTTGTTTTGTTTTTTTCATTTTGTTTTTGGTTTTATTTTAAACTGTTTTTCTTTTCCTGACATATGCATGTCCCCATTTGACAAAACATCTCAGTCACTTTTCACAGTTTGGAATTTGAGCAACTTAATTTTTTCATATAAATGACTCATGATTTGAACTACCCTTTATCAAACCACATGTGCCCTTAGGTGAGGATAAGCGTAAGCTTGAGTTTAAGAAGGCCAGCTTTGGTTGTCAGGCTTAAGGCAGAGTGAGAAAGGGGAACGATCATGATATGGCTGACTCAGATAGAAATACTCATCAGAGGGCCCACAGAGGCAGGTGAGCACTTACATTGCCTAATCTGATGGGAGGCGCCGAGGGAGGTAGTGCCTGCTCACGGCTTGACTCCTAATGGAAGTCTTCATTGTCTCTTTGGCAACTGCATATGACGATACTACTTTGAAAATCTGTGCAGAATTTTCTGCTTTATACTACTCAGTTTTGGAGACATTATTAAGAGTACAATGATCTTATGTGTTAACACACTGCTTCATTGTGGATATATACCCTCTTTAATATAGTTTGTTCTCAGATACTCATGGTGTTTTTGACTGAGGAAATTATACTATGATTGTGAACACTTCTTTTTTAAAGTAGTCAGTGTTCCAAGAATTTGTTTTGTTTCATAAGCATTGTTGTGACCTGGCCTTTGGTTAAAACTTTAGATCACTTTGGGCTTGCAGTCCAGCTAATCTAAACCTTAAGATTGACATGGTAGGTTCTTTTTCAGATGACATGATGGACTGTGTAAGACAGATTTCTTAAACTAGTATACCGTTTACTGAATCTGAACTTAAAATCAAAATGAGTTTCTCATCTTGCTATAGATGCAGTTTCACATGTACTGTTTCAAGGAATCATTGCTTCACTGGTACTTTCACCAGTGTTCACTAGTGTTAAACAGTATGTGTTTTGTGTATGTAGATACACAAGATGTACGTGTGTGTGTGTGTGTGTTTTATTTATTTATTTTTGGTTTTTCGAGACAGGGTTTCTCTGTGTAGCCCTGGTTGTCCTGGAACTCACTCTCTAGACCAGGCTGGCCTCGAACTCAGAAATTCACCTGTCTCTGCCTCCCAAGTGCTGGGATTAAAGGCGTGCGCCACCACTGCTTGGCGTGTGTGTCTGTGTGTGTGTGTGTGTGTGTGTATATTTATATTTGTAGGCCTATATTTGACATTGGTGTCTTGCTGGATCATGCTCCGCTTTGTTGAGACGGGGTCTCTCACTGAACCCAGAGATTACCAGTTACTTTTAGTCTATTTAGACAGCTTGTCCCAAGGTCCTGCCTCTGCCTTGTGAGTGCTAGTATTACAAGTGGCTTCCAACACCCAGCTTTTTCATGGCATCAGGGAATCAACTCTGTTAGTCGCATCTGAAGCTAGTGTGTAAAGTCGTGTGTTGTCATGTGTCTGTCATCCCCTGTCCTTCTCTTCCCCCAGCCCAGCCCTATTCTGGTGTTTTTTTGGGTTTTGTTTTTTGCTGTCAGTTTTATAACTTTACACTGTTACACTGAGGTCTCCCCTCTCCATCCTGCTTTTTTTGGATACCCTGAAATAATTGTGTCCATGAGGAAACTGACATGTGAATGGAGCCTAAATGAAACAATGGTGTTTTCGAGGGGATTTTGGAAGGATGGCTGTGCAAAACTGCCTTCTATGTAGCTATTAAGAAGGGTTATACTAAAGCAAAGTTGTAGCTTGTTTGCTTAATTTTGAAAATAAGAGTATAGTAAAGTTGGATAGCATATTTTCAAATTCTTTTACTTACTTTATTCATCTTTCATAACTACATTGTCCGAGAAGACAGATAAATAGTTAAAATATTAACTGCTAGATTAGGAAGTGTAGATCATAGGTAGACTATGTGCTTAGCATGTATACATAGTCCTTAGTTTAATCCTGTAGGAAGAGGAGAGGGAGGAAAGCAGAGAGAGAAACACAGATACACAGACACACACACACACACATGTAAAACTGCTGTGATAAGCAGTATTATATGTTTGAGATACTTTTCTTGTTTTACTATAAGCTGTTTTGATCTTTAATTCCTAGGAAGCAAGGTGTTTTTTTTTTTAAATCAAAAAGCTGGGCAGTGGTGGCGCACGCCTTTAATCCCAGCACTTGGGAGGCAGAGGCAGGCGGATTTCTGAGTTCAAGGCCAGCCTGGTCTACAGAGTGAGTTCCAGGACAGCCTGAGCTACACAGAGAAACCCTGTCTCGAAAAACAAAAACAACAACAACAAAAAAATCAAGACTTGTAAGGTGATGTTTTTGTCTTCTTCTTTTGGTTCTGGTTCTGGGAGTTGAACCAGGGGCTTGTGTGTGTTTGTTTCTAACATTCTGTTTTGGATCTGCTGACACAGTGTAATCCTAGCTACCTGGGAGGCTGAGGGGAGAGATTCACAAGTTCAAGGCCAGCCTAGGCAACTTAGACCCTGTCTCAAAAAGTAACAAGAGAGCTGTGGGTGTGTATCAGTGACATTAGAGTGCTTGCATGGTGTGCATAGGCTATAGGTTCAATTCCCAGTACTCTAGCTGCTGTGCTGCTGAGCTGTGTTTCCTACCCTGGGGAGGCAGGATGGGGATGCTGCTGCTACGGCTGCTGTGGTGGCTGCTGCTGCTTCCTCCTCCTCCTCTTTCTCTTCCTCTTCCAGAAGATAAATGTTGAAAAGTAATTTTTTTTTTTTATTCTTTGGTATTTATGTAAGGCCTTTTAAAGAAAACATGATGTTTGATTGGAAAGTTTGGTTTAGTATCGTTAAATACCTTTAAAAGAACTAATCTGGATGTAATGTCATCAGATTTAGAGTGGCAATTGAAATGAAATTTTTGTTAAGGAAGGCTTTGTTTTGTTTTTTGTTTTTTTTAGGCTCCATGGTGTATTAGATAAACTTCGCTCTGTTACAACTGGTAAGATATGTAAAATTAACAGCTTTTGAAATTTCTGCTTGTTACAGCATGTGATCCTTTATTAAGTCATTCATTTATGCTTGCTGTTGGAAGAGCATTGGTAACTTTAAAGAGTTTTAGTGGTTCATTTGAACTGAAAGAATGATCAACTTACTGTGAGTTAACAGTAATGAGCAAGACAGTGCCATGTGCCTGAAGGAAGCAATCATAAATGTGTACAGGCTTTAACCCTAAAGGTACCCCCCACTGCTTTATAATTGAAAGGTATCTGAATGTCTGGTGATAATAAGCCAGACAAACTATTAGAATGCATAAGAATACCATTCAGCTACTAAAAGCAATGTGAAATGAGATGGGAACACACACACAAGAGTATCCTAGAATTTAAAACATAAGTGCAAATAACCTTGCAACGATGATGATTACGACGACGATGATGATGATGATGATGATGATGATAATGATAATTGATTGTTCTTATTTAAAAATCCCATGCCCATACTGTCAGGTGCCTTTTAACCCTTAGTGCTTAAAAATCTACTTTAAAATCTCTTAAACTGCAGCTCTGCTTTTAAACTGTCACACTTGAGGAGCTAGAAATGTAACTCAATTAATAGAGTGCTTGCCTAGCATGCAAGAAACCCCAGGTTTAGTTCCTACCACTGAAAACACTTCAAAAAGTGGTACTTGCCCAGAATCCCAGTACTACAGAGCTGGAGCCAGGAGTTCAAGGCCATCCTTTCTAGTATATCCAGTCAGCCTGGGCTTCATGAGACTAGTTTTTGCTTTTTTTTAAACAAACTTTTAAGTTATTAATTAAAAGAAAATATTTTCTGTATTAAATGTACTGCTTTTCAGTTGGTGGAGGGGCGGAGGGATAAGGAAAAGATTACCAGGACCATGTGTTCTCTTTGCAGAGCCCTCTAGTCTAAAGTCACCTGATCCCAGCATCTTTGATAGTAGCGTGCCTTCAAACAAGAACAATTTTAGTCGGGGAGATGAGAGAAGGCACGAAGCCGCTGTCCCTCCCCTTGCTGTTTCCAGCTCTAGACCTGAAAAAAGGGATTCCAGAGTTTCTACAAGTTCACAGGAGCAGAAATCCACTAATGTCAGGTAAAAGTCCAGTGTCTACTACGATCAGATGGGTGTGTTGGATATTACACTTGTTAATTATTATGTCCGTTAGCTCCTATTTTCAGCAATTTTTGAAAATAGTAAAGTAATCGTAGACCAGTTATTCCTTGTCATTTGTTGTTATTACAAAATGCCTGACAGGACATCTTGGAGGGGGAGGAGGGGAAGGGAACTTGTTTTTGGCTCAGAGTTCAGTGGGCTCTCAGTTTATAGCAGTAGATTAGATAGATAGAGTTCATGATAGCAAAACCATATGAAAGAGATTCCTAACATTATTGTGGATGAGGGAGCAGAAAAACTAACCCAGAACCTAGGCTAGATATTATCAGCAATGGTCTATTCCTAGACACTAGTGACCTGTGTTGGCCATTTGGGCTCTACCTCCTAAAAGAATCCATAGTCTTGACATTAGCATAGTGAACTAGGGATCAAGTATTCAATCCATGAGCCTGTACAGAACTTATCTTTTAAAAAAAAAATGTATAGATGTTTTGCCTGCATGTGTGTGAACCCTATGCATATCTGGTGCCTCTAGAGGCCAGAAGAAGGCATAAGGGAATCCCTTGGTGCTGGAGTTTCAGATGGTTGTGAGTCACCATTTGGATGCTGGGACTCAAACTCAAATCCTCTGGAAAAGCAGAAAAAAATGACTATAATTTGAAAGTAGTGAATATTTTAAAAGTCTCTGTACTTCCTCATTAAAAAATCTTTTGAATAAACATTCTTTGAAGATTAGCGGATAATGCTGTGTTTTTATTTATAGACATTCATATGATGATGGAGCTTCCACCCGGCTAATGTCAACAGTGAAACCTCTGAGGGAGCCAGCACCCTCTGAAGATGTGATTGATATCAAGCCAGAACCAGATGATCTCATTGACGAAGACCTCAATTTTGTGCAGGAGAATCCTTATCTCAGAAGAAACCTACAGTGACACTTACATATGGTTCTTCTCGCCCTTCTATTGAAATTTATCGACCACCTGCAAGTAGAAATGCAGACACTGGTACTCACTTAAACAGGCTGCAACTTCATCAGCAGCAAAGCAGTGCTCACGCTGCCAAGCAGCTGGATATACAGAGCAGCCAGGTATATGAAGCAGGACGGGTGTGTGACCCAGAAGTGCTTAGCAGCGTAGAAGACACTTACAGCCCCTTCTTCAGAAACAACTTGGATAAAATGAGTATTGAGGTTTGTATAGACGTATCTAGATTCTGGCTTGTTAGGCTAGAGATTGGCAGTGGTAGATTCCAAATATAACTTATAAACTAAACACATTGCCTCATTGCCTGCTTCTCTTAAACAGTGTCCTCTTTTTTTTTTTTTTTTTTGGTTTTTCGAGACAAGGTTTCTCTGTGTAGCCCTGGCTGTCCTGGAACTCACTCTGTAGACCAGGCTGGCCTTGAACTCAGAAATCCGCCTGCCTCTGCCTCCCAAGTGCTGGGATTAAAGGCGTGCGCCACCACCGCCCGGCATCAGTGTCCTCTCTTGAACTGTCTCTCTGAAGGGGTTTTCATGTCATGCACATGTGCCTTGTGATTTTGGCATTTTCAGTTAGCTTTTCTTTTTTGTGTCTATGTAGATGTGTCAGTTTTAACTTTAAGCAACCACATAACTCCCTTTTAATAGTTTCCCTAACAGTGCTGTGTGCAACTGCTATAAAATAAATTTAAAGTTCTTTTGAGTTAGCTATTTGAGGAGACATTTTCATTTTTTATAAGAAAGCCAGTCCTTTCAGTTATTAAGATCATCTTAAAATGAAAACAAATATTTTCGTGGTAGAACTTCATTTTCAGTTAAATTTATCTCATTGTAGGACGAAAACTTTCGGAAGAGAAAGTTGCCTGTGGTAAGTTCAGTTGTTAAAGTGAAAAGATTTAGCCATGATGGAGAAGAGGAGGAAGAAGATGAGGATTATGGGACCCGGATAGGAAGCTTGTCCAGCAGCGTGTCAGTACCAGCAAAGCCTGAGAGGAGGTACATGACCATAGCTGTAACTGAGTCCTAAACTGCTTGTGCAGCTGCAGGGTTTTTGTCGGATTGTTTCTTTGATAGTTCTGGGGAAGAAACCTGGGGGCTGTGCTTGCTACTGTAGATAAGTGCTCTGGTCCTAAGCTGTCTGACAGCATCACCTATTGGAAGAGGGCTTGCTTAAAATTGGAGAGAATTGCAAAGACTACTAGAAATTAATGAGGGAAAAAATGTTAATACAGAGTCACTCTTTACAAAGCTGTAGGGTTCCAATCTAATTGACATGCTCTAAAAACTATAACTGCTATGTTTAAAACAGGCTATATAGTAACAGCATAATAGATGGTTAGTATGTAAACAACTGAAATTTAAAACATTATAAAAATACCTTTTCTTAAAACTCTTTTAGACCTTCTCTTCCACCTTCTAAACAAGCTAACAAGAATCTAATTTTGAAGGCTATCTCTGAAGCTCAAGAGTCTGTAACAAAAACAACTAACTATTCTGCAGGTAATTTCAATGTAGTATGTTTGTACTAGTAAGAGATTGGTTCTTTAAGTTGAGCATGCTTATCTTAATGTGTAAAATAAAGATTCCTGTTAGATACCAAAACCAGAATCAAATTCTTCTAGAAGCATGGTTTTAAAAGATTTCACCAGTTTGAGAAACTGTCATAGGAGTTCTTTGAGCATAGTATACTTGATACTACCCACAAATTACAAAGGGGATTTTGAAAAATATGAGACTTTATATTAATATCATTTAATTCAATATTATATATGTACTTATGTATAAAAGGAACAAAATTGGATAATAACAGTTCCTAAGGTAGAGAAATCTTTATTTCCTTTTTTTGCTGTGCTGGCAGATTGAACTCAGGGCCTTATGCATGCTTGGAAAGCCCTGACCCACTGGCTCACATCCCTGGACCCAAGAAAGGCATTTGCTTAAAACTACTGTATGACTACACCAGTCTCTTCCTTGGTGGAACCTGGTAATAGAATGCCAGGCAGAAAATCGTTATGCTCTTACCCTAATTAGAATAGAAGCTCTAAAATCATTTGATGTCAAATATTGAGGTGTCAAGGTTTTTTTTGTGTGTGTGTATGTCAAGTTTTTATAACAAATTTTTTTATAGAATGCTCATTCTAAACTGCAAATGGTGAGTGTTTTGTGTTGCTGCTACATGCTGTGCACCTTTTCATCTGCTGGAGCCAGGGTAAAATTTTGTAGTACTAAGCTGATAGAAATGATCAACTCTGAAATTATCTTCAAGTTTTTACTATGAATTTGGTAGATGTCCTCACAGCATTCTTCTGCTTGCCCTTTGTCACATGTCACAGTTTCTTGCATTGGAGTAAACAATTTTTGGTACTCATCTCTTATTTAACCTTAAATATATGCCATTCAATAGATTTTGGCATATAGAATAAAGATGATCAGGTAAAAGCCTGCACCTGCTCTAACAATTTCCTCATTACACTCACTCTTTTGATACAGCAGTGATACTGCTTAGAATAAGAATTTTAAAGGTTTTCCATGACCTTGAAATACTTTGTTTTTTTGTTTTTTATTTTATGTTTATGAGTTTTTTGCTTGCATGGAGGGCAGAAAAGAGCATTGGATCCCTGAAATTGGAGTTACTGATGGTTATGACCCACCATGTGGAATAGAACCCTAGTCCTCTAGAAGAACAGCTGTTACAAGAATTAATATGCCTTCCCACTGAGAAATCATTTCAAGTACTCCCAAATTAGTAAAGCCTATCTTTATTGGTTTTGGCTAATGCAGAAAAGGGAACTAGCCTTGAACAGAAACATTTACTAGCTTTGTAGTTATGCTCTTAGGCTCTACGTTTTGTAAATGCGCTCATCCATAAATCACTTGGAGGCCTGGCCTCAAGTCTCATTTTTGAACAGTTTAGAGACAGGATGCTACAAGTCTGGCCATTTGGACAAATGAGAGATTTACACAGCAAAACGTTGTCACAGTTGCTTAAGTGTATCAGTGGTGTGTGTGTGCCCATTACTCACAGTTACTGAGGGCCATTCTGCCCCGTGGCAGAATTACGCTTCCTGGGAAGAGGACCAGGACTTGATGGCAGAACGGGACTTAAATAATGAAGGCTGTTACCCAGTGCTTTTCCTGTTAGAGCTGCCTATAGAAACCTGTTCTTTGCCTCTTTGCTGTGGGGATGGCTCTAGTGTAGGTGGTAAATCAATAGCGTCTCTTTTTGTTGTGAAAACAAAGCCTAATGGCAGCATATGAGTGAACAAATCTATGGGGTGGGGATTGCAGGTTGTTCTGTTTGTTTTGCTTGAAACATATTCTTACTTTGTAGCTTTGGTTGTCCTGAAGCTCGCTGTGTAGACTAGGCTGGCCTCAAACTCCAAGAGATCATCTTCCTGTCTCTGCCTCCCAAGTGCTGAGATTAAAGGTGTGTACTACCACACCCCTACTCTTAGTGAAAAAATTGTGATAGCAAACCTGTATTTTAATTATGTTAGAGCTATATAAAACTGTTCTGTCTACAGCTCCTAACAACTTTGGTTAACTATTAATAATGAGACTTGAGTTATGTTAGTGGCAGCATTCCTTGAATAAATTCTTTGTGTAACTTATTTCCCAAGCAATTTTAGTAGACCCTCTCTAACATCAGTTTATTGCTCCCAGTTTTTCCTAGGTCACAGCCAGTGCTCTTAGTAACTGCCTCCAACTATTTCAAAAGTAGAGTATTCAGCTGGAGAGATGGCCCAGCAGGTTAAGAAAGAGCACTGGCTGTTCTTCCAGAGACCCTGGGTTCAGTCCCAGTTCACAGGGACCCAGCACACTCTTCTGACCTCCACAGGTGCCAGACATGGACATGATCACATACATGCATGTGGGCAAAACACTAATTCTCCAAAGAAACTTTACAAAGTACTTGGAGATTCCCATATTTTAAGAAATAACATTGAGCCTGGTTCTATATGCCTGTAATCCTAGCACTTGGGAAATAGAGGCAAGACATTAAGATCATTTTGAACTTAGTAAACTTGAGACCAGCTTGGTCGACACAAAAGAATTTTTTAAAAATAGCATTTGAACCATTCATTCTTTGTTTTGTTTGTTTGTTCGAGACAGGGTTTCTCTATATCTCTGGCTGTCCTGGAACCCACTCTGTAGACCAGGCTGGCCTCGAACTCAGAAATCCGCCTGCTCTGCCTCCCAAGTCTGGGATTAAAGGCGTGCGCCACCACCACCCGGCAAACCATTCATTCTTTGTCTACTTAAGTTATAGTTTGAATCACTGTGAGAGCATGGATCACTGCATCTGGTTATTTTATACATGATATGTATACACACATACTCACTCCATAGTGTGAGTGTACGCGTGCACTTTTGTTGGTTTGTTTTGTTTTGGGGTTTTGAAAGAGCCTCTCACTATGTAGTCCAGTCTGGTCCATAACTTACTGCAGTCCTATTGCGTTAACCTCCTGAGTGCCGAGATTCAAGCTTTAGATGCAGCTTATACACAAGTAAGGCAAATAAGTTGAATGACTTTCTTGGGAATATTGCAGGAAAAACTGTAGTTCTTTTGTTTTGAATAACTTAACTGTTCTGAACCCAAGGATGGAATTTGTATTTAACATATGCTATTAATCATGGAGTTATGAAGTTGTACTCATGGGTGTATTTTCCTTCTTTTACTGTTATGTAAAGTTCCACAGAAACAGACACTTCCAGTTGCTCCTAGAACTCGAACTTCTCAAGAAGAATTGCTAGCAGAAATGGTCCAGGGGCAAAACAGGGCCCCCAGAATAAGTCCCCCTGTTAAAGAAGAGGAAGCAAAAGGAGATAATACAGAAAAAATTCAAGGTAAGAGCTAACCATTTCACTCTTATACTTTACCCATGGGATACTAAATACTTTTCAGGTAAGTTTTAATGGATACTAGTTGTACTATAAAGAAAGTGATGAATGAAGGACTCAAAGAATGAGTTATATGAACAACTGTATGCTGCCATGTGGATACTGAGAACTCATCTCTAGTCTAAGCAACAAGTGCTCGTAACTGCTGAGCCATCTCTCTTGCCTCACCCCACCTCCAGGGCTTTTAGAAAACATTTTCCCCTTGTTCTCACATAGCTTTTGTTTACCCGTTTTCTTCTCTTAGGTTGCCTACTTTCTACAGCATCTCACTCTTCCCCAAGCTGATCTGGCTAGAGTGATTTGGCAAATGATCTGGGCTTATCCTCTCTCTCTAAAAAAAGTTTTGTTTGTTTCCTATACCATTAGTTTCTAAAATTTCACTATGACAGGCCTAAATGCTAGTCAGTCATGTTAGTCATTTTGGGGATGGGTAGGATATATATATATAGATATATCATTTACTTGAAAATCTGTTCTCTTCTGTGGGGGGGAAATATTTTTTGAAAAATTTACTCTTGTTTTTATTGTCTGTCAAGTGGTTTTGCTTTCTTTGGATTTTGTTTTTGAAGCAAAGTTTCACAATTTCACATTGGATTTGAAGTGGCTGTGTAGCCTTGGCTGAGCTTGAATCTGGCTATGGTCACTCCCCTCTGCGTGCTCAGACCACAGGCGTGCATCATCTTGCCTAACTCTATGGTTTGTACTTTGCTTGTTTTACACTTTAACAGGTGTCCCTGATCTGTGATTGTGTTGCTCTCAATAAAGCCGTTGTAAAGTGGCATCAAGTTGAAAAAACATTTAAATACCTTTTCTGCCTTCACGGCTTAGCTGCATCTTGTACCATAGAGTACCAGTGTTGACTCTGGTCGTTTGGCTGATGATGACTGTATTGTTTTTACTGTATTTAATCCTCGTTCTGCCCCTACCTTCTCCAAGATCTAACTCCCAACCACTCCCAACTTTGTGTCCTTTTTTTCCTCTTTTAAATAGCCCACTGATTATAATTTGTGCTGCCTATATACTAAGAGATGTTGGATTGTTTATCACTAATAGATGTGGTTGCCCTACCAGTGACTCTCTTCAGAAACCATTAACTTGTCAGTAGCTCTTCAGTTATGAGGCTGGGCTTGTGAACTCCCGGTTGTGGTTGTTCAGGAATGGTGATTGTATTAATCTTGTGCAGTCAGCCACAGCAGCACTATGAGTTCATGAGCGCAACTCTCCTGACATGTCCAGGAAACAGTTTTGTCTTGGTCTCTGTCTTTAGAATATGGAAAATTCACCATTATTTCTTATCTCTGCAACTATCCTATTAGTCTAAGCCAATGTGATCCAGTCTAAGCCTCTTCCCTAGATTAGTGGGACAATGGCCTTCTAAATTGGTGTACTTTCAACTGTGCCTTCTTTCTTGTTCTCTTTACATTTTTAAAATATTAAAATTAGATAATTTCTTACTCTTTTGAACAGAAATCTGACTTCTCCTCTACTCAGAACCCCCGGTGGTCCCTATTACACTCTCAGAAACCAGTATCTTCACTGGTCTCATCACCTACCTCCCTATCATTCCCCCCTGGTACTGTGTTCTACCTAGACTCCTGTGTGTCGTGTGTCTCTTTTCTACTTCTACATCTTCATTCTCATCCCCTTCCCCCAAATTCCTTTTCTCCATCAGATACATGAAAACTGAACCATTATTACATTTGAAGTCTGTCTTCAGGAAGTTCATTTGAGGCTTTTTGTGTGATGTCTGCAGCCAGTATTTGTCCATATATTTTCTACTTTTCTGGGGTTGTCAAAACCTTACATATTACAACTCTTTCCTTCACCCCCATTCTTAAATCATTGATCATATTTTAAGTGTACAATATCTGTGATCATTTCAGAATATGTACACTGAGTAGATGCATCTTATGTATAAATGACATTATACATAGTATTAACACATAGTAATTTAAGGGTGATAGGATAGAAATTTAAATATTATTGATTTAACTGAAGTTTTAATATTTTCTTTGACTTCATTGAATAATTTGCAAACCGGTACTACATTTTAAGATTTTTTAATTTTTTTATGCTTTTTTAAAATGGTCTCTCCAGAAGGAAAAACTATAAATGCATACACAAATGCTCTTAAATTTTTGATGGAGTTATATTCCAGTAAACCCACGTCTTTTGTTTTTGTTTTCCCAAGACTGATCTCACTACATAGCTCTGACTGTCCTGGAACTCACTATGTAGACTGTTTCTGACCACAAACTCTTCTGTCTCTGGCCTCCCCAGTGCTGGAATTAAAGGTGTGTACCACTATGCCTAGCTAAACCCAAGTCTTTTGAAAATAATAATCATAAATTACACCTAGATGTCAGGCATGGTGGTGCATGCTTGTAATACCAGATACTTAAGAGACTGAAGTAGGAGAAGTGCAAATTCAGAGCTTGCCTGGGCCATTTAAGATTATCTCAGAATAGAAAGTGAAAATACTGGGGTTGTATCTCAGTGGTGGAGTACCTACATGAGGTCCTAGGATCAGTCCCACATACCTAAAACAAAAATAGCCTAGCTTATAACCTGCTTAGATTACTTAACATTATTCAGTTTTAGCTGGACAAAATTATCTGACATAAGGTTTCTTCTCAGTGTAACTTAGGATAACATATAGGACTGACTCCCTACTTTGGGGATCAGATGCCTTCAAATCTGTGTCTTGCTGCTACAGCTACCCAAATAACAAGAGATTATCTTATACTTGTCACTAGCCTAAGAATATGTTAATAGTCACAGCACAATGTATTCTGAGTGTACCATTCTCACACCATGTAGAGTTGAATGATCTGAAGCCATTACAAATCATAAGCTGGGTGCTCCTGTACTGGATGTGCATCATACTGGACAGGAAGCATGTGGAAGATTATTAGTAAAGAGCAGTATTAGGTTTTGAGAACAAAGTCATACCCACCCATTTTCCCCACATCCCTCCTTGAAGGATAAGCGTCGACATGTTTTGTATTGGTGTAGTATCAGTTTCATATTTACAGATATTTGATGTTTGAAGTGGTATTCTGTGTGCATAATGTATATATGTATAAAACAGTAGTTAAACTGCATGGAGCTCTGTAACTCTGCTCTATTTAACAGGCCATAGATATAAACACAGTAACATAGTGATTATGAAGTTGTTAGGGTGTTAAATCCAAGCCTTGCCCCTTACTAGTTGATACAAACCTTTTCTTTCCTGATCTGTAAATAAGTGTAACAATAGTCTCACCTACTTCAACATTATTCTAAAGGATGTGTTAAAATATTCACATTTCTCTGTTGATGGATCTTTCCCTGGGACTCTGGATGGATCTTTCAGTTTTGCATGTAAGTTTGTCATGGGCATCACAAGCAATGCAGGGGTCCCTTGTTGAGTCCCTTGTTTCCATGTGACTTGTTCTGCTAGACCATTATTCTCTTGTCTTCTGGGTAGTTTGTTGCCCTGTGGTGATCCAACGGATTTGCAGACAGTACTTAATTAAGGATATGCTATTCTTAACATTAACTCTGGATTCATGTTTGTTATGTGATCTTAAATTATATTTGAACTTAAAGCCTTGTGAGTTTTGTACACTGTCCTTCTGTTTGAATTAAGATTTAAGGAATTAATTTATTGGTACATTTACATTACATTAAGTTGTAGGGACATTCCACACACACACACACACACACACACACACAAGATTTTTTTTTTTTCTTTTTGAGGGGGTCAAGGGAAGGGTTTGGGGTTCTTTTGGTTTGACTTGTTGTCATTGTTGTTGTTGGAGACAGGGTTTCTCTGTGTAGCCCTGGCTGTCCTGGAACTCACTCTGTAGACCAGGCTGGCCTCGAACTCAGAGATTCACCTGCCTCTGCCTCCCAAGTGCTGGGATGAAAGGCGTCTACTATTATCATCTGACTCTTTTGTTTCTATAATTATGATCTGTACCTATTTCACTATCAAACCAAAGGCTAAACTTTTTTTGTTCCCATTGTTTTATTAGACAAGGTCACCTAGATCTCTGGCTGGTCTTGAATTCATTTGGTGTAGTCAAGGCTGCCTTGAACTACCCACTCTTTCTTCCCAAGTGCTGTTACTACAGACATGTATCTCCAGGCCCAGCAAAAGATGTATTTTTTTTTTTTTTTTTTAAATAAAGAACTGTTCTTCTGGGCTGCGGGGCTAGGTCAACATGCACCTATAATCTTAGGACTGAGAAATAGAGATAGGAGGGTCCCAGGGGGCTCACTAGCCTGTTAGTCTGCTGAATCAATAAGCTCAGAGTTCACTGAGAGATGCTGTCTCAAATAAATAAGGTAAAGAAGTGGTCTCAGAATTGCACCTGGTATTAATCTCTGTCTACTCATACATGCGCGCGCGCGCGCACACACACACACACACACACACACACACACACACACACACACACAGGGTGGGGGAGGGAGAAAGAAAGAGAGATTGACAGTATGAATCTTTTTTTAAGAGGCTGTGGTGAATTTGCCTCCTTATAAATTGTATAGCTTACCTGGGGAGTAAACCAGAGTGGAAACAATTTTTTCAAACTAAGACCAAGAATTTTTTATTCTGTTTTGTTTCAAGTTCTTTGAGAGATTCAAGTTTCATACAATGTGTGTTGATCATATGCATTGCATCCAACTCTTTCCAAATCTATCCCCTACCTTTCCTAAACCACCCAATTTTGGTCTTTTTTTTTTTTAATTTAATTTTATTTATTTATTTATTTATTTTTTGAGACAAGGTTTCTCTGTGTAGCCCTGGCTGTCCTGGAACTCACTCTGTAGACCAGGCTGGCCTCGAACTCAGAAATCAGCCTGCCTCTGCCTCCCAAGTGCTGGGATTGAAGGCGTGCGCCACCACTGCCTGGCGGGGTATCTTTTTTTTTTTTTTAATTTTTTTCCAAGACCAGTTTGTGCTGCCCCAGATATTCTTAGATTTGTGGTCCTCTACTAGAGCCTGGTCAGCTTACCAGGGGCAGTCTTAGAGAAAACCAACTCCTTTTCCTGTAGCTAACAGTTACCAGAGGTGGGATTATGTGCCTCATTTCTCTTTCCATGTTTGGATTTGTTCTGGCTTGGACTTGGCATCTTACACACTGTAGGAATGTAATTGATTACTCCATGATGCTCATCCACTGTTGTACTGACAAGCACCTCTTGCTGACACTGGTTATTATTGTCATTCCCAGAGCTCACAACTGGGTGTGATTGGTTACCTTTTTCCTCTGGTAGCTTACATGCTACCTTCCAGCACTGTGAAAGCCACAGGAAGGACAAAACTTTCAGTTCTGAACCAGCTTGATTTTTATCATGTCCTGTGACTCAATGTAATGTCTTTAGCAGTAGGGTCTTACCATCAAGTTCTGGATAGTAGCTAAGGGCATTGGCAATGGCCTGTAATGTGGTAGTGGTGGTAGGGGGTTGTCTTTGGGAACCATTGGCCAATGACTCCAAAAGAAGTAACTCATTCCTGGCACTGAGTTTGTTAGTGTCTGTTGTTGAATAAGGACATTGTTGCCTAACATGTTACAGGGTGACTCTTTTAAATGGTGTATATTTAGAAATATCTGTGGTAGATTTCCATGTGTCTTTTTTTGAAAGGTCTTTAGTGTCATTTCTCTCTCCTGTATTCACTCTACCTTAAAATCTCCTTTACCCCATGTTAACCCTTTCTGTTCCATTATTTCCCTTTAACCCTTTATATTAGTGCAGTCTATCTCTTTTCCCTTTAAGGTTCCTCTCTATGACTCCTTAGTAATTTCCTGACCTCTATGGGTATTCCAAATGAAACACACATGTGTGAAGATTCAAAGCTAATGTCCAGAGATGACAGAAAATGTGGCATTTGTCTTTCTAGGTCTGGGATACTTCAGAAGGATTGTTTCCAGTTCAGAAAGATTTTTCATGTTAATCATTTTGAAAACTTAAATATCAGTGAGATAGCAGTAGTCCTCAAGTGAATAATTTCAACTCAGACTGACTCTATTGAAACTCCCTGCTTTCTTTTTTGTAAAAATTAGCCACCTTATCCCAAAATTCATATGGAAATAGAATCTAGAGGAATCAAAACTTTTGAAAAAGAATAATATTGGAGAGGATTCTGTTTCTGGATTTGAAGACATAATACAAATGCATCGTGACCATGACCGATGTAAAGTTAAACATATTCTGAAGGACAGTACTAAAGTCCAGGTAGACATACATTTTTGATCAGTTGATTGTCTTTTTTTCTTTTGTTTTGTTTTTAAACAAGGGCAATAAAACAATTTGGTAAAGAAAGAAGAATCTTTAACAGTCTTTTATTAGGACATATGGATGTCCAAAAAGCAGTGAAGTTGGAGTCTTTGCAAATATCCAAAAAATAATTCAAAATGAATCAAAAGACCTCTATTATCAAGATAATTATAAGGCTTTTAGGGGGGAAGTAAGTATAAGTGCGTGACCTTGAATTAAGGAGTGGTCCCTTGAATACCAAAGTGGACCTCACCACAATAGAAACTTGTTTCAAAGGAAATTGCCCCGCCCACATACCAAAAAAAGTTAACAGGAAAGGTACCCATAAAATGGGTGAAAATATTTGAGATACACCTAATAATGGTTTTATATCAAGTTCAAGGCAACACATAGTATTTTTTCCCCTTTTAAGATTTACACCATTTTGGTTGGGTTTTTGTTGTCTTTGTTGTTGTTGTTTTTAATTTTAGTGATACTGAGGAGTGAGTCTAGGTCCTCAGTGTACTAGGCAGGTACTCTGCCCTTAAGCAGCATCACCAGTCCACATCATTTTACGTGGGTGTGCTGCTGAAGTTGGTTACTGTGTATATGGGTTTTAAGAGATTTGTCTGAGATCACAAGTCCAGTCATCTCTGCCTTCTCCCTGCAAAGATAATACTAGTGCAGTACTACCGTCTGCTGATAGCAGAGGGATGAAATTTAAGATAAAGCAACTCAACGTGAATCTCCAAAATTAGAGTTTCGTGGACAACAGGGTGAACATACCTGCTTAATTTAATGGAGTAGCTCTTCAGGATTCCCAACACATGAAGTAAATAATAGAAAGTTCTTTGGGTGTCATGTGTCTCTGCTCAGCCAATCAGAAGTCAGGGTTATTTTGTATGTAATAATAGAGTTTTATTTGCAGAGGAGCTGATAAGTAGGTAGGACTTACAGGACACAAGTGGCTGTTGCAGTGCTCTTAATTGTAGAAGAGAAAATTGGTCTGGTGTGCCTAACTTTTCACAGTATGAATTCTTACTTTAGAGTGGCATCACCTTATCTTTTTAGTTACAGGTTTTAAAATGTCACTAGCATTCTGAAGGTAACACTGAAGATTGCTTTTACTTTTGTTGAGATAATTTAACGGGCTATGAAAATGCCAGGAATTTTATGAAAATGTCTTCAAGGTTTTCATCACCATCTCTACCAGTTTTCCTCTCACCAGAGCCTGCTGACTTAGGCTCTCTGACAAGTGCGTCTTGTTCACTAAATGAACTGGACAATATTTCCCACCTTTTGAGGAAAATAGCAACTGATATCAATGAAATTAAAGGAATGAAAGCAGCTATTTTGACAGTGGAAGCAAATCTTTTTGATTTGAACGTTAGAGTGTCCCAGAATGAAGCAAAAATTTCATCTTTAGAAGTTAAAATGAATGAATATTTAACATCTACATCTGAATGCAACAGACAGTTGGAAGATTTTCAAGAGAGAATAGAGTTTGAGTCGCAGTCAAAGACTACTGATGTAAAAATAATTGGCTTCCTGACAAATGTTGAGAAAGGTAAACTATATGTTGTAGGTGCTGATCCTTTTAACCTTCTACACTCTGACTAGTTCTGATATAGAGGCAGCTCAGCATAGACAAAGAAGCTGAGGTTTTTATTGCTTGGGACTCTATAATTTAACTTGGGTCTAGAATGTTTCAGCAGAGCTCTAACGTGTTTTTCTTTTCTAGTTGAAGGTACTGGGGACTGAATGTAGTGCTTTACACATGCTAGACTAGGCAAGAACTCAACCAGTCAGAATCCCCTTAAGTTTTTTAGGAGGCAGCTGTGTTGACACACCTTTAATACAGGAGGTAGACACAGGTAGAGATCTGTGAGTCCAAAGTTAGCCTGATCCATGTAACAAAGTTCCAGGCCAGTCAGGCCTACATAATGACACCCCTGTCTCTAAAAAATGAAGGGTGCCCGGGAGTATTTTGTTTTGGATCAGAGTTTGGTTAAGTTAACCCTTGATGGTTTCATACGTGTGATCCTCCTGCCTCATCCTCTCAAATAGACCATGCCTGGCTTAGGATGATGATTTGAAAAAAAAAAAAATAATTGATGGGCTTCAAGATAAAGTAAAACTTGAAATGATTCTCTTTCAAGTACTTCTGTGGTGATACTCTGCTGTAAAACCGTTTAATTTTATCACTGATTCTGTAACTTATAGCATGTTAGTATGCTGACCAAGAGGAATACAGCTTAAGCAGATCTGTGAATTAAGGTCTATTCTCCATGATTATTTCTGCCATGGTAATTTTCAAAGGAATTTATTCTCTTTTGTGCATGTCTCTCAGGAGAAGGAAACATACATTGACAAAGAAGAGCTGGTAAAATGTTACTTGGGTATACCTTCCCCCCAAACAGGGTTTCTCTGTGTAGCCCTGGCTGGCCTGGAACTCAGAAATCCGCCTGCCTCTGCCTCCCAAGTGCTGGAATTGAAGGCGTGTGTCACCACCGCCCAGCTTGGGTATACCTTTTAAGTCTTTCAGTGAGGTACTTGGCAAGACCTTGCCATCTTCTTGTTTGCATTGTATAAGCAAAGCCTATCCTTGTGGAGCCACATATATTAGATACTCTTAAAAACTAACAAGCAGTTGACTTACTGAGAATTGCAGTATTTGCAGTATACCAATTCCACCTCTACATACTGTAGTTTGATGCTTCTATTCTAAATTCGAAATTAGGTACTAAATACTTGTGATTAAGCACAGTGGGAATCACAGTTACAATAAAATGTGACATCCCTTTTCATAATTCATGAAGTTTGGAGGATAGACAGTTCATTGGGTTTTGTTTTGCAGTATGGATATTAATATTAGTATGGGGCTTGAGAGATGGTACTGTGGTTTAGAGCACTGACTGCTCTTCAAGAAGACCTGGCTTCACCTCCCAACACCCATATAGCAGCTCACAACTGTCTGTAGCTCCAGTTCCAGGGGATCTGACACCCTCTTCTGGCCTCTTTGGGTACCAGGCACACATGCAGTGAACATAAATGCTTCGAAACAGTCATACTTAGAAAATAAAAATTTATGTTAGAAAAGAATTTTAGTATGATGCTAATGTGAGGCCACATGGGTATGACATCTGTCACCGTTGGTCACCAGTGTTGACTCAGCTCATTTCACTTACTAGGCAGGTGTACCTTTCTTCACTGTTCCATTCTGCATCCTTTCCAAAGCTACATTCTCAGTTGAAGAGAACAGCCTTACCTAATAGAGCCCACCTGCTAAAACCCTCTAAACAAGTACTCAAGAATAGTAGTATGAATTTGTATTATTGGCTTAATGTTGGAAATGAATTTTAAGAGCTATTTTAGAAATAAGTACTTTATCTGATTAACTTAAAGAAAAATATATTTATAGATCTAAATGGTTACATCAACCGTTCTCAACCTGTAGGTCATGACCCTTTTCATGGTCAAACAACCCTTTTGGGTCATGTAAGACCATCAAAAAATACATATTTACATTACAGTTCATAAAAGTAGCAAAATTATACTTGATGTAGCAACAAAAATAATTTTATAGTTGGGGATCACTGCCACATGAACTGTATTAAAGAGTGACAGCATTAGGAAGGTTGAGAGCCACTGATTTACGTTTGCTCCACGTCACTTGGTGACAGGACAGTCTCCTTAGGTCATGTCATCATTGGGCAAAGAGTCTACTTTCAGAAACTGAGGTAGCTACATTACAAAGAGAGATTGTGGAGCTCCTGTTGAGCAGCTGAGCATTATTATGAAGCTCATGGACAATCTGATATATAGCCAGTGGAGGCTCTGGTTGCAGAATTCTGAATGCCATACTTGATCCATTGTTTTGCATCAGTCCAAGCCAGTTTGTTTTTTAGGAATTTCATGACAGGGTAATTATGGAATATATTTTTAGTTTTGGTTTAAGTTTCCATGTGTTTTGCTATTTCCAAAGATTAGGAGGTCATGGGGAGAGGGAAGCAGTGTGAGATAAGTCGTGGTGCTGAGAGTTCAAGAAGCACTCTCCATGCCTGCTGTGGAGTCATTGTCACCGTTTACTAAAGCACCCGCTCCTGTTGCTTCACACTTTCCTTTTACTTCTGTGTTTTCTTCAATCCAAGAAGACTTGCCGCCTCACATGGTGGGAACCAGGAGGGACTTTGTTGCCATTTTTGATTTAACAGATAACCAGCATTTTGTTTAACAGAGATATGCTTGAAGACCATAATAGTAGCAAATTGTGTGGTAGAAGCTTTATTTATAAGACTGTAAATAAATTCAAAAATTTATTTCTGATAAACAAACGTTAATATTTGTGTTAAGCTTAGTGAAATTTTAAAACTTATATTCTAGGAACTCAACAGAGGCAATTGTTATCCCGACTGCAAATTGATCCAGTAATGGTAGAAACAATGGAGATGAGTCAAGGTGGGTAATGTTTCCATTATCACTGTAATGTGGCAGTTTTCTGTGGCCATTCCCATTCCTTACACCTCATTCAGTGTACTGTGTGTCTCTTAGATCCTGCCCTAAGACAGCACAGTAGATGGATAAAAATATTTTAGGGCCAGGATGTAAGATCTGCATTTCCTTCATGTGTGGTGGTTTTGCCTCATTCATAAGCTTTCTTTTCCCTATCCTTTCCTCCTTGGCTTTTAGCTGTTCACTTTCCTGCTATGAAGGCAGCTAGAGTCCCTATTCCACCTTTTTCCCCTATGCTGCTCATTGTCCGTCATGGAAGCTTGTGTCCCTAGCTCACCTTCTGTCTCTGCTGTATTTCCAGAGTGGCTTCAGCATCCCCTCAGCACCAGTTCAAGCTACCCAGTGTATTGGCCTCACTTTACAGTCTAATGCTCAGGGACCACTAACTACTTGTTCTAAAGCTTCTGTGAAGTGTTCTGCTCAACCCAGATACACATTCCACAGGCTGCTTCAGGCCTGGAGTGAGGTACTTATTTTTATCTGTGTCTTTGGTTCTCCAAATCTCTGCCAGGTCCACATTGAGTAAATGTAGGAAACAATTGGATACCTGAAACATTTTTTCTTTTTGACAGTTTTATTCTGTGGCTCAAGCTGACCTCCGACTTGCTGTCCATCTGCTTTCTCTTCCAAGTGCTGGGATTACTAGCATGTGCCACCATACCTAACACTTGTATTCTTGTGCTTCCCATGAATCTGCCCTTTGTTGGAAGCTCTGGTCCTTGATTCCTGTCTCTGCTTTCTGCCTTCTAAATCATCGATCCCCCTCCAAATCCACAGTCAACTGTTTCCCTAGTTCTCTGTCTCAACATGTGCTTTTGCTCTCAAAGGTTGGTCTCTTTCTAAATCCTACATCCTACCCATCTGGATGGGATGGTGTTACTCCTACAGCTTTAATCCTGTTGCTCCTGCCTTCTGCCTGTTGAGTGTTAAGATGCTGCAACCTTGGTTTTGCCTCCATCTTGCAATACTGCATATAATAAGTCTTGTTTTAAGTGTGGTGCCGAAGTCTGCCTTGTTGTACCCACTTCATCATCTCTGGTGCATTCTTTTTTCGTTCCTGTTTTACCTTCATTCCCAGCTCACTTGAAGAATTAAGTAGTTCTTTTGAGGCTTATGAGTGAGCACAATCTTTATTCTGTCAGAATTTTTATTTCTGAGAACAATCTTTATTCATGTTCCTTTGATTTTTTTTTTTTAACATACTGATTTTGTTTCATGTATGTAATAACTTTTTATTTTCTTTGAGGATGTCAGAAAATGGTTTTGACATTTTCCTTTTCCCTCCTTGGTCTTGTTTTCTCTGAGTTGTTGGTTTTGACTTTTATGATAAAGGTTTTCTGTTCCTTGATTATCTGTTTTAAAAGAGGATTAGTAAAACTTGGGTTCTGAGTTGGGGCATGTGTGTTTGGACTTTGTTGTTTATTATGGATCCTGTGTGGAGAATGATCTGTCCGTTTAGTTTGGGGGCACCATGAGCATTAATACCAGTTAGGTGTTCTTAGTCTGCTCAGCAGTGCCAATAAAGGTCTTCCAAATAGTCTTGATTGTCAGAGTTCAGATAGCTCAGTCAGTAGAGGAGGACCGTGGAGGAATTACCATTGATTATTAAACAGTTTTTCACTATAGAATTATTTGAGCATTGCTGGCATTTCTGAAACTTACTGAGTGTCTAAAGTCTCACTCTCCAAGGGAGAGGATCAATGAAATGGGTAAAGGTTTTCAGTGGCCTTTTAAACACTCTTCTCACTGTTCGTGTTATTTTGTTGTACATTTCTGTTATAGAACTGGATGGCTTATCTCTGAATTTCCAGCATGATGGACGAGAGATTACATACCTAGTCATTCTCAAGTCTTCACTGTAGTGATGGGGATGGGTGTGGTAGGTCCAAACAGAGAAAAATAGGCCCATGGACTTAGGCTTTAGGAAAGGCTCATTACTACTGAAGTAAGCCCTCTAGCATGGCTCGGTTTTTTAAGCTCTTCCCAAGGTCACCTCGGTTGCTAATTCTCAATCTTAGGAGAATCTTGTAGTCTAAACGTCTAAATTAGATTGCTTTATTATTGTCTTAGAATCAGTTTCTGTACCTGTTTTTTGTCTTTGTTTTTTTTTTACTTTGAAAATATGGTTGTTCCTTTGCAATTATTTTCCTTATGGGCATACACCTTTTTGTTTAAAAACTCTTCATTGCTTTTTTTTTTTTTAAACGGTTTCAGAAAGGTCCAGAGTTAAATGCTTGAGCTGAGTCCAGGTCTCTACCCAAACAAACTGTTACTTCTCCCACTCTGCAGGATTCCCTGTTACTTAGCACCTTTACTAAGCTGAGGTGGCCAGTGCTTGGGTATATAGAGTACAGACATCTAGTTTCGTTTTCCACCTGCGTGTATGTGGCATGCATATATTAGCTGTGTGTGTCGTCGCCCATGCGGAGGCTTAGAGTTGATGTGAGGAATCATCCCCGTCATTCTTCTGCCTTACTCATTGAGGCAGGGTTCAGTCAAGCCCAGAGCCTGCTGACATGGCTGGTTTTACTCTGGGATTCCCATCTTCCCATTCTGAAGCTGCCATTCCATGTGGATCAGCACTCCCACTGAGAAGTACATGGGGTCTGGGCATCCAAGCTAGCAAGCACTTCAGCCACTGCTCAGTCTCCCTGACCTGAAACCTGGGCTCGGTGCACGTCTCCCTACGATTGGGAGCCTGTGACAGTTGCATCCTGTGCCTCTTTCAGCCTTTTATCCTTTTGTTCTCATTGCCGTCATTCTCCTCTTCCAGCCCTTCTCCCTGGCTGCTCCCTAAATGGCTAACTTTACCTGTGTTTTTCCTGTCAGCATTAATTTTGTCTGTTCTGTGCCCTGCTAAAGTGTGAACTAGGGAGAGCAGGTATACCACAGAAAGTTTAGAGTGCCGGGAAGGGCATGCAGCATCCCTTAGACCAAGTTCTGGGCTCTGCTTTAAGTAGCTAGGTACGCAGTCATAGAAGGGCTTGTGGGACCTGGGAAGAAAACTAACGAGTCAGCTTTTTTTCTGGGATGGGGTTTGGGGGGCTGGGGCCATTCAGCAGCCGTAGTGAAGTGTGTGTGTGTGTGTTCATTCCAGTGCAAATTGTAAATTAGATTCGATGACTTCAAAATAAATAGGAAAGGAAATAAGCTCTGAGCTGTCCCTAATACTTGTGCTCTTACATCTCTTCTCACCAGATGTCAGATTGTAAATTCTTACCTTCCTTGTAAAGGATTTCAAACTAAATAAATCTAAAATTGAAAATTTCCTATTGGTTCCTCCTCCCTGGACTTTGTACTTCCACCTCATCTCTTCCCCATTTTGCCTTCCCTGACTGTGGTTGTAGCAGCCCCCCTGGCCCTGGAGATTGATGGGAGTGTAGAGCATGTACTTTTTCTTTCTCATGTCAGAGGGATGAAGGGAAAAAAATCTTATTTTTATTAACTTATTTGAGACCAGGTCTTACTTTGTAGGCCTAGCTGACCTGGAACTCACTGTGTAGATCAGGATATCCTTGGATTCAAACATCTCCTGCCTCTGCCTCTTGAGTGCTGGGACTAAAGGTGTATATAACCACACCCAGCATGGAAAGAAGATATTTTAACTTTGTTTTTCTAGAAACCTGTTGATTGTTTTTCTTTCCTACTTAGGAATCTCTTACTATTTCCTACTTAGGAATCTCTTACTATTTCTATGCCTAGATATTTTGGATAAAATATCTAGGCAGGTGATCCATCATTATATTTCATTAGTCTCTCTTACCATTCCCTGTCATACCATCACATGCATCTTTTTAGCCATTCCACAGTTGTCACCTTTCTCAGTATTGTGTGAAGTCCCCTTCCTTGCTCCGTGTGCTTTCTTTGCCTCCATTGGCTCTCTGACTCTCTGTTCTCTGCACACTCTTTCCTTTAACACTCATTTTACATACTCGGCTTTGGCCAGCATTTCTTTGACCTTTCAGCTGGAGGAGGTACCTTTGTTCTACCAACACCTCTTCATTCCCTTTCTGGGCTTTGCTGTTTTAGAATTGTATGTGTCTGATTTTCTTTTCCTTTTATCTACATGCCTAGCACAGTTGTTAGTTGCACAGTAAATAAATATTCAGTGAATTAATAGCCTGAATTTTGGTCTTGTTTATTTGTTGGCTTTAAAAGAAACAGTTAACTTTTATCAGTTGCTCGCATACTGACAGGTTATCATACCCACTCTGAACTCAGTTCTCGTTCCATTTTGTGAGGTAGACAGCCTGTAGATGCAGTAGATGACTTGAGCTTGTGGTGGCTTGCATTGAAGGTTAGTGCGACATATTCATCTTAAAATTCTCTTTCAAAATAGTTTTCTGTGTATACCTGGTTAGAAATTATGCCAAATGAATTCTTAATAGGCAGTGTTTCCTTTAAATACTACTGTGAAAAATGAACAGAACTTATTTGGGAAAAGTAGTTCACCAGTTTTTGAATCATAATTTTAGGAAACATTAAGATTCTTAAATTCTTTCTGATTTTGAAAAAAAGGTAACTGTTGTCCTTTTACTGTGTTTTTAATATCCCAGCAGATGTGATAGAGGATAACCCTTCTCTGCTGTGGCAAAGAAAGGCATTTGTAATGTACCATGTGAGGAAAGGACTATTTGAATTCTCTGAAGAGAAGTTTGGAATACAATTACAATCCTATCCCTGAGTAGTATTAGTTGTGATTTTCTTTAAAAGTAATTATAATTATAAGATTGACATTCTTCTCACTTGTATGATGTTGAGAATAAAAGGTATATTCAGAAGTAAACATTTATGGCCAATTTTTTTGGCTCAGATTACTATGACATGGAATCCATGGTCCATGCAGACACAAGATCATTTATTCTGAAGAAGCCAAAGCTGTCTGAGGAAGTAGTAGTGACACCAAACCAGGATTCGGGGATGAAGACTGCAGATGCCCTTCGGGTCCTTTCAGGACACCTTATGCAGACACGGTAGATGGTTTCTTTTTCTTGTGTAGCTACTGTGTATGACTGTAGTGGAGGTCAGCTGTTAGCTCCCAGCTTCCCTGTTCCTTTAGCTCCCACTAGATGGCGCGCTCATTGACTCACTGGCTAGGCCATCAATAGTTAGCCAAATTCAGCTCTCAAAAATTCAAGTTCATCTTTCTTGTTCAGAAATCCATTAAATGGAAATAAAAGCTGAGTATAATTTAACTCCATTGATAAGGGGTGTAGTGTTCTGTTTTGTTTTAAATGTATACCCAAGGAATTGAACTGTAAAAACTGGGTAACCCAAATCAGGAAATCCTTCTGCAAGGTGTTAAGAGCTAAGGCTTGTGTGGTTCCTTCCTAAGAAAGCAGAGTATTCAGCAAAGAAACACGTGTACAGATAAAATCATGTAAAAATAAAGCTGTTGGCCAGGATGCTCTGAGCATCCATTCTAATTGTTCTTTGGTTTGGTATGGTTTGGTTTTGGTTTATTTCCATGTTGATCCTATAAGGATCACATGGACAATGAAGAGTCAGAGTTGAGAGGATATTGTTACTATTAGTAAGTCCATGCTAGAAGGTCATTGTGATACTGCTGCAATTGCTGGCCATGGCCGTTGTGTATTAGGATTCCATTTATGCTGTAGCAGGAAGTCATTCTAAGCCTCTTAGTGAACCAAGTGCAAAGCAAAGGAGGAACAGTTCTGCTGAAGAGGACTTTAGGAGGCTCAGCATTTTGTGTTTGTTTCCCTAATTCTATGGTATTTTTTATCTGTCTGGCAGAGATCTTGTACAACCAGATAAACCTGCAAGTCCCAAGTTTATAGTGACGCTGGATGGTGTCCCCAGCCCCCCAGGATACATGTCAGATCAAGAGGAGGAGATGTGCTTTGAAGGAATGAAACCTGTAAACCAAACTTCAGCCTCAAACAAGGGACTCAGAGGTCTCCTCCACCCACAGCAGTTGCATTTGATGAGCAGGCAGCTTGAGGACCCAGATGGTAGCTTTTCCAACGGTGTGTTGAGAGCTCAGACTTTGCCTCCTCAGCCCACTGTCATTGAGAACGGAGTCTTGGCCTGTGATATCTTGAGTGAATATTGGTTTGAGGCCTCACTTATATTTCTCTTCAGTAGCCTGTTTTCTTCTGTCATACAAAACCACCAATTCAATTTCATACTTCCTCTGTGCTTGCTTCACGGCATATTATTCTGTGATGCCAGTGCTAAAGTCCAGTCAGTGTGATCCAAAATACCTTTTTATTGTGATTGCTGCAGGATGAACTATCATTCTTGATGCATTTACCAGCAACAATCTCTCATAGTTAACTTGAGAGAAAGATGGATTTGATTTTGATGTTTCCCAAACCATAGTAGGATCTCCTTGGAAGGGATTTCTTACCTAATCTGGCAGTGGAAGTATCAGCTTTAAAGATCTTATGTGGCAGTTGATACTGAGTAGTGCTCAGGAACTCAGTTCAGACAGTGCCTGCCTTAGGAGCCAATTGTGTTTCCACTGCTCCTCCCCTTGCACGTCATGCTCATGTGACTCCACTGGTCCTTTATCTTCATTTTTATTTTGATTTACATTTATGTGAGCATTTTGCCTTCATGTATGAATGTGCAGCAATACATGCATGCCTCTTGCTGTGTCAGATCCCCTGGAAATAAAGTTACATGCAGCTGTGAGCTACCACATGGGTGCTGGGAACTGAACCTGGGTCCTCTGCAAGAGCAGCCAGTGCTCTTAGCCGCTGAGCTATCTCTCCAGCCCCACCAATACTTTCACTCCTGATTTAGATACACCATTTCTTAAGCAGGAGAGTTAATTACTAACTTAAAAATGAACAGATTCAAGGAAAAAAACAGTAAAATTTCAAGTGTTTCCTAAGTAATCATTTTCATTGCAGAGACATAAAAAAATAAATTGATAAATTTTTCTTCATCCACTAAAAATATAGTAAACTAGAAGAGATGAGGCCATGAGCAAGAAACGCTTGTGCGAGGCTCTTCCTGCTCTGAGTCTATCATGGGAGTATAGTCTTGGTTGTGGAGGGAGTTGCAGTTGTGACCTCAGGTAAAGCAAAATTTTAAAAGTAAAAACTGCAGTAGGCCGTACACATTTCCTGACTCTGCATGCTTTGTCTAAAATTAGGAAAGCTTGATGTTACTGTTCTCAGTTCTCAATTTGATAGCTTACCACTCAGCTCTGTTAAGACCCATTTTCGTTTAAAGGTGAGTTTCCATGCTAGGCTTTGTTGTTATATGGGAAGAAGCAGTGACTGTGGGTAACATGCAAGTTACGGGTGTGTCTATTTTGTGTGAGTGACGTGGCCCCTTGTGGAGACCGCTGGGATGAGTAGAGCGCTTCCCTGGCCATTGGGAACTCTTGAGTTAGGTGTGGGGATGAAACTCTGCAGCAGTGAGAACAGGCTGCTGTTGAAGAGTCATGCACAACTGGGACGGTGTGTCCTCACCCAGTGCAAGCAGGAATTGAGGGTTCGTCTTCGGGTTGCTTATTTTGGTGGTGGTATTTGAGGGTGCTAACCAACTGCACCATCTATGTTAACACACCTCTACTGAACATCATATGGCAGCACATTACAGCTTTCAATACAAAGTGAATTTGCCACTGGAAATTTAAATTTGAAGAGTTTTATCATTTATGAAGTAAAATGTCAACATAGGAAAACTAGAGCCATGCCTTCTATATATTACTTCACGTTTTCTTCACTAAGAGAAAGTTGCCTTGTAACATTATTATTATGATTACGATGATGATGATGATTATTTTGAGCAGCTACTTCATTTTTTTGGCTGCATTGCTCTTTGGAATCTAGTCTTCCTTTGTTCTAGGGCACCATGTGTATATCAGTCTTGTATATGCAGCAGTATGGGGCAGTTTCCTCTATAGTGATGGGACAAAGATCATCTAAAAGTGAGCGAGGTTCCCCTCCCAGTGCTGTTGGGTTTTCTTTAGAAATTCTCAAGGAACTTTTATATCCTATGTCTAAAATAAGTTTCTTTCTATTTTTCTTATTTTGTTGCATAGGAGATCAAGCCCAGGGCCTTATGGATGCAGAGTAAGCATTCACTGCTGGACTAACTCCCAGTCCTGCTCTTTTTAAAGCAGCATAGAAATTTATATCAGGCATCTCATGGTCATTACTGAGGCTCCTGTCTGCACCACATGATGCTCTTTGTGCCAGTTCTGTAGGGATAGGGAGGGCAGACATTGGGTCACTAGAGCAGAAACATTGCCTTCTTTATATAATCTGATTCTGAACAAGGTGAGGTTCAGAGATGTTAGACTTTTGCCTAAGATGTCTAGATGAGCTACTAATATTGCAAAGCCAGATCTGACCTACCAGAGCTTGGACACCCTGCTGTTATATAGCCAAGTGAGAGTTGGCTTCATAAACAATAAAACCTAACAATGATGTCTCAGATCAGAAGGCAGTGGATTATGGCCTTCATGTATAACTTTATTTGGCATCATAAATTAGTTTCATATAGATGTCATAGGAAAAGTTTAGAGGTCCCATTCTCCTGTGCCACAGTAGTTGACATTGTAATTGAACATGACTTAATGCAAATAGTGAACTCCATGGGTGAGGCTTATTTCCAGGTCACGGTCCCAGTCTGTCTACTTCTGCCACGTAGCATCTTATACTCAACCAGACTTCAGACTTGCTGTTACAAGGTCTTCTCTATTCTACCCCATCCCCAAGCCCATAGGCAGTGTCATTTGCTGGCCCATCTTACGTAAAGCTGTTTCCCCCTTAGATATCAAGGTGAGTTTAGTGCCCAGACCTTTACTAACTATACTTAAGTGATTAGGAATACTTTCTTATTTGGATCACTTGTCATTTGGCTGGAATATGAAAACCATTCACATTCCTTATCAGCTTGTGTTTTCAGCTTCATTTTTAAATTTGTCATCTTTCACTTTTGTATTTCAGTTCTGAAGTGAGACTGAAATTTACTCGGGGCTCTATCACAACTCTGGTCTTCTTTCTGCTAACCTTTAGGTTCCATTACTAGGATTGGCCATATCATTTGGTGTTATTTTGCAGGGCTACAAATATTAAAGAATATAAATTTTGAGACTGGGGTTTGGGGCAGATTTATTGAGTAGACCTTGTACTGAAATCCTAATGAACACAATGGTCTCAATTCCTTCTTGAAGCTGAGATGACCGACCTGAGTGTGGCACAGAAACCAGAGAAGCTCTTGGAGCGCTGCAAGTACTGGCCTGCTTGTAAAAACGGGGATGAGTGTGTGTACCATCACCCCATCTCACCTTGCAAGTGAGTAGTAATGTCCAATGCTTATCTCCATAGCAACCTCTACATCTGACAACCTTTGCTTTCCCTTCTGTAGAGAGGTTTTATCAGTAAACACAATACTTGATACCTACCATAACCATCCCTAGAGCTTTGTGTGTGTGTGTTTTAAAAATGGTTTGTTTGGTACCTATGATCCTGAAATGTCCGGGTCCCTTGGTACATCAAGTGTAGCTCTATAGTTAGTATATATTTGTTTACAGATAATCTATTTTATTTAGATTGGAATAAATTGAGTTATGTGAATAATGAAAAAATATTCTAGATGTGGGTTAGTTTTCCTTACCAACTGTTTGATTTAATGCAGTGAACTTTGTGAGATCATGTTTGGGTGTTTTGTTGGTTCTATGACTAGACTGTGTCTATGTTTTCACTATAAGTACATGTAGTAGCATAATTAAATATGTAAAGACTATAAATATGAATCTTACAGTATAACACCTTGATCATGAAATATGCTAATGGTTTTAAAATTTACTTAAGATTTGGACATTTGGAGCTAGAGAGATGGGTCATGGTTAAGAGCACTGTCTGCTTTTCCAGGGGACTCAGGTACAGTTCCCAGTATCCACATCACAGCTCATACAACTGTGTGACTCCAGTTCCGGGAGTCTGACGTCTTCACATAGACATACATGCAGGCAAAACATCAATGCACATAAAAATTTAAAAAAAAAATTATAGAAGGAAAAGTGAAATCTAGGATATAACTGGTTTTGATATTCTGTTAAAGTAGAATGACTCAAAATCGATTTATAATGTCTTGCTTTGAGTTGCAACATGTTAGACTTCCTCCAATCTGAAATACACTTGTGTTCTGTTTCGGTATTTAGCTTCATTTAACAAAGTACTAATTGCCCTGCCCTACTCCTCATCACCACCACAGGGGATTGAAGCCAGAGCTTCATGTATATCAGGGAAGTACTCCATGGAACTATGTTCCTAGTCCATTATTACTATGTATGTATGTGAGAGACAGGCAGACTAGATATCACATGTGTGCAGGTGCCTCTAGAGGCCAGAAGAGGGCATTGAATCCCTGAAGCTGGAGTACAGGCAATTAGGAGTAGCCACCCAGTGTTGGGGCTGGGAACTGAACTCAGGTCCTCTAGAAGAACAGCAAGTGCTTGTAAAACCTCAGCTATCTTTCCAGCCATGCATGGTGTTTGTGAAGTCCCTCTAAAAAGAAAAAACAAAAACAAAACCCTAATAGTCATTGAGATGTTAAATATAAATAATAATTGGTTTTGTTTTGTAGAGCCTTTCCCAACTGTAAATTTGCTGAGAAATGTTTGTTTGTGCATCCAAATTGTAAATATGACGCGAAGTGTACTAAAGCAGATTGCCCCTTCACTCACATGAGTAGAAGAGCCCCAGGACTGACTCCAAAGCCAGGTTAGTAACTTTGTGCACTGTTGTAATTGGGTCAAAAAGTAGACAACGACATTTTCTGGCTCTAAGTGATATGAAACAACAAAAAGAATAGTTTTAGAAATGATTTTAGCATTTAAAAACAAATCTGCCTTTCTTACAGAACTCTGCTATATCTTGACTGATAAAACTTGTTGTAAATTAAATGATTCTAACCTTATCAGTCGACTGCATTAAAAATTGATGTTGCCAAATAGACTGAGCATTGTTCATTCTGATTCTTGTCAGTGTCGTCACCAGCACCATCTTCTAATGGCCAGCTCTGCCGTTACTTCCCTGCTTGTAAGAAAATGGAATGTCCTTTCTACCACCCAAAAGTAAGAAGTTTTATTTTATAAAAAATGGTTTTAGTGGTAATCTCTCATTCTGAAGTTTGGGTTTCTTTTTTGTGTAAGTTTTATTTTTAATTATGTGCATGTCTGGTTTTGTGCCATGTTAGCCAGTGTGTTTATTTTCTAAGGCTTTCTGTGGTGTCACAGTGAAGACCGCTATATCGATAGTTTAGAGTGTGGTGTTCATGCTTGTCTCGGTGCGTAGCTCCTGTATTATGTTGAAGATTTTAAGTTTTGCTCCTCTTGTTTCTGTTCAGCATTGTAGGTTTAATACTCAGTGTACAAGACCCGACTGCACATTTTATCATCCCACCATTACTGTGCCACCAAGACACGCCTTGAGATGGATTCGACCTCAAACCAGGTGAGGATTGAAGTTAGTTCTTAAACTCCAGTGTTATTTAGAATTACATCCTACTGTTTATGTTCTCTAGGTGTCTAAGCACGCAGATCTGAGGGATATTGAATTTTATTTCTTCCCCTGTTCCTTTAAAATTAAAAGAATCCCTTAGCAAAAATGATTTACTACATGAACCAAATTTATCCAGTGACAACTTTTTTTTAGCCTACGTCATCTCCAGATACACTCTGTTTTTGTGGTACTAATTATTGAATCCAGAGCCTAATTAATGCACAGGGCAGCCACTGAGCTCCCTTTAGCCTTTCTAAGTACGTGAGCATACACAGTACAAAACTCAACACCAAGGGAAGCAGGATTGTCTGCGTATGTATATACACACTGACCAGCAGTCTCAAGGCAGGGATGGGTAGACTGCTTGGTCTCTAAAGTGCTTGCCTCACAAGCTTGAGGACCTGATATTCGATCCCCAGAACCCATGTAAAAATCTGGGGCATCTTAGTATGTACTTGTAATCCCAGTGCTGGGAAGACAGATCCTTGGGGTCTGCTGGCAGCCAGTCCAGCCTACTTGGTGAGTTCCAGGCCAGTCAGAGTCCCAGAATTTAAAAGGGTGGTAGGTAGTGTGACATTTGAGGTTGACCTTTGCTCACACATACATAAAAAAGGAATCCCAAGCACGCAGATCTGAGGGATATTGAATTTTATTTCTTCCCCTGTTCCTTTAAAATTAAAAGAATCCCTTAGCAAAAATGATTTACTACATGAACCAAATTTATCCAGTGACAACTTTTTTTTAGCCTACGTCATCTCCAGATACACTCTGTTTTTGTGGTACTAATTATTGAATCCAGAGCCTAATTAATTCAGTTTTCTTAGACTGAAGTTTTCAGAATATTTTACAGTGACCTAGAAGTTAAATTGCATAATTTATTACCTTTTATTTGCTTTACATAATTGAATTAAAGACAAATTTTCTTAGCTAATGTATGTTATTTATATGCAAAGCAGTTAATATAAAAAATTTTGGTTTTCTTCAGTGAATGATGCCCTAGTCCTACCTGGCAGAAGATCATGCAGTTTGAAAGCTTCCGTCTTCTGATGAGAGAACTTGTCACATCTTTGAAATTTAGAATATATTGCTTTCATAATATGAATTTTACTGCCCAACTGAAGTGTCTAATTTTTCAAGTTTGTAAGTTTATTAAGTGGTTTCAACATTTTTTGTTTGTTTGTTTTGACTATGAAAAAGACAGTTTAAAGAAAAGCCAAATTCTATTAAACCATTTGCGGCATGTTTGTACATTGCTGTTTAACATCGTTTTTGGTACTGCAGCTTAGGGCTACAGTGCTGTGGAAGGCCTGTGTCCTCAGAGCTGAAGCACTTTTTACTTTTCCCAAAGGTAGTGAACAGTGTCTGTTGAAACTGAGGCAGCTTTGGAACAACTAGTTTAAATTTTCTTTTTTAATGTCTAAATGAATTTGCTCTGAGAAGCATAATACAGGCTTTTGAGTGCTACTTTGGTAGAGTGGACTGAGGTCCCGTGCCCTTTCTGAAAGTAAGTAGTGACGTGGTCACATAGGGTAAACATAGTTGGAATGACAATGCAAAAATGTATGAACAATTCTTTGAAATGCTCCCATTTACTATTAGCTTATAGTTTTTAAATAATTCTAGAGGGACTACAGTATCACAAAATTATACAAAAATTTTTACAGGCATATGTACAGAAAGTATCAGAAAACAGACTTTGAATTCACAAGAATAGAAATATACATATATATTCCCATATTCTGAAAAATATTGTCAGAAATAACTCCACAGAAAATATACTTATGTTACTACTAAAGATCATTCTTGAAATGTAGAAGTTGAGATTTAAGTGGTATATTTTAAATGACAGAACTATTTAATTGCAGAGATAGTAAGGGTAAACTTCACAATCGGATGAAACTTGGCCTACTGTATTATGGAGTTTTACGTGTGGTTTTTGGAACTGTTAAGGCAAGATGTGTCATATGTTATAGAATTAAATAACAGACAACTGATTTCAAAAACTTGTTGTTTTAAAAATTAAAGTGTAAGAGATGGTTAGCAAAGGGGATAATAAAAGCTCAAACATTTTGAGGACCAAATTTCACTGTTAAGATACAATAAAGTCACATTTATAAAAGTCTGTGTTTAACAATGTGAAGCGAGCCTTCTACCGTGGTCATTGCCTTTCCATTGAAAGCCTTAGCTAGTTGCCTTAGCTAGTTATTCAACCATTTGATAAGCTGGCCTTGACCATGCTAACCCCAGCGGGTAAAGATCAGAAACAGCAAAAGAACAAAGGAGACAAGGGCCGAAAGCTGCTTGCTGCATAGGTTCAAGTGAAATAGCAATTCCATTTCTGTAAGTACATTCAATTTAAGGCGTTCATTCTAGCTTTGCTTCTCAGGTGAAGAATTTTCTTTTTAAAATTGTGTGAATTTCTGGAACTAGGTTTTTAATTAGCACTTTCTAAAAATATATTGTGTAGATGTCTTCTCATAATTGTCCAGTAAAGGACCAGAAACAGGGAACAAGGGCTTAGATGGTTTAGCTTTTTATAATAGCATGTGACAATATAATTGTTTTTTGTTATTGAACAGTGACTAGAAACACATTTTAAAAGGTTTGTTTTTTTAAGATAGGGTCTCATGTACTGCAGGCTAGCCTCAAATTTACTATGTAGCCAAGAATGATTTTGAAGTTCTGATTCTATGCTTATACCTGGGACTGTAGGCATGCCCCATTTATATGTAGCGTTAGAGGTTAAATCCAGGGCTTTCTGAATGCTAGGTTAGCACTGAGCTATATGTGCCCTAGCCCTACATTTAAATGGTTTATTGTTTAATTCTACAAGTTATAGACAAGCTTACCCTAACCCTAAAACAATTACTGACTACTTGTTGTAAATGAAACACTATAAGGAGTCACCCAGAGAAGTAGGCGTGATAGCTGGTGATGCAGAGCACTGGAGTGGACTGTGTGCTTTGGCATGCATTTACATAGGAAACAAGTGGGGCCACAATAGCTGGTGGCAGTCTTGGGCTGTAAATTCATATACTGCAGGCACACACCATGATTTTCTGGGTTTAAAAACTACAGGGTAGGTTCTCTGATTCATTACCTTTTTCACAGTTGGTGGCTAATCCAGAGAGGTGGTCATATGATGACTACCTAAAAGTTAGCCTGACCCCTGGCCTTTAGTCACAGAACTGACCATTGCATTTACAAAGGCTTTACTTATCAGGCTGCTACTTTGAAGACATAAATAGTGGAAACGATTTTTATGATTTACTTGCTTAACATTACAGACTTTTACAGAATTAAAAATATTATGTAACTAAAAGCTGACAAACTGTCCAGAGGGAAAACCTTAGAACTGTATACCATGCTTAAATTTGAAATATTTTCCTTTTTATAGGAATTCTTTTATTTATTGACTACCATTTTCTATAATACCAGTGCATTCTAAAACTTGGCCTCGTTTAGATGGACCGTTCATTGTGAGTGTTGGAAGAGAGTTACCTTAAGCTTTAAGTTTCTTTCAATCTCTTCATCAGCCTTCAGCTTTAAAACTGACCATGCTCCAAGCACTGCTTAGACAAAACGTCTCTGATGCAATGTGTTCATTTCTGGTTTTAATAGTCACAATATTTTTAGCCATAGAAAACATATCAAATCAAACAGGGTTCCAGAAGCCTGAGGGGTGGAATCTATGCTACAATGAGAACTCACAGTAAAATAAAAGTGGAAACAACCAGTAGAGCATCCTCAGTGTCTTCACATGTAGAAAAATAAATTTTTACGCAGTAGTCTACTGGATTTTTCATCTTGAGGAAACTTCATCGAGGCTAAACAGCAAAGTCTTAGACAGGAAGTCCCAGTCTTTGGCAGCATTAAAGTGGAAGGACTCTGAGTTCTTCAGATGAACCTGGAGTCAGTCATTTTGGAAAATAGCCTTATAGGGTGGCATACATCTAATTAAATAATTTTTCTCAATACAAAACTATAAAACTTTATGCCCAGTGTTAATAGTATATGAATTTAATGTTTTTGTTTACACAATATACAAATGTTTATTAATTAGATCATACCTTTAAATATGCAGTATTATCTTTGAATTAAGTGCTCTTGCTATCACAGAACCTTAAGAAAACTGTACACTTGGAAATGAAGCTCATTGTATTATTTTCCTATTAATGAGGCCATAATTGTGATTCATAATTTTATAGAGATGGCTTCTAAACACAAAAATTGACAGCTCAAAGTGAAAATATAGTAGTCATATACTGCTAACTTTGGATCTATTCCTTAATTCAGGCTGCACGAAGTTTCCTTTGCAGAGGTACTTTATTAATGAATAGGAAACATTTACCAGGAAAGCTTATATAAGTTCTGTTAAGAAAAATCTTTGCATTTTGAAAACAGATTAGGGTGATGGTTGGTTATTCCTTTCCTTGTATAAGGGTGAAATATTTCATTGAACAAACCTTAAGGAGAAACATTAGAAATGAGATTAAGTTTGTTTTTTTTTTTAAAGATTGCTGTACCCTAAAAATTTCCTGGGCAAGTCTGCCAAAATTCTAACACCCTCAATAAGAGGAGGAGGTTGGCTTTTACCAAATACTCAGTCATTCCTTGCAGTGTAATTCTCTGGCAGTGTGTGGACTATGGTTTGGTACATACAGCAAGCATTTTGAACTGTCTGTCTGCTGCTGTGTGGATGATCCTGCACATCCCTCCCTGTCACAGTCTTCAGTTAGCACCACTTGACCATGCAGTTTGGTTTTGGTTTTTTCGGCGTGGAACTGGTCTCTTGAGGTGAGATTTGTTTAGTCTTCTCGGCATCATACCTTTCAGTGAGGCATGTGTACACATTTCCACACAAACAAACTGCAATCAAAGTGACAAGGAGTTTCATCACATTCTAGATTTTCAGAAGATTTTGCCAACTACATCTATAATAACTTTATTTGGTCTATATGAGGTTAATGGCTTTGAAGTTACTAGTTATCTTCTGATAAATGCTGGCTGTGTTCATTGCCATATCTATATAGAGTTATTAAATCTTCACTAGCAACAGGTAATCATGTCCTTCCTGTCTGACAGAGTACTGACCTGCAGTCATCGCCTCCAGCACTGACAACATGTCGATCACCACTGGTAAATCGAATATTTGTCACATGAGGGGAATGACCCAAGAACCTCTTGTGCTTTGCCTAAAATGGAAACAGACAAAGCTCCCTCAGCAGTGATCTACACAGAGGCTCCAATAATAAACCATAATTCATCACCAGAGTAGAGATTACCGTAAAGTTTACAGGTCTGCATACAACAAACTAGGTCATTTGGGCAGTCATCTTTTTTCTCTAAAGAACAAGGGGGGGCTGGAATCTGTAATTGATTATAGATTTGATTCATAAACATTCATCAGAACTTTCCTACAAGTTTCCAAAGACTATGGGGAAGGTTTGAGGGGTTTTTTTTGTTTTTGTTTTTCAGGTTTTTTTTTTTTTTTTTTTTTGAGACTGGATCTTAACTATGTAGAATATAGATCTTAACTATGTAGAACTTGAATTTAGAAATCTACCTGCCTGCCTCTGCCTCGAGTCTGCTGTGCTAGGATCAAAGGTGGGTACTACCATACCTAGCCTGAAAGATCTGTTTCTAGTAGATTTTACTTTTGGTGTTGAGGAAGTTGAGGAAACCCTTAGAAATAAAAACTGCAGCATTTTGTTAGACCCACAACATTTTAAAATATGGGGTGGGGGGGTGACTCATCTAAGATTCAACTAAAGTAATACAAAATGCTAAACAGACTTACAAATTTTTCTGGGCATGGAAAGTCATATAATTTAACCATGCCAAAGTCATCTCCTGTCACAAGGCTGATTCCTGAGTGAGACACACAGGCACAGGTGACATCCGCCTTCTCAGCATGTCTGGACCAGATTCCCATAACTTCATCTCCTAGAATACTAGATAGAGGGAAAAGCAAATGGACCATAGACAACACAGACATTTTAATCATTAAACAAAACTATCTTGCCTCTGTCCCCCAGGTGCTGGGTTAAAGGTGTGCATTGGTGTTGACAGTTTAGGAAAATGCCATAAGTTCTTTTCAAGAACTTTTTGAGCCACAGAAACTGACCGAATAAAGTATAGGATAGTGTTGAATCAGAAGGGGTTCCAGAATCAGCATACCATTATTCTCTAAGAAATTAAGACAGGATAACAAACTCATGTATTCCTTTGTAGAATAAATTTAAAAATAGGACTTTCCTACTTTTTTTTTTTTTTCCAGATGGTCTTGCCATATATCCCTGGGTAGCCTCTAGTTCATTATGTAAATCAAGCCTGCCTAGAACCTGAAACAATTCTCTTTGCCTCCCACATGCTAGGACAAGAATTGAGCCATAATACCTAAGGCTGTGTTTTCCTTCTTTCTGCTCAAACATGTGGACTGTTCATGCTAGAAAAGCACTCTGCTACTCTGAGCCTCATCCCTAGCCCACATTTTCCAACTTTCTAACAAAGCTCAAAAGTTACTAGTTTACCTAGTCCAGGTAGCCCACGTGATCCTGTCAATGGCAGCATGATCCACAAGGTGTTTTCCTGAAGGCACTTCATAGACATGCCGTTTATAGCAACCACTAGAAACCTGTTCTCAAAATGAGAGGAAAAAATTTAGACAAAGACAAATCTATTATCAACAGACACAGCTGTATGTGTCATCATGAGGATGCAAAAACCACAGTAAAACAGAAGGAAAGGAGATGCAGGTGAGAATAGCAAGTACAAAGTGAGCAGATACCAAGGTCTAGTGCACAGCAATAAAGGCTAGTATTTGGAAGTGCTTCTGAATGATGAGATTGTAATCACTTGCCACAAAATCTTTTCTTTCTTTTTTTTTTTCTCCCCCCCCCCCGCACTAAATCTTTTCAAATGTGCATGATAATTATATATAACCTATAATATGTATACATATAAGTAGTAAAGTTTATTTTCACAAAATGGTATATAGAATTAATACAGAAAACGTAACAGATTTAAGAGTCGAGGTGCTGTGGTGCCTGGGGCTTTCAGTTCATTCACTAAGGAAATGTACACACCTGGAGATGTCTGCTGTCAGCAGAGAAGTCCATCTGAATGACAAAGCTTGGAATGTCTTTGCAGTAGCTGATTCTGTTAAGGGCGGGGCCCAATGTCAGGTCATAAAAGTCCACTGAATTCTCACTGGAACCCACGGCCAAATATCGGGAATCTGGACTAAATCTGAACACATACGTTTAAAAAAAAAAAAAAAAGGTGTTCGGTCCCATGTAGCTGTTTATTACCTGTTTTTTAAGATTAGAGACTTACCCTAGCAACTGAAAATCAATTTATGTTTGATAAAACTTGAAGTTACTTAGAAGATAATTGATCAAGCATGCAGATTTCATTTGCCTATTAATATTTAGTAGAGGTTTTACATTTTGATTATATATTAAATTTTTTTCCAATTCTAAGTTTAAAGTAATTTTCTTTGTTTTGATTTCTTTTTGTTATTTTGAGAGTTTCTCTGTGTAATACTTCCTGGCTGTCCTGGAACTTGTTCTATAGACTATGCTACCTCAAAATCAGAGATCCATCTCTCCCTGCTTCCCAGGGACACTGGCTTCAAAATAACTGTGAAAATTAACATTCCAGAATTGCTAAGTTAATATACTTCATAAGACAGAAAAATAATGTGTTAATATCCACACAGCCAGATTAGCTTACTCGGGTTGTAAGGGTGAGATGACAACTTCAAGCTGGAAGAGTTATTTGTTAAAAGTTAAAATACAAAGTTCTCCCCTATCAGTCATGAGAAGCAGTAGGGGACAAACTGACTTTTAAAATGTTCCATGAGTCCTGTTGAGTATAGAGACATGTAAGGCTGAAGGAAAGTCACTGTTAAAAAGTTTTATATGCTTCAGTTCCTTAAGATTTATCTTATAAAAGGATTTTACAGCTGAAAAACACCAATTTTTTGAGAGACCTGGACCCAATAATCTTATCAGTATGCAGTGTTTTGAAAGGGTAGCCACTATGAAAATTAGTTTAAGCACTAAGAAACAAAGGATCAAGAAAGGGTTAAAGGTCACAGAGACCATGTAGTAGATAAAGGCATGGCTAGAAGCCTGACAACCAGTTCAGTCCCTGGGACATAACATGGTAGAAGAGAGCCAACTTCTGCAAGTTGTCTGCTGACTGTAACTTGTGCACCCTGTGGTATGTGCATACCTACATGTATAGTATATATCCATGCACATACACAATAAATGTAATCTTTCAAAGAAGGCTTGGTTAATTTGAATTCTGAGAAATAGATATTCAGTGAGTATTTGCTGAATGAATGAACTAGGAACGCAGATTCAGGGAAGGCACGTACAAGACAGGAAAAGCGGATGGGGAGGAAGGCCGCAGTTGATCTGTGAAGCCTTGCTGAGATTAAGCAGTGGTATTTTAACCTTGGCTTCCAAACTTCTTAATGGCTGTTGGCTCTCTTGTATCAAACAGTACAAAGCCGTGCTCAGCACAGCGAGTTCACTGCACATGTCTAGTATCATAAGACATTGTAAGTGATGTTCATTAGGATTTTTAATTTAACAAGGGGAATTAACATAGCCACACCAGAATGCAGCTGATATATAGGCACGAGGGATATAGCTCAAGAAATAGAGCATTTGTCTCAAAGGCATGAGGCCATAGATATGATTCCCTAATACGGCAAAAATAAATAAGGTATTAATTAGCCTGTCAGGACCTGATCTCTCTGTGTAGGGAAGTTTTTTAGCGTTCATAGTGGTCATTGTAAAAATCAACTAGAAAATCTATCCATCTGTTGACTAACCTGATATCATGGATTGCACATCTCCTGTCTCTCTTCTTTCCCCATATTTTTAGAGAACTCACAAGTAATATAATAAATTCTCCATTTTTCATTCCAATAGCCACCATGTCCCCTTCGGGGCTGTAACACACTGTCCGAGCAGCGTGTCCCAAATTCACTTTGTTTAGCATCTTCTGTATAAGAAACAAGAGTCACAGGAAACAATTACAATCAGAATCATTTTCCCCCAAATACCAAATTAAAGCTAGCAGTTGAGGATTTCCACTTCTTAACAACTGTAACCTCTCATTAAAGTGTTTGTACCTACTTTATCAGCAATGTCCCAGAGTCTCACTGTCCCATCTTCAGCCGCAGAAAGGAAGAAATCCCTGGAAGGATGTGTTGCTAGTCCCCAGATTGGCCCATCCACATGACCATTAACTAGAATGTTACATGCTGCATTTTTCTCTCCAACTTCAATTATTTCCGAATTCCTTGTCCCAACTAGTATCTTGCCCTGAAATACAAAGGGACCAATACACTTAATGTGATATAACAGTTACATGCTTTGAGCTAATCTAGCTGCAATCGGTAGTGCATGCAAACGTTTCTATTCCTAGGGCCACACAACTGCAACATTACTGGGCTGCTACATGGTGGAGTCTGTGCTAGAGACAGCTCTATGATATTATGATGCCCTTACACGCTTCAGCATCAAGAGTTCTGGCTTTGACTATGATAACTTTAGGACCTCCAGAATGGAAAATAAGTACACCTGAGACACAGGGAGAAAGAACTGGAATTCATTTCTTAGTTAAGAAGTTAGTGAACTGCTGGGTGTGGTGGCATCCACCTGCAATACCAACACCTGGAAGGCTGAGGTAGGATGACTGTACGTTCCAGGCCAGCGTAGGCTACACAGCAGGATTTGTCTCAACAGTAGAAAGTTTAAGCATAACTAGGATTTAAGTATGCAGACAGGACAACACATGCATTTGACTTATAGACATGCAGTACAAGTGCATGACAGTCTTTACAGAGATGTGTGAGGTTTTATTGCTTTTAAGAGAAACAGAATAGGGAAATAAGGGACACTGAAAGAGGAAGCCCTCGGGCATCTGATTTTTTTTTTTTTTTTCTGACTGCAAATCAAGAATTGGATGCACTTAAACACAAAACAAGCCCTTGTCCCAATTCATCAGAAAGACCTCCCTGCCTCTCACTTATTTTTATTTGTGGGGAGGGGAGACAGGGTTTCTCTGTGTCCCCTTGGCTGTCTTGGGATTCACTCTGTAGACCAGGCTGCCTCAAACTAAGAGGTCTGCCCCTGCCTCTGCCTCTTGAGTGCTGGGATTCAAGGTGGTGCCCAGCTAATAAGTGACAATAATCTTTTTCTGAGAGACACTGAAGAGTGTATAGCAGCTGAGTTGAGTATGGAGTGCACATCTTTAATCCCAGCACTCAGGAAGCTAAGGCAAGACCAAAATGGGTGATCTTTGAGTTTAACTTCATTAGTATTCATCCCTCACCCACTAACATAAACAGTGCATCTCACAAGCCACCTTACAATACCAGTACAAAGGAATATTTTTAAATGTAGGATAAGTAAACCAGGTCATTTAAAAATCTTTAAATTTTTTATTTTAAAACTTTGCTTAAGGGGCTAGAGAGAGCCGGGTGGTGGTGGCGCACGCCTTTAATCCCAGCACTTGGGAGGCAGAGGCAGGCGGATTTCTGAGTTCGAGGCCAGCCTGGTCTACAGAGTGAGTTCCAGAATGTCTCGAAAAACCAAAAAAAAAAAAAAAAAAAAAAAAAAAAAGGGGCTAGAGAGATGGTTTAGCACTTTAGGGCAGTTGCTGCGCTTACAGAGGACTGGAGTTTGTTCCCACAGCTCACAACCATCTGCAACTACAGTTCCAGGGGATCCAATTTCCCCTACTGTCATCTGTGGGCCTACATACAGTATACATGTAGGTATAACACCCATACACATAGAACAAACAGATCTTTAAAAAACAGCCCTGCTTAACCTTGAACCTGGTTCTGAGTTGCAACCTTTGAGCAATGTACTATAAAACTTCCCAATCCTAAAACTTGAAGTCTCATTCTCAGCCAACCAGTTCTGTTTCATTCACACTGGCTTGCCCGGACATTTCCTGCATTGCACATCAAGCTCCTGGTGGCACATGAATAAAGTCTCTAAGGGAGGAATTCCTCAGCTAAGCCAGTAGCACCATGGAAATCTGCTGTTGCTGGAGATACATGGAAAGAGCTGCTCTAATTAAAAAAATGAGTAATTTTAAAAAAAGAAAAAGAAAACTGTCTCTGATTCAGATGCCTGCCATTGAATCCCCTTTTCCTAGTTGGGCCTCAGTGGAAGACTGCAGTTAGGACTGGATGTCCAGGGTGGAGTGATACCCAAGGGGGCTTCTCCTCTTTTCTGAGGAAAAGGGGAGGAGGTACTAGGGGAAAGGATTTGTAAAGGTGGGATTGGGAGGGGAGGAGGGATGGGGGATGAGGATGGAAATGAATACATAAAGTAGTCTGGTGAGGATTTCCACCCTATCTTACCATAGTTCAATCAGCAGATTCAAGACAATACAGAGGTTTAAGTAGTATTTAGACACAAGGTTTCTGGACTAGTAAACAGCAAATAACAGCACCCCTATGCATCACTACGTCCCGCATATTATTAAGTCACAGAGAGCAGGGACCGCAGCTGCTCTCTGTTTTCTGCTGCATCACACTGGCTCAAGGAACACCTTACTTTGCCTCTGCACACAGACCGAACACAATCTGTGACTTGTCCTGTCTCAAGCCTGAAGGCCCGGCATCGCCTCAGTTCCTGATCCCACAGTTTAACTGCGCCTCCTTCCTTTGACCTAGGTATATAAAAACAAAACCCAAATAAGTATTTATAATTGACTACTACAGTAATTTTCATTAAAACACTTAGTTGTCAGAGTATTTTAAACACTTTATTTATAACTTCCAGTATTCTAAATTTTTAGGCAATTAAGGATACATACTGTATTTCAGTCAAGATATATACTCAGTACCGTTCATTTTATTTTGTGAAATATTTATTTTCTTCTGACACAAAAATAAGTTTATTTAGTCCACCATACATCACAATACAACCTCATAACAGCTCTACACTAAGAAAATTCACATTTTTTAATGACTGTGTGTATGCGGACATAGCATGGGGCGATATGGAGGTCAGAGGACAACTCTGGAATCTGTTGCCCCCTTCTACCTTTACCTGTGGATTAAACTCATCCAGGCATGCATGGTAAAGAACTTAACCTGCTAAGCTCTTATACCAGCCCAGGAAAATGATTTTTAACATTAGAAAGATAAAGAAGATTATAGATGCTGTGTCACAGGATTTACATTTAAGGGCCAAGAGGACAGCATATTTCTTTCTTTCTTTTTTTGTTTTGTTTTGTTTTTGTTTTTCGAGACAGGGTTTCTCTGTGTAGCCCTGGCTGTCCTGGAACTCACTCTGTAGACCAGGCTGGCCTCGAACTCAGAAATCCGCCTGCCTCTGTCTTCCAAGTGCTGGGATAAAAGGCGTGCGCCACCACTGCCCGGCACATATTTCTACAATTACTAAAGATATGCTGCTGAAACAGTGTAGCAGCCTATTAGTGAGTGCAAGTGTGCAAAACGAGGTGGTGCAAAATGGGAAATACTTGTTTTTGAAGTACTATATAAAGGATTAAATAGAGTGACTTATGGATTTTCTCTCAAAAGAACTGAAAAATAACTCATTTTATTTGCAGTAGGAGAAAACACAACTTCCCATGAACTGGGCTCCAATCTGCCGGAGAGACTGCACTTCACAGTTGCTGTGTGTCACTTCTAGTTTACAGATGACTACACTGGTAGGGAATGGATTTTATCTTTTGGGAGGAAGGAGCACAGGGTTTGACACAGTCACACTATGTGACTGTGGCAACTATCTGCATAGACAGGCTGGCCTTGAACTCACGGGAGATCTGCCTGCCACTGCTTCCCAGGTGCACCACCAACACCCAGCCTTAGTTTGACTTCTGACAGATTTTTAAACCTTGTGCATACATGTCTGTGTGTGTGGGTCTGCGCATGTGTGAGTGTAGGTGCCCTCAGAGTACAGGTAGTTCTGAGCTGCCCAACCTGAGTGCTGGAACTGAATTCAGGTCCTCTTCAAGAGGAGTGCATGCTACTAGCTACTGAGCTGTCTCTTCAGACCCTCAATTCTTTTTTTTTTTTTCTTTAATTTTTGGTGTGTGTGTGTGTGTGTGTGGTCACAGGCCAGTGTGTAGTGTACCTCCATCACCTCCATCAGTGTGTGTGTGTGTGTGTGTGTGTGTGTGATGGTGGTCACATGCCAGTGTGTACCTCCATCACCTCCATCAGGTGTGTGTGTGTGTGTGTGTGTGTGTGTGTGTGTATGTGTGTGTGGTCACAGGCCAGTGTGTACCTCCATCACCTCCATCAGGGGTGTGTGTGTGTGTGTGTGTGGTCACATGCCAGTGTGTACCTCCATCACCTCCATCAGGTGTGTGTGTGTGTGTATGTGTGTGTGGTCACAGGCCAGTGTGTACCTCCATCACCTCCATCAGGTGTGAGACTTGCCTTTTCACCATCTTTTAGATATCTTTCTTTGCAGATGATCCAAATGAGCTGGCTGGGCTTCTCCCATGGGAGTGCTGGGATTATAAATGCTTGTGCCACTTGGTCTGGCTTTCCCAGGTTTTATGTGGGTTCTAGGGTTGGCCCTCAGGTCATCAGGCAGATGGAGCCTTCCCTGAGCCCTCGCCTCAGCCCACAAACCAATTTTAAGTATCTGGTTACAGTTTAGATATTTGAAAGTGACTTCAAGGTCTGTCCTCACACTTCCGTTTGAGGTCTTATCTTCCTTGATTATTTCTGTAATATTGTTATAACTACCAAGTTTTTGTTTGGCATGTGTATTAGCCCTCTTTCCACTGCTGTGATTAAATATCTGAGAAAAATTAAAAAAAAAAAAAAAAGAGTGATTTCCCAAGGCTGTCTCAGCACTCTCTTCTCTCTCATACAGCTACAGAAGCCAGGGAGACAACCAAGGATCAGATGCAACCTGGCTTCTATAGCAAAAGTTTCCCTTCATGTCTTGCCAGCAATACTGATGCAAGCACACAAGGATTTGGGATACCATTCTTAATCAGAGGGACAACTGCATATGCCTGTCTCAGACAAGCAGAACTCTGGCTGCAGTTCAGGTTTATCTAAAATGTCCAATAGTGGGCGGGGACACTCTAAGCCTGATGATCTGAGTTTGATCTCTAGAATGAATGCACAAAGTGAAGGAGAGAACCATCCCACAGGTTGTCCTCTGATTTCTATACATGGGCTGGGGTACGTACCTTCCTCCACCCCTTCCCACATAATAAGTGTAAAAAACAAATGAAAAATAAAATGCAAAAAAGTGAATTAAGACAAGAATTCAGAGAATCCAAAGACTCTACATATAGATAGCAATGATGGAGAAGTACATGAGTAATTTAGCCTGTGCATTCTAGAAGAGCCTTGAACTAAGCTGTGGGTAGATAGCAAGTGTGTAAACAGACAGCGAGGATATGAAAAGGAACTCACGGCCTTTCCTTGCCACCGGTCACAATTAGTCCGTCTCGCAGGGTGGTGTACATGGCGAACACAGGCCCACTGTGCGCTCTAGCCACCACTCTACACAACACGTGATCTTTCCACACACAGACATCACCACTGATGGTACCTGTAAACGTCAAGTTATTCTGAAAAGGAGTGGGGAAGGGGGAGACAAACTCATCAAAAGTTCAGAGAGAGGTCGCACAGATGTCATCCTCTATGTAGGTGGGATGCTAGTTCACCTGCTTTGACAAAGCACATGCAAAGGGTGCTGGGAGACACTGGACCCAGGGCAGGAGGCTGAAATGAGGCTTAGCTCCTGGAGGCTCTCTCCTTTCTCAAGTCTGTCCTTTAGTAGTGAGTTAGCCTTGGATAAATCTCTCCTAAAATACTGTAGTTCTGGCTTGCACTGTTCTTTCAACAGGTGCCTTTTGGCTGTCCAATAACTAAGTCAAAGGTCACCAAACACTAGGAGTAAAAACAAGGGGCAGTTAGAAATAGGGATGAAAGTAACGTGAGTTTGGTAAGGATTTTCTTTATAGAAACTAAATCTATCTATATCTCACTAACTCCTGAGGATCCAGGAAGACACTACTTGGTACCTCTCTACAGTTAAGAGCATACGTCAGCTGTGAGCCCAGCATTCTTCTTTTCTCTTCCCCATCCCTCATACAGAAGCATCACATGACTCCCTGTATGTCTGCAGCTTTATGTTTTCATGGATAGTTAGAGCATTTGAAAAATGCTTAAACTGAACATAAACGTATCTCGCAAGGAGACACTGTGTCCACATAACTGCTTCACACAGTAAAAAGCTACTTTTTTTCTGTATTAGCTGTCAAGTTTGTTTGTTTGCTTATTTATTTTGACCAAAAATGACACTTGGCTACAAAGTAATTTTATAAATGAAGAAAGTTCATCTGCATGGGCAGATCAAATGACAGGATCATCTAACCTGGGTTTTTTTTTTTTTTTTCTGGAGACAAGTGACTGCTCTTATATTAAAAATATACAAGAGATTCCATATATTTGATACTGTTAGTTTTTTTTTTTTTTTAAATTGTGTTCAACTGTTCTAACCTTATAACTTCCTTTCTTAAAATATATAATGCCCACATATCTTTTAAAAGTCTACTTAGTTTTCTGGGGAACCAGAGTTTGAGAAGCTGAGCCAGGGCAGGGTACTGAAGGAGAGAGATGTGATTATAAACTTCAGACACAGGTGGACGGAATGACAGAAAGCAAGAGGCTCCTGAACTCTGCAGTAAGGGCGGGGACTGTGCTCTGTGCTCCCCTGAATCAGACGGTGGCCCAGAGCACTTCCAACTACAAGATGAACAGAGCAAACACGTATCCAAATCTGCCCGAAACCACCTGAATGTGGCTTTTTATTTCCCCTGCTTTTCCTAGAACACATGTGAGGTGCAGGAGGAAGCACTAGGAGACTCAGCTTTGTCACTTGCAGAGGTGACAAGCACACAGTCAATGAAGCCTTGGAGAAGAGAAATGACCCAAGGATGCAAACACTGCACAGTGATGGCCTCACTCACTCTCTGCCACTCCTTAATGGTTAGAAGGGTCAGACTTTTAAAAGATGATTTATGTCCTTGACTGGGACTTGTAGTGACTGTCAGGTTACAGTTCCCAGTCAATATTCATGCTGTTTATGAATATACGGCAAGACAAATTCAAGATCACACCATTACACAGCACTTTATCAGACATACTGCACCAAATGCAACTGCAAGCATCGTCTGCATCCGGGCATCCTCCAGGGTGCTCAGAAGGCCCTTTTTGCTGAGAAGAGCCCTTCCTGCTAGGGTCCAGAACTTCACGTGCTTTATACCCACAGAGACAAACTGGGTATCTGAATCTGGTCGAAATTCTGCTACAAAAATACGTTGGTTGTGCCCACCTCTGCTGGCAATTTTGGCCCCTGGTACAGAAGACACAATAAAATTTTCCAGGTTAGTATAAGAAGTAAGCTAATTAACAGGACTTATCAGTTTCCTCAAATTGTATAGTTTAAAACAAAACATTACTTAACAATCACATGACCTATAATCACAGTACATACATGTTCATAGTGACATATATTTTATGGGCTACTCTATGACAATTTAGAGGACATTTTAAGGACCATACATTTTTTCTATATGGCTCCCTTAATTTTTCATTATAGAAATTGTTTGGTCTAGAGTGTGTTAGGGAATTTATTCTGTTGGGTTTCCATTCTCAGTCCTGGCACTCTTGGGAGGTAGAAGCAGGAAGATCTTTGTGAATCAAGCCAGCTAGTATCTATGCAGTGAATTCCAAGGCAGCCAGGGCTACACAGTGAGACCCTGTCTTAAAAAACAATGTACGTGTATCTTTTCATCACTTAAGGTATATAGTTCAGTGGCGGGCTAGCCTGCGTAGTATGTGCCACATGTGTGTATGTGTATGTTTGTGTGTATCTTTTCACAGGTAAGGGATGTGGTTCAGAGGCAGGTCACCTATGTAGTATGTGTTGTGTATATATGTAGGATGTGTATGTTTATGTGTATTACAAGTGTGTATGTATATGTGTATATGTATTTTATATGTTCATGGCTGTGTGTATGTGTGAGTGTTTATGTGTGTATATATGTATGTGTGTATATCTTTTTATGGATAAGGGATGTAGTTTAGTGGCAGATTACCCATGTAGCATGTGTCAGGCTCTGGGTTGGATATTAATACATTTTTTAAGACAGGATCTCAATTATATATTTTAGGTTTGCCTGGAATTTGGTATGTAGCCCAGGCTGGCTTCAAATTCATAGCAATCCTTTTGCCTCATCCCCTTGAGTGCTGGGATTATAGGCAAGTGCCCCCATGCCTAGAAATTTTCATTTTTTATTAAAAATACCTCAGAACTAAACAAATCATTAGCAAAAACACAGACACAGTTTCTTACCAAAGGGAAATCATAGCAAGTAATTTTAAACGCTAAATGGGTTTCACTGTTTCACATTTTCTGAGTTTATGGCTACAGGGCTTTTTAAAGGGAACACATACAGTGCTACCAACTGTGTGCTATGTGTTTTATAGGACTGTAACAAAAATGGTTTCAATCACCAACTTAAGACAAATGCTAAAAGACAGCTTCCACACTGCCTAATATTCCTGTGGTTTGCTGCTGTTGTGTTTTAATTACACAGGGAAAGCATCCTACCTTCCTGCCATCTCCAAATGCTAACAGTGTGCTCTGGGTCTAGCCCTACAGACAGCAGCAGCTTCCCAGTAGCACTGAAGCTGACAGAGCACACACCCTTTGAATGGGCGCATCTTAGTATAGACAACGTCTGCTTGTTCACTGCATCCCAGATGTGGACAGATGGGGCTGTAGCTGCACAAAGATAAAATCCAAGAGTTAGAACCATCTCTACGATGTCAGGGGCAGCCCTGCTTATACACTGAAGGCCTAAAATCAGCCATAGGCCTGACATACATACATGCTAACACAAAGTCTTGGGTCTCTGTGGAAAAACACTGAAACAGATGGCTATAAGCTATTGTAAACAGGCAGCTTCTGTGGAAATTTACCAACCTGAGTAGTCATAGATCTTGTAAATAGGTAGCCTCGGCGGACAGTACCAACTTAGATAAGGACAAGTGAATCATAGGCAGAGTCATAGTGACCTGTCCCCTGAACCTTCACCCAGCTGATACCCTGTTCTGAATGGTATCTGTACTCCCCCTGAACACCTATGCTCCGGTGTCATTCCCTTCCCCACATCCTGCCTTTTTGTGTTTATAACCCCTGTGTGAATAAGTAAATTACGATCTGATTTAAATAATTAAATAAATTAAAAAAAAAAAAGAACCATCTCCACATTTCCACTTCTGAATCCAGCATATACCCACCTCAGAAGCATGGAGATAAAGCATGGATGTAATTTTTAATAGCTCAAAATTGAAGCTAAATTTTAAAAAAGGAAATAAAAAGAAAAGGAAAGGGAAAAAAATACAGAATCCTTCAGGATACACTATAAATGGCGCTCTCAAGAAAAGAGCATTTAGAGAAAGAAAACAGGCAATCTTACAGAGCTTGTCAAAGCAAGCTGTGCATGTAAGTACAGGAGGCAGAGGTCATTGGAAACCACAGGCTTAGTACATGCAAGACTCTGGAGTGGGAAAATTCAGTTTTACATTTTTCAATCTTCACAGAGGTTCTATGGAAACTACACACACTTAACACAATGCATATGATACACGCAAGTAAACAACAGTGATATCCTCTGAAAGCAATGCAAAACACATGCAACCAACAGGCAGCAAATGGTAAACCAGACGAATGCATCATGTAGATGGGAATCTGGGAAAAGGCTCCACACACTTTTAATAGACTTTAAAAACACTATCCGCTGGATAGGTACCACTGATGCTCTTAAGGGGTGTGCCTCTTCTGCGGCTCTTTAAGTTCCTCGTCTTAAGAAGTGAGCCCAGGGCTTCATGCTAAGTTCTCACTACAGAACTCCATCTCCCCTGCTTCTCTCTTATTTTTCTTTCTTCTTTTCTAAACTAAAATGTCATAGTTTAGTTTTGTATTATCTTCTTTTCAATGTATACCCTAAACATTAAGTTAATTCAGCAGCTAATTCAGTCTCAGAATATAAGCACTCTTATGAAAACACTCAACATACTAAAGTCATTTGCTCAAATGACTTTAGGAGGATAAGCTGTCTGGAATTATTTTATACAGGAGGAAATTCTGGTCTTTAAAAAATAAATTCTGATAAATTTGGAAATTTTACACCATGATAAATCTAAGAACCCTTCAAATAAAGCAGTTTAAATAAGAGATATGAAGCATCGAGATATAAAAGGTTTACCAATATTAAAATGAATTACTTGCCTTTTGGCTGGAGCAGACACCTGGCTGGTCTGCTCTGTGAAGACACCTAATCCTGAACCTTCCTAGAGCAGCAGGTAGAAACCCTCCCCCACAACCCTACACCCCAGAACTGCAACTGGGAGCCTGGGGCACTCTGGACCCATCACTCACCCAAACCCCGCCTCTCCGGACCACTCCCCTTCCGCCCCTTGCTTGGTCCTTTTGGCTGGCGCAGATACCTAGCAGGTCAGCTCCTGTGAAGACACCTTATCCTGAACCATCTTAGAGCAGTGGTGGAACCACTGCACTCGGAGCAGCAGGATTTCAGGATCCTGGAGGCAGCCTGAGTCCCAGGAGCTCTTCCACCCAGGAGCTCAGGATCACAGGATCACAGAGACTTCTGGACTCTGAGGAGTTCTGACACAAGCAAGATAACTGGAAAGATAGTCTCCAGTCAGACACGGTGAGCACAGGTAACACTAGAGTTAACCCGATGACGAAAGGCAAGCGCAAGAACATAAGCAACAGAAACCAAAGCTATCTGGCATCATCAGAACCCTGTTCTCCCACCATAGCAAGTCCTGGACACCCGATCACACGGAAAAGCAGGATTCAGAATTAAAATTACTTCTCATGAGGATGATAGAGAATTTTAAGAAGGACATAAGTAACTCCCTTAAAGAAGTACAAGAGAACACAGGTAAACAGGTAGGAGCCCTTAAAGGGGAAACACAAAAATCCCTTAAATAATTGCAAGAAAACATAACCAAACAGGTGAAGGAATTAAACAAAACCATCCAGGATCTAAAAATGGAAGTAGAAACAATAAAGAAATCTCAAAGGGAGACTACCCTGGAGATAGAAAACGTAGGAAAGAGATCAGGAGTCACAGACACAAGCATCACCAACAGAATACAAGAGATGGAAGAGAGAATTTCAGGTGCAGAAGATACCATGGAAAACATTGACACAACTGTCAAAGAAAATGCAAAATGCAAAAAGCTCCTAACCCAAAACATCTAGGAAATCTAGGACACAATGAGAAGACCAAACCTAAGGATAATAGGTATAGATAGGAGTGAAGATTCCCAACTTAAAGGGCCAGTAAATATCTTCAACAAAATTATAGAGGAAAACTTCCCTAACCTAAAGAAAGAGATGTCCATGAACATACAAGAAGCCTACAGAACTCCAAATAGACTAGACCAGAAAAGAAATTCCTCATGTCACATAATAATCAAAACATCAAATGCACAAAACAAGAAAAAATGCTAAATGCAGTAAGGGAAAAAGGTCAAGTAACATATAAAGGCAGACCTATAAGAATTACACCAGACTTCTCACCAGAGACTATAAAAGCCACAGATCCTGGAATGATATCATACAGACTCTAAGGGAACACAAATGTCAGCCCAGACTACTATACGCAGTAAAACTCTCAATCACTATAGATGGAGAAACCAAGATATTCCACGACAAAACCAAATTTACACAATATCTTCCCACAAATCCAGCACTTCAAAGGATAATAGATGGAAAACTCCAACACAACGAAAGAAGCTACAACCTAGAAAAAGCAAGAAAGTAATCTTCCAACAAACCCATAAGACGATAGCTACACAAACATAATTATACCTCTAATAACTAAAATAACAGGAAGCAACAATAATTTTTCCTTAATATCTCTTAACATCAATGGACTCAATTCCCCAATAAAAAGATGTAGACTAACAGACTGGATACGTAAACAGGACCCAGAATTTTGCTGCATACAAGAAACGCACTTCAGTGGCAAAGACAGACACTACCTCAGTGTAAAGAGCTGGAAAACAATTTTCCAAGCAAATGGTCCCAAGAAACAAGCTGTAGTAGCCATTCTAATTTCAAATAAAATAGACTTTCAACCAAAAGTTATCAAAAAAGATAAGGAAGGACACTTCATACTCGTCAAAGGAAAAAGCCACCAAGATGAACATCTATGTTCCAAATGCAAGGGCACCCACATTCATAAAAGAAACTTTACTAAAACTCAAAGCACACATTGCACCTCACAAAATAATAGTGAGGGATTTCAATACCCGACTCTCAGCAGTGGACAGACCATGGAAACAGAAACTAAATAGAGACACAGTGGAATTAACAGAAGTGATGAACCAAATGGATTTAACGAATATCTATAGAACATTTCATGCTAAAACAAAAGACTATACGTTTTTCTCAGCACTTCATGGTACCTTCTCCAAAATAGACCATATAATCGGTCACAAAGCAGTCCTCAACAGATACAAAAATATTGAAATAATCCCTTGCATCCTACCAGATCACCACGGACTAAGGCTGGTCTTCAACTATAACAAAAACAATGGAAAGCCCACATACACGTGGAAACTGAACATTCTACTCAATGATGACTTTGTCAAGGAAGAAATAAAGAAAGAAATTAAAGACTTTTTAGAATTTAATGAAAATGAAGGCTCATTATACCAAAACTTATGGGACACAATGAAAGCAGTACTAAGGGGAGAACTCATAGCTCTAAGTGTCTACAAAAAGAAACTGGAGAGAGCATACACTAGCAACTTGATAACACACCTGAAAGCTCTAGAACAAAAAGAAGCAGTATACCCAAGAGGAGTAGGCATCAGGAAATAATCAAACTCAGGGCTGAAATCAACCAAGTAGAAACAACAACAACAAAAAAACTATACAAAGTATCAACAAAACCAGGAGCTGGTTCTTTGAGAAAAATCAACAAGATAGATAAACCCTTAGCCAGATTAACCAGAGGGCACAGTGACATTATCCAGATTAATAAAATTAGAACTGAAAGGGGAGACATAACAACAGAAACTAAGGAAATTTAAGAAAATCATCAGATCCTACTACAAAAGCTTATACTCAACAAAACTGGAATGACTGGTTGAAATGGAAAAATTTCTAGACAGATATCAGTTACCAAAGTTAAATCAGGAGCAGATAAACAATCTAAACAGTCTCATAACCCCTAAAGAAATAGCAGCAGCCATTAAAAGTCTCCCCACCAAAATAAATAAATAAATAAATAAATAAATAAATAAATAAATAAATAAAACAACCCAGGACCAGATGGTTTTAGTGCAGAATTCTATAAGACCTTCAAGGAAGACCTAATACCAATTCTCTTCAAACTATTCCACAAGATAGAAACAGAAGGAACACTACCCAATTCATTCTATGAAGCTACAATCACACTCATACCTAAACCTCACAAAGACCCAACAAAGAAAGAGAACTTCAGACCAATCTCTCTTATGAATATTGATGCAAAAATACTCAATAAAATTCTAGCAAACCGGATCCAAGAACACATCAAAACAATCATCCATCATGATCAAGTGGGCTTCATTCCAGGAATGCAGGGATGGTTCAATATTCGGAAATCCATCAATGTAATCCACTATATAAACAAACTCAAAGGAAAAAACCACATGATCATCTCACTAGATGCTGAGAAAGCATTTGACAAAATTCAACATCCCTTCATGGTAAAAGTCTTGGAAAGATCAGGAATTCAAGGCCCATACCTAAACATAGTAAAAGCAATATACAGCAAACCAGTAGCCAACATCAAACTAAATGGAGAGAAACTTGAAGCAATCCCACTAAAATCAGGGACTAGATAAGGCTGCCAACTCTCTCCCTATCTATTCAACATAGTACTGGAAGTCCTAGCCAGAGCAGTTAGACAACAAAAAGAAGTCAAAGGATTGCAAATAGGAAAAGGAGAAGTAAAAATATCACTATTTGCAGATGATATGATAGTATACTTAAGTGACCCCAAAACTTCCACCAGAGAACTCCTAAACCTGATTAACAACTTGAGCAAAGTGGCTGGTTAAAAAATCAACTCAAACAAATCAGTAGCCTTTATCTACTCAAAAGATAAACAGGCTGAGAAAGAAATTAGGGAAATGACGCCTTTCACAATAGTCACAAATAATATAAAATACCTTGGTGTGAATCTAACCAACCAAATGAAAGATCTGTATGACAAGAACTTCAAGTCTCTGAAGAAAGAAATCGAAGAAGATCTCAGAAGATGGAAAGATCTCCCATTCTCATGGATTGGCAGGATTAATATAGTAAAAATGGTCATCTTGCCAAAAGCAATCTACAGATTCAATGCAATCCCCATTAAAATTCCAATTCAATTCTTCACAGAGTTAGAAAGAGAAATTCTCAAATTCATTTGGAATAACAAAAAACCCAGGATAGCAAAAACTATTCTCAACAATAAAAGAACTTCTGGAGGAATCACCATCCCTGACCTCAAGATGTACTACAGAGCAATAGTGATAAAAATTGCATGGTATTGGTACAGAGATAGGCAGGAAGATCAATGAATAGAATTGAAGACCCAGAAATGACACCTATGGTCACTTGATCTTTGACAAAGGAGCTAAAACTATCCAGTGGAAAAAGGACAGCATTTTCAACAAATGGTGCCAGTTAAACTGGAGGACAACATGTAGAATGCAAATAGACCCATTCTTATCTCCTTGTACAAAGCTTAAGTCCAAGTCCTCCACATAAAAACCAGATATACTGAAACTAATAGAAGAGAAGGTGGGGAAGAACCTTGAATACTTGGGCACAGGAGAAAAGTTCCTGAACAGAACACCAATGACTTATGCTCTAAGATCAAGAATTGACAAATGGGACTTCATAAAATTGCAAAGTTTCTGTAAGGCAAAAAATACTGTCAATAGGATAAAACAGCAACCAACAGATTGGGAAAAGATCTTTACCAATCCCACATCTGACAGAGGGCTAATATCCAATATATACAAAGAACTCAAGAAATTAGACTCCAGACAACCAAGTAACCCTATTAAAAATGGGGTACAGAGCTAATGAAAGAATTCTCAACTGAGGAAACTTGATTGGCCAAGAAGCACCTAAAGAAATGTTCAGCATCCTTAGTCATCAGGGAAATATAAATCAAAACAACCCTGAGATTCCACCTCACACCAGTCAGAATGGCTAAGATCAAAAACTCAGGTGATAGTAGATGTTGGTGAGGATGTGCAGAAAGAGAACACTCCTCCATTGTTGGTGGGATTGCAAGATAGTTCAACCACTCTGGAAATCAGTCTGGCAGTTCCTCAGAAAATTGGACATTGCATTACCTGAGGACCCAGCTATACCACTCCTGGGCATATACCCAGAAGATGCTCCAACATATAACAAGGACACATGCTCTACTATGTTCATAGCAGCCTTACTTATAATAGCCAGAAGCTGGAAAGAACCCATATGTCCTTCAACAGAGGAATGGATACAGAAAATGTGGTACATTTACACAATGGAGTATTACTCAGCTATTAAAAACAATGAATTTCTTAGGTAAATGGATGGAACTAGAAAATATCATCCTGAGTGAGGTAACCCAATCACAAAAGAACACACATGGTATTCACTCACTGATAAGTGGATATTAGCCAGAAGTTTGAAATACCCAAGATTCAACTCACAGACCACATGAAGCTCATGAAGAAGGAATACCAAGTTTGGGTGCTTCAGTCCTTCTTAGAAGGAGTAACAAAATACTCAAGGGAGCAAATATGGAGACAAAGTGTGGAATAGAAACTGAAGGAGGGGCCGTCTGGAGACCATCCCATGTGCAGTCACCAAAGGTAGACGCTGATGTGGATGTCAGGAAGTGTATGCTGACAGGAGCCTGATATAGCTGTCTCCTTAGAGGTCTGCCAGAGTCTGACATATTCAGAGGCAGATGCTCACAGCTAACCATTGAACTGATCATGGGATTCCCAATGGAGGAGTTAGAGAGAAGACTGAAGGAGTTGAAAGGGTTTGCAGCCCATGAGGAGAACAACAATACCAATCAACCAGAGCCCCTAGGGTCTAAATCACCAGCCTGGGAACGCTTAGGGAGGGACCCATGGCTCCAGCTGTATATATAAGGGAGGATGGTCTTGTCGGGCATAGGTGGGAGAGGAGACGCTTGGTCCCATGAAGGCTGGATGCCAAGTGTGGGGGGGCTGGGTGGGAGCACATCCTCATAGAGGCAGGAGGAAGGGGGATGGGATGGGGGGAGTTCCTGGGCAGGGGGGAAATGGGGTAAGGGGATGGCATCTGGAGTGTAGATAGAATATCCAATAAAAATAAATAAATAAAAAATAAAGAAATTTAAAAAAGAATTACTTATATGGAATATATGTCAGCTAGTCGAGTGCTTGCCTAGCATGCATAAAGCACAGATTCTGACCCCCAGGGTGACATAAAAACCAGATGTGCTGGCGTGCTTCTATATTCAGAGGACTCAGAAGGTGTGGGCAAGAGAATGAGAGATCCAAAGTCCTCTTCATATATAAAGGAAATGTACGGCTAGCCTGGGATATATCAGCTCTTGTCTTAAAAAGGTGGTGGGGGAGATTATCACAATTATTTGAGCATTGAACTGAATTCCTCATTCATTAAAAGTCAAAGCACAGGGCAGTGAGCAAGCCTGCAAGATGGCTCAGCAGCAAGAAAACATGCCTGCTATACCATAGAGCCATGGTAGATGGAAAGAGAGCACAACTCCCGCACATTGTCCTCTGACCTCTGCATGCATGCCACAATGAAAGCACACATATAAACAAACAAATAGATAAATATAATTTAAAAAAGTGAAATTATACCACAAATTTTGAGGAATATAAAGTGGCTTAAATTAAAAGTATAAATAAAGTAACTGATATTATGATGGAATAGTTTTCTGACAATGGTAAACATTAAATATTTGTATGTCTGTTTACAAAAGGTACCTCCTCTGAGATATCTACATACTGTATTTGCCAAAATACAATGGGATAGACAATAAGTTTTCAATAAATTATCAGTAAATATACTACAAATTAAAAAAGAGTTCCATTTGTCTAAAATTCAAATAGCAAGCCATTTTCAACTGAATTACAGAATGTGTTTGTGTGTGTGTGTGTGTCTGCACACATATATGTCCAGAGGGCAGAGGTGTTAGGTTCTCCAGTAAGTTACAGACAGTTCTAAGTTGCCTGATGCAGATGATGGGAACTGAACTCAGGTTCTTTACAAGAACATGTGTAGTCTTAGCCTTTGAGCCTCCTGTCTAGAACCCTCTAACAGTTAAAAGTTTCAAGTCTCATATCAAGATCATCAACCCATTTTGAATTTTATGAAACAGGGTGAGACACACAGATCCACTTTAATTTCCTACAAGTGGATATACAGTTTTCAAAACAACTGCAACAACAAGCAAGCGAACTAACACAGTCAGAACAAAGTAAAATGCTGTTGGGTTGGACTTGTCCACGTGTATTCAGATACAGAGTTCTGTGCCCTAAGATCAGGTTGCAGTCTGGACATGGGCATTGTATTGGCCAATATGCTGTAAAGAATGCTCTCCACTAACCTCTGATTAGGTAAGAAAAGGCTAGAGCCTGTGACTGGGCAGGAAGAGGAAGGTGTGACTTGAGATGGAGTAGAGAGGTCTCAGGTATGGACCACGAGAGAAGAAGAAAGGAGGGGAAGGAGGAGGTTGGAATAAGGCAGGATGGACCATGAGGATAGACCATGAGGATGAGCATGTGGCCTAGAGAAAACCACCCTGAGGACACACATGGAGCAGAACAAACAAAGCAAGTCAGTTGGCAAGTAACACAGGGGCCTGTGGCTGGGATGTGGGTTAGAGTACCTCAGATTCTGCTCAGTTTAGGCTTACAGCTTGTTAATAGAAATACCAGGTTTCTGTGTCTTTTATTTGGGAGCTATATGGGCTATAGTAGGGCAGACCCCCCCCCCCCTAAAATTACTTCTATAAAATGTTATACAACAGGCCTCTATGTAGTGCTTACAACCTGTGAAATTCCCATGTGGAACTAGTGCAGTGCTGAAATGTCCTATCTAGTCTCAGGGACATATGAATGTAACTACTCCACTCTGCCGAGATAGTTCCAAAACTACTGTAGATGATATGCAGGGTATGGCTGTGCCCAAAAATGCTTTATTTACGGATACAGAAATTTGAATTCCACATGATTTTTGTTATCATGAGTTTTCTGATTTTTTTCTTCAGCTCTCCAAATTGGCTTAAATAAGAAAAAGAAACAAAACAATGATCTTCAGCTCATGTTTGACACAAAACAAGTGCTGCGCTAGATTTAGCCCAAGGGCAGCGGTTTGCTAATTCCTATTGTTAAGTGTAGATAAGGAAGCAAGACCTACCTTGCTGTGTTGAATAGATCACTAGTGGACTGACTATTCAAAGCACAGGATCATACTGCTCTCTAATGAAGAACACACAACAGAAATCTCTGGGGAATATTTTCTTACTAAACTAATACTTAATGTACTACAAAACTGAAAATATAGTTGAAAAGCCTAGATATTGCAGTATATGAAAACAATGGACATATAAAAATAGATCTATTATTAATTTAATTGCTTTAAGTTCGTGACGCCATGGTCAAATTAGTTATAAAAATTACTTTTAAACATGTATATGATTTGTTGCTATAATATGTTCAACAACAGAAAAAGCTTAAAACATTTTGTATTAGCTATATGATACTAACAAGTTAGTGACTACCATGAACAACTTGTGTGATGACTACTTGTGATGAAAGAAAAATCTTCAGAATAGCTCCAGGTACACCGGAGAGGTCAAAACACTTATGAGTGTGTACACACGTGTGTGTGCGGGTATACACATGTGCACTTGTGTGTGGAGGCTAGGAACTATCCACCTTAGTTTGGAGACTGGAGTTTGCCCATTAGGCTTTCCTGTCTGATGAGCAAACCCCAGGTGCATCCTGCTGCTGGGAAGGAAGTGTGTGCACACGTGCCTGCTATTTTCATGGGTTCTTGACCTCAGTACTCACCTTGGTGAGGCAAGCATTTTACTGACTCAGTTATCTTCCCAGTCCCCACACCATTTTGCAAAAATATCATTATTATTGAAGATTAAAAAAACTATGTTATTCTGGAGCCCCTCCCCCGCCACTGTTGCCTGTTTCCATTCTTTCTGTTGGCCCTCAGGGCTTCAGTCCCTCTTCCCCCAACTCAAAACCAGATCATGTTTCCCTCTTCCCCCACCCAACACACCCATCTCCTTTCCCTCCTAGATCCCTCTGTCCTCCCTCCTTGTGATTGCTTTCTTCTCTCTCCCCAGTGGGACTGAGGTGTTCTCACTTGGGCCCTTAAGTTTGTTGAGTTCTTTGGACTGTATCTTGGGTATTCTGTACCTTTTTTTTTTTTTTTTTTTTTTTTGCTAATATCCAAGACCCAACAAGCAGCTGAAAGAGTCAAATGCATCCAACCAATGGACAGAAGCTGCTGACTCCTGTGGATGAATTAGGGAAAAGCTGGAAGAAGCTGAGGAGGAGAGCTGTAGGAGGACCAGCAGTCTCAATTAACCTGGACCACCGAGATCTCTCAGACACTGGGCCACCAACCAGGCAGCATACACCAGCTGATATGATGCCCCAGAACATATACAGCAGAGGCCTGCTGGGTCTAGGTTCAGTCAGAGAAGATATACCTAACCCTCACGAGACTGGAGGCCCCAGGGAGTTTAGAGGTCTGGTGGAGTGGGGAGGGTGAAACAGTTGGAAGGTGGACAGGGAGGGGAATAAAATCTGGAGTGTAAATAAATAAATAAATAAATAAAAGATTTTTTTTAAAAAAAGATGTTACTTGTCATTCCTATTCTACAAGCCATATGTGGAGCAGTAAGATACTAGGACTTTTAGGGAAGAATATGACATTTGCATGTACTATTGTATAACTAAACAGAAAGTATTCAATTTTCCTTACCTGACATGTCTGCAGAATCACCTATAATGATGAATAAGTTAAAAAAAAAAGGTTATCTATAATAATATGGATAATAACAGTAAATTTATAAAACACAGTCATAATTTTTAAACTATTTAAATAATAAAATATCTTATACAAAATTAGGTTATTACACAGAACTGGGTAAGAAGGCACTTACTTCCACTATTTACATATATTAACATTCTATGAATGACTTTTCATTCTTTCTTTGGGTGTATTTAATGAGCCATACATAATTAATCATAATACAATTAATCATAATAATTATAAAGTAATATAATATGAACCTTTTTTGGGTTTATAAAATTCACTGCTAAGTACACTTGGGAGGTTTGATGTATCTGTTCTATGCCTGTAGGAAAGAATTGGGTCTGAAGAACATGGTAGAAAAGGTTATTAAATAACCCAAAAAGCAAAAGGGTTTCTGCACTGTAACTAAAGACTTTCTGTATGTGCTGTACTTGATTACCCTACCTTCTGAGCCAAACAACTACCATACCGGGGTATTCATCTGTGCCCACTTGCAAACATCACCACAGCTGGGCATGGTGACTGCTGCATCTCTCATGGTGCAGCAGGGAGGGCCTTGAGACCTGAGTACCCAGCCGCTCTACATCACCCACTCTGCAACCAGGCTCTAACTGCACACCGCCTCATGGAGGGGCTACAGTATCCAGGCTGAGGGAGACTAGGGGATGGGGTTCCATCTCTGCAACTATGGAAACACCATCATCCCTGATAAAGACTGTCAGGTGTGGCCCCTAAAGGGCCTATAGGAAACCCCTGACCCAACACTCCATAAGTAATCCCAAGAGTGGTCTCCCAAAGTAAACTTTGGTGAAATTGTACCTTGGTTTGTTTTTGGGACCCTAAGAGGAGGGACAAATGTTGTTTATGACTCCCCCGGTAAAGACTTTTAGAAATAATATGCAAGAAAGAAAAATGTGTAAGTGTATGTTCGTATTTACGGTAGAAAAGCCTACGAGTAAAGCTTAAAGGAATGACAGTGTAGCAAGAAGAGAGTAGGGAAAATTATAAGCTCACTGAAGAGACATGACAGTTTTCTATGCTGACTCTCATACCCATCAATGTGAAATAGTAATTTTAAGGCTAAATTGATAACATATAGGTATTTTTATCAGGAATATGAGGAAAGTATTTGACTATGCCATTTTTAGCTCTGAACATACTCTAATAATCACCAACTGGCGAAAAAACTTGATCCTGTGTCACCTGAAGAAAAGTTGATAGAATGGGGGGTGTCTGTCTTAGTAGTCAAGCTTGTCCTTGGATAAGAGAACGGGTTACAGAGAAAAGCTGCAGCATTACAATCTAAACCATCAGTTACCAGTAAAGATACAATTATCAAATTAAATATGCTGCAGCCTTTCATCTTGTGTGTGTGTGTGTGTGTGTGTGTGTGTGTATGTGTGTGTGTGTGTATGCGTTCTTATCAGAACAACCTAAGACAGGCTCAGTCTTGTTCATCAAATAAAAAGAGGGAGAGGTTGAGAGCCTTTGGAGCTGCTTGGCAAGAATCTGACAAGGGCCAAGGACAAGGAAGTAGGCTTCAGGCAGGATTCTGACATTAGGCTAGAACAAAGACGTAATTTCAGGCAGGAATCTAAATCTTAGGCTAGAAAAAGGAAGAAGGCTTCAGACATGAAAATGACTTTGGGCTAGGACAGGGAAGTTGGCTCAGATACTTTGGTCATCCTGATAAGCCCTTAGAAACAGTGATCATGGGAGTGTTCATGGAGTTTTGCTTATTGCCTTGCTTGTTCTTTGACTATTTGTGTTTATTGTCTTGCTTGTTCCTTGACTATTTGCATCTATTGTATTGCTAGCCCCTCAGGCTAGAATTGACCTTAATACTTGAATTTAATTAAAATGGTATAAAAGCAAAAAGGAGGAGGGGGAATGGGATAGGGGGTTCTAGGAGGGCAAGTGGGAAAGGGGATGACATCTGAAATGTAAATAAATAAAATATCCAATAAAAAATAAATAAAAAAGGAAAAAAAAAAGGGTTCTTAATGACCTGGAGCTTGACTAGTAGACTAGGCTAGATGCCAGTAAACTCCAAGGACCAACCCACTGGCCTACATGCCTAGTGCTGTGATTACAAGTGTATGCCACCATGTCTGGCTTTTACGTTTTGTTTTAACATGATTTTAGAACTGAACTCAGGTCTTTATCAATATGCAGCAAGTATTTGCTGAGCTACCTCCCCAGTCTCCAAGTTTTGGGGGATTTTGTTTTGTTTGTACCTGGAAGGACTGGTATAAGTCTGGAACGCACTGGAATTTGGGGACATAAACAGACAGCTATAACCCGCAGCATGTGCAAAGAGGAAGCACTTATGTGTGGCTGCTACGGAATGGATGTCTATGTTCCTCTAAAGCTCCGGTGATGTCATGTAAGCTCAACTGTAGTGTTAGGTGTGGGACATTTGGGAATGATTAGGTCATGAAGGTGGACCCTCATAATGAAGATCAGATAAGAGTTGAGAGAAAAGCAGAAAGACAATATGGATATAACAAGGCCATCTGTAACTCAGGGAGGGGCCTTCACCACAATCCAATCATGCTGACACCTTTAGCTTCCAATTTCTAAAACAGTGGGAAATGTGTTACTTGTTTCTTTTAAAGCACCAGGTATTTGTTTAGTAGCCAAAATTGGCTAAGACATGTATCTCAGCATGGAATCCTCGAATTCCACCCGTCGTCACCAAGGGAAAGCTAACTACCTCCTGGTCCTCCTGTATGAGTGCACATGCTGAGTGTACAATGTGCTACCAGACTGACAGACTCTGAGAAGATGCTCAGGCAAGCCCAAAGGCAAGTTCAGAACCTTGTAATAGAGAATTGTGGGATTTCAAAGACTCAAGACATAGTCTGGTACAGAGAAGGCTCCCCCTGGAAAGCAATCTCATTGCCCCATGCATATCCTACTCCTCTAGAGTACAGCTGGGAGATATACAAAATAGTCTTTCTTAAAGAAAAACACCAGAACAAAGTCACTGAGAAAACAATCATCTCCAAAGATGGAAGGTAAAGTCAAGGGAATGAGTGATTAGATTGTCTATGTGCCCAAGAACAAGGGTCAATGAGATAGAAATCACAAAGACACTGACTTCCGTTCTATGTGAAGGGCCATTTTATAAGCAAGCTTTCTAAGGAAAAGTTAAATTACTTCATTAGGCATAAAGCTGTGGGGTTCAATCCTCCTGCCACTAACTCTCAAGTGTGAGGATTACAGGCTGTGCCATCAGGCTTGGTCCATAATCTATCCATGTAACAAGCTAGTGTCCCACACATGCCTGTAACCCCAGCTCTCAGTGGGGGTACACATAGGAGGATTGTTGGGGCTTATTGGCTTCCAGCCTAGCCAAGACAAGGCAAGTCCCAGGTCCAGAGAGAGACCTTTTCTCAAAGAAATAGATGCAAAAGGATACAGAGTAGGAGAACACTCTTCTGGCCTCTCATCAACACACGCACGCGCGCGCACACACACACACACACACACACACACACAAATTAATAAAGAAAACTATAGAATGATACATATACATGATAATATCATAACAAAATCTATCATTTTGTAGATTGACTTGAAAATTATTTTTTTTTAAAGGAAACTTTACAGAAGGGAAAATACAAGGGTCTTATGTGGCATAGCTATTGAACCAGACAAGCCAGAGAAGAACAAATCCTTGACTAACAAACTTAGTATTTACACAGATAATTAAATGAAGATACCAGGAAAGCAAGTGAAGGGAGTGTAGCAATTGTGACTCACTGAGACCCAACAAACATGGTAATTTCAATAATGTTTATTACAATGGACTGCCCACATCTGGAGGGTAGTTTCATGGTAATCTCTTGACTATCAATCTAAAATACCTGCTCTCCTACTCATTGAGTCATGAGCTCTGAAGTTTTTGACAGAAGTTAAAAATAAATCACAGGTACATTTCAAACCATTAGTGAATATATGATCAATACTAATGACAAGCCAGCACTTTAAAATGCAGTGTGAAACAGATCTCTGCTGAACAAGAGCTCTGTCCCCATTGGTCTAGTTAATTTCTTAGCTCCCTTTTTATTCTTCCTCTGAGTTTTATATACTATTGGATATAACCATTCAGCTGACCAGAAATACCTGATAAGCTAAAGGTGGACTATCTGCACGATAGTTTATATTTTAAATAGTCTAAGCAAACTTATAACTGAAGTTAAGGAATAGACAGCTACCTGGCAGCAAGCATGTGGTAATTGAGCTAGGTTCTGTATGCATACATGCATTCCAAGCAGTACACAATTTAATACACTTATTTTTCCTAGGGTATGAAATTATTAGAACAAAATAAATGTTTCAAACTATTTTTTTGAAATACAGAAACATACCTACTTGGCCAGTTGCCACTATGTTGATAAATTTGGGGTGCTGATTTACAGTGAGGCACAAAATATCATCGTTATGCTCTTGATAAAAACTCTGAGCCCCTATAAAAGAATATGAGAATTAACTTGGAAAAACTTTAAGATGCGACGGCCACATACACTTACTTAGCACAATAAACTAATTTATTTGTTCATTCAAAATGTGTTTTGAGCAATTACCATGTAAGTGATTACTATTAAAAGGATCACAATGACTCAGTAATCTTTTCAGGATAGAACCCTGAAAAGAATAAACCACAGACAAGCTGAAGATACCAAGTACCACAAGAGACAGGCAAACAAAAGGCCGGGCTATACCTAACTACACACACAGTTCATCTGAGTGGACAGTCATGAAAGCCTGCGATATGGATGGAAAGGTAAGCAAGTACTAGAATTATCCAAGATTTTGAATCCTTGTCTGTGATCTTTCCTTTTTGGTTTTGCAGACAAGCTGTATTAGGGTTACAGAGAAAACAAAAGTAAATTTTCCATTTATTATTCTGGGTGATGTTCATTCATATTTTACATTTATCTTGTAAGCAGTGTGTTTTGATCAGAAAGCTACTACGGCTCCTCTAGCAGTTCTGACGGCAGTGGAGACCCTTCGAAGGTTCCACCAGCAGTCATGAAGATGATAACAAGACTGTAAATAAAACAGCAAGTAAGCACCTCTGGGGAATTGAAGTCAGGACAGCAGGCTGGATATAGATTAGAGAGGCACATGCACAGCAGGTTGCCACAACCTCAACAATTACATTAACACAACTAAACTACTCACACATTCTCAAAGCCTATGGGTGAGGTGGTAGACACCTGCAAGCCCTAGGGCAGGTGGATCTCTATGAGTTTGAGTTTGAGTGAGCCTGGGGATCTCCGGAGATGGGAAGAGATGGAGAAAATGAGTTTGAGGGCAGCCTGGGCTACACAATGAGTACCAGGCCAGACTGAACAATATAAGGACTGTGTCCAACAAAATAAAATCAAGCAGATAAATCTTCTCAAATTAGAACACGTTTTGGTGTTTTCCTGGGCTGAGGCTCCAGTGAGAAGAACAAACAGCTAATTATGGGCTGCTGGTTAAACTGGTAGGAAACAGGTTAGCAGAGACTCTTAGGACTCTGAGTACTGCAATGTATCCCCAAACTAATGAGAAACACTCGGAACCAAAGCAGGGCCTCCTCTTCTTGATCCTCCCTCTCAAACTCATCACAAATCTCAGACACATAAGAATAAACATGAGTGTCACGTGTCTGTCCATTTAGTTCCTTCTTAGCAGTCCTATTTTACTCTTGCCCATTCTCCCAAAGGATACAGAAAAATCTCAGAGAGGACTGATTTTCTTAGTATTTTCAAAAACGCAAACTATTAAGAAGCAAACTGCTATTGATTTATTGTGACCCTGGTGAATCTTTGACTTTAGCAATCCAAAGCACAGAGATCATATTACAGTTAGCATTGACCAAGGGACAGGAATTCTGATTCACACAATCTATCTGCTCTATATACACTCAGAGGGAAACCAGAAGTGTTTGAACTGGGTAACATCTGTTGCTACTTCCAACTGTAGGCTTTATGAAGTTTATAATTACATATAATAAGGCAAAATTACCACTCTAGCTCACCACAGTGGTCATCACCTGATGCCATGAGAACTTCGTTTGCTCTACATCAAACCAATCAAATAAACACAAAGAAGTATTTCTCACCTTCTTAGATTATACATGGGATAATCAGTACAGCCACAGGCCAGTGCCTTCTTAGTGCTCTTAGCTTTTCACAGCCTCAGGAAAATCACCTAGTTTACTCCCACTGCAGCTACTACTTGTCTAACTAGCCACTCTGCAACTTTCAAAGACAGTTATCCCAAACCATCTATTCTCATGCTAAAGGTGTTGGAAAAGAAAATCTTAATTGTCCAATCACTTTCTTCCTTATAAAACATTTTTTAAATACAGTGAGCCTTCACTCCTAGTAGAGCTCTGTGGAGACTTAGCATTATGAAATATTCTTCTGCTGGGTCATACTCTCTTAAGACTAAAATATTACAGGGCATAGTAGCACAGGACTCAGGAAGCTGGTGTAGAAAAATGGCTAGTGAGGTTAGCCAGGGCTACACAGATAGTTTTAACTTTGACTATATAATAATGCTATCTCAAAACAGATAAAAACAACTAAAATATGAATTTATTTTATTTTAGATTATTTCTCTTATACATTTAAAATAGTATTTGTTATTCTGATTTCCTTTCAGAACATACAAATCTTTCATCTTTTAAAAACAGTATTTGAAGCTAAGTGTTGTGGTATATACTTTTAACTCCAGCAGAAACAGGCAAATCTCTATGAGTTTGAGTTAGAGGCCAGCCTGGTCTACATAGGAAGTTCCAGGCTAGCCAGAGCTACATAGTGAGACCCTATCCTAAAGCCCCCCAAAATTCCAGGTCTTCATAATGAGACACTGTCTTCAAAACAAACAAGACCCTCAAAAATTAAATAAAATAAGTAAAACTACCATTCACAGTTTTAACAAATAATTTTAAGTTGCTAAATAAAAAGTTCTAAATTAAAAAGAGTGTGTGTACAGAGAATTAAGATGACCTACCTGTGGCAACATTGTGTAGAATTCCAACAGAAGCAGTGTGATAAATTATATCATCACCATCATTTAAGTAGTGCACATTGTTCCTGCAGTCTCTGCCCCGATAGCCAAAAGCAAGCTCCAACACAAGGTCCTGTAACAATGTAAAAAATGTACATTACATCCTTCCTCAGCCTAAATGTGATACAGAGAGTATGAGTATTTTCTGACAAAGAATACTGTGCTTTAGGTATTTTATAAACGTCTAACCCAAAATTAAGCTAGCTATTTACATGTTTCATTAGTCTTTCATGATTTCATAAAAACATACATATATATATACGTATATACACACATAATATACATGTGTGTGTATGTATACATTTTTTGCATACTTTATCTTCCCCCATTATCTCCTTATTACCCTCCCCTTCCTCCCACTGAACCTCTTCCCCAAAAGTCCCCTCCTACTTTCCTATCTTTTGGTGCCCCATTGTCTTTGATTGCTGCTGTTTGTATGTGCATGGGTAGTGATTATTTACTCATGAAAGTGCGACTTACCAGGAATTGTACCCCTGAGGAATGTGATTTCATTGCCCCCCTCCCACCTGCTGTACACAGCTCCTCAGGGAGAGGGGCCTCTGAGCACCTTCCCTATTGATGATGGAGTGTCGGGCCCAGTCTGATGCAGATAACCACCACTGTGTGACTTCATGGGTGCAACAGCCATTAGACATATTTTTTATGTAAAATGCCTTCAGCAATGCAAACACACATTCCATACTTTTCAATAAAACCTTATAGGAAGGAGAAGGGACTCACAAGGTCATCTCATTCCAGGAGAATATTTAAGTTTCCATGTGTTAAACATCGACACATTTCTTATGTCCAAAGGAATGTTGCAGTTTGTATTCAGAGTTAGTCTAAGTTCTTGGTCTACATACTTCAGATAAAATGTCCAAATTAGAGGCTCAGGAGAAACCAAAGTGGTTTCTGACAAATAGCGGATAAAGTTCCTACAGAGAATCCTACCAGGTAGAAGTATTCATTTTCATTGCCTTTTGAGTGTTGGGAGAGCTACTGTTACTCCCTCTTACAGATGTAATCTTTCTCATGCTGGACCTAGCATAGTTTGCTTGTTTGCTGCTGATGGCAGCATTATGAAATGCCTGTGAAAAGGTCTGTTGACTGAAGAGATAAGAAGAAACAATCTCCATATATTAAATGTATCACATGAGGTAAAAAGTTCCTGAAATAATACATTAACTCTTTAACTCATAAAATCAACTTACTAACTATAAGACGCCACCAAGGTGTCTTGCTTCCCTAGGCCAAAAACCATTCATATACATTTACATTCTTCAAGATACAGATCAATCCAGGTCATTATTTATGCAAGAGTAAAGGACTCATTTGAAATTAAGAGATACAGAGGATATCAATCCAAATTTAAAACTTGAGTAACAATTAAGCAGCCAACTTTTACAACCAACCAAGCAAAGATAATTTAATATACCTGGTTTCATGAAAATTAATGGCAAATCTTGAAAGTTTATAAAAAAGGAAGCACAGGAATATTAGGAAATTTGTTTTCCTTACCTCTATTGGTCTCTTTTTCTTGCCAACATTATTTGACTGAAGTTTCTCGGGCTGTGGTGGGGCCCTACTCACTGGAGGCCTGGAAGAGATGGGTGGGAAGACAGAAAGGCAGATCACACTGAGTCTCCCAACCTTGCCCTCCAGAAATGTCACCCTCCCCAAAGGGAGCTCACTCTCGTTCTACTAGACTGTGCCCTCTCTCTATCTTTATAACTTCTAATGCAGAAAGAAACATTTTTATTCATTTTTACTTTTAATATCTTTGGTCTATGTCTCATAATGTAAATAACATAGCATAAGAATAGGCAAATGTAAGAATGTTACTTTGATACACCCAAAACATTTCTGGATGGGTGCAGTAGGAATTACTCTTCTAGAGCATCCCTTATGACTCACAAGGCAGATATAGAAAATATTCTGACAGAGAATGGATATCATTTTCATGAACTTTCTACACTGTTGGTAACATAATTCACACAAGTTCAAATGTTTATGTCCCTCCATGCTCCTCCACTCCTAGCCCTTTACTAGTCCCCGCCTGAATTCCCTGATGGTGACTAATGGCATAAACATCAGAAAGGTATTCAGGAAGACGTTTTATAGTCATAAAGCAATAAACCATACGACATCCCGTCAAAGGTCATTACCATAACCGCTGTCCTCACATTGCCCTCTTCCCAAATCTGTTTATGGAATATTTATCACCTTTCCCTACATAATGGCTCTTAAATCAAGCCCTCCCCTATCTGTTCAGTTCTACTAAAATGTTCCCTATTCCAACAGGGCACAGATTCATATTCTGAAGTATATAATTGTGAAGGCATTTTGGTAAAACCTTTAATTTTTAAAAGCCACTTACTAGTCCATCTCAACCATTATTCGAATATTTTATAATCTGAACACTGAATCTAAATCATGCATTAACTTCCTCTAAAATTTAAATATTCAATTTATAACAAAATTAGAAATGATACTCATTAATTTTATAAAAACTTAAAACTTAATAATTTATTAAAGCCATGTAAATAGGTTACAAATTACTGTCAAGTTACATATTTGCAAAGCTAAAAGAAGTGTTGCATCTTTTTAAAAGAATACTTAATTGTGTGTGTGTGTGTGCGTGCATGTGTGTGTGTGTGCGTGCGTGCACATGTGCATGTATTGATATGTGTCTGAGTATATGTATGTGCATCACATGCATGTAGGAGCCCATAGAGGTCAGAAGAGATGTCAGATGTCCTAGAACTAGAATTAAGGATGGTTTTGAGCCACCACGGAGGTTGGGTACTGAATGCAGCCAGTTATCTGCAAGAACGGCTAGTGCTCTTAACCACTGAGGAATCTCTCCAGTCCCAGTTCTGTATATTGAACATGCACTGTAAATAAATGCAGAATGTTGGAGATCTGGCCAGGAGGTAGCATGGTGGCTTAGCACAAGCAAAGCATACATTTCATCCTGAGTACTGTAAAATAGTGTTAAATAAACGTATATATTCACTCAGAGCATGAAATAGTATGTACAAGCAAGACTGACTGGTGTCATAAAAATATCAAGAACATGTAAGTTTCCAAGTTATCACAGAAATTTAAAATTCAAACCTTCATATTTTTGAATGTCCATAAATAAAAACAGAATTAAATTTATATTTAACATTTAAGAATATTTCTACCAGGAGTAATTAAAAAAAGATAGAAAACCTGGGTTTTCTTCCAAGCCAATGTTGTTGGTAAACTTTATTTGAATTGTAAATATCTGATAGCTTTAATTCTAATTCCATTAGCAAGTTTTATCTATATAATTGTAAGTAACAATTAAGCATATTTTAGTTTTTATAAGGATTATTTCCATAAATTGTATTACTGCCTAAAATGAAAATATTTGACTTGTAAAATTATATAATTTGGATACATAAAATTTTAATAATTGGAGTGACTTATGTAAGCCAAATAATGAAGATGTCATTCCTTCAGAGGGAGGAATAGTAGAAACAGAGATAAAGGACAATCACCATTGCTCATTAATGGCAAATAGGACAGATGATAAAAACACAAAATTCAATCTTATAAACATAGCAAAGAGAGGGTTACCTGGATCCTCTTCTCAGCAGCAAAGGAAAAAGAAGGATTATAACATATATTTGAATTTAAAACATTATAACAGTATTTCTCATAATGAAATATTGTTAGGTTTGGTACAGATAAACTATATTTCACACATTAAAGGCTTGTTCTTAGTTTATTACTGTATATAAGAAAAGCTTAAATTATTCTATTAATGGCATAGAAATCAGAAGATAAAAAAGGAAGAAATGAGAATTCAGAATGTTATGTGATGAATTTTAGAGTGTCATTCAAGCAAAATATTTAATCTTATCTTTGTTAAGAAAGGGAGAGAGACCCTTAGCCAGGTATCACTGGGGCAGCTTTTAAGGAAGCTATGTAATGAGACCATCATTCAGATTTAAGAAGATTCTCCAGGTACCAACTCAAACCGACTCGGTCATTCAGGACAAGTTTGAGACTTGGCTACCAAAAAGTACCATTAAAGAGAAAAATGCCAACTGAGTGTGGTGGTGCTCATCTATAATGCCAGCACTCTCTGGGAAGCTGAGGCAAGAGGATTGCTGTGAGCTCAAGGATAGCCTAAGCAACACTATTAGTACCAGAGCAGTCAGAGCCACAGAGCAAAACTCTGTCTCCAAAGAAAACCACCTCTCACTCCTATCCTAAAGGGAATAGTTCCCTGAATAGGAGAGCAAAGCTTGGCAGGTGACTAAAGTCCCAGCATTTGGGCAGCTGAGAAGGGACCTCAAATGTCATCCAGTTCTGGCTATACTTAAGATTCTGTCTCAGAACACCAAAATAAAATGAAATAAAACCACAAGAGTCTGAGGATGCAGCTGTTTTGGAATACTTGGCTATCACCTGAGGCCTGGATTCAGACCCAGGGGCAGGAGGAGGAGGATGGCAAAAAAAAAAAAAAAATCACTAACAGAACTGAACAGGATCCCAGATGTTTTCCATCACACTTTCCTGGCAGATGGTCATCCAAGCACAGGGCACTTGCACTTGTGACAGCAATTATATCTCTACTTAGCTTCATGTTTTCTAAACCAGTGATTCCTAAATAACTTAGTGTTCTGAGAAGCAGCCTTTCAACTTCGCTTCACTCTGTGCTTTCTGCTCCAGTACTCCTGTGACATGGGGCTCAGTACTAAACATGGTACTTCACATACTGACGCTTCACTTCTGTTAAGTTCATGGAAGATAATGTGGGCCTCTTCAGAGATCAAAGCCACACTCTGGACTCATCTTTGCATATATTATTCTGTTGAAAATGCATAATGAATCTCCCAGATGATTTCTGCTGTTGAACTATTGAAGAGTAGCAACTGGACATCTGAATGATCTAGTCTCAAATGCACTTCTCGTCCTTATCACCCATCACTTCTCTAGAATTTGTGATCTTTTTCTACTTCTAAAATCAACTATTTCTATGTTGTCTCCTTTAGAATTGCTCTGAAGACACTTTCATCTCACTGAAGGTAGCTGCAAGCCAGCACTCCAACTGACTTTCTTATCCATGTAATATTGTTAAAGATACCATATTTATCCTATTTTAATATTTTTAAATGAATGAGTATATTAAACCTTATTAAAAAGAACATATGTTTATTAACTTTATAATCTTTTCAGTCCAAGAAAAGTCATTTGTAAAACTAACTCGAAATGAAGGCCTACTTTCAAAATAACAACCACGTTCCATTTTCTAATTATTTTGGCAAGTGCAACTAAATAGAAAAAGTTACTGCCTTGACATAAGGCTCAAAACAGAATACTAAACATTTTTACAGAATATGTTCCTTAATCAAACACTTACCTTACTACCCCCTGTCTTTGAGCAGAAGAGAAGTAGGAAACAACAGGAAATGGATGGTGAGTCCATATGACAATGAGCAAGCAAGATAAAATATTATCAAAAGAACGCTAAGAAAACACAACATTTTTAATTTTATTACAGATTTTGGATATTTTAATTAAAATACTAGAAATCTTATTAAAAATCAACTACCTTAGATATAAAATATTTGCTATAAAATATTTATTGAAAAAGAAAGTCATATCACTATTAAAATCATTTAGAAAAACAACCACAAAGTATTAACTAAATATAATAGTAATCAATTGTCATCGGAAATATTTCCTATAAAGTGGATGACTTGATGCTTATCTGTTTATGAAGTAACTGACATTTAATGGCTAACATTAAAATATGAGACAACTATTTAAATAAGTAAAGCATACTTTAAGTAATATATTCAAAACTGGCAAAAGAAGTAACTCTTTCTTTCCTTCTACTTTATCATTTCTGTGACAATGAGGATTCTTCTGAGCTACACTGGTGACTTCTGTCTCAGCATTTTCAAAAGAATTTAGCAGGACTGATGTCAACTACAGAAAATGAGAATGAAATGCAAAATTAATTAATTGATTGATTGGTTAATTCAGAATAATTCTGAGAAATTAGCTGTAAGAAAATCCAAACTAGGGCTGGACCTGGTGGCTTACACCTGTAGTACCAGATACAGACAGAGAGGCAGAAAGCGTGCACATGAGGAAAGCCAGGGGTACTGAACACGGTGAGTTCCAGGCCTGACTAGGCCACAAAGTCAGACCCTGTCTTAAGAAAACTAACAGCAATGGTGACAGTGATGACAGCATTAAACAGTCCTCCAAAACAGGAAACGTTTTCCCTGTGCACCACTTGGATTGTTTCACCAATGAAGAGGAAATCTGCTTTACTGTGACAAAATGATGGCTTCTAAAGTAAAGTTAGGTTATATAACAAACTGACCTGAGGAATGATGAAACTTCTTTGAAAAATATCAATATAACTTATGAAAGAGATTATGGCACTTTTTACTTTTCATTGCTTTGGAGCTAGAATATCCTTTAAAGAATACTAATAATAATATTCAAGTATTTAATTTAAAAAAAACACATTTGTCTGTTTACATGTATTCCCATAATTAATAAATAATCATTCAGGTAGTACTCATTATTTTGTGAACATTTAATTTCAAAATTAGTATTTTAGGTTACTCTTTCTTTCTTGTGTAGCTCTGGCTGGCCTGGAACTTCCTTTGTAGACCAGGCTGCCCTCATATTCACGGAGATCTGCCTCTGCCCCACTGAATTACAGACGTGTGGCATCATGTTCAGCCTGCTCTATATTTCATTAAGTGAGACTGGTGTCAGTGGTAAAGATCTATTTCTTAATCCTTACTATTTAACTTTATTTACATTTTGATTATTTTATTTAGACCTTGAAATAATCCACAGATAAAGGTTATAGCTCTCATTCTACCAGTGAAGACAGCTTAAGAACAGATGAATATTTCTTCAAGGTCACTGGTAAATGACAGAAATGGGTACTTCTTCTGACTGGCTCCAAATGTACAGATTTAGCACTAGACACTACCTTCTAGCAAGTCACTGCTGTCCCACCCACGACCACTCTCTGTTTCTCACTGTTTCTGGATACTGTCTTATTATTTTAACCTCTTCATGTGTGGAGTCTATGCCACAGGCTTATCTTGTTCTGTCTGTGATTCTGAGGATATGGCCCAGGGCCATACACATGGCGGCAAGTGCTCTATCACCAGGCTAAACCCTAATGTCTCTTCACTGTTCTCCATCCTTCACTAGGAAAGCATTAGGTAAAACTCTCTTCTCAACACAGACGTTACTAAAAACTTCTCAGTTGGGCTGGTGAAAAGTCCATGTGCTCACCTTTCAAGCACGAGGACCTAAGTTCAATCTTCAGAACCCATTTCAAAAAAAAAAAAAAAGATGAAAAGATGGATGCTCCTGAGAAACAAGATCCACTAGGCAAGATCTGCCTGACCTCCACAGCCACACTCACACACACATGTACTTGTATGCGTGCACAGGAACACACATATAAGTTTTCTGTTCATAAAGTTGCTCTGAATATGTTGATTCTACATCAAGAACAGTAACTTCCATTAAAGACAGGCTACACTTCAACCTGCCTTTTTGGAAAGAATTTTTAAACAACAGCAACCTCTTCATGGAGGATGGGCAGACGGAGGTTTTCAAGATGAGTCACACCTCTCTCTCTCTTCCTCAGTCTATCACACACACTTATGAAAGTCTGAAAATAAAATTGATCCAACCACAGTAGCTTTATATATTGATGTAACATTCCCTGAACTCCTTGTAAAGATAGTGTCAACAACAAAAATACTTAAGGACAATTTCTAACAGTGGCTCACAACAGCATAAACCAACGCTGCTATTAACTTCTATAGAAAATCCATTTAGATAAATTCAAAATGTTATGTCAGTATCTTTTTCCTCATCAAACTTTAAACTTTATTATTACCTTTCATCAACTGATGGCTCCTTCTGTTGCAAATGAGGCTTGACTCCAAACATTGGGCGAATATTAGTTGATAAGGCTCTGATGGTGTAGCTAATTTCATTCTCTCTTGTAACATCACTGTCATAGCCTGTCATTAAGATATACATGTTATTAAATGATAAGGTGATCAGTTATATTCTTATAAATTCATCTTTCAACAATATAAGATAAATTGTTAAGGGCACATTACTAAATATGCAACTAGAAAAATTAATGTGAGGAATAATATGTAATGATAGCTACTAGTTATCACTAATTGTACATTACTGCAAGCTACAAATGAGTTTAATTATCTCCTTTTTACTAAAAATACTATATACATAAGTGTACATATACATTAGTACATACCCGCAACTGTTAAGTTTGAATGGTTAAATTACTCCTCCATCCTGTGTTTTTATAATTACTGATATTACTGGTACATTAAGAAAATCAAAATTATCTTAAAATATAAAGCTCAACAATATAAAAGCTTCTAATAGCACTTACTTAAAATATGATTGGCTATTTTTACAGATCATGAATCTTAGTCATCAAGACATCCCAGTCGTGAGTCATGAAAACAATTCTGCTGTAACTGACCCAAACACTAATGACACACGTGTTCAAACATGATTAGTATTTTTAACTTCTGAAGTTTGACTCAGTGGAGCTACTTTTCCTGTATTTTGTTAAAGTGTTTCTAAATGAAATACCTCCATCCTCTTCAGAGTCTATGTCAGACTCCTCACTGTCACAGTACTTCTTTTCCCGATGGCTCTCTGCTTCATTTGTCCATACCATTAAGGACATATCGGCTCCTCCCAGCGTAACCAGCATGCTGTCATCATAAGTCCAGCGAACATTTGTGACGTGTGTGCTGTGAGCCACGTACTTCTTAAACTTTCCAAATTTTCCCTGAAGATCAAGTGAATCCAAACATTCTTTCTCAATTCTAGTTTTGACACTTTTGTTTTTAAAGTTTGAGGTAAATACATAATATATACAATAAGTACACACATACAATTATATTTTACTTCAATTCATGTACGCTTTCTTTGGTAAGGACTACATACACATAGTATACACATAGTCAGTCTCTCTCTCCCCACCCTTCCCTCTCTCCTTTCTCTTCCTCCTCCTCTCTTTTATCTTTTAGTGTTCCAAATCTGCTAGACAGGCAATAGGCACTGTACTGTAGGACTACATTCTCCAGAAACTGTAGTACTTTTTTAAATATCAAAGGAACTGTAAGTTATATACCCTGGAAAGTTTAGTTGTGCAAGCAAATTTGAGATCAAGAAACTATAAGTAGGTTTTAAGTGAACATCTTTTCAGGGAGATGGTTCAGCATGTCAAGGTCCTTGCTATACAGTTGAATGATTTGAGTGTGATCTCTAGAAGCCATACTGGAGGAGAGGACCAACTTCAGCAAGTGTCCTCTGACTCAATGTGCCATGGCATATAGTGCTCACACACATACATTCTTGTGTGCATATTACCCCCCACACACACAAATAAATAAAGAAAAAATGAGTGAATTCTCTTGGAGGGGAGACAATCAAAATTAGGGGTTTCATGCAGAGGTTGAGTAGAAAAAAAGTATACCAGTAAGCCTGAGTTTAATTCTCAGAACATTTGGTGGAAGGACAGATCTGATTCTCTCAAGTTGTCCTCTGGCCTCCACATGTATGCAGGCTATAAGGCACATATGCTTCTCCCCACAGATACATGAAATGAAGACCTGTTGTTATTGTTGTTGTTGTTGTTAAGGAGGAGGAATCTGTCCTCAAGGCACAGAGTTTCTCTAAGATTGTGTGGTTCTTGCTACAGGGACCTCACTCCTTCCTCCCTTCCCCTATTAGTGATCCAACCGGCTAGGTAAGTTCCATACTTACTATAAACGGAAACCCCTGGGCCTAGGATATTTTCTTGAGTGGCTGAGTTCCTAGTATGAAGTTTAAAACCTATGTTTGCATTTCAATGAGTATCTGGAGATGCTAACAAGAACAGCTGAGGCCACCACGAGCTCTGTACCACGATATCAACTCAGTATCCTACTTCAAATTCTTTTCATGTTCCTATTGATGCCAGATTACAATATATAACTTAGTTTATGACAATGAGAAAGTCAATGCACTTGTACTACATACACGTTTTACTTTTGTAGGAAGCAGACGCCTAATGTTTTACAATAGTGTGAATAAAGGTCAATAAATTGAACAACCAACAACACAGACTAGAGAGAGGTTATATAGCAATGTAAAGACTCTGTAGATCTGGTTTCAGAAAAAACAAATCACATTAAATCAGTGTTATTTAATTTTATAAGTATTTAACTGTTTATCATTTATTGCATTCTTTTCTGATGTAAACCCTACACCTATAAAGCTTATATTGACTCTTAATGGTATATAGTAATATTGTGGATGGCCCTGGTGCTGCCTGTATTTTGATGTTAATTCTGCTTTCCCAGGAGGGGCTCTCCGGAATGAGGAATGAGTCACATACTTAGGTGACTTCTTATGAACCTTCTCCCAAATGAATAAAGGGACAAATCACTGGGCGAGTAGGTGGGACTTCCGGGTTGGATGGAGGACTAGAGAAAGCAGGAGAGAGCGAGGAGTTTTTTAGACAGTGATAGCATGAGGACAAGGTGTAGGTAATAGTGTCTCCTGGTTTCCATGGCTGATCCACCAGGATCTGCCACCGGAGGATTTAGATTTAATATGGCCTACAAGATTAGGATTCTAGTTGTTGCACCCAGCAATTTGAGTTACCATTGTTTCTGAACTAAGTTTGTGTGGTGTTTTTCTTCACACAGCTGCTCGATTGGGTTCCAGAGAGAAAGGTACGGCAGCAAAGCACAGGTTTGCCAGATGTGCACCACAAAGGTCATGGGGGTTTTGAAGCAAGGGGCTGATGTGGTAGTGACTGCCAATGGGAACTTAGCGAGCTGGGTGGAGAGATTTTGGAGCTCTGAGTCAGAGTCTCCACGAGATAAGAACTGGCCAGCGAGACTGCCAGGGCTGAGAGTAGCTGGGCATAGTGCAGGAACTTGCCATTCTTTTTAAATTTCCCACAACACAATTATGTTATATTTATGCTTATAATTAATTGCAAAATTATATTCATAAAAGGAATGCTGAGGGAAGGATATTTATTTATTTAATAATGAAAAACACTGTACAATATAACGTATAAACCAAGGCACAGTTTAGTAAACTATAATGCTTAAATTTTAGATAAAGCTATATGATGCCAAGACTAGGGAACACAATTCCAAACCTCTGGCAATATAACATTATATACTATCTATACATTACTATTACTAAAACAGTGAAATTTATATTCCCTCCACCACTTTCATCTACAATATCATTAAATAAGTTCAAGAGAAACACATACTTTAGCTGGGTATCGGAACAGCTTCACAAATCCCAAGTCATCCCCTGTGGCTAGGACCATTTTGTCACTGGTGAGGCAAGAGGCGGTTACATCTGTGACTTCTCCAATTATTGGCCAAATTCCCTCACAACATAAACCAAGTACACTTGTCCATGTTGCCCAACTAATTTTTTCCACCTAAAAATATTAAAAAAACTGCTTAAGAGTCTAACATTTAATATGCCAAGTCTAAATATTTTTCTATCACAGTAAAAATAAAGATTTAACAGAAAAACTGCTAAATCCTAAGCTGGTTTTACAGCTTCCCAGCCACATTGCCTGCAGAGAATTTCAGCATAATATCATTTAGGATATGCTTACTATACACATACCGTATGTCCTAGCTGCTGAGCACACAGTGATAAATCAAACTGCTTCTTCTCACAGATTACCCCAAAACAAGGCTTACTGTGTATTTAAGTCTCTGTTTTTCAATCTACAAATTAAGAAGTCTGATAACCCCTTTATTAAGCCTCTTCCATGTTACATTTGCTAAGCATCTCTTCCTAGATAATACCAACTAAAAGTTATCAGACACAAGACTTTCCTTCCTCTCCTCCCCTTCCTCTACCCCCTTCTGCCATCTCCACACACACCTGCCAGAACCAGCATCTTAGGTATACAGGCTTCAAAGAATCATACACTTGATACCACAAAGGAGATGGTATGTCTTGTTTACCAGGGAATGCTTCTTGTCCTTTTAGGACAGCAATTCAAGTGCAGCTAAGTATACAAGTTTTTATATTCCTTTTATTTTCTTTTCTGAGACAGAGTCTCACTATGTAATTCCTGACTAGCTTAGAACTCACTACATAGACCAGGCTGACTTTGAACTCATAGAGATCAAGTTGCTGGAATTAAAGGCCTACTCCATCAGGCCCGGATTCCTTCTTTTAAAAAGTATCTCTTTTCTTTACCCATCTATTTCTCTAACTGGCACAGTAAAATTAACTTGCCAAAAATTGAACTATTCAAATCCTGTGAGACTGAATGATCATCACACATAGATGAGGCCTCAGTTTTCCAGCCACTGTCAATCACAGAAACATCACAACACGCACTACCGTCTTCCTACCTCCACACTGGGGATGGTTTGTTTTTTCCCTCTGGGAGCTTCAAAGAATAGCTGTTCTTTAGCACCAGTGTTGACCTGTAAAAGCTTTCCTTAAAAGAAAATTTAAAAATTACAGGCATATTAAAGACACATGAATACAAATATAATTACTCTTAACTATAATTCCCAAAAAGAAAACAAAATATAACATGTGATAAAAATCTCACAGGATGCCGGGCAGTGGTGGCGCACGCCTTTAATCCCAGCACTTGGGAGGCAGAGGCAGGCGGATTTCTGAGTTCGAGGCCAGCCTGGTCTACAGAGTGAGTTCCAGGACAGCCCGGGCTACACAGAGAAACCCTGTCTCGAAAAACAAAAAAACAAACAAACAAACAAAATCTCACAGGATGATTGGAACTTTTGTAATTCTCTAGGGAGAGCTGGAATGTTCTAGTCTAGAGACAAATTATCTGGGCTAGCTTTAATCTTCTAATTGAGATTTACTATTCATCTCTGCATGAGACCTAGCATGCTTGTTACTATTAATTAGGTAAATCCTTTTAGGATAGTCAGAGTCCTAGTTCCCACCACCTCAAAGAATAAGAATGTCAGCAGACAGCATCCGAGGCCTAAAACATGGATTCCCTCTGCATAGCCTGCCTACCTGATCCACACACCAATGTACTTTTTTCCTGAAATTTTTCTTTCTCTTCTTTTCTTATCATTACTGCAGTTTCCTTCTGTCCATACCTCCCAGTCCTTCCACCCCCCTTGCCTCCTGCTTCATGCACTCCTCCACTATTTCTCTTCAGAAATGGCAGGCCTCCCATGGATATCAACCAGCCATGGCAGATAAAGTTGCAGCAAGACTAGGCACCTCCTCTCCTATTAAAGCTAGACAATCCAGTAGGAGGAAAGGGGCCCAGAGGCAGGCAACAGAGTCAGAGACAGTCCCTGCTCCCACTGTTAGTAGTCCCACATGAAGACCAAACTACTCAACGGTGACACATGTGCAGAAGGCCTAGGTCGGTCCCATAAAGGCTTCCTGGTTGGCAGTGAATGCCTTTAAATTGACACACATATAGACACTTGATTTTGGACAAAGAAGTCAAAATTATACAATGGAAAAAAGAAAGCATCTTCAGTAAGTGATACTGGTCTAATCAATGTACCTTTGAAATGTCTTGATTTACAATTTTCCTTGTTTTATGATTATGAAAACTTCCTGTAACTTACTAGCTGGGAACATGGTATTTGGGGTAACCCGGGTATGTGCTCCCAGGCCATGGTCACTAATATTTGGCTCCAGAATAAGCTGAACTTCACTCCCTATGAAGTGATAGCTATATTTTTGCATTTTTTTTGTTTTTTTTTGTGTTTTGTTTTAATTTTTTGCAGGAAAACTCAAGTTTAAGGCCTATATTTTGAGCAATTCAAGAGACTGAGAGAGGGCAGATGACTCATAAGTTCAAGGACTTCCTGGATTCCAGAGTGAATTCTACAAACCTGTGGATTTAGAGAGACCCTATCTGAAAGTGAGAAATAAGAAATGGGCAACAGGGACACAGCTCAGTGGTAAGAGCACTTGCATAGCTTGTGCAAAACCCTCTATACTGAATATATTAATATCACTGCATTCTCTTAATCCCTATTTAATTAAATAATTTCATTCATAAAAAGCTTATTCTTATGTAGGTAGATATATTAGTTGGTGTTCATACTGAAAAGAAACTTAAAACATTTTTTGTTGTGAAAATTGCTTGCAATTTAAGGATATTTGAGAAACCTTAACATATAATATGAAATTTAAAAAGTTAAAAATATCCTTTAAAGTGAGGGCATTTAAAATATTTAACATTTGCCAGAAATTTTCAAACATTGTTATGTGCTATGCATTCTGCAAAGTACTTATTAAATACTATGCCATAAAATGACATTTTTAAGAAAAATATATAATATATTAAATAATGGAAGAAGTGATTTTGAAATCTTTATATTTCTATTTCCAAATTTGAAAAGTGTGAAGTTGCCGGGTGGTGGTGGTGCACACCTTTAATCCCAGCACTTGGGAGGCAGAGGCAGGTGGATTTCTGAGTTCGAGGCCAGCCTGGTCTACAGAGTGAGTTCCAGGACAGCCAGGGCTACACAGAGAAACTCTGCCTCGAAAAACCAAAAAAAAAAAAAAAAGAAAAGTGTGACGTTTATCTGACAAAAATCAGGACATTATGGCTAAATTTCTTTGTTGTATAAAATTGAGATTACTTTAAAGTTAACACTGTATTGCCACCTATACTCTGGAAGTCTGAACTTATACAGTGTCCACCTTGAGCTGAATCCCATGTGTGGCTCTGCAGAGCTGTCCTAGAGCCCACGCGGCTCTCACCAGCGTCTTACCTCTGCTGTCCCAGTCAATGTGGGTGATGTAGCTGGTTGCTCCTTTGCAAACCCCCACTCGTTTACTACTCGTCACGTTGTATATGTCAACGAAGCTGTCATGGGACGCCACAGCTAGGTATTTCCCAGAACCTACAACAGAAACATCTGTCTACATCTCCTACCTCAGGCAGGAGTTTTTGACTCTGCAACTAGAGGTAACTTAGTATTTTTTGATAGAAGTCTTAAGTGTCTCATAAGCTATACTGTATATAATTAGGCCCATAAATGAAGTACATTTTCTTAGTGTAACACATTAGATCAGTAGAAAGCAAAATTTAAAGAGCCATGTACAACCCAATTTTAATATAATCAATCCTTCCCCCCAAAATCCTGCTAAATGTAGAGGGAAAATGAACCAAAAATCAACATAAGAAATGTTTGCCTTATCATTAGTAATTCTTACATTGTAGTGGGCTCTGTAGTAGACAATGAATCAAAAAAAAAATTATGACATAAAACTTCTGTACTTTCAAAGGCATTACTACATAAAAAATAGTTATTTGGCCCCTTTTATTTACAAACATAGAAAACTAAAGTTCACCTAAAGTACCCTGACACAAGTCATTTGGAAAATTAGTGGCATACTAATTTGGCATGTTCAGGGCCTTTACACCTCATCTGCTGCCCAATCAAAAAGTCAAACCTTGAGGCTGGAGAGATGGTCAATGGAAACAGTGCTTGCTATACAAACAGAAGGTCTGATGTTTGGATCCTCATACCCATGTAAAAAGCTGGGCATGACTACAACCTGTGACCCCCAACACAGTTGGGGATAGACAGGAGGACTGTTGAGCTTTCTGGCTAGCCTAGCTTCAGGTACAGTGAGAGACCTTGTCTCAAAAGGAGTAAGATGGATGATGATTGAGCAGAATACCAACTGTCCTCTGAGTTTACACACACACATATCACACACTGAAATCTCAATCTCTCTCTCTCTCTCTCTCTCTCTCTCTCTCTCTCTCTCTCACACACACACACACACACACACACACACACACACACAAGAGAGAGAAAGAGGGATAGAGACAAAAACAAAGACAAAGAAAGTATTGTCTAAGGTAAAATAAATTAGAAAAAAATTACTCATTGATATATTTACTTACTGAGGCTAATAATCAAATACAAATTCAATGCAATCTCACCAGGTGAAAACCGGATGTCTGAAATAATATCTTTTCTGTGGTGAAAGGACACAAGATCCTCTAGAGTGTCTGCATTGGCCATTAAGAAGCTTCCATCATTGAGACCTACAGCTAAGGCTTTCCCATCAGGGGAAAAGCAGCAGCACCTCCCACCTGAAAGAGAAGAGAAGAGAAGCATCAGGGAATGTCTGTCAAATACGTATGTTTAAAGTATGTGCGTTAAGGACCTTTAATTATAAAGAGGAACTTGTATCTATTATGGCCTTAAATTAACAGAAAAAAGAAGTCAAGATATTCTGTTAGACTGGCTTCTAAACTTAACAAAAATATACTGTTGTTTACCTCAACAGAAAGGTGATAAAAAAGAGAGAATTTAACCAATAAAAAGCCAATGACCTAAGTGAAGACTGGGAGTGAGGGGTGGGAGGTGAGTGCTATCCTTAAATGTTCTATTCAAACAAAAGTTTAAAAATGAGGCCATCTTTGTAAAAATGCTTCAGAAAAAAAAAAGGACAGTAGGCAGTTATTACTTTAAGCTAAAAAGATCTGTTTCAAAACTATACATGAGTAATATTAATATTGTTTATTATTACTGATATTATTCATTTCAAGAGAAGTCAGAGCTACACTGATGAATAAAGAGATAATAATGTGCTTATGCTGATAGCAAGATACACGGCAAGCTTAGGCAAACCTCTAAAGCTTTCAGTACTAGCATGTAATCTGAGGGATGGGGTGAGGCAGACAGAATGAGAATCTGACTGAACTGGGAATAATCGTCTAATCAGGCATACGCTGATAATGAAGAATCTAGGAACGCTCGCTGCAATCTAAGAGTGATGACACACGGCAGCAGTGGAAGGCACAGGAATGGACAAGTATGCAGACAGACTTGGTGAGGAGAAAGAGGAAGACACACTTTTCCTCAGCAGTGACGTCATTTACTGAGATGAGTACATGCACGTATCCCTTTAGTTAAGAATGCCTAAAAGAAACTCAATGGGAGGCATGATGAAAGCTATCTGACATATTAATACTTCTCAGGAGGACAGGCTAGAGATACAAACATGGGAGATGATAGTATGTGGTGGTTATAAACAGAAATCAGGATAGAATTTGTCATTTATTACCAGCCAACCCCAAACCATACTTCTTTTTCCTGCTATGTGATATTATAGCTGAATCCTGTGGATAGTTTTGCTTAGTCAGACAACTTGATTTTTTCAAGAGCGTACTGTGGAGGGAAAGGCGTAAACAAGAGACTCTGCAGATAATGCAGTGATCTCCAATGGAAACTTTCCACAAGTATGGTCCAGAATCCCCAAATGGCTACTTGACATGACAGCTGCAACGTGTTATCCTGTGACGGAGGCTCTGGCCAAGACTATGTTGGTTTGTCAGTCAGACATAAACTAGAGTCATCTGAGAAGAGGGAACCTTAACTGAGAAAATGCTGCCGTCAGACTGGCCTGGAAAAGCCTGTGGGACATTCTTTTGATTGATGACTGATGTGGGAGGCCCAGCCCACTGTGGGTGGTGCCAGCCCTGGACAGTTGGTCACGGGATGTGTAAGAAAGCAGGTTGAGGGAGCTGGGAAAAGCAAGCCAGTATGCATGCAGCACTCCTCCACCGATCTTGCTTCAGTTCCTGCCAATATGGACTGCCCTCCTTTATACGGTATGAACTACATGCCAGGAAACTGTACACAAAGCAAACCACTTAAGGACTTTAAACTGTAGACATCTTCCCACACCTTACACTACAGATAGTATTCTAGTTACTGCCTAGCAGCATGTTCAATACACTTTGCTTCTATTGCCTAATCCCCTCTCCACTAATGTAGGTCCTGCTCCACTGCCAGAGGGAACCTGCAAGGCCAAAGTGAAGAAAGGGACTTGGCTTCTTTCTTCTAGAATACTGGAGCCAGCAGACAGATTTACAAGATTGAGCATGTATGTGTGTATGTGTGTGTGCGTGTGTGTGCGTGAGTGTGTGTCTGTAGACAGCGGTGCTATCATAGCAGAGGCTTTCATAGACTAGCCAGGGCATACACCTGGAAAACTACTTTACCACAGGCAGGGGGCACAGAGTACAGTGGCATCAAGGCCCTTTCCTCCAAAGAGATATGAATTGCACCCTGAGGCAGTCAGTACTTCCTCTGCACCCTGAGGCAGTCAGTACTTCCTCTGTTCAATCCTTTTTCACTGTCTACTGTCTCTACAGGTACATCTGCATTCTTCAGTTGCTCCTTTTCTACTGTCCAGAATCCTCTCTTACACCCTTAGTAATTAACTGTCTTCTAGTGGTTATCACTTTGTGACCTTTGGGCTGAGCACTCTGAGGCCTGGCCAAGAGGAAATGGAATGTTAGTAATTGAAAGCATGCACAAGCACCATAGTGAGCCAAGTTGTCTCTGCTGCTGAATGTGACTGTCTAGGCCTTGGGGAGCCTGAGTGGGCCCCACCTTTGAACACTGTGCTAATGGTGATTACAAGGTGATGTGCAAGAGATTCTGAGTGCATGAATCATTTACAGAGAGAAGTAACCAGATTAGGTCTTAAGTGTTCAGCACAAGTCAGAGTAGTTAAAGTAGTCAGAGTTACCACAGAAAGTTTAAAAGAATTCCTGACACCCAATGGTCCATAAAAAAATTAAATACAAATTGAACACTGTGGGTAAATGATTATAATGTCAATTTTAATTATACAACTTCACCATATTTCTTCTGTGAAAGCTGGACACTGACCGGGAACTCTGAATTTTGAATGTGGATATTTGGTTGGACTCTGACAAGACTGAGAGCTCGAATTTCATAATTCTGAGTCTTGCTCGCCAACTCCTTTAGTTTGCTTTCTTCTGTATCTGGGAAGTCTGACCTGAAGCAGCTAGCTGCCTTGGAAGGAAGTACTCTCATAGCCACCCTGTGTTGTCTGTCACTAGACTCACAGCTTGAGTCAAAATACAGCATTCTCTAGAGCAAGGATGGGCAAAAAGACTCCCATATTTATAAGCCACAAAAGAACCATAGCAACTCTTCAACCTTGCTGTAGCAGGGCAGCAGCCGCCACAGAGGACACAACAGAGAGCGCAGATATGACCCAATTCAACTTCATTCTTTGATGAAGGTGGTGACTCAATATAACTTTAGCACCCAGGAAGCCAAGGAAGCAGAAGGGGTAGATGGAGAAAACAAAACGTCCTTTATGACTGAACTAGAGGAGGAGGCTTGAAGCAGGGTACAAAAACAGGGAACATTATGGCCACATGGGAAGGAAAAGGAGCCTCCCACCCCAGAGCCTCCTTGAAGTCTCTTGCCAGCAAAAAAGCAAAAATTCCAACACTTAGATAATATTTGATGCAAGAGTTGTCAGCATAGACAATGTTTCCTTTATTTATGAATACTTTCAAATAAGAATGTTAAAAAACCAATGACCTAAGTCTAAAGCCTAAGCCATTATAACATCAAATAAGGCTTTACCCTTTCCTAGATACTTTCTAGGATCCTCAAACAAGACAATTGCTTCTACTTACCTAAATCCCCATGGCCTACATGAGGGATTGCAATTCTTTTGGGTTCCACGGGAATCTCCCTAAGATAGTTCTTAGCACGTATTTGTACATAATAGATTCAGACTTTCCAAAGTCACTGAAGTATGACTCCCTTAGAGAAGCCCACAATCACACTCCTGGGTGTGTCTTTCTTCCCAAGTCCCCTCTGTTAAGCCCCATGCTTAAAGTCATGTTAACATCTCTTAAGAGAACACAACTCTGCTTCATACTATTTCCTCTTGAAAAATACTTTCTGCAGCAGGAATGTGGGAAAAGATTTGTGCCACCTATTCATGTACATTACTTCCAATTTCCAGACCTTTCCAAGCCTAGTATTTTATATGACGTTTTGTTACTGGGAACAAGGACAAAGTCACATAGATCCACACTGTCACCCTTAGTAGCCTGAGAAATTCTTTTCAGAAACCTCAACTTGAGCAAATGCATGAATCTTGGCTTTGATGCAGAAAAAATAACAATTATTAAAATGGGCTTACAGATTAAATAATGAGAGAGAGTTTATAAAGGAGGGTATACCATTAGAGATCGACAGAGATGTGGGGCTAAAAAGAGACAGAAAGCATGGCATAAAGACAGATATGGAAAGATAGCAAGAATCTAAAAACAGACATTCCATAAAAATTCTAATTCATTATAACTAAAAACTAAAACTACAGGATACATGAGCTATTTTGATTTTGTTGTTATTGTTGTTGAGATGGGATTTTACTGTATGGCTCAGGCTGGCCTGAAAGTTGAAATCATATCACCTCTACAGAGATTACAGGTGGGCATCAGCATGCCAACAAAAGAAACTGTTAATGGGAACTTTCCAATGTGTCATTTAAAAAGTAAGTGCAAAAGGCTGGTAAGTATTCAGGATATATTTACTTCTCAAACTTCAAGAATATAAACATTAAGTCATATTGTATATTTAAATTCTGCTTATTCTTTGATTGCTATGAAATTGAGTTATTTGCCAAAATTTTTCTTATAAAGCCCATTTACATCAGTGTCTCATAACTAACTCAGCACGACATCACTAATCTTTTTTTTCAATTTTTATTATTTTATTTATTTATATTCCTGTCATTGTCCCCCACTCAGTCCCCCCTCCCATGGTTCTTTATCCCATTCCTCCTCCCCCTTGCTTCCAAGAGGGCGCTCCCTACCACCACCAGGCCTCCCACTTCCCTGGGGCTCCAGGTCTCTTGAGGATTAACCGCATCTTCTCCCACTAAGGCAATATTTGTGCCAGGGGCTTCGAACTGGCCTGTGTGTGCTCCAGGTTGGTTGCTCAGTCTCTGGGAACTCCCTGGGGTCTGAGTAAGTTGAGACTGCAGGTCTTCTAAGGTCTGACACTATTACTGATGCTATGATGTGCTTACAGTCGGGAGCCTGGCATGGCTGTCCTCTAAGAGGCCCTAAAAGCAGCAGATACTTACAGTCAACCATTGGACTGAGATCGGGGCCCATTGTGGTTCAATTAGGGGAAGGACATCAATAATCTTATTATATTAACTTAAGCAGTTGTCACACATACCACCAGAAATGATGGCTGACACCCTCAATCTCAGCACTCAGGAGGTAGAGGCAGGCAGAGCTCTGTGAGTTTCAGGCCAGCCTTATCTATATAGAGTCAAGGCCAGCTAGGAAGACATAGTGAGATTTTTGTCTCAAAGAAGAAAACTTTACACATATCCTTTTCAAATTATGAAAACCAACATTCCCTCTTGAACTAATGCTGAATAAAATAAAGATAACTAAGTAAGGGGATTTAAATCCTGAAATACAGAATCACGAGTTTTGCCTGTAACCTAACACAAAAAGAGCCACTAGCACTGGCAGAGAGTTTTTCAATATTAACACAAAATAAAAGGCCACACCCTCAGGAAGCATAGAGCAGATGAATCCAAGTAAAACCCAGACACACATTCAATGCTGTAAACTACAGAGCTGTAAGGAAAAGCAAAAGAGAATAATACCAACTCTATGCCAAGAACTGCAGAAGCAATTATAAGAATTCAAAACTGAATCAACTATGAAAATCAGTTTGCACTGTTAGACAAGTGAGGGCAATACTGCATTCCAATCGGCATCACACGGTTAAAAGAGAAGTTAAGCAATAGTAATGAAACTGAATAAATCCACCCTGCCTTGACTCTCTCCCATGATCCTATCCTTGGAATGTCATAGGTTCAGCCCAAGGAAGATGAGGGAATTTCCAATAATCCTTTGCAAGAGACATTCTATGGCTATTTGTAAACACCAGAAGACCGTGACAGCTTAATCTTTTTTGAAGTCTGAGAGCCTCTTACCCTTCTTCAGTTTCCGGACTGCCAACATACAATGACTAGGAGAGAGATCCCATATTCTTAAGGTCTTATCATCACTTACAGTAGCACAGATGGGCAGATAAGGATGTGTGGCCAAACCCCACACCTCTCCTTCCATGTGTCCCTATAAAGAAAACACAGTTAATCTCAGCATAATCTAAAAATACATGAGTCAGAGGAGAAGCTCCACAGACCTGCTCACCAGTGAAACTGAAAAAGACCTCTAAGTTCAGTAAAGCCTTGACAAGGTTTCAAGGAGACAGAAGAAATGAAAGAAAGTTTACTAAGGAAAACCTAGTGGACTTTGGTAAAATAGTGATGGCATGTGTACTGGAACCCACCTCCTCTTCCCTGGTCACAGCACCATGTGGAGACCAAAACAGACTCCTTCAACCAAGAACACCTGGCTTTATCCCCAACTCCTGACTGGAGGGCCAGCTTCTGAGGAGGGGCAGCGTATCATCCTATCCTACTGCCTATTGGAGGATAAACTCTTGTTGTGCACAGCAAGCAAGTGGAAGCTCCATTTTTCCCCATGTCTCTATTCCAGACCTCAGCTCTACCTTGAGTGTAATGCCACTGAGAATAATGGAGCCCTGTTGTAACTCAAGGAGACCTGAGATCACTTCCACCATATGCATTAACACCCAGAAGCCCTCCCTGTCCTTGTACTCAACTCCAGAGACCTGACTTTGCCTCTGGGCAAACTGACTGGTCTATGCTTTCGATTGTCATTATGATCAGAGTTTTCCAAACTTTTCCCAATTTCCTTTCATAACAGCCTTCACTGTTTTCAAGACAATATGTAAAGATGACTGTTTTCTGCATTCTGCTATAAAGCCAGTTTCTTTAAGATTAGGAGCTTTTTTCTTTTTCTTCTCAAACCATGAGGCATTACTTCCCAAGTCATTTTATGAAGCCAATACCACAACCAGATAAGAAAAATACAAAGCAACAACCCTAACCAGGTGCACTAATATATTATTAGCTACAGAATTCAGCTCATATAAAGACAACCATACAAGGCAACCAGGAAAGCAAGGCTATCAAACCTCAAAATAAATTAACACAATAACTGCCACAGAATGAAAATCAAACACCATGATCATCCCAATAAACAAATAAACAAACAAAAAAAAAGCATACAACAAATCCCTCCTGGCCCATGACGTAAACCACTTAATAAACTGGGAAATAAACCACGATTCTCCATCTTAGTAAAGAACATTTGTGAATCACCTACACTTTCATTATGAAAAATCTCATCACTCAGGAAGCCGAGGCAGGACGATAGCTGCAAATTCAAGGCCAGCCTAATCTGCATAGCGAGCTCCAGGCAAGCCAGGATGACCAACAACACCATGACTTAAAATAAGCAAGGAAGGAAAGGAGGGAAGGAAAAAGGAAGAGAGGAAGGGAGAAAGCACAGAAGGAGGAGGAAGGGAGGATCTTTTACTTAATGATAGCTTTCCTTAGATAGGGAACAAAACAAACAACATCTGTTCTCACTGCTTATATTCAATGTTACACTGGAGGTTTCAGCCAGGGCAACTAGCTAAGTAAAAGAAGTAACTGCTATCCAGAACTGACATGAGGAAGTGAATCAATTATTTGTAGATGACATCATCTTGTATATAAAAATTGGTAAAGAATATACGGCAAAACTTTTAGAACTAATACATGAAACTATCGAGTTTATAGGTCCTTGTTTCTATTATAAGATGTGTACAAAATCAACTGTACTATATAATAGCAAAGAACAATCTAAAAATAAAATTGAGAAAATCTTTTTTAAAAATAACACCAAAAAATAGGAACAAGTTTAACGAAATAAGACTATACAGTGAAAACCATAAAACCTTGCTCCCAATAAGTTAGAGATCACAATGGCTAAAGAGCTATCTCATGCCCATGAGAACCTGGTACATTAGGACAGACTGATCCAGAGACAGCACTGCTACAAACACTGCTGTCCTTTGATGTTCTGGTAGGGATTACGCACTCCTATTCTTTTTAGATAAGTCTGTGTTTTGTATATTTCTATCTTGAAGAGGTTCTCAACAGTTTCTTCCTTATTCTTACTTTATCTTCTAGGTGCTTTTGTAAAAGCCAGTGTTTTGTGCAAAATAATCCTATCAAAGCATGGATTATAATCATAAAAATTTACATTTAATCTAGATCTTCTATGTCTTTATTAAAAATTCATAATTTTCTTAATGTAGGTTTTATATATCTTAACTATAAAATTCCTGGTCACTGGTATAACCAGTGGGAAGGATCAGACAGTAAAAGAGCACGCTTTCAAACCTAACAATCGGACTCTGATTTCCAAGAATCCATAGCAGAAGAAGAAAACTAACTCCCCCAATTTGTCCTCTGACTTCCACACATGCCATGGCATATACACTGCCCCCCAAATCCATGAATACATGTAAACAAATAATAATAATAAAATACTGGTAATTGTATAGTTTTATTTTATTTAATATATTTTATTAATTAATATTTATTCATATTGCTACTAGAAAGAAATACCATTGATCTCTATATGTTCATTTTTAAACTCATCATATTATAGAGGCCCTCTATCAGTTTTAATAATTTTTCAATTTATTATCTCAATATTCAAGGTATATAGTTATGCCTGAATTCCACTGTTTCTCTACTTATTTCTAACAATTAAACCTTTACTTGGTTTCTTCACTGGATTCACTAAGCTTTCACAATAATAACCAAGACAAGGTTATCATGTATCCTAAAGCTAGAAGCTAGAAAGGCATGAGAATCTCACCATATAATAAATATAACACAGTAAATGGCGTGACTCAGTGGTACAGTATGTATTCAGCATGCATGAGGCCCTGGCCTAAGTTCCTAGCATCATTGTTTAAAAAGATAGATTGAGAAGAGTGTCAATTAGGAGTCCATTAGGACAGCATCCACACTAGGTTACTCTGTAAACAACCTGAACTTAAAAAGGTTCATCAATACAAAGAAGAAACTAGATATTTTACCAAACAGAAGTCCCCAGTGGACTCTAATCAAACAATCTGGCAATCACAAATTACCAATAACATCAAGATAAGGTTTAAGGTTTATAAGCAACCAAATGGATCTTTGTCTTCTGCACCTAGCTGGCAAGGGCGTGGTGCCCGTGCTGAGGCACAGCCCCTCAAGTCTCTTCTGACTCTGAGTGCAGTACACTGCACAAATACTGTAATGCTCAAATAAGTCTATTCAGTTTATTTTATCTAGAATGTCCCCTCTTTTAAGATAGCATTTTCACTTATTCCTTAAGAATGCCATACATATACACAACGTATTTTGATCGTATTTAACCCCTCTCCAACTCTTCTCAGATCCCCACACCACCCAAATTTTTTATCTTAATAGAGATCATTTGTGATTTCTGGATCTTTTTCTTATGACATTTTAAAAAATAATTCTTTTGTATTCATGTCTAAAAAGTATTTATAGTAATAGCGTCTGGGATCTCATAGATGTGTAAATTACTGTGACTAGCAAGATGTGTAATGTATGCATAACCTAAGGATCATGAGTACAGAGCCAATCAGTTACATGCATATACTCTCTCTCTCCAGAAACCCCACAATGACTTCATTATTTTTTTATTTTAAAGGCATATTATGTAGGTGAAATTACCAAGCTATCACTAATGTATTCTTTGCCTCTTATATAATCTCACTGATAGGGTATTAACAATAAAGCACTAAATAAAGCATGAACAGTGCTCTGTCTGTGTGTGCTCTTTGGTATCCTAACAAGAACAAAGCAGATAATTGAGGACTTGTGTCTGTATTAAGAAAGGAGGCAAAAGTGGAAGCAGTGGGCAAGTGGATCTCCATAAATTTGAAGCCAGACTGATCTACATAACAAATTCCAAATCAGCCAACCACAGTGAGACTCTGTCTTAAAAAAGTTTATTTCTGAATTTTTATTAGCTTTCTTTTCACTGATAAACATTTTCAGTAATACAATTTTAGTCTATAGTCATACTATCTTTTTTCACTTTTGCAAGCTATAAACTTAACACTTACTTAACCAGAGTTTCAAATGACTTAGCAAATGGGCTCCAAAAAGTAAAACTAAACATGAAATGAAAGTCTGGGTCAAATACATTGCAGCTAGTTTTTGTCCTACTGATTTCATAATTAGTGACAGACTTTTACTTAAGTATTGATTGGCACTAATTCTACATGAGAACATGTGTATTCATTGGCTGGTTTTTGTCTAGTCCATGGGCTAATTTTCTCAATGTCTATTAACACTGTGACACATTTCCCTCACTCATCTTGCATTGCTTTCCCCGTGTCAGCTTTGCCTCTCATGTTCTGAATGAAAATACTGAACTGTAAAGGAAGAAACGTGCACATTGACATTCAAGTACCTGGACCAGAAGAGTGACTGGGCCACTTTTATCCACTTCTAATATCTCACCATTCTTTGTGCCAACCAAAATATGGCCATGTCCTAATGATATGGCACGTATAGATGGGTTATCTTCCAAGAGCAGACCTGGAATATTAAATGGAAAAGTTCTTGAAGGTATGAAGTTAAGATAATTCAATGATGTGTATTTTTCCACTGATAGTATTTGATGGTTAAAAAAAGATCACATTATAAAGTTGCTCTTTACACTTGATCTTAGCCAAAAGGCCGAGAAGCGATATAAAGTTGCTCTTTTATGTGTTAGAAATTCTAATAATGCACTGTACATCCTTCTATCATTCAATTTGTTCATCTTAGAGCATAACAACATATAACTCTGTTCTACCCAGATCCTACACTACCACCTCAATAACTACATCTTTGCCTCATACATTAGTAAATATTCATCTTCTTCCTGTTCCCCTCAGGAATTCTAACTCAGCATAAGATAAATGCCTTTACCCAGTGTGTCCTAGGCAGGCCTCAGTAATGTATTAGTAAGCAAGGCAGACCTAGCTCTTGAAACAGATTTTGAATGAGGAGGTTATTAGGAAGGGAGAATTTGAGAAAGGAATTAAACTTCTGAAGGGGAAGTGAGGATGAAGTCATGTAGGATAAAGTGTTTCAGATTTGAAATACGAGCATGGTTCTGTCATTGGAGGGAAGTACAGATGTAGGAACAAGTTAAAGTTTGCAGAAAAGGCCTTGAGGTTGGAGGGAGTATGGCACAGTCCCTGAGAGAAAGAAAAAAAAAAAAAAAGAAAAGACAAGGAAGGACGTGAGGCTAGAGTGGAGGCCAGCACAGTTCCCTCCTTCCACAGTGGGTTCCAGGGACTGAAATCAGATTGTCAGGCTTGCTCAGTAAGCGCAAATGCTACCTGACAACAGTCTCCTAGATGCTTATAAGTATGAGAGGTAAAAGTTAAGAGTGCCATGGTGAGTTAGTACTTCATCAAATACTTCAGAGAAAGGAGGATGACAACTCTGATATCGTGTAACTGATTTCTATTTAATTCTGATGGTCATCAAGATGGTAAAATATATTTCTTGTGTTCCACCTCAGTGATCAAGCATATTGATGAATAATTAGTCTTTTCTTGAACAACAGACTAAATATGAAACCACCTTTAGATCCTGGGGCTAAATCAGCTCTTTTTATAGCATAAGTCTTGAGACATCTTTCAAAGGAATCATCCCAAAGGGCTACCACGCCATCTTTTCCTCCAGTTACAAAGCCCTACGAAAGCAAAGGATCCAGTTAGTAAAGACCAAAACACGTCAAAACTAATTAGCTGCTTTATATTGAAAACCTATAGAGAAAAGAGTGTAGTCAAAAGTCTTCTGCCTAACAGGGATTCAGTATAAGGGATCAAGTTTAACAGTATGAGCCTCTATCACAGTTTCCAAACATCAACACAGAATCGATAGTGATGCTAGAATACCGAAAGTCCAGTTTCTATAGTGGGGTGGTGAGTGACACCTGGCACTACCATATTTTCAGCAGTCACACACATTCTTTAAAGCCTCCTACTTGACCTTGGAAAGAAGGAACAGCCACAGCACTAAATAGGCTGTAATTATACAGACAGCACTTAGCATAATGTTGACACATAGCAGGGCTTAAGAGAGTAAGCTTTTAGTTTCCTTTCCTTTATAACAATTTGTGTGTGTGAATGAGAGAGAGGAGAAGGAGAGGAGAGGGAGGGAGGGAAGAAAGAGGGAAAGAAGGAGAAAGGGAGGAGTGGGGAGGGAGAAAGGGAAGGGGAGGGAGGGGAGGGAAGGGAAGAAAGAGGGAAGGAAGGAGAGAGGAGGAGAGGGAGGGAGAAATAGGGAGGGAGAAAGAAAAGAGGGAAAGAGAAGAAGAAGAAGAGGAAGAAGAAGAAGAGGAAGAGGAAGAAGAAGAGGAAGAAGAGAGAGAGAGAAAGAGAGAGAGAGAGAGGATGAGAATGTGTAAGTGTTTCTGTAAGGTGAGAGGACGACTCTTCTTCCACTGTGTTTCAGGGGCTGAACTCAGCTTGCCAGGCCTGTGAAGCCAGTATCATACATGCTGAGCCATCTCACCAGCCTTTTCTTCCCCCTTCTCTTTCTTTTCCTTTCTTCTTTCTCTTCTTTCTCTTTCTTTTCATTTGTTTGTTTGTTTGTTTTTATTTTAGACAGGGTCTTGTGTAGTTCAGGCTAGCTTTGAGCTATCTGTGCATCCAAGTATGACCTTGTACTTATGATCCTCCTCCTTCCACCTTCTGAGTGCTGGGGTTACGGGATGTGCTACCATGCAGTTTAAAGTGTGTTTTTAAGCAGCATACCTATTTCATATCATATTTAGGGATTTGAAAAGAAAGGACAAAATAGACCACGGTTGGGTAGCCCAGCCAAGTAGAAAGTAGTGTTCCTTCCACTATAGCTGTATTTAATTTAAAATGTCCATGGGTTACTTACTTTCTCCAATGCATGCATACTGAACACAGGCCCATCATGGGCTTTAACTGTCTTAACAAGAAAGACATCTCTCCAGATGCACACATCTCCTGTGGATGTTCCAGAAAAAGCCATCTCTTCAGTCCATCCGTACACTGCACACATCATTGTGTCGTTTTTCCCCAGAGTGCCTACGTAGCCTTTTCTTCCAATTAATCCTCCCCCTGGGTCATAAAAAAAAAAAATGTAAAAGTATTGCTTTCAAAATGTCCACAGTTACAAAGAACGGTTTTATTCCTACTGATGTGTGATAGAAAGAGATATAATTAAAAAGAAAATTATAAATCTATCAATCAACTTGGGGAATACTTTATATCATGGATCTTGGGCTATATCTTTTTATTTATTTATTTTTTTTATTTTTATTTTATTTTTATTTTTTTTATTTTTTTTTGGTTTTTCAAGACAGGGTTTCTCTGTGTAGCCCTGGCTGTCCTGGAACTCACTCTGTAGACCAGGCTGGCCTCGAACTCAGAAATCCGCCTGCCTCTGTCTCCCAAGTGCTGGGATTAAAGGCGTGCGCCACTACTGCCCGGCACGGGCTATATCTTTTTAGATAAATAACATAAAAAACTAAGTTTTAGTCAGTTGTTAGAATTTTTAATAGTACTTGTGAAAATTTTTTTTATACACTCCAGATTTTATTACCCCCACCCCGTCCACCCTCTGATGGTTCCACATCCCATACCTCCTTCCCACACCCCTGTCTCCATGAGGATGTCCCTACCCCCTACCCCAAAGACCAATATAGGCCCACACCAACAGCCTGTGTGCCTCCAGGAGGTCTGCAGTAATCAAAGACACAGGTGAGAATATCGCCCAAATACCTATCCCAGCTAATGCAGGACCCACCTCCACCACTGCCACCGCCCACCCCAGCTCCACCCTTCTTCCAGCTCCTACCTGGCCCAGACCAATAGCCAGATACCCACCCACAGGCCACAGCCTACTTGCCTTCTAGGAGGTCACCAAAGATATAGAGTCCAGCTGACAGGGGCCCACTCACCCAGCTCCACCTTCTTATTGGTCTGCTTCTCCATCCAGGCCATATTAGCTGGCCTCATATACCCACAGCCTGTCTGCCTCCCAGGAGGCTGAAAGTAACCAGGGACACAGAAAGCCTGATCTAATCAGAGACACAAGAGGCCCACCCTAACCAGAGACAGCAATGCTTGCTTCCAAGGAGACCAATTCTACCTGCCTCCAAGGAGGCCAGCTCTAGTTAGAAACACCCAGGCCAGTTAACACCAGAGATAACCAGATGGCCAGAGGCAAGCACAAGATCAATAATCGACAGAACCCAATGCACCATCATAGCAAGTCCTGGATACTCCAACAAGCCTAAAAAGCAAGATAATGACTTAAAAATTTCATCTCATGAAGATGATAGAGGCCTTTAAGGAGGATATAAAGAAATACAGGAAAACACAGGTAAACAAGTAGAAGCCCTTAAAGAGGAAACAAATACCATAGAAAATATGGACACATTGGTCAAAGAAAATATAACTGTAAAAGACTCCTAACCCAAAATATCCAGGAAATTCAAGACACAATGAAAAGACCAAACCTAAGAATAACAAGAATAGAAGAGGTTGAAGAATCCTAGCTCAAAGGACCAGAAAATATCTTCAGTAAAATCATAGAAGAAAACTTCCCTAACTTATAGAAAGAGATGACCATAAATGTACAAGAAGCCTACAGAACACCAAATAGATTAGACCAGAAAAGAAAATCCTCTCATCACATAATAATCAAACGCTAAAGGCACGTAACAAAGAAAGAATATTAAAAGCTGTAAGGGAAAAAGGCCAAGTAACATATAAAGGCAGACTTATCAGAATTATGCCAGACTTCTCAACAGAGACTTTAAATGCCAGAAGATACTGGGCAGATGTCATCTAAGAGAATACAAATTCCAGCCCAGGATACTATATCCAGCAAAGCTCTCCATAGATGGAGAAACTCAACAGAGACACAGCAAAAATAATAGAAGTTATGAATCAACTGGATTTAACAGGTATCTATAGAACATTTCACCCCAAAACAAGAGAATACACCTTCTTCTCAGCACCTCATGGAACCCTCTCTAAAACTGACCATATAATCAAACATAAAACAAGCCTTAACAGATACAAGAAGATGAAATAATCCTATGCATTCAATCAGGTCACCACGGACTAAGGCTAGACTTCAATAACAACAAAAACAACATCATGGAAACTAAACAACTCTCTGCTCAAGGATAACTTGGTCAGGGGAGAAATAAAGAAAGAAATCAGGGACTTTATAAAATTCAACGAAAATGAAGGCATATCATACCCAAACTTATGGAACATAATGAAAGCCATGTTAAGAGGAAAATTCATAGCACTAAGTGCCTTCATAAATTTGAGAGATCCTATAGAAGCAATTTAACAATACACCTGAAAGCTCTAGAACAGAAAGAAGCAAAGGAACCCAAAAGGAACAGATAGCAGGAAAGAGTCAAACTCAGAGCTGAAATCATCAATGTAATATATTATATAAACAAACTCAAAGAAAAAGCCACCTGATCGTCTCATTAGATGCTGAAAAAGCCTTTGACAAAATACAATGCCCCTTCATGTTGGAGAGAGCAGGAATTCATGGTACATACCTAAACATAATAAAAGCAATATATAGCAAAGCAACAGCCAACATCAAATTAAATGAAGAGAAACTAGATGCAATCCCACTAAAATCCGGGACAAGGTTGCCCACTCTCTCCATATCTATTCAATATAGTGCTCGAGATTCTAGGCAGAGCAATTAGACAACAAAAGAAGATCAAGGGGATACACATTGGAAAGGAAGAAGTCAAAGCATCATTATTTGCAAATGATATGATAGCATATATGTATATATAAGCAACCCCCAAAATTCCACCAGAGAACTCCTACAGCTGATAAGTAACTTCAGCAAAGTGGCAGAATATAAAATTAATTCAAACAAATCAGTAGTCTTCCTTTATACAAATGATAAACAGGCTGGAAAAGAAATTAGGGAAACAACACCCTTCACAATAGTCACAAATTGTATAAAATATCTTGGTGTAAACTCTTATCAAGCAAGTGAAAAATCTATATGACAAGAACTACAAATGGCCAACCAGTGAGTGGTCTAACCTGGGATCCTTCTTATGGGAGGGCACCAAGGCCTGGCACTATTACTGATGCTATGATGTGCTTACAGTCGGGAGCCTGGCATGGCTGACCCTTGACTAAGGCCCTATCAGCAGCTGACTGAAGCAGATACTGAGACAGAAGCAGATACTAACACCCAAGCATTGAACTGAAGTCGGGGACTCCTATGATTGAATTAGGGGATGGACTGAAGAAGCTGAAGGGAGAGAGAGACCTCATAGGAAGACCAGAAGTCTCAACTTGGACCCCTGGGAGCTACCAGAGACTGAGCCACCAACCAGGAACAAAGAGGTCTGCCTGGTCAGGCCTTAGTGGGAGAAGATACACTTAATCCTCAAGAGACTTGATACCCCAGGGAAGGGGAAGGTTTGGTGTAGGGGGAAGCACCCTCTTGGAGGCAAGGGGGAGGAGGAATGGGATAAGGAATTGTGGGAGGGGTCAACAATGGGAATGTAAACAAATAAAATAATAAAAATTGGGGGAAAAAGACCAATACAATGACCACTTATATATCTGCTATAAAAAATACACAAAAACTGATAGATCATACCCATCCTTCTACAATCTGCTGACTTCCTCAAGATATTGTCAGAGTTATATACATGTTGATGTATACTTCTAGAAATCTAATTTTTAGAATTCTATTATTTCTTTATATAAACAACCTATAGTTACTAATTTTCCCATTACTGAGTTTTAAAATTACTTGTAAGTTTTTGTTATTAAGAGTGCCTTCCTTTAAACAGGTTTATAAGGGCTTCTCTGCAAGTGTACAGGTTTCTCAGGACATGACCAGAAGCTGTTCTAAGGTACGGTATGAACGGGACAGTGTACAAATAAAATACACATCAATACTTCTTTCCATCAATTCTCCAAAGTTAATATAGCAGCTTATACATCTGCTAACAGTGAGAACAGCCCTGGTTTACCACTGGTGCTATCTTACTAGGAATGTGAAATACTAACTGAATTTTACTGCAGTTTTAATTTAAATCCATTAGTGTTGGTGAGTTTGATCAATTTTCACATCATCTTGTCCATTCATCATTTATTGATATCATCTGCACATTTTTCCAATGGAACTCATCCATTCATTTTTTACTCAAGAAACACATGCCACACACTAGTCATGGCACAGAGAACAGAGCTAAGGGCAAAACAATGACAAGGCTCTGCTTCCGTGGAGCCCCATTGTGGGAGACATTAAGTAAATATAAAACCAAGTAAAATAGTGTTATATTAGTGATGATTGAGGCTTTAAAAAAAAAATACAAGCCTAAAAAGGAAACAGGAAGTTGGAGGAGTCCATTTTAAGGAGCGTGGGCCACACTGTATACTTATTACACAAGGCCATGTCACTACTGCCCTTAAAGTTTCAGTGGCTCTCTGCCTGTAACACTTCATGGAGTAGAATTCAAAAACGCAGGGAAAGATTGATAATTCATAACTTGGAATTCCTAAAGTCTAGACCTCAGATAGAGTGGCATGAGAATCCATTTTTGCCTCATCCTTAAGGTTTTTTTATTTCCTTCCAAAAAGCCTAAAACTATGCATGTAAGGGGTTAGGTGATACTTAGTTTAAGAAAATAGGTAATAACATTCACTTGACTAATGAACTCTGTGGATCTGACCTCTGAAAATGGAAAATTTTCAGGAAGACTGAAAATACACACCAAACCTTAACATTTATCCATTTTTGGTTCAGTTTCAAGGCTATCAGATATCTAGAAAAACTGAAGGAAAAATGTTACTAAATTGAAGTGTGTGTATTGTGTGTGTGTGTGTGTGTGTGTGTGTGTGTGTGTGTGTGTGTGGTTTTTAGAGACAGAGTTTCTCTGTGTAACAGCTCTAGCTATCCTGGACTAGCTTTGTAGACCAAGCTGACCTTGAACTCCCAAAGACCCGCCTGCCTTTGCCTCCTGAGTGTTGGGATTAAAGGTGGGCACCTTGCCACAACTACCCAGCTCAAATGCACATTTTTTTAAAAGTATGTACTTCTCATGTTCTTTTTCTTCTTTTCTTCTTCTCCTCTTCCTTCCTTTTCTCCTTCTTCTTCTTCCCCTTCCTCTTCTTCCTCTCCTTTTTAGCTGAAGGGAGTTTCAAGTTTCTGTTTTGTTTTTTACCTGCATGTAAGCAACTACCTGTATGCACCTCATGCATGCAGTGCCCACCAAGTCCAGTAGAGACCATTGGATTCCCTACCAGTGAGTGGCCATATGGTACCTGGAATTAAACTTGGGTCCTTGGAAAGCAGGGGCTAGCTATCAATCAAGAGCCATCTCTCCAGCAGCCTAGAATTTACTTTCTTTAAATCTCTTATTTCAAACAAATATATAGGTGTAGTGTTTCTGTACAGCCCTTTATCCAGTTTCCCTTAATGTTAACATCTTAACAACACTATTCCTTTATCAAGACTAAGACACCAACATCATTTACATAGGGCTCTTAATTGAACCTTAGGCCTCATTCAGATTTCAGTTTTTCTAAGAATTTTCCTTGTCTATCCCAAGATCCAGTCCAGCATACTACATTGCACTTAACTAAATTATTTTAAAAGTAATGCTTTCTACATTTTCAAAGGAGTAAAAAGAAACATTTCCTTACCTGCTCTACGCCAAAATTTCATGTGTTTAATGCCAGCTGTAATTAGTTTATCAGGCACATAGGGGTTCATTTTCACGACAAAAATCTTATCTTTACTGCCTCTGAAACAAACCAAAATGTCTGAGCTCTGCAGATAATCCATCCTAGAACAACTCACATCCTATCAGGAGTCATCTACCTACTGGATAATTGTTTCCTGCTGGTATCTGACATTCAGGCTGTGAAATCATTTATTTGTACATTTGTCACTATTTAAATATGCTAACTCTGCTCAGAAGATTCTCCAGACAGTAGAAACAGTGAAAACAGAACTTCCGTTAGATAGTACCCATGAGCCCCGCTGGATTGTGAACAGGGAATGCTGTGTGTGGGATGCTGTGTGTGACAAGATAAAATTTTTGAAATAGTAATTCATTACAATTTAATATATCCTTCAATATTCCTTTTATTATAGTTATTTCAGGGGAGAAGTTTTCAGGGGAGAAGTATCCATGCCACATTCTGAGTGTCAGACATGGGGACAACCTGCAGGAATCACTGTTCTCCTTCTTCCACATTGGCCCTGGTAATGGAGCTAAGGTTACACTTTGGTGCCTCTGCCCACTGAGCCATCTTACCAGAACCTCAAAGTTCCTTTGAAACTATTGTTTGAAACTCAGACATCATCTATATATTCCATAAAAAGCATTCATATTTTTAAGTACTTTAACATCTCAATTTGAGGGAATAACAAACTTAAAATGTAGTCTCTGGCACTGCTAACTACTTCTCCCTTCAAAGCACTGTTAATATTTTATTATATAATAAATCATGCTCATTTTAGAAAACTATAGAAATGAGGAAAATATTAGAAAAACATACATATATACATATACACACACATATGTGTGTATTTTTTCAATCACATGTGTGAGCATTTGACCATGCTTCCCAGTTGGTATATAACAGCTTTTAATGGAAGTCATTCTTTGAGAACGGCAAATTGAAATAGTAATTTCCAATGTCCTACTATAGGCAAATTAAAAAATAGGTTCACAAGGGCTAAACCTACAAAAAAATAATAAAATCATGTATCTTTTAGTTTGATTATATTTACTTAATGGTAATAGAAGCTGATAATTAAAAAAAAAAACACCTCACATACAAACTTGACTTCAAACAATGAAGTATCTGTACATGGTAACACTAGTGTTTTGCCAACACGGTAAGTGTTCTCCCTACCTTGCCACTGAAAGTTTCTCCCCTTTCTTCCAGTCCCACAATACAATGGTGTGGCTGTCATCTATTCCAACTGAAGCCAGGCGTTTCCCATCAGCTGTGACAACCAAAAAGATGAGATTCTGATTTAATTTCATTAAGTCAAAGCCAACCATTGGACTTAGCACAGGGTCCCCAATGAAGGAGTTAGAGAAAGGAATTGAAGGAGCTGAAGGGTACTGTGACCCAATAGGAAGAACAACAATATCAACCAACCAGACTCCCCACCCCCACCCCCACCCCCAGAGCTCCCAGGGACTAAACCACCAACCAAAGAGTACACATGGAGGGACCCATGGCTCCAGCCCCATATGTAGCAGAGGATGGCCTTGTCAGACATCAATGGGAGGAGAGGCCCTTGGTCCTGTGAAGACTTGATGTCTCAGTGTAAGGGAATGCCAGGGCAGTGAGGTGGAAGTCGGTGGGTGGGAGGGGGAGCATCCTCACAGAAGCAGGGGGATGGGAGAGGGGCGTTCTGGAGGGGAAACCGGGAAAGGAGATAATGTTTAAAATGTAAATAAAGAAAATATCCAATTAAAAAAAATCATCTACTGTGTTTTCTAGAGCCATATGCTCTCATTTGAATAGGACCTCCACCTCAAGTCTCTATTTGCATGCTGGATGCTTGGCCCCAGTGTGATATAAACTGGCAGATTAGTTAAGTGATGGACCTGGTGTAAGGGGATTAAAGTGTTGGGTGCTCTGCCCTCAGAAAGGTATAATGCTGGAAGGGGTGGGGTTGTCCCTAAAGCTGTAGCCTGGCTGTGGAATCCATTCCCCAACAGGGCTGCCTTGTCTGGATGTAGTGGGAGAGGATGCACCTAATCCTGCAGAGACTAGATATGCCAGGGTGGGGAATATGGGGGGAGGCACCTTCTCCGAGGAGAAGGGGAGGGGGATAGAAGGAGGGACTGGGGGGAATTGGGAGGGGCTAGTGTTTGGGATGTAAATAAATAAAAAGAAAGGTATAATGTTCTCTCAGGAAGCGTTAGCTCTATTGTAATGACTGTTATAATAAAAACAAGTTAGACCCCTAAATCTCTCTGGCTTCCTGTCTCACATGTCTCTTCCATTTGCACTTACTCCTGACATGACGCTGTCTGTCACAATGTGACACTTTTAGTTTCCATAACTGTGAGTTAACCAGGTGTCTGTTTTTATTGGTACCCACCTTAAGGTGTTATTTATAGCAACAGAAACTAGGCTAATATGCTAGAGCACTATATTGAAAACTTTAAAAAGTAATGATAAATGTTAGGCAATATACATCCATCCACGAAAAGAACCAGAATTTAGAAGAATGAGGATACTAGTTTCTTTAACTTAAATTTTAGTGTGTGTATGTGTGCTCGTATGCAAGTCGGAGGACACTCTATGAAGTTGGTTCTCTCCATCTACCTTTATATGTACTCCAGGGATTGAACTCAAGTTGTCAGGTTCATGAAACAAGTGATTTTTTTGTTTTTGTTTTTCGAGACAGGGTTTCTCTGGGTAGCCCTGGCTGTCCTGGAACTCACTCTGTAGACCAGGCTGGCCTCGAACTCAGAAATCCGCCTGCCTCTGCCTCCCAAGTGCTGGGATTAAAGGCATGCACCACCACTGGCCAGCCAAAGGAAGTGATTTTATCCACAGAGCCATCTTCCAAGTTGGGACTTCTAATGGGTTTTTGAATCATTATCACACTTGACTTAAGTTACTTTATGTATCCAGTAGATTGAGAAGAAGGAAGGAGGGGATGGTAAATGTATAAAATGATGGATATCCTAAATATCCTGTGTGGTGAGTGTTACTTAATGCATGTTTTGTATTACAACATCACACTAGGGCCTAGGGGATAGCTCAGTGACAGAGCACTTGTTTGGCATATGCAGAGCCTTGCCATCCACTGCTAGCACCACACACATAAATCACCCTATACCCCATCAATATAAATAATAGTTCAATTAAAATAAACCCCAAATCTGTATTAATTAAATGAGAAAAGCAAGGAAGGAATGGGAAATGGATCTATTTCAACTAAATTCACTGTAAGAACTTAACTGTGACATAAAAACTCAGTGACTAAAGTTCATCAAAAGGAAATGCATGTATGTTACAACATGCTATCACTAGCATGGCTGCTTTTAGTGAAGACCAAGTTTCAGTTGTCACTGTTAGCAAACAAGTAACGACAATATTAAATATTGAACCCAATGACTACTGTGACAGTGACAGAAGCACATATGTCTACAGGTCATAAGGGTCACAGTGCGAGAGAACCTTTTCCACTCTGCCTCACTTTCATAACCTTAGTCAGTTGCTCAGTGCTATCACTGATGGTTTTATTGTTGACCCCTGCAGTCTGCTTTACATTTTCTTGTTTCTTGATTATTAGTACTTTTGATGTGATTTGATTATATGTGTATATATGCTTTCCCTCAAATCTCATTTATGAATAACTGACTTTGGTTAGGACAGCAAAACCACTAATTCATGACATACACATCTTCAATAATGACATTTTCTCCCAATCCACACAGCAGCTTTTACTGCAGTTATATCTGCAGCTGCTAAACTGACAGCATGAACTGAAATTGTAAGATCCACTAAAACTGCTACTTAATATAGACACCTAGAAAGCATTCTTATTCACCCTAAACATTTTCAAAGTTTACTTCGAAGCTATAGAAGATCAATATCAAAGTTTATTAAAAGGGAAGGTACATATTACAGGAGCACCTGTGATAGTTTTAGTTTTTTTGCAGAAAACCATTTTTATGCTGATATTATTATGGACATTTAAAAAAGACTTTATGGCTACAGTCATTACACTGTAATTATAAACAAGCCAGAAAAACAAGTGTCATCATTATGTTTGATTACAACAGTATTCACACTTGATAAAAACTATGAAGCAATAGCTAAATGGCAGGCTTAGCTAACAGTGATTTAAATATTATATTCCCTCTGTATTTTTTTCATTCTTACTGAGACAGAGAGCCTTACCTGAGAAATCAACAGCACAGATGCCATATTGGTGGTAGCCCTTTAGTATAGACAATGGTTTAATGGTTTCTGTGTCCCATACATGAATGGAGGGATCTCTACCTACCTGATAAAGATATAATTATAAAAGCCATTGTAAACAATTATTTTTATATCTGTTAAAAGGAAACCAAAATACTTATATAATCTTTATTTGTTACAGAAACTTATCAAGTTAAAAACAAAAAGCATGTAATAAACATGGTATTTTTCATTAACATTTCTTCAAACTGTAAGAGGTATAGAAGAGAGCAGAGTGAAGAGAACCAATGAAAAGGATACAAACTTATGAAAAAAAAGGTGTCACCATCTTATTATATATATTTAACATCCATTATTTTGTACTGTCTGAAAATGTGAATTAAGGGGACTCAGGTTATGACTTACTGGTACAAGCACAGGTTTAGTATATATGCAGCCCCGTGTTGAATACCCAGGACAAAACAAAAGCAAATAATAAAGCTAGGCACAGTGTCTCTAGATACATTATAGAACTATATATGACTCCTTCTCTTTCTATAATTCATTAAGAAAGATAATAGATTATTAAGAACCTATTGTTGGCAGTTAATGTTTTGAGTGCTTTGAGTATTATCAAATTTGGATAACTTTTGTAAACTCCTTAGAAAAATAGGACATTTCGAATAAGAACATATGGCCTCATGAGAAAAAATAGCTTTCAAAAAAAGACTTCATGAAACAGATAATACATAATACAGCTGTGAATTCAGAAAGCCTCACAGGAAGAGAAGCAATCAAGATTATCATAGATTAGACTACTGGTATAATCAAAAATTCAGAAAGAATCAAAGTACTAAGCATGGACATGAGACCAAAGTGGACAACAGCACTCTGACATTAATCATTTTTCACATCATTAATAAACTGTTTTTATTGGTGCATATTATCTAAAATAGTGGGGTCATAACATTTTCACATGCGTGTAATACACTTTTGAATACATTCACCCTCCTGGAAGAAACTTCAAATACACCCTTCTACTCCTTACCCTATCCCTTTAACTTGGTGCTATAGTTTAGATCTGAAGGGCCCTCAAATACGTATGTTAGAGTTGATCTCTAGCTCATGGATGTAATCAGGAATGGCAAACCTTTAAGACATAGAGTCTAGTGAGAGGAAACTTGGTCATTTGAGGTATCACTTCAAAGGGAAACTGAGATATGGCCCATTCCTACTCGTCTGCTTCACAGCCAGCACAGCTGAGCAGTTTCCCCACCATGTGTCCCCTAATGTGCCACCTCACCATGGGCCCAAAGGCAACAAGGCCACATGACCACTGAAACTCCTCAAGCTGAGAAGCAAGGAAAATCTGTCCTCTTTGTTTACTTCAGACATTTTGCTATACCAACAGACATGAGACTAACATGTGGTTTATGATGTTCACTTACACATAAGTAATCTACAATTCTCAATTATTGCTCTAGAACTATGTAATTAACTATAAAGATACATATATCATCATTTATATATAAAACAGCTCCTGAAAAAACAATGGTAGAAATCAATTATACTTAATTTTGAAACTTTTTAATATAAATGTATAACAGAAACAGCACTAACTCAGTCAATGACTCATTAAGCCATCCATTTATCCATCCATCCATCCATCCATCCATCCATCCATCCATCCATCCATCCATCCATCCATCTATCCATCCATCCATCCCAACATTACTAGTGATCTTTAGGTTTTACCTTTGACAGTTTTACAGCATGACTCCCGCCTAATCCTCCAGTTTCCTTCATTTTTGTCACTGTTTTCTTTATAAGTTTGTGACCTGTTATTTAAATATAACCCTTCAAGATTCCCCCTTTAAATACCCAGGCCCTTTTTTCTACATTTTTTGCCTGAAACAAGTTTCTTTTCACTTCAATAATTAAATCCACAAAGTCTCCCAAGCCTCTCTGACTTTTTTTATGCATTCAGTCCCTATGTTTTCATTCTGTGTTGATGACTTCAGACATCCCGTTTAGAGTGCTGAAGGATGCTAGGGACTGACACTGGCTGAGAAATGACTGACCTGACAGGTACCCTTCTACAGCCCTTACTGAGTGAGTCTGGCTTATTGAACAACCCTCATAAATCCTTATTTTAAAGATGAGGAAACAGAGCACAGAATTTGACACAGACAATAAATAAAGGCACTTGGATTCAAATACCAAATTCGGTCTGGCTAATAGCACGTAGCACTAAAGAAGCAGGCTTGTGGTACCTCTTTTCAAGGATACAGGCACAGGTTAGTCAGTGTGCTATCACTGTGACAAAGCACCAGAGATAATCAACTTATTTTGACTTGTGGTTTTAAAGCTATCATTCCATGGTTGCTCGTCACATTTGCCTTTGAGTATTAGATATTTTCATAGGTTTGGGTAAAAGAAAACTAAACAAACATTAATAAGTAAATACAATTCTTAAATATAGTAAGAATCTATAGACAATATTTTTCCTCCTTCTTTATGGATATCCATATAGAAAGGTATCCATTACAAAACTTTGATTTTGCAATTGCAAACCTTGTAGGTTGGTACTGCAATTGAAAAATAAAACAGTCATTCTGTGTTGTGTTTTCACAAAGCTTTCTTTTTTTTTCTTCTTTCTTTCTTTCTTTTTCTTTTTGGTTTTTCAAGACAGGGTTTCCCTGTGTAGCTTTGGCTGTCCTGGAATTCACTCTGTAGTCCAGGCTGGCCTTGAATTCAGAAATCCACCTGCCTCTGCCTCCTAAGTGCTGGGATTAAAGGCATGCGCCACCACTGCCCAGCCTCACAAAGCTTTTTGTTAAGTAATTACTTATATTGCTTTAGTGACTCAAACTAAAGAAATAAGGCTTAAGGGCTGGAGAAATGGCTCAACAGTTAAGAGCACTGACTGTTCTGCCAAATGACCCAGGTTTGATTCCCAGTACCCATTCAGTGGCTCACAATCACCTGTAATTCTAGTTCCTGGGTATCTTATACCCTTTTCTAGCCTCCATGGATACTCAATGTACATGGTGCACAGAAATATATGCAGGCAAGACATCTATATACATAAAAATAAAACTCAAAATAAGTTTTTAGAAAGGTTTATTATCTGACTTACTGTCACATGGTCTTTTAAGGGAACTTACCTGGCCTGTTGCCACATAGTCTTTCAAAGGATGAATAGCCAGACACAGAATATCATCATCATGACCCAAGTAAAAACGCTGTGTGTTCTGTTGTCTATTGTATATGACACCCACTGCTGCCACATGGTACACAATTTCACCAATTTGAGTGTAGAAAAGATTACTTCGACAGTCATAACCTCTGTAACTAATGCAGAACACAAATCATGTACAACACATTTTAATCTTTCATCTGATCAATATCTAACACACAGAGAAGTAGGTATCATTCAGAACACTTATTTCCAGTCTTAAGGAAACTGAATAATTAAAAAATTACCAGCTTCTTAGAATCTACATACTGTTATTCTGTAAAGTAAAACCACTTCTTTTTATGCACAATCAGATAAGTAAAGAATATATATTTGTACTCAGTTATTTGTGGAAGTAAATATTATTTATAGTGGAAGGGAAGGACACTTAGGGCAGAGGGGAGAGGAAGAAGAGCGAGAGGAGGGTTTCAAATAGCACTCTGTTATGCACATTGTGGAACCGTGGCTATGTAATACATGTCCTAACAGTAACTGTAAGCACGCAATTAGAATATACAAATCTTCAAAGGGTTAATACAATCCCATCAATGACAACCTTGCTTTGTGCTTGAAGAAGTCCAATTCACACAACACAATGGAACAAAAGTATCATCTGTTTTAACACTAGAAGGAAAATTTTTTTTAAGATTTATTTTACTAGTGTGTGTATATGTGTGTGTGTGTCACATGTGCGTAGGTGCCTTTAGAGGCCACTTGATGGAGGTTTTAGGGATGGAACTTAGATCCCATGGAAGAGCAGCAAACCTTCCTAACCACCGAGTCACCTCTCTGGCCCTGGAAATACTTTTCATAAATAAATTCTTCTCAAATTCTTAGAAAGTATTACCTGTCTGGTGAGAAAATGTGTCCTTACTGAGAGTAGAAACCTGTTGCTGTGAAGCTGAAATGTGAAAACTATACATTACGTGCTCTAAGGGACTCCAGAAACTAGTAACAGTGAGCTGATCATTAAATCCTAAACACTCAGGCAAAGGGTATTAAGTGCAAACTCAAATTCAAACACACAAATCAAACATAGTATTCTATACCCATGAATAAAGTGTAATCGAATGCTATTTCCTGAAGCACGTTCTCGTCGTTTAGAAGTAGCGCTTTTCTGCTTCTCTTTGCATTGGTCTTTAAGTTGAGGTAGATCTTCTTTGTAAACCTTAAAAATATATGTAGAAATATGATTGTGGTAAATATTAATAAATATGCTCACATACTTAATATAACGTTCATATGCTGATAAGAGAACACTTGGAATTTACTGCTCCAAGACCTTTCTGTGCATCTTAAGAAAATATTAAAGGGGAATGTGGTAGTCTACTGTGATAAAATTCTACAGGCAAACAGAATATAGGTTTACTTAGTATATCAAGAATTTAATATAAAAGAATATTTTATGCAAGTGTGCTATGATGTTCAAAGGGGAAAACTGAAAGAGCTATTCAATACTGGAGAACTTAAAGCTATAAAAATTCACAATAGATAAAAGTAGCAGAAATCAAGACAAAGAAACTGGACTTTGGAGGACAACATCATAGGTTAGTAGGACATTACCTGCCGGTGGTAAGTAAGCTGTGTCTCTTGCTCAATCTCAGAATCCAGTTCGGGAACATCAGACAGATCTGAATCTGATTCATCGCTGTTGGACTCAGCCAGACTTTCTGTAAACATTTTAAAAAACAAAATATCATTTTTTAAAAAATTTGCTTTCAAAACAACAGTATAAAATTAGTGATTAAGAGATAACTCTGGGGACTGGAGAGATGACTCAGTGGTTAAGAGCACTGACTGCTCTTCCAGAGGTCCTGAGTTCAATTCCCAGCAACCACATGGTGGCTCACAATCATCAGTAACAGGATCTGATGCCCTCTTCTGGTGTGTCTGAAGACAGCTACAGTGTACTCATATACATAAAATAAATAAAATAAATCTTTAAAAAAAGAGAGATAACTGTCAGCTTGACACAGAAACAAGCCATAAAACAGTCAAATGAAATGACCTATTCAAGTGACATTGATGTCAGTAAAGTGTACTAAAGATTATCTACCCATCCCATCACTGAAACGCAATAGCTCCTTTAAATCCCTTCCCCCAACTGCCTCCCCAAAGGCTGCTACATTAAATGTAAGTGTCTATGCAGATATAATTGAATATAACTTATAGTCAACATGAAAAACAGCTAAAAATACTACATACAACGATGAATTGACATTTTCTTGATTTTTTTAAAGTATATAAAAACCTTGGAACCCATATCTCCAAGATGAAACACTGCTGGTTTTGCTAGCAGAACTATTATTTCACTCATTTGACAAATTAAATTTCCACCCAAATTCTTCGTATAGCATACTCCATGACACCCAACTTTAAACATATATATCTGTTCTAACAGGAAATTTCTGCTAGTAAGAAGCTTTGATGGAAAAATTGATAGTTTGAAGCTATGGATGGGGGAGCTGTTTATGCTTACCTTGGGGTGCTATGTGAAGTGCATCTTTTAATTTTCTTTCAGGAATAAATTTCCACTGAAAGACAGAGTGATCTGCTCCACCAATAGAAATAACCCACTGATAATCATGTGACCATCTGACATTAGTTACGTGAGCTGAATGGCCAATGTATTTTCTAAACTTGGCCCCTGTAACAAAAATATATCTTTAAATATATAAAAGGCAATACACACACACACACACACACACAAACACACACACATCACCTTAAACAACAACTATTTTATCCAAACTATCATAACATCACAACACTGAGTATGATCAGATGGGAAAAAATGATCTTAAAATCAATTAAAAGAACAAATGAATGAACTGAGGGGTTCAAATATTTCCTTTACTTATTTTACAATATGCTTTGATAGGACTACAAAAACTGTGAGGTATAAGTTCCCTATTGCTGAAGACACTATGTACTTTGAGCACAGGACTTGGAAGAATAGAGCTAGATGTGACCCAAAAGCCGCTTCCCTGATGACAAGCTTTCATAATACCAGGAGGTGCTAGAGACACTGCCAAGGGAAGCAAGCTCTGCAGCCCGACCAGCCTGACACCTGGGAACTACAGCAATGATAATCACAGGCAGACAATCCCTAAAGGTGTAATAGTGACACATATTTTGGTGTACACCAACAGCTGTATAACTGGACTCACGGCCGGCTCAGCAGGAGAGGAATCATGACTAGTACTGAAAACCTACCCAACCAGCCATTGCTACCGAGATCACAGATTTCAGAGGAGAATCTACTTTTGCCACTTCCCTCAGCTAGACTCCTAACTGCAGTTTAATTACTTATCCTTACCCCACAGATAAGTGTAGCTCCTAATCCTCATCAAAGATTATTATAGAAAGTCATGACTAGTCAAAATGAGCCCAGTCCCAACTGGTACATCTACAACACAATCCTTACACCTAAGGCTTGGGGAATGTTATAAAAAAAAAAAAAAAACGTAAGAACCCTGGAAGTCTTCTGCAAGACTGAATCTTTTAGATATGATAGGGAAGCTTCACCCATGAATCTCAACTAAATGGCTGCTAAAACAAGACCTGAACAATGACAATACTAGTTGGCATCCCAAAGTAGATGTCAACTAATGGAAAAATAAATGTATAAACTATAACGGACACTTACAGTACAATTAGTTTATGGCAATGAAAAACAAAGAACCAAACTATATGTGCAACAATATAGATGAGTCTTTAAAGAACAGCATTGTACAATGCTTGGTGATTCGCATGTCCTGTGGTAGAAGACTAGAAACAGGTGCGTCACTAGCTAGAAGCACAGCCAGCCTTTACTCACAGACTCAGAATCACTTATATCCTCGGAGTAGGTGACATTTTACAGGGAAGAACTAGCAACACGAAGAGGCTGCAGAATCTTGAACTCATTATCAGTGCAGACGCTCGGTGTCAATGCTAGCTTGGGCTTCTGTGAAAACCCAGTCCTTCAGGTGGACAAGTTCACTATGTACTTGGGTTAAGCTACTCTTGCTGTTCTAATAAACACTGTTACTGAGTTGCACTTTAATGTGTGTGCAGTGTCTTTATTAACAAGTCAGATGATAAATCATTACTGGATATATTAAAATGAATTCAAGACTAATTTTTGGTAAAAATTTCATGACTAAAAAAAAATAAATGTAACAGGATTTTTGAACTTTTGAATTGGCAAAATAAAATCCTTCATCAGTTAGTATATACTCTAAAATATTAACTCATATAGTTTATTTAGATGATGTAGAAACATAGCATCTTTTATGAGAGGATTAGTTAAAATATTAGAAAAAAGATACCTTTTCTTAAACATGGATATCGGAATAATTTTACAACTCCATAGTCATCAGCTGTAACTAAAACCTGGCCAACATAATTTCCATCTACTGAGTTTATATCATTGATATCAGAATACTTGGGCCAAATTCCATTGACTTCAAGGCCTGCAACACATGTCCATGAAGCCCAGTGCATGCCTTTTATTTCTTCTTTGCTTGTTACTTCCTTTCCTCCTAAAAGGAAAAGAGTCTTCAGTTAAATTACTTCACCTGATTCTTTTCACTCAAGTATAAATTTTTATACCTTACACCTAAGTTAGAGAAGAATACATGAACATACAGATAACTGTGGATTACAACAGGCAAAGGGGAGGGGGGAGGGGGAAGGGAAAAGACTGATGTGGGATAGGGGGAGAGGTTGGTGGAGGGTTAACCAGGAAGTGGGATATCATTTGAGATGTAAACAAATGGAATGATTAATTAAAAAAAATTGTAAATGCTATTAACATTAAGAGAGTTTGAACATAATTATCAATTCAGCAGGCCCATTCATATGGAAAACAGAACTGAAACTCATTAAATCATGATATAGATTACTGACACCTGGGTGAGTTATAAGACCACAAAGACGCCTTTCTTCAGAGGTCATTGGGTGCTTGGTTCTGAGGAAGCTAAGGCTGCACTGGAGTAAGTGAGGCCCTTCCTTTTGGCAACTCCTAGCCTGAGCTCTCCTATATGTCCAAGGCCCTCACCTCAGGACGACACTGAGAAGACTGCTCCCTGTATAGCTGCGGCTCCATCAGAGGAGAAGAAAGTGGGAGCAAAGAAGGAATCTAAGGTGTCTATTGATGGCATGGACTTTAGTCTTTTCTGTAATATGTTCAATAAATACCCAAAGAAGGAAGGAAAAAGGAAGGAAGGAACGAAGGAAGGAATGAAGGAAAAAAGGAAGGAAGGAAGAAAAAAGGAATAAAGGGGGGGAGAAAAAAAGGAGGGAGGAGGAAGGGAGGGAAGGAGGCTTGAGAGAGAAAGAGGGGTAGAATAGAAGGAGGGGAGGACAGAGAGGCAGGGAGGAAGGGAGGAAGGGAAGGAAGAAGATGTTGTCTAGGGTACTAAGTTCCAATGTGTAGGATGAGTTCTGAGTGTCCTTTCTGAATTTACAGCACAGTAACTGCTATCACTCATACTGTATTACTCATGGTGTGTTTAAAATCTGCTAAGAAAGATCTTGAATGTTTCTATTTCACATGAAAATTAAAATAATTGTATTAGGTGACAGGTATGCCAATCAGTTTGATTGTGATAATCATTTTATAATGTTCAATATATGTACATTTATAAAAAAAAATCTCAAAAGGCCAGGCATGTGGCACTTGTCTTTAATCCCAGAACTAAATTTAGGCCAGCATGGTCTACATAGCCAGTTCAAGTCTAGCCAGAAAACATAATGAGACCCTATCTCAAATTTTAAAAATATCACATTGTATATATTTTAAACATACAGAACTTTGATGTCAATTACAACTCAATATTCCAGTGGGGAAGAACTCTAAAGATAACTGTCTTATAGAAAAGACCATGGTGCTTGAAATAGCTCAGATTACTCTACCTATAATCAAATACAATTTGCAACTTACTGAAAACGGGACTACTACAGCCATTAAAAGTCTCTATGTACTAGGGAAGTTTACCTGGCATCTTGTAGAGAAGTCGCTTTCCAGTGCCATCATTTGTCTGTAAGTATCTACTGTCTGAAGACCAGTCCAAGTGAGTGATGAAGCTAAGGGAACCAACACATTCACCGACCTTTTTGTAACGCTGAGCAACTCCATAGATGTCAACTGAGCTGTCATTGCAGCCAACAGCAAGGTAAGTGCCATCTGGTGAGTATTTTAGCTCATGGATTGCTTCTTTCCTGTCTTTAATATGTACAACTTCAGTCATATCTCTGTAAAAAGAGAAAAGACCATCTAAGCAAAAGTCACAAAAGAGTTGTTTTAAAATGTCTCCAAACACAGAGGCTCCATTAAGTATGTACAAACTGTGACATATATGTAAGTAAGGTAAGTAGTATCTGCTTAGGAATGATTATTTTGCTGACCAGAAATAAATAGAAAAAAAATGGATAATGCATTATTTGGTGACAGAGCACTTGGCCAGCATGAAGTCCTGGATTTGAACCCCAGCACTGAAAAAACAGGAAACATGCTTCTGCTTCTGAGACTGTCAAACTGGAGCATTCCAAATGACAAGCAAACTCTGAGAGAGTTAAAGAAAATGTCCAAATTCTTTTAATAGTAGTGAACACTTATGTGGCTTTAGTACTAAGGAATCAAACGTGAATTGACCTTGCATGAGAGACAGATATACAACAACGATGATAATATATGCTAACTGATCAAAAAGAGTATGCAAAAGTGCAAGAAAGACTGAAATGCAGACTAAGACCGGATTGAAAGCAGGAAGAAGCCACAGCAGGGTAAATCTGACGTGGGCATAAGGCATGAGGCACTGGCTAAGTCTGAAAGAGGAGAGACAGCTCCTCAGGAGTAAGACACAGTACAAACAAGTACAGAAGCATGTAGTGGGTGGTCTGTCTGAAGAATGGCGGATACTAAGTTGTAGATACAGAATGGCGGACAGCATAATGTGGACATAGAAATCAGTGGGAGGAGCAGAGAACAACAACACTAACAGTAATCTCGTAAGATACAGTGAAGGCGAAGAGAGAGAGGCAGACAGAGTCCAGGTTTGCAGAGTGCAATTTTGGGAATGACTGACAGAAGTGTTCGACAAGCTCAATTAGGCATGCCAGACTGGTTTTGAACCTAGCAATTCGACTGCTTCTGTTTCCTGACTGCTGGGATTGAAGGCATGTGCCACTGCCCAGCCTTTTAATAAATTCCTTAAGCATTTATTAATTACGCAAATAAAAGGTCATAGCCATTTTGTCAAACCATAAAGATACAAACAAGTAAACAACACCCTGCTCAGTATCTTCTCCGAGCCCTGAGGTTGCTTAACAACAAAGGATCGTGACTGAAAACAATTCCATCAGCAGGAGTCAGGATCCCAGACTGTCAATCACAGCTTAGCCAGCACTGTACACAGCATTCTCTTTTTAAATAAAAGATTTCTTTTTTATGTATGTATGTATGTATGTGTATGTGTGTGTGTGTGTGTGTGTGTGTGTGTGCTTGCTTGAAGTTATAGGTACTACATTTGTGCAGGAGCATGCAGAAGACAGAAGGCCAAGTCAAATATGAGTTCTGGGAGCTAAACCCAGTTCCTATGAAAGAACAGTAGCTCTCTTAGTCACTGAGCCATCTCTCCAACCCATTTACTAAGCATTCTTAATGCCCCAAGATATAAGATCTTGAGTTCAATTTTCTAACAAAAGTAGTTTTATAAGCATATTCATTTAATGAAACTATAAAAGAAGAGGAAAAGAAAAGCTAGGCAGTCAAGAGCAGTGAGTACTCTACACACTAACAAAACAAGAAATCACCGTTTCTGCTTCTACTCTAACTGCATACCTCACTCTAAGGACAGTGAATGACCCATCCTTCATTCCAAGGGCAAGATGGATTCCATCTACATTTACAGCAGCACATCGAATGGGCTCTTCCATATTACATCTTGCTATTAAAGCATGGTCTACGAGGCTCCAAATCCTGTACAATTTAATTCGAAAATAAAAATAATTAATGTATACTGTAAAAACAATCTCTATAAGAATATTTCAGTTGAAATAATCTGGTTTAAAGGAAGACATTTGTCTCTATGAAAACAGCAATATTATTCATGATTTAAATGAAACAATATCAGAATTGTTTTGTTTTTAAAATAATACAGCAGGGATGGCGAGATGGTTACAAAGGTAAAAATGCTTACAGCTCAGTCCCCAAGACCCATAATGGAAGGAGAGAAGCAGCTTCCAAAGCTGCCCCGACTTTTGTATGTGTCATGGCCTTCATAAGCCCACGTTCCCACTCTCACATACAAAGGTAGGAATATAAAAACATACAGACATCATTATGACTCAATTGTTAATCTGAAATAGGTTAGTAATCTCTACCATAATCAAAAAAAGAGCTATCTCCTTAAATTATGTATGTAAGACTGGGCACAGTATTATATGCCTTTAATCCCAGCATTGAGAGACAGAGGCAGGCAGATCTCTTGAGTTGGTGGCCAGACAAAACAAGTTTCAGCTCAGCCAGAGTTATATAGTGAGAACCTATCTCAAAAAAAAAAAAAAAAAAAGTATATATGTAGGCTTTCAAATAGAGTTCTTAAATATTCAAATTCAGAAACTATTCCAGACTATAATATTAAAAATTAGTAAGATAACTAGAAAAGACCTATCATTTGAAAAACAAGGATTATGATTTCAAATAACTTAAAGAAAAATACTAATGGAAGATCTAACATATTCAAATAAGTTATAATAAAACTTCATATAAAAACTTGTGAAGTACTTAGAAAGCTGTCTCAGCAGTTAGAAGAGAGTATGGGTCTTTCAGAGGAGCTAAGTTAAGGTCCCAATACCCACACAGGTAGCTTAAACCAGCTGTAACTGCAGCTCCAAGGGATCCAATACCCTCTTCTCACCTTCAATGAATACTTAATACACATGTAGCATACACACACACACACACACATATAAATAATAAAATAAACTGTCACCATGTTAATACAATGATGAAATTCAGGGACTATACCAGAAATATGTAGGGACATTTATCTACATATATTATAAAACAAAAGCTATAATTTAATAAACAAGCATCTATTTCAAGAGGTTGGAAAAAGATCAACGAAGAGAAATAGATTTTTTTTACAATGATCTTATAGGTGTTATCTTTTCAAAAAGTTGAAACTGTTTTATAGAAAAATAATATTTGTATACTAATTTTATATTCTTTTATATCCAAGATATTTTCTAATTCTTTTAAATGTATTTTTTATTTGTGTGTATGTGTTTGAGCTCATGCACACACGTATCAGAGGAAGCCAAGAGACACCTTCAGGTAGAGTTAGTTGTGAGCTGCCCACTGTGGCTGCTGGAAACTAAATTCTCGGTCCACTGAAAGAACAGCAAGCATTCCTAACCACTGAGCTATCTCCCCAGTTCCTTTAATTCCATGAATTTATTTGCATTTTCTTTGGATGCATCTACATATACAGTCATAATACCTACATATAAAAGTTTTTTCTAATCACTTTACACTCTCAAGTTCCTGTCCAATCACCTCTATTTGGCCATTCCGTGCTAATGCATCCTGCCTTTCCTGACTACAGAGTTTTAATGCTGCAATCTTAACTGCTGCATTTGCTGAAGATTTCTTGTTCTGTACCTCAAATGTCAGCAAACACATCCTCTGGGACAAATCCTGCGACAAAAACATAGCTGTATGTTTTTTTACAGAATGAGAACTAAGGATGAATTTTATAAATTTTAATTGCTGAAAACCATAAAAGAATAGAATTTTAAAACACAATATACAAGGTTCAAACTTTATGTCTATAAATAGAGTTTTATAGGAGCACAGACATACTCATTTGTTTACACATTGCCTACAGCTTACATATATCACTGAGGTAGATTTAGAACAAATTTTACATTTATTTAGTTGTGTGTTTGTGTACGAATGCCTGAGCACAATGGCAGGTCAGAGGCATTCACAATACATTTAAGGTGTACAATCACACATACACTCTTAGTTTGAAAGTATTAGTTCTAATGGTCTGAATTTGAGATTTCATGGTACCTTATTTTGTTTACCTAAGAAATGATTTACTTACCTGACTGAACGATCATCACTTCCAGTCACAGCCAAAGGCTTAGTAGGGTGAACAGCAAGTGCCCAAAGTTCACCTTCACAATGCCCTTGCATAATTAGGAAAGGTTTATTTCTTTCATGTACAACAATTTCAAAAATTTCACTGTCCTGTGTCCCCACTAAAATGTGGTCACCTCGCCAACAAACACTCCTCACAGATAAACCTAGTAAAAAAGACATTAGTTCTAATATTGTACTTAACATCAGTTCTACAAAAATAAAGTACACACTTAATTGGAAATTAATTTTTGATCTTTTATATCTTGATTGTAACAGAGTACAAAAGTCTGAATATACATTCCTATTGTCTTCAATTGTTTGTATTTTTTACCATATGGAACAATAGATTTCTTCTTTCGTATACATAATTTCTACCCATTGCTTACACTTTTCCCTTCTCCTTTGCGAGACAACCCTAAGAGTCAGACTGTGCTGTAGCCAAGGTCTCACAAGCACTTACAATGGTGCGTGTTCAGGACCTGTCTTTAAAGACATGCATTTTCTGCTTTTTTTTTTTCCATAATAACCTGACTTCTCACTGTATTTCATTTCTTAAGTCTGTTCATCATTATAGTTAAGGAAAGAGAATACACTTTTACTTTATCTGCATTTTTCACAGTTCCTGTTGACCCTTATGAGAAAACATTACCATTTTTTAAAATTTATACAACAGTGCCAATATAAAGACACCATATCGTAAAAATGAGTAACATTATTTTATAAGCTTCAAAATAATGCTCATCAAAAACTAATGAAAACAGAGTACCAACTGACATCTAAAAGCTTATCATATACTGAATTTTCTAAATAATTCATGTGTATTAATTTATCTAATAGTAGGAGATAATTATAGTGATCTTAGTTTACTGATAAAGCTAAACAATTAGACCAGAGTTACATCTCTCTATAGTAACACAAATATAATTTAAATATATCACAAGTAAATATGATCTAAATGTGTTACTTCCAAAATTAGACTTATAATTCAATGATATTAGTGACCAATAATTACTAATATCTTATACTGAAAACCTATTTTATTATTCTATCTTTAAATCCCCTAAATAGTTTGCTGAAATAGTAAGTTTTGAATAAAGGAAAAATGACTTAAATCATCATTAACAAAAGTTTACCAATTTCCAATATATTTTATTTGCATGACTATTTGGCAAATAGTTCTATTTAGCATTGTAACGGTAAAATATTTTCAAAATCCACAGTTTAAAATAGTAAATTGCTATTAAATGTTTCTGTAGATTTTATTATAATAGGCATTAGACACACAAAAGGATCTTTGTCATAACAGCACAAACTTTATCAGCAGAAGTCCTCCAGATGGAACGTATAGAAAACATGTGTGCACTAAGAGGCAACCATTGGCTTATTTACAATTTGCTTAGCATAACTCATTCATGTTATTATTACCTTTGTATCCCTGTTCTGTTTCCCTGAGATCAATCACAGTAATTGGTTTAAAAGTTAAGTCCCAAAGACGAATACAGCCATCTCTGCCACCAGTAGCAAAGCCTTCTTCACAAGCATTCATACTAAAAATTCCTGCCTAGGTGAAGACAGAAAATGACTTAAAAACATGAACTTCTTAAGAACATCAACTAAATAAAGGTAAAAATCTGCACAGAATATTTTCTTATGAAATATAAATAAATAAATAAATAAGCAAACTAAAAAACACACCAAAAATCTAAAATATATCATTAGAAAGTTAATATATAATTGAAGTAGTATTTAATAATATGTACATACCACAAAAGAAAATTAAATATTATACTGTATATAAAATTCTAAAAGGCAAAAACTCTAAATGTAGTAAATAAATGCAAAAAATCATAACGCTCATGTGACTTTGAGCTTTAAGACCTTTTCATACATGATACAGAAAATCACAAACCATAAAGGAAAAACTTTTACTTTTTTTTGTGTGTAAGTGCAGTACTAGGTATTGAACACAGGAATCTAAAATGCTAGGCCAGCATTCTATCCCTGAGTCACCTCCCTGGTCCTTAACTCCCATGTATATGAAAAAATATGTATCTCTTATATACACATGAAAAGAAAAAAAACCTCAGTACAACCAACCAAAGAAGAATAAAAGGCAAAAAGGATAATTAATAAAAAAGAAAATTCAAGGAAGTTAGCATTTTTCTTTCAGATAAGCAAAAATTTACAATACTTCACATTCTATATTGAAAAAAGTTATAGAAAAAAATTAGTGTTTTTCTATATTAAAGGATAAAACATGAATTGTCACACATTTTGTGAAAAAAAAAACCTCACTATTTTTGTCTCCAGACATTTTGCATAGAGCAAGTCATTCATAAATAGTTCTTTAGAACATCAGAACTTTCCACTTGAAAATCTCTGCTAACCCCCTACACACTGTTAGAGGAGTGATGATTCAATTGCTTAACAGCTTGAATTTAAAACCACACGAAACTTATAACAATATATTTTTGTGAGTTAATTACATGAAAATCTCATGAATTTAAAAAAAAATCCAGGGGCTAGAGAGATGGCTCAGTGGTTAAGATCACTAGCTGGTCTTCCAGAGGACCTGGATTCAATTCCTATCACCTACATGGAGGCTCACACTGGTGTGTAACTGCAGTTCCAGGGGCTCCTACATCTTCTTCTGAACTCCAAAGGTGCTATGCACATACAGGGTGCACGGATACACATACAAGCAAAAACACCCATCATATGCACATTTAACCAACTAAAAAATTAAATCTCTTCTCCTCTGGCTTAGTGAGTCTATTTTTTTCCTACATGTTCCCAAATGGCCATGGTTACGTTGGCCTTAACAACATTAGCTTTATTTTACTGCAGCTAGTCTAGAAAACTCTATGGCTAAAGTCAACAAGCTTTACTCAGCACTATTCTCAAAAATACACTGTTATAATAACAGTTTTAAGAAGATGATAATTATACTAATTTAATAAATATGTATGAGTCTAATTGCATGGTTCTTAATTGAAATCTAAAAAATAAACCATTAGAATAACATTTTAAAAAAAAAAAAAAAGCTGAACTGACTGGAGATAGGCTATAGTAGATAGCTTGTTTTAAGAAAGTTAAGTGGTAAAAAGCTAAAAGTGTTTAAATTATTCAAATATACTTACAGTATGGGCTCCTTGTATTGTTCGTATAAGATTGATTCCTTTCCAAACATATATATCTCCATTGAGTGCACCAGAATATGTTAATTCATCCCGAGCACAGGCTAGGCACAATATTGTCTGAAGGTCACCTGTTTTACCAAAAACTCCTCGTTTTGGGGTCAGAGCATTTCCACACAAACTCCAGAACTAAAATGTATACATTATAAGCATATTATCAAATAATGCTTATAAAACCAAGTCATATTTTTTTCAATTAATTCAATACCATACTATAGTAGCAGGCTAGAAATTACCTAAGTTGTCTTATGATCAGATAGCATTCAATGCTTATATCCTCATCCTAGGGTTATCAGAGCTGTTTTAGCAGATTAGTCACTAGTTTCAATCTTTGTCTGTAAGAGTAAGGAATCAGAGCTAACATTTTCTTGAAAGCTATTTTTGGTGGGGAGAGGGATGAGAGTGGAGGGCAAAGAAATGGGTGGAGGAGGAATAACTAACATGAAAGATGTCTGAAAAAGCCATATGGAAACATACTATTTTATAAGCTTCCTAAGTGTATGTGTGCATGTATTTTCACATAAAAGAGTTTAAACTGGAGTCACCCTTCACAGGGGATAATACTCCTCCCAGAAGCCAAAGGATGCCAAATAAAAAGCCTGGTGCCAAGCATAATTGTTCTTGAGCTGTTAGTCCGATGTGTCTTAGATATCCCCAAACCAATATAGGCTACTGCCATTTCTTCTGGTTGCCCACAAGAACTTGATCGTAACACTCTATTGCTGAGGGTAGCATACCCTTGGGACACAGGTCACATAGAAATCAGGTTGGTATTAACCAGAAAGTTTTCTCCCTGCTTGTTACCTTTCATGGCATCAGAAAGTGTTACACAGACCTCTGGGAGGGAAAAGCCATCAAACAGTCTTGCCCAGCTGTGAACCCCATGACTATAATAAAGATCAGCATGCCTTGAGTGCAACAACATCATGGATGTTGAAGAGTTAACCAACCACCTTTTGATTTAGGGCTCACCCCTCAAGAGGAAACAAATGCCTAGTGCTGTTAATCTGGCCACACACCTATAACTGGGGAGCTCACAGGACAAGGCCCTGGAATAAGCCTGTTTATATTATTTTGCCAAATGGACACTGTACCAAACTGCCATCTAGATGTGTATCTCCATGCACATAAATTAGTGCAGACATCATCAAGTAAGTATCTTTGTACAGTGATGACAGTAAACACAGACACTATCACTGTGCAGACAATAGGTGTCTGGACTGCTCAAACACAAATGGGACATCTACAACACCCCAAGTCTTGGAACCAATGTAGAAAAGGGGGCGGTGGAGTGTAAGAGCCAGAGGTCAGGGAGGACAGGATGGAAATGGTAACTTCTGGAAATAATAAGGCTGCTGAACTCTTAAACTCACAGCAGCTGTGGCTGCATGCTTAGCTAAGACCTGCAACCAAGCCAGTAAACGTTCTACATGGAGAATGCAGGGACTCAGGAGCCCCTCTTCCTACAGTTTATGGCTTCTAGTGGAGGGAGGGATAGGGTATGGTTTTGTTCTGTCATGGCATGGGTACCAGTAGTTCAACCATGCTTCAGTGGACAGCCTCACACCCCTGATTATATGGGCATCACAAATTGGTCTCATTTGGTTATTTAAAAAAAAAAAAAAAAGACAAGAGTGGGAGTAGTTGGAGTGGAGGGAGATGGATCTGGGAGAGGCGTGGAAGTGAATATGATCAAGATGTGTGTGTATGTGTTATATATATAAATATATATATGAAATTCTCAAAGAATGAATAAAAAGAATCATATTTCAAAAAAACCCTGTGTTTTCAAAAGATCTACATACAATTTAGGCTAAAAGGTTGGGAATGAGTTAGAAATGAAAATGAAGACAATAGCTGGGAATATAGCTCAACGGAAGGTCAATTGCCTGGTATGTACAAGGCCCTGGTTTGAGTCTCCAGTACCACAAAGGTAGTGAAAAAAGCACAAAGCACCATATACTCAGGAAAACAAGCCAAAGGTTATGTCAAATTTGAAGCAAAAGGTTAAGATGGGGGAGAGGACAGAAAGAAAGAGTATATGTTGCTTTCATGGATAGTCTCAACCTGAGTAACAGCTTTGTAAAACTTAAAAATAAGATATGCATTACAAATAATCTATTTATTCTTGGGAGAAGATAAATTCAAGCATGAGTTGTCCTAGTCAGCCTTATTGTTTTATCATACAGAATTCAGTAAGTTTTTACAGTTTGCACAGAGAAAAAATTTAAACATGATAGAGCAGGGATTTATACATGGAATAGTTGTAAATAAAGAAATTGGGTGCCCAAAATATTGTAAGTAAATTAACATGTAATATATTTTTAATATTATATCCTTAAATTTTAAAGTCTGAAGCCTCACAGAACTAAAACTTATGATACTTATCTATTCATATAATTAATGAGTACTTTAATGTGTGAAATTCTATGACTTCTAAACCTAAAAGCAGCATCTATAATTTATATTCACAAGAATAGCTGGCCTTGTCCTTTTGCCCAGTCCCAATCTAATGCTATTATTTTCTGTGGCTCTGTAAATCTCAATCTTGGCCTCCTGTTAGAACTACCTGGGGAGATTTACAATTCCTGAACACTCACTGAGATGAAACGAAATACAGTCTTTGAGGAATAAAATCTAGGTTTGCAAATGCCTTTGAGACTCAGCAGGAGCTAAATCTTCTGTTCTAGAATCCAGATCAGTCCTGTCAAAGACAGAATCTCAGTGAAAATGGAAATATCTCTCCCTTCTCTACATATATATGTGTATTCATACACATATATGAATAAATATGTATATATATATGTATATATATACACACACACACATGGTCTCCAATACAGTGGACTCCAGAAACATGTGGCTTTTGAGTATTTGAAATGTGACTAATGACTGAATAAATGAATTTTAAACTTCACTTTATTTGAGTTTACATTTAAATTCCTGTATGTCCTAGGGGCTACTATACTTGGCAGTTCAAATTTAGATCATCTTTGGGACTTAGTTTTCTCACTAGTATCACTGGCACAAAACTACTACCTTACTAGTCATTGTCACTACCAAAGGAAATGTAATTCATAATTTAGTTTGATCTTAGAAGATGAGCTCCTAAAAAAAATTGAAAATAAAAGTTTTAGCTTCATTTACAATATAAATCATAAGATCTCTTTATAGTTAATTTAGACATTATATTACATAATATATAATTATAATATATAAATTAAACATCATATATGTTTAACACACAGTTGGTAAATTAATATACACACATATACATATATCTCAAGTACTATATCAAGAATTATCTTAGATAAAGACAAAGATCTCTGTCTTCCCAGTGTTTAAAAATATATGCCTAAAGCCTTGGGGAATGAGTGGAGGAGACAAACAGATAAGCCTGTCAGAACACAGATCTTATTCACTAGAAATTAACTGTTTCAGGAGCACCTATGTAAGACAATAGAAGAGAAACAAGTATTTGATGTTTGCACCAGGCCACCAGTGATTTAAAGCTCCCTATAAAAATGCTGTTTGGCTGTTATCTCCTAGAAGCCTGTTCTTTTCTAAAGAGAGACAGAAAAGGAGTGGCTCTAAAAGGCCTCCCCAAAGGTGGGAGGAATGGGAGAAGAAGAGGGGGCTTATAATCAGGATATACTGCATGAGGAAAGAACTTATTTTCAATAAAAAAAATGTAAAAAGAATGAATATCACCACTGACTATAGCCTTCAAGACTTAACTATATAGTAAAACAAAACCTATAGCTTACATAAGCAAATACATAGTAATTTTCAAGGGAAAAGTCCCTTGACCATGAAAAGCATTTGAACAAATGCTGCTAGGAGGATGGTAAGAACTGTCATAGCTTCAAAATGTGAAAAAACAAACAAACCAACCTCAAAGTGGTTAAATGACTCCCAGGGTTAAGTGTCTAGCAATTAGCAGTACTGACTATCTATGTTGCTTCTGTTAGATGATATTATCTCTGCAGATGAAAAACTCTTAGATGTTTGGTTTTCTATTCACAATAGGTTCTACCTCATTGGACTATTTCCTTATGGACATTACTCATCACTTCCCTTTAAAAACGTATACCCTTATAATGTCTCAAATACCTATACAACAAGCACTTGCTAGACAAGACATGAGTAATAAAAAGTTGACATTTTAAAACAAGTCCTGATAGAATTCTGTAATATAGTTAAGTGGCTAATGGTGTAATGAACATGTAGCAACAGTAGTCAAAATTGACTGCTATAGAAGAACCTTCTTGTACCTTGATGTGTTTTACACCACAGCTGACGAGTTTATTTGGCTGGTACAAATCCCAAGAAATATCAAATATCTGTAAACAAATCAGATCAACGGTTAAAATATTTTCAGTATCACTTAAGAATCCTGCCCAAACAATTAAGTGGGCTAAGCCCTTATCTATCAGAAACTACATACAACACTCTCAATAATAATCAAAATCCTACATTTCAAAAATCTTATGAAGAAGAAAATAAGAATGGTAATATGGAATAAAAGCAATTTATTATTTTGGCTAACCTTACAGAGAACTAATAAAGTAAAATTTAACATGTATTTCTTTTTAATTTTTAAAAAATACTTTGACCTAAGAAAATAACATGAATGGATCAACAGAAATATAATATGAGGTTGATGCCAGAGAATTTTTACAGAGGAAAATTCAAAATGGTGCAGCAATACATAATTTTAAATGTACATGAACAACATCATTTTACCTTAACTATAATATAGAGGCAACATACTGTTAAACCAAACTAAACAGACACATAATTTTAAAGTTGATATCTGAACAATTTATGTTTTTATATGTACAATACTTCAAATAGTACAAATTAAGGATCTGTAGTCTTTATCGTATTTTAAAAAATCTGTTTGAAAAAGAAAAAAGTATATTTTTTACTGAAGCAAACAGATAAATTCCAAACTAATGTTGTACACAATGGGTCATATGTTTTAGTCCTATGGTAGATACATAATCTCACATTTTTATTGGATTTTTATTTATGTGCATGTATATGTAGGCACCTTTATCTGCTGAGCCATCTCACCAGGCCACAATCTAAGATTTTATGGGTATTTATAATTGTGCAATTTAAACTGTACTTTAAAAGTTTCATTAATATTTCACATTTAAAGTTCCCCCATCTTAAAGTATACAAACCAATGGTTCTTAGTATGTTCACAGAAATGTTCAACTGTAACTGCACTTGGTTTTAGAAAATTGTTATCACCTAAGAAATGTATTCTACACTTTCCTTCCCACCCTTTCCTCTCTCCTAGAATTGTATGATTTTTCACAAATTGTATAACTTTTATTACCTATGGTTTCCTGACAATGACAAGACACAGAAGACTCTGTGAACTCTGCCAGTTTTTCCTGCTAAGTATTCATTAGAAAGCCGAAAGCAGAATACTCACTCTGTCTGTGTGACCAGGAGCCATAGATAGCATTCTCCCTTTTTTCCAGTCCCAAACACAAACTGCATTCTTTGAATCGAGCCCAACTGAAACCAAGCGCTGGATTTTGTCCAAGAAATTCAGGCGGGAATAAAAAGACAACTCAAATAACTACCAAATTACAAATAGTAAGTACATTCTACTTGTAACATCAAAATATGTGCATTCATATTTCAGACGCCCTTTAAGGCAGACAGATGTGCTCATCCCATTAATATTTGTACATGCATTTAGTTTTTCATACTATTTAAAAAGAAAGACTATCAGTTCTAAGAATATCCAGGAAATATCCTAGTCAAACTCCAGCCAAAAGCTAAAACTTCTAGATGAACTATAAACATGTCTTTTCAAATGCACTATGGTGGTTGTGAATGAAAAATAAAATTAAGAACATAACAAAGGATCCTTGGTGAGACTCCTGGAAGGAGGAAACACTCTGAAATACAGCAGGTAGAGCTTGGTTACCTAGTTCTTTGGGTTCATTTGTTGTTGGTTTGTTGTTTTACTGAAAGCTGAAGAGGATAAGAGAGAAAGCCTAGGGAATCTGCCAAGATAGGCATCGGACCGGAGTCTGACTAAAGGAATAGCCTCCTCAGAATAGGACCATGAGAAGTAATTCCTTCTCAAAGAAAGGGTAATTGTGGGAGAAGAAGAAAACTCTTCATGAACATCTGAAAGCCCAAGCAGCCCTCACACTGTGGTGACCTGAGTTTATCCTGGTTGTGAACCCTCAAGTGGAGAATCCCTTTCAGAGGGTTTCCAAGGTCTGGCGTGTTTTCAAGAAATTTCAGTAGCACGGTACAGGCAGTACAAATCAAATGCAGGGTAATGCAACTTTTACTATATCCTTTAATGAACTTCTACAGGTAGAAATTCAAGTAAGAATAACCTACAGAGTGAAAACAAACTAGACCTTTCAGCACAAACTGAGGGAAATGAGACCAAAAGTGAAAATAAGCAGGTCTCAACAATTAACAAAATACACAGCACTGGGATTAGATAAACAATATAAAATAAGCTTAGCATATGCAAAAAAATAAAATTAAGGTTTCAAAATACATAAGAGCAAAGAGTAGGAAAGTATAAAAAGTATCCAAAGATACACAGAGAAACACAGGACTTCTTGACATGAAAAGTAAATAAGATGAAGCTAAAAACTCCACCAAAGAGTTGAATAAACTAGAAAGAGATGAGAAGACAAAGCTGACATGAGTTAACATGGAAGATGAAATTCTAGCCAAGAACAAACATTACAATCTGAATTTGACTGCAGCTGTGACATACAGAAAACTGTACAAAAATATATGAAGCAAGCATTTTAATGGTGACCAAAGCACTTACCATTCACAAGGATGTGAATTCAAAAGAATATGAATTATAAAAGAGTGGAGAGAAGAAATAAAATAAGTTCTATAACTGACTGAATTTTACTCAGGAGGCAATTTCTACATTGGAGTACATAAAGGTAGACTCCATTAGCCCCCCCCAATAGATTTGGTTTTTGTTCAACTGGTAAAGGCCTGGAGTTCAGAAGCTAAAATGGCTAATATGTAGAGCACAGATAAAGCTGAAGGAAACCTGTCACCAGGTGGGATCTGAGAGCACCATCCACCTGTGTTTAAGGCAATAAACTTAAGACCATGAAAAGAATAATTCCAGAAAAAGAGCAATTAATGGGGAAATGAAGGCAAACAAGTTTGAGAATGTAAGTGATCTCAAATACTCAACAGCTACAATGAAGGTATGTCTGTGAAGCTCATGGTGTTACTAAAGGCCCCAGGATGGTAATATCTTAGTAGAGAACGTAAAACAGTCAGTCACCCCAGAAGAAAAGCTACTATAGGTCTCCACAACTTCCCACTGTCAATGTTTAAAGATTAGCTTTTCACAAAGACTGAGGAATTCACTGACTCATCAGAAAAATGTTCAAATGTTTTAAAGGGGCCTCTATAATAACTCATTTTAAATATTATATAACACATACAATGTCCAGCATCTAATGAAAATTATTAGCAGATGAAGAAACATGAAAATGTGACCAACAGTGAGAGGGTGTCAGTCAACAGAAACAGATCCAGAAATTAGGAAGATGTTAAAATGAGAAGAAATCTGTGGAAATGAATGTGCTGGGCTAAACAATACCAACCATTCAGAGCTCCCAGGGTCTAAACTACTAGCCTGGGAGCACAAAGGGAGGGACTCATGACTCCAGCTGAATATGTAGGGGAGGATGGCCTTTGTCGTTATAGGTGGGAGAGGAAGTCCTTGGTCCTGTGAAGGCTGGATGCCCCACTGTGGGAGAATTCCAGGGCGGAGAGGTAGGAAAGGGAGGGTGGGTGGGGGCACATCCTCACAAGCAGGAGGAGGGGGAATAGGATAGGGGGGTTCTAGGATGGGGGGAAATGGAGAAACGGGATAACATCTGAAATGTAAATAAAATATCCAATTAAAAAAAAAAAAAGGAAAGAAAGTGCTAGTCTGCTACACAAGCATGAAGATCTGAATTTGGTCCCAGCACTTACACAGAGAAAACAAACAAACAGTGTATGGTAGCATACACCTGCTAACCCAGTACCAAGGAGGCAGAGACAGGAATTCCCAGGCTCTCTGGCCAACTAGTCTAGCCAAACCAGTGAGCTTCAGGTTCAATGAAAGACCTTATCTCAAAAAATAAGATATCAGTAGCTATAGCAAAGACTATGCAGGCCTCAGAGCTTAAAGTCCTAACTACTAATGGTATACAAATTTTGTCATTAGGTTGAGCACCATGCTTTACTACATAAGAGACTTTGGGCATTTATGTAAAACCTCTCTTCTTATCCTATTTTGTTATCCATTAAAAGGGGATAATTAAAGTACTTTATAAGGATAATATGAACACTAACATATTACATATAAAGGAGTTAGAAGAGTATCTGCATACGGTTAATGCTGCACAAATGCTTCATATTTTCATCACACTCTGTGACTTTACCATAAGCCATAATTAGGTTTATATACCCATATACTCTGTTCAAATGAAAAATGCCACCTAGTGTCCTGCTAGAAAAGCTTTGATTAGGTATAATTAAGATACAAACCAAATGGGCTCAATTCTAGTATGGAGGGTGTGTGGTCTCATTATTTTGGAGGAATTAACCATTTTGTTATTATGAAGAAAAATTACAAATGTTACAGAAGTTGCATGGCTTAAACTGGCCATGTTATACTAGACTTACGATAAGTTAAGATTTGGAAGAAAATAAAATTCAAGAATAATGCATTTAAGGTCTATTTAGAGATTAAGACAACTAAAAGGTCCTGGAAAACCCAGGAACACCCTACTCTCTAGGAACGTACTAATCTGCAAAAGCCACAGTACCTAAAGACAAAGGTAAGCTGATACATATTATTTGTGTCAGCTCATGGGTTTTTCATGAAATTAGACTTAAAAACTACCTCATCCTTAACTCATTCTAGAAATGAGCAGAGTCCTAACTCTAACTGTGTCTGTGGGCTGGGGAGATGGCACGCTGGGTGACGGGCATACTGCAGAAGCCTGAGGATGTGAGTTCAGACTCCCAGCACCAAGGGAAAGAGCTGAGCATGGAGGCACAGATCTGTAACCGAAGCCCCACGAGGCAGAGACGGTGGTTCTGGGCTCTCACTAGCCAGTCAGGAGAGTTGAAACTTCGAGCTTTACTCCTTCCTCCTCCCATTGCTACGGAATCTTCAGTGCCTGTTTGCTATGGATTTCTGTAAGTAGACTTTGCAGGCCTTAATTATCTTCAAGAAGACAGGCCACTAGTATTATTATGTCTATTCAGCTCAATTAGGAGAAAGCCTTTAGGAATAAAATATTTAGCCTTGCTACCTTGAAGGAACCTCACCGATTGAATAAATCCTAAGTGTTTACATATGCTTTCAAATCTAGCAGAAAATGAAAATATTAGACAATATTTCCTATTCAATACCTTATAAGGAGGTTATAATCAGGTATGTTAGTTCAAACATATTTTTCTTTTTTTCCCCCTTCCCTTCTCCCTCTCGTTTCGGCCCTGCTCGCTCTGGTCCATGGGTTTTTATTTATTTTTTAAATAAATAAAATGTAAGTCCACTGTAGCTGTCTTCAGACACCCCATAAGAGGGCATCAGATCTAGTTACGGATGGTTGTGAGCCACCATATGGTTGCTGGGATTTGAACTCATGACCTCTGGAAGAGCAGTCAGTGCTCTTAACCGCTGAGCCATCTCACCAGCCCTCAAATATATTTTTCAAATTATAACATTAAAATAATTCCCTTATCTTAAATTTCCAGGAGTTCCTTACATTAACTGCACTTGTTAAAGAATGAATTCCTTTTGATATATAAACAACTACTTCCTATGTGACATGTTTGGGAGGCAGTAAAGCATTGCTGTTAAAAAGACAAGCTTTGCAGTATGAGAGACCTGGTTCTGCTCTGGTTCCCCTCACTAGCTGTTAACATGAGACAAGTTATTCAACCTCTCTCAGGCTCAGTTTCTTTTTCTGCAAAATAGAGATAATAATAGAATCTATTTCACAGGGTTGTTACAAGGACTGACTGAGAACATGCAGACTTAGGGGAATGCTTACCTAGTATAGAGTGTGAACTCTGTATCTCTATGGATTTCTAAGTTTAAGTTTTTAATAATATGTCCTCATGAAAACATGATGACAAAATATAATTACTCATGATTTCTCAAAGTAAGCAAGACTGAGTGCTCTTAAGCAGTAAAAGCTACGGAAGTGGTTTCTCCTTAAAAGAGACATCTCAGCAACACAATACATTAGATGTAAAGGGGGAAACCAAAGATTAAGAAGAAACTATCTATATCTAAAGGATACTTATTGACTATTATAGTAAAAAACATCTTAAGTTTCACAAAACCTTATGTATAAAGGAATTTTAAACTAATCATGTAGATTTATTTCATCATGTTTTCTACTCTTCTGATGTTGGAAAGATTATTCTTTCTCTTAAGGAAGTAAATGAAATTCTAATAGGACATAAAACATAGAAGATGATAGATAGCAAACATGGGACATAAATTGAGCTTTCACAATTGCTAATCGCCATTAAACATAAAAGCACATTTTTAGAGAGGCCCCAGTGAAGTCTCCATAGATTCCTTACCAGAAAGTCACGGGAATCTATGCTACCCAAGGCACTATGTCTCGGAATAATGTAAGATACCTACTAAGTATCATGTTCTTTAGAATGCAACCCAGTCTACAGTCTATTCTGATAGACTTCTACATTTACAACAATTATAAAAAGCAGGTAAGTAAATTTTTCTGAAAATTAAAATTATTTTAAAGTCTAACTTAAACACAAAATATTAAACAATTACAAATTAACCACACCACTTTTAAAATAGCGGTTCAGTCATAACAGCTTCTATACAGAGCCACAAAAAAAAAAAAAAAAAACCTTGCTAGAGGATAATTTGGAAAGTGAGTAGCCAGTGGGATGATAACAAAGATCATTGTTTTGATCTTTGATTTTGTATTGATTTGTCTCATTTTCAATAAAAAAATATAATTTTAAAAGAAAAACTTTTAAGTAACTGAAAGTTAAAATATATATAGCTTTACTTAGAGAAACTTAATTTTCCTAAGGTATCTTCCATATGACCTACCTGAATACCTTATTTGGAGAAAACAGTTACAGATAAAGTTTTCTGTAACAATCAAGTACTAGTCAGTGAATGAAAATTTCTTTGGCTTTTAGAATCATTTGACTGAGAACGTTTTTGATAATGATGAAATCAACATCCTTGTTTTATTTTTGTTAGCTATGTTGTCCACCCATCTCATTTATACTTCAACATATCTGGATAAACAAGTACTTTTTATCAGTTGTTTTTCAATTCTATATTATAAACATAATAATTTCATTTTTAAATTTTTTTCAAAAAATTTTTTTATTACATATGAATTGGTGTTTTACCTGCAAGTATGTTTGTGTAAGAGTGTCAGATCCCCTGGAACTGGAGTTAAAGAAAGTTGTGAGCTGCCATCTGGGTACTGAGGATTGAACCCAGGTCCTCTGGAAGAGCAGCCAGCCAGTGCTCTCAACTCTTGAGCCATCTCTCCAGACCCTGATAATGATTTCTTATAGCAAGCATTTTTAAATCAAAATTGACACAAAGGAGGAAAATTATCATATACCTGTCCATCCAAGTCGAATGCTAAACAAGCTATACCATGTGTATGAACATCCTTCAGAACAGACACGGTCTGGACAGTGTACGAATCCCAAACACAGATGTAAGGCTCTTTCCCAACTTGTCCTGTTGCTACCAACACTCGCTCAGGATGCAGTGCAAGACTAAAACATAAAGAATAAATAAGTAAATAGTAAGACTTGAAAATTGCTTTATAAACTTTTATAGCATTTGCTATAGATACTTGTATTTATAAATATCAACATTAGACTTTATCTTAAATAATTATATTTAGAAGTAATTTCTATAAAATTATTGCTAAGAATTAATAATAATAAACTAAAAGGTTAATAATAAACTAACTATAGACTTCATAAACTCCATGTGATATAGTTTGCATAAACTTCTCAAGAAAAGAGATCCCACAAAAGATCAACAGAAATACAGCAACAAATTTTTAGCAACTTATCTATCACATGCTATTTTTCCAGTTGGTATTTATGTTGCAAGCTTTCTTTCCTATCATACATACCATTCCTTTTATTGACTAATATTGGACTAAATCTAGAGGCTGGGGAGATGGCTCTATGGTTAAGACTTTCCATGAGAACATGAAGACTGGAGAGCATACTCCTAGAACCCACTAGATACCATGCAGACGTGGCAGACCACCTGTTACTCAAACCTTGGAAGGCAGAGGATCCCAAGAGCTGGTTAGCAAGAATAGGCATATCAAAGAGCTCTGCATGTGACTGAGAGACCTTGCCTCACTGAACGTGGTCAGGGTGATCAGGGATGATTCCCAGCATGAGTCTTGGGCTTCCATGTGCACTCATACCCACCGGCACATGTACTTCACACCTGTCCCCACAAACATCATACACAAACATACATATAAACCATATACACATACATGAAAATGAAAAAAAATGGCTAAATCTTAATGTCTAAGGTAGCATTTGGTAGCACTTATACTACAACAGTAATAAATTATAAATCTCATTAAAAAACAATGTCATATGAAATTTGCAGAAAGTGGTCAACGGGGCTCTAAAAGTAAGACAAAAATCTTACAATTAGTAAGGACCATGCACATACATCCACAAAAGGCAGGAAACAAAAATGAAATTCTACTTGGTAAAAGTGTCTACAAAAAGAGTTTCAAATATCAGATTTGCCTTTAAATAAAAAGACATTCAACTGCATTTCTGTACACTACCGAGAATACCTGAAAAAAAATAAACAAAAACTAAATTATAGTATCATCAAAAAGAGCAAATACAACAATGAACCCCAACTACAAGTCATTTTAAAAGGCCTAAACAGAGGATGAACTATATCAATTCTAGGCCTGAAAGAATGTAATATTCTCCTGATGGTAATGCTCCTTAAATTGAATCCCTGTCAAAGAACCAGGCGTAATTAAAATAAAAATAATGTAGAAAATTAGATCCCGCAAATATTATTTGTGAGGCTATAAAATTATACAGCCAGTTTAAAAACAGTTTAGCAGAATACTATAGGATGCAACGATTCTATTTCTAGATACATTCCTAAAAGGAGTAAAAACATATGTCCACACAAGATCTCTACACAAACGTTCATGCCAAAATTATTCATAACAGTAAAAAGTGACAGCTCAAATGTTCATCAACTGACTGGAGAAAAAAGAAATAAAGTGCTAATAGTATATTGCAACAGAGATGAACTCTGGAAATGTAACACAACACAGAAGAAAACATAGACATAAGGGCCACATACTCTGTGGATTCGTTTACATGAAACGTCTGGAATAGGCAACTCTCATGTGACTGGCTTTTCTTGGGGAAACATAACACACAAATGTGTATTCACCCCCAAAAGGAAACCTACAACAGACCAAAGTAAAGATCATACCAATGTCCAACCTGGTGTACCAAAGTTTTTATTGGGGTCACTAACAGTAGTATGGGTGGTAAGACATATGGAGCAAAGATGACTCAAAAGCAGCTGCACCACTCAAGAGCCCGCCCCAACACTGGTGACAACTCACAAAGCCTGCAAACGGGAGCTCTCTACAGCTTGCAGCAGCTGAGAATCTCCCTCCAGCTCAGCTAGTCTCCTCCATCAATCTTTTATGCCTTTTTATGCTCTGACAAAGGGCCTTCAAGAATCCTCCAAGTTTCTGTTCTCCCAGACATATATATGATCATGTGTTTACCTGTCAAGTGCCCCCTTCCCTTTGAGAAGGAATTTTCGATTCTGAGGAAAATGCTATACAACAAAGAGCCATGCCGTGACCGTGACCGGCGACAGCATTTAACAGCACTCCTCCCAGCCTCCATCAGCATCAGTGAGTTCTCCAAAAGAGCCTATGACTTCCTTCTACATGGTTTTGATCATGTCTGCAGTATGAGGCATGAACTCCCTCCTGTGAAGCAGGCCTTGAAACCAATCAAGAGAGTGATTAGTTACCTCCATACACAGGATGTGATTTGAATAACAATAGTCCCCATGACCTCATAGATTTAAAAGCTTGGTCACCAGGGAGTGTCACTATTTGGAAGAATTAGGAGGTGTAGCCTTGTTGGAATAGGTGTGGCCTTTTGTTAAAGGAAATGTGTCACTAAGGATGAGTTTGAGGTTTCAGAAGCCCAAGTCAGGCCAGAGGCTCTTCCCCTTCCTGCAGTGTGTGGATCCAGAATAGAACTTTTAGCTGTTTCTCTAGGACCATGCCTCTGCACTCTCCAGCATGATGACAATGGACTAAATCTCTGAAACTGTAAGCAAGCCTCAATTAAATGCTTTCCTTTACAAGAGTTGCTGGTGTCTCTTCACAGTGATAAAACACTGACTAATACACATAGTTTTGCCACTACTGCACCAGTATTGTAGTAAACAAGGTCTAGCACTATGCAACAGTGTAAAAGAGCTTCCCTTTTGCCACATCTATACCAGCATTTGTTGTCACTTGTTTTTCTTTTTCTTCTTTTTTTATTTTAATCTTTGTCTTTCTGGGATAAGATGAAATCTTAAAATAGTTTAAAATAATTTTATTTTTTAAATTATAATGTAAACAATTTTCCTCCCTTTCCTTCTCTCAACTCCTCTATGCACCTCCTTGTGTTTCAGAATATTTGATCACACTGTGAACCCCAAGCTTGTGCTATTTACTGAAGAAAAAAAAAAACAACCCTGTATCTAGTTGTAGCACACACCTTTAATCCCTCTGACTGGAATACAGACATGCCCTTAGCACGCATCTTTAATGCCAAACAATGAAGGTAAAATTAGTTTGTAGAAGGAAGTACACATGTTTGTAAGCAATGTCTAATTGAGTGGCAGACAAAGTGATGAATCAGAGAAAGATTTGACAGTAGGATATGCTCAACTCTCAAAAGAAGAGAGAGGAAAGGGAAGCTACGTTTTTTTTAATGACTTTTTTTAATTTTACAGTCCAGTCATTACCTCCCTCCTGGTCCACCTTCCCACAGTTCCTCATCCCATTCCTCCTCCCCTCTGTCTCCAAGAGGATGTCCCCACCACCCACCCCACTTCCCCACACCACCCCTGCCAGGCCTCTCCATTCCCTGGGACCCCAAGTCTCTCAAGGGTTAGGTTCCTCTTCTCTCAGAGGACAGAACAGGTAGTCCTCTGTTATATATATGTTGGGAGTCTTGGACCAGCTAGTGTATGCTGCCTGGTTGGTGGCTCAGTGTCTGAGAGATATCACTTAAGAGAGCAGTGCAGAGAGAAAAAGGGAGAGGAAGCAGTTTACTGGGACAATTGCAGAGAGAGAAGCAGCTATATTCAGGTTAATATATAATGGGCCAGAGAATGAGAAGGATCCAGATGATTAGAACAGATTGCCAGAGTTAGTTTGAAGCCAATCAGGGCAAAGGGTAAGAGGGTAAGAGATAAAGCCAGACTGAACCAGAGAGGAGTTTTGAGCCAGAACAGCTCAAACATGATAAACTGATAAACATGAAATCTGATAAAACCTCATAGCTACAGCTCCATTTAGCATGTCCACTGATATCCTCCTTGTTCAGGTTTTGTTTAAACATGAAATCTGATAAAACCTCATAGCTACAGCCTCTCTGATATAGAAGCCTCCTTTTGATTTGTTGCTCAGAGCTGTCCAAGAGACTCCTAAAACATTACAGCCTATTGTTGCCCTTTGTTGCCTCCTAGAAGTTGAAAGTTAGTTCCTACTGACACTTTGGACAAAACCATATGTCCTGAGCTGGATCTGATCTGAAAGTCTCCTTTCTGAGGACTAGTTTTCATGGTACCAGAAACCACCATGCAAGTTTCCAAGACAGGGAAGCAACCAATAGTCCTACCCAGCTATGTCCCATAATGATCAGCATAGCCATAGAGAAATATATGTTGGCAGTAACTAACAGCTACTAGAACATAAGGTTTGTTCAACAAGAGGGAAAACACACATAATACTAGAAACTTTATGTAGTTTTAATCTATACTACACTGATGGTTAAGGATGTTGAATACTTTTAAGTGTTTACTAGCCATTTGCAAGTTTTTGTTTTTTTTAAGTTCTGTTCCATTCATTCCATGGCCCATTTTAAAAACCGGGTTGTTTTTCTTGGTGGTTAGTTTTGTTGATGTTGTTGTTTAGTTATCTGTACATTCTAGACACTAACTCCCTACCACATATATAGCTAGTAATTTATCCATTTGAAGTTGTATTTTGTGAAGATGAGTGGTAAGGATCTAGTTTCATTTTTCTGAATGTTGAAATCCAAATTTCCCAGTAACACTTGTTAAAGATGTTGTCTTTCCTGTGACGTGTAATTTTGACATCTCTGTCCAAAGATCCAGTAGCAATAGTTATATTGACCTATATGTGTCTTGTTTTTATGCCAGTACAATGTTGGTTTTATTACCATAGGTCTGTAATACAATTAATATAAAACTAGGTATGGCAATGCTTCCTAGGAGGCATTTTGTTCAGGACTGATTTGATTACTCTTGGTCTTTTGTGCCTCTGTACACATTGTAAGGTTGTTTGTTCTGTCTGTGAAGAAAGGTCCTAGTATTTTTACTGGGGGTGCTTGAATCAGTAGACTTCTTTAAAGTAGGATGGCAATTTCCACAATATTAACTCTGACAGTATCCATGAGTATCTTGTGGTATACTACTCTATTTCTTTCTTCAGTGTCTTAAAGTTCTCACTGTAGAAGTCTTTCATTTCTGAGGGTAGGCTGGTTCCCAGGAATGGGGTTTGTTTGTTTGTTTGTTTTTTTTCAGTATATTTGTATGTTTGTCATATGTATATAAAAAGGCTACTTATTATTATGTGCTAATTTTGTAATTTATCACTTTGCTGAAAGTATCCCTCAGTTCTAAGAGGTTTTGGTAGAGTCTTTAGGGTCTTTTATATAGAGAATTCTATCATCTGCAAACAGGGATACTTTGACTTCTTTTTCCTACTTGGATTCCTTTTATTCGCTTGTCTTATTGCTCTAGCTAAAATCTGAAGCAGTTTATTGCTTGGATCAAGAATCTAAATTCCATTCTTACTCCTTACATGATTCTACTGCCTGTCTTACTGCCTCTATCTTCACCCTTATCTTTTCTGGTATAATCTTCATTCACCTTATACCAGGACTACTTCAGTAGCCTTCTGACCACCTACTCTTCTTTACTGCTCTCTTTAGAGTTTCCTCAATATAGCCTGGATGATTTTTTTTTAAAAAAAAAACTGTTTTTTTTTCACTTATTTTTTACTGTGAGTTGTGGGTCTTCCCCCACCCACAACCCTGGGATGTGAGGGTTCAGAAGTTCTGTGAGTACATATGGTGAATAACTACACTAGGACCAGCTATCAGGAGGCAGATCAACTTTACTTAAGAGTGATTCAAGGCTTATAAAGTTTTGGAGAACTGGGGGTCGAAACATCCAGAATGGGCAAAGGTCATTAGCCTGGGGCTTAGGGTACCTGGAATGCCTCATTAACACGGGGAAGCATCTCAGGTGCTGGCTGAACAGGTTCTTATTAGGAGAAAGGAAATTGATCCTGTAATCTAATTGAGGCTACATGACATTCCTCAGGTAGAAGCATATGTGGGGGCTTAGAACTCCCCAGATAAGGTCAGAGAAGAAGTAGTCTTGCTAATGAAAGAAGTCTCTCATATTTTGTTGAGCCCAGAGGCTATCAAGTCATATGGACTTCAACCTTAATTAGGAGAGTTTTCCCACAGGGAGTAGGGCATGCAATAGACTGTATGTAGATATCAGACAAGACAACTTTGTGGAGTCTGTTCTCTACTTCTACTTTTGCTTGGCTTCTGGGGATCAAGTTCAGGTGATCAGGCTTGTATGGCAGGCATCTTTACCTGCTGAGCCATCTCACTGGCCCCAAGGTAATCTTTTAGAACAACATAAATCTGACCTTCCCATCCACTTGGTTAAAACTCTCCAACTGCTTCCCAGTGATCTAGAATAAAATCCTACCTGGATGGAGTCCCTCAAGATGTTCTCTAGCCTTAACCTACACTATTTCCCCTTTTGTCCACTCCAGCCACACACTCCTTTCTGTCCCTTAAAAAAAGTCAAGATAATTGTGCTTTTTAAGTTTTTTGTCTAGAATTATCTCCAAAATCTTCACCTCACTCATCCTTTAGGGCAAACATATCTTGTACTGACAAACTCTAACTACTCATGGTCATTTCAATATGTTACAGAATGTATTACATTATACTAATACATTTCCAGTAATGATCAACTAACTAAAATCACTTTTGTATATGTATGATCTTACTCTTTCCACTAAAATCCATAAGCCAACTGTCATAGTCGAGGTTTGTATTCCTGCACAAACATCATGACCAAGAAGGAAGTTGGAGGGGAAAGGGTTTATTCACCTTACACTTCCACACTGCTGTTCATCACCAAAGGAAGTCAGGACTGGAACTCACTCAGGGCCAGAACTTGGAGGCAGAAACTGACGCAGAGGCCATGGAAGGGTGCTGCTTACTGGAATGTTTCCTCTGGTTTACTCACCTTGCTTTCTTATAAAGCCTAGGACTACCAGCCCAGGGATGGTACCACCTATAATGGGCTAGGCCCTCCCTGCTTGATCACTAATTGAGAAAATGCCTTACAGCTGGATCTCATGGAGGCATTTCCTCAAGGGAGGCTGCTTTCACTGTGATAACTCTAGCTTGTGTCAAGTTGACACCCAGAACCAGCCAGTACACCAACCAATAGGACAGAGACTTTGTACTCATGTACACACACACACACACACACACACACACACACACACCTTTTTTTATTCATTTTTAACCCTAAGTGCCTAAAGCAATGGTTAGTCCTTGTAGTTATTAAATCAATATTTATTAACTGAATTCCCAAAGAAGCCACTAAAATTAAAAAGAAATTTTGAATAAATTAATCCTCAACAAAGAAAAGCCCTAATGGAAATGCTTTCATCCCATCATTTATAGCAGCAAAAACTTAAACACCACCTAAATGTATAGGAAGTTTTTCATATTATAAAAAGCTTCTGTTATAATATTAACAAAAACATACTCTACATATTACATATAGCATTACATCAACTGCTCAAGACTGCATGTACTAAAAAAGCTCACAAGTGAATAATCTAGAAATATAATAATAATACAATAATCTAAAATATGGTTATATTTCTAGATAGCAAGATTGTGAGTAAATATTTTTCTGTGGCCTTCAGCTTTCTATAATAAGTATTACTAATTTAACAATAAAACTCTAAGAGAAAACCTAGAAAATCTTTCATAATGCCTAGTATGTTGATTTCAAACTTCTATATAGTCTTTTTAAAACACAGCTATCAAAACTACCTTTTATAAAGGCTTAGCTTCTCAATCTAGGACTCAAGTTCCAGATAAGATTTCTACTATGAGGTCTCATGTTTTATGCATTAAATACATTGTCCATTAGCTAACAATCAGCAAAGTCTCACTCAACCAAATGTGAACTCTGGTGTTAGTCATCACATATGAGCCTTATTCTTTCCATTCTAGGTTGGAATTAGACCCTGGTCCTTGATGAACCATACTGCCTATAGATGATAATCACTGAAGTAGTTAGATCTGGTGACATCCCTAAAAGTTAAGTTAAATACTATGAGAAACATACTAGTAAAAACTACCTGTGCCATTATCATCCCCAACCATGTAGTGAAATGAGTATGAAACACTACCTTTACACTAGGGGCAGTGTCTAGTATTGTTGATCCTGATAAAGTATTTGCAGAGAATGCAAAGAAATAGATTCAATATAATGGGAAGGAGAAGGGACGAATGCCTTCTTTGGTTGGGAAGTGAGGATGGTACACAAGTTCCAGATAATTTTTTTCCCTCTCCCTCCTCTCCTTGCCTGTTCTCCCTCTTGCTCATTCGCCCTTTCCTTCTGTTGGTCCTCTTCCTCTCCTCCACTACCTGCTTCCTAGATGTCCTACAGTGAGCAGTTTCCTCTGCCACTTACACTGCACCATGATATTCTCCCTTGCTTCCGGCCCCAAGCAAAAAAAGACCATCCAACCTTCAACTGAAATCTCTAAAAACCATAAGCAAAATACAGATTTCCCCCTTTTAAATTCTGTTCTCAGGTATTGTGTCACAACTATGGCAAGGTGACTTGTTGTGTAAGACATAAGAATCCTTATTTCCAGTGAGTTCCAGAATGGTTTCAGAGAGAGTGGGGGAGAGGAGAAAGAATTTGTATTTCTCGAGAGAACATCTGAAATGTAAATAAAATTTCCAATAAAAAAAAAAAGAATTTGTATTTCTCATAAGTTTTCAGATAATGTTCCTATTGTTAATCTAAAGACCATACTGTGAGTAGTGAGAATCTAGGGCTGCCAGCCACATGCCATTGTTTGGTTCTTTATTTTAAATAAATCTTAAACGGTTCTAGTATTTTTGTATTACTAACAGCCCATTTTGACTTCTTCCCCTTATCATTTGAGCATAATGGTCTCCAGGCCAGGTCTTGTCATTGTAATGTAATAACCACAAGACAGCGAACACCTTGACCAATGGGAAGCAGACTTGGTCATATCTGGTGTCCCCGTAACCTCACTTTCTCTTCTGCTCTTTTGGCCACAGTTTTATTGCTTCATTTTTCATCTCCCCTGCATTTGAAAATTGCAACACAACAGAAATCCACTTTCAGATCCATTCTCTGTCTATACTTGCTACCTTGGTGACTTCATTGAGATTCATGGCTTTACTACTTACATGTTGGTAACACCTGTTTATACTAGCCATACCAGCCTGCTTCCTTGAGTTACAGACACACATGTCCAGCTATCTAATTTATAACCCTACTTACTTGTCTAGGAGGTTTCTCCATTGAATTCTTCTAACACAGGGCTTCTGATTTCTTCCTTCCTTCCCAAACAGAAAATGTTTCCCACAATCTTTCTCAACTCAAAAGCTGCTAACTCTACTTATCCAAATGTTCTGATCAAAATTTCTATGATCATGATTGTCTTCCTTTTTCTCTTATAATTTGCATATGATTCAACCATGCTGCTCCCATCTTTAAAATACACCCAGAATTTTGCCTTTCTCACTGCTTTCCTGTTGCTCCTCCTAATATCTCATGACTGGCCCAAGCCACCAACACTCCAGAATGAAACACTACAATGGTCCCCTCAGTGCTTTCCCTGCTTCCCTACCGCCTCTTCTCCAGGAGATTCTGAATACAGAAGTCACTGTGACTTTGTTGTTCTCTAAGCCAATAACTTCATTAAATAGCTGTCTTAGTCAGTGTTCTATTGCTGTGAAGAGACAACATAACCATGGTAACTCTTATAAAAGAATGCATTTAATTGGAGTTTGTTTAGTTTCAGATGGTTTAGTCCATCTTCAGCAGGGCAGGAAGCATGGCAGCATGCAGGCAGGCATGGTGCTGGAGAAGTAGCTAAGAGTTCTACATCTAGATCCAAAGGCAGCAGGAAGAGAGAGACACTGGGCTTGGGTTGACTTTATAAATCTCAGAGCCCACCCCAAGTGACACACTTGCTTCAATAAGGTCACACCTTCTCCTACAAGGCAGAATTCTACAAGACACTTCCTATTCCTTCACAAGTAGTACCACTCCCTAATGACTAAGCACTCAAATTAACGAGCCTTTGGGGGCTGTGCTTATCCAAACAACTTCCAGTCTCAGAGAGCAGGCCAAAACTCTCAACGAGGTCCTACAGAATCTGCTTATCTCATCTTTACCTCACTGAACCCATGTTCAGAATATTCCAGCCACAACAATTCTCTTACTGTTCCTCAAATGCACTAGGACTTCTACTTCAGAGCTTCCATAGAGAAGAGTCCCTCTGCATAGTTTATCCTTTACTCACATTCCTACACAGTGTAGTTCCTGACCTCTCAGTCTCTAGCTTATCATCATAACAGTGAGGTCTCCTTTCTGCCCTATCAGAGCACCTACCTAAAATGTTACAGTCTCACACACACACACACACACACACACACACACACACACTAAAATACTATTAGCCATAAAGAGAATGTGGTAGTTTGAACAAAAATGCCCTCCCCCACCCTGCAGGTTCATAGGGGTTGGTACTATTAGGAGGTGTGGCCATGTTAGAGGAAGTGTGTCATTAAGGCTTTAACAGTCTTTTTCCTGTTGCCTGCAGACTCAGATGTAGAACCCTCAGCTACCTTTCCAGCCCCATGTCTGCCTGCATGATGCCAGGCTTTTTGCCATAACAATAATGGACTAGACCTTTGAACTATAAGCCAGTCCCAACTAAATGCCTTCCTTTTTAAGAGGTGGCAAGGCCATGGTGTCTCTTCACAGCAATAAAACCCTAAGACAGAGAACGAAATCCTATCATTTTGATAACATGGATGGAATTTGAGATCAACTGTTAAGTGGAGTAAAACAACTACAGATTGTACTCATATATGGAGTTGACTCTTTCTTTCATATAATTTTGGGAGTAGACTAGCTATTACAAGAGTCTGGGAAAAACAAGGTAGAGGGAAGAATGAAAAAAAGATGATCAGTGAGTCCTAAGTTATGGTTAGGACTAAGAAATCTGGTATGCTACTGCACAGTAGGGTGGCTACAGTTAATAAAAATGGACTCTGTATTTCATAAAACTAGAAAAATGTTTTAATGTTTTCACCAAAAAAAAAAAAATGATAAAGGTTTAAGGCCAGAAACATTTTTACAGACTTAAACATTAATCAATATATACACATACCAAAATTTGTACAATTTTTAGTTTTATGTATCAACTTTTAAATGTTGGGAGAAGTATTTTGAAAAGGTGGCCATGATCAAATGTGTCAAATGGTGACAAAAATTCAAAAAGATGTGAGCTGACACGTAGCCACTGGATTTAGCAGTGTGTAAGTCACTGGTGACCCTGAGAGAAATGTCTACAGCAAAACAGACCCAAAGTAAATAAATGTGAAAGGGGGTGGTGAAAGTAGTAAAACAGCCTTCAGATATTCTGTTATAACCCGAGAGCACGACATATGAGAATACTGTTCCCCAAATACTGAAGCTGAATCTTTAAGGAAAAGAGGGAGAAATAAGTCTTTTGAAGGAATAGATGGAATTAATTTGAAAACATTTCAGATCTATAAAATGTGACAACTGAGTCAACCAGAGGCTAATAAGAAAGCATACCAAACTAATTATATCCCATCCATGATCCTTCCTGTATACATGATTTGAAAACTTTTGATAACATCTACTACTTTGCAAAATAAATGTTAGTGGGCAATAAATAACAAGAAATACATAATTTAAAAGCTATCAGATCCTTTGGGGAAACCAGTTGGCAAAAGTTTCAAAATACAAACCAGGCCATTGATAAGCACCTTACCCTAAACATAGAACTTAGCATAACAGTCTAAAAACTGTTGCAGATACCTAATAGAGAAACTGAAACAACAGAACTTGAAAAACATGCACACAGGCGAGAGCACACACAGAAAACAGCCTGTCCTATTTTGGCATTAAAGTTCATTTCTAAGAATAAACACAAGTTATTGGATTAATTAGCAGTAAAAGAATAATGACTAAAGAAGTGTAGTACACACAGATAAGGGCAAAAGAAGGCAGACAAATGTGAGGATGTAATAAGATGTGATGTCATACAGACACTCCTTGAGCCATTCTGGAAGGCAGTAAGATTACAGACGCATCAAACAAATAACAGACTATTCAAACTTTACAACCGACACAGCACTTAGTTTTAAAACCAAATGACAATTACCAGTTCACTTTAGAACAGTCTTCGCCTAAGGTTGTATTTCACCAACAAATGACAAGTAAATTTTAAGCAGATACAGAAGCGAAACTGTGAAAATATTTTCATTAAGGCTAATATAGCATTGTTTTCTACCAACTGTTACATGTATGAATGCTGTATCTTCTGCTGTGAAATACCCGAGAAATTACTGGAATGGTCTCTGTGCTTACAGGTCAAGCACTGAATTGAAAAAAAAAAAAAAAAACAAGTTTTAATGTTTGACTATTTTATTTCACAAGAATAATTTGTCATTACAATCTGAAATAAAATTTCAAAAGTACATTCTTAGTATTATATTAAATTTCTGCCACAATCTTTACTACACTGTATGGTTTAGATTTTACTGCACATGACAACTTTGCAGGAGATCTTTTTAAATTGCCATAAATTATGTAATAATGTGTCATTTGCCTGAAATCACAGACATGGAGAGTATGTTTGCAACTTGAAGTGTTTTGAAATGCATGTATGGGTTGCACAACTTTTACAGAAGGCAAAAGTACAACCTTCCTTACAGTTTACTCAAAGGAAATATAAGAATCACAGTCCGTGTAGCTCAGTGATCCAGCACTTAACTATTTGTGAGGCTACTGTGTTCCATCTGCAGTATGACATATAAATAAATAAATAAATAAATAAATAAATAAATATTCAAGCAGTGTGGCATATAACACAGCTTCTAACTACTGCTAGAACCATGAAGACAACTTCATCTCCACTCAAATAAACCCGTCAAGTTTTGGGAAACTTCCATACAAACCAGCTCTTGCACTCACAGTCAGGCCCTCCATATCCTTCACACCCTCGCCACTTACTTAATTTAACCTGGTAATATCTGGAGGGAGGCTGCTTCTCAAAGCTATTCTTGTAGTTTTGTAAAGCTAGAGACCCAATCCATAGAGAAGGACAGACGTGACAGGACTGGGGGAAAAATAACTCTCTTCTTGGGGCAAATAGTAAGATTGGCAATTACTAGAACTTCTGTTCAAATTAGTGATTTTGGACATTCCCTAGGTCCCAAGCCCTGACCACCACCACAACAGAAAATTCCTAACTTGAGAAACATAAAACTGTTTGTCAGATTCCTTTCCAAAGCCTGGAATCCAGAAAACCTTCACTGCAGTGTCCAATAAATACGTGAACGATAATAAAAGCCCCCACCACGCCTTCCGTTCTCTACAATTTTAAATTCGTTTACTTTTACTTTGCCCCATACTATCCGACCTTCTGCTTGCCTGAGGCCCCCCTCCCCCTTGTATACGTACAGAGAACCAAAATAACACAACCTCATGGAGTTTCAGCACCAGAGCGTCTTGCTTATGCTGCATCAAACCACTAAACTGATTTTCAAGTGCCTAACTTGAAACAGCCATGAAGAAATAAATACGCCTGTTCACAGAACCTGTGTCAAGAACTCAGTAGCAACAGCACAAACACACTCTCAAATTTTTCTGTAATACATTCACTTTGATAGAAGACAGAAAGGTGCTTGAATCAATTCAAACGCTCCTAACTTTGACATGAAAGTTCTTCTGAAATGTTGAAAATTACCCTTTATATGTACAGCTTACCAAACATCATGGCTAACGTTAAGACTCAGATCAATAAAGAGCAGGATACACATGCCCTGTGATTGAAATTACTTATAGGAAAGTAAACTTAAGATTACTTTGATGAAGATAAAATGAATTGGACATCAATGTGGGGTTATTTCTCATAAAAGACATACCCTCAAAATGCCTTCCAGCATGCGAATTCTAACCTCCAGTGAATTGCCTTGAGAGTAAGACCTGAGTTTCTTTGCTATCTGCTGATAATTGCTGACAGTGAAATTTGAACTAATAACTATGTCCAGGAGTTGAGTACTGCAGAGCTTGGTCTTCTGTTAAGTATTTCCTATCCCTAGCTAAGTAAGATTTCCTTTTAACAAGAAACCAATCACGGGGTCTAAAATCCTGATGTTGATGGAACGGAAAAGGTCACAAATCCATTAAAGCGCGACTGGCCTGCGGAGCGTCCTTAGGATCCCAAAGAGGCACCCCTAGAATAGGGAGATGCAGAAAGCCGAGTGGTAAGTGGGTGGGCTCAGAACCAGAGAGATGCACATTGCTTTCCCGGGTGATGCTCCTTTGCGGGAACGGTCACGACTTCTAGAAGGACAGGCTGCAGCTGCAAACTCCGAGAGCACTCGGCAGGGGTGACAGCGGTGGCCCCCCTCCATAACCCCCTCCCCCGCCTTCCCGAGCCCGTACCTGATGATGTCGTCGCTGTGGCCGCGGTAGAACTTCTGCCGATGCTCCCGCGGGCTGTACACCACGCCGATCCCCGCCACGAAGTACACGATCTCCTTGGCCGCCGTGTAGTAGAGGTTGTTGCGGCACTGGTGGCCCCGGTAGCCGTACACCCACTCGAGCCGCAGGTGGCAGCTCGGGGCGCTCCGAGCCGCCATGTCGGTGCGCCCACCCGTCGCTGCGGCTCGGGCCCACGGTCGCCGCCGGGGCCGGGTGACGAAAGCTCTCCCGCTGGCGGCCGGGACCTCCTCTAAGCCGAGCCCGGCAGGTGCATCTCGCTTGCGTGGCCGCCGCCGCCGCCGCCGCCGCCTCAGCCCACGGGCGGGAGGAAAAGCCTCGCCTCACCGAACATGCTGAGGCCCGCGAGCGCCGCCGGCCGGCCGGGAGCCTCGCGCGTCTGGGAGCTCGCCGTGTCCCCTCAGCCCAGCGCCTAGGCTGGGAGACAACCAAGCTAAGGAAGGGGGACCAGGGCGCGCCTCCAGCCCTCTCCTTCTCAGCCGGCCCCGCGCACCGGACTCCCTGCCCGGGTCACCTGCGGCGCTCCAGTCTAGCCGCTACCTCGCCTCCACAGCCCGGCGGTGCCGCGCCGCGCGCTCCCGGGCCCAGCTGAGTGGCGGGAGGGCGGAGACGCGCGGCCCCGCCCCGCCCGCTGGCCCCGCCTCCCAGGCAGCCCCGCCCCTCCCGGAGTTGAGCAGAATCTAGGAGCTCCCTGCTCACCATCAGACTGTTGCTAACCTGTAGGCCTCCTTTCTAAGATCCAAGCACCCGTTCCTACCCCTCGCGGAACCTGGATTACCCACCCAGCCCCTCAGATTTGGATTCCTTTGGCTAGGTTTTCTGGCTCAAGAATCTCTGGGGAATCCCGCACGCCCTTTTACAGTGACCTCAGCTATTTCATATGCCCATGTATTAACACCAGAATGTTAACTTCATTCTTTACTCACCTCCTCCATACTTTATGTGTGTGTTTTTACTTATCATGGTGCTCTCTGGTCCAGAAATTTGACAAGAATAAAACCTAACCTCACAAATATACTTTTGACACATTAAATACAATGTCCTAATAAATAGTCCTGGATTTACTACTGTTGCTGAACAGGACTCAAAACTCACTATCCTCCTGGGTTTTTGCCTCTTGAATGCTGAGATTACAAATGTGCATCACTGCCCCCACCAAAACCTCCCAAAACCCCCTTGGCTGGCAGATCTCTCAGTTGCTATTTTGGTTAGCAGCAATTATCTCTTAATTAAAATGAAGAAGGGCATGTTGTAGGGTAATTGTGAAATCAGATGGTCTAAATAATTGTGATCAGGTAGACTGTGCCTGAAAGAGATGTTGACTATGTAAATTCAAGCAATACGCTTAGAAAAAATTAAATATTTGTTGCTGTACATCTGTGAAATATTAATCATGAGCTTCATATAATTTTTATGAGGCAGGGTGTAGAAGAATAAGAAATTCTTTCCATGCAGAGGTTTTTTTTTTTTTCAACACAATGTTTTACAGATCCCATGATACATATTTAAGAACTCCAGATTAATAATAGATTTAAATAATTTATTTTCCTATTATCATATTTTCCATTGCAATTTTTAATGACCCAAGGGTAGAGTTTGAAGCAAAAACATTCTTAATTAAGCCATCCTCAAATGACAACTTAAGGCCAAAAGAGACGACTGAGGTACTCGTGAATATTCAAGAGAGGAAAGCAAATCTGATCAGTTCTCTATGCAATTTGTTAGTATGTCATGGCAGAAAGGTCAGTGAAGCCTTTACCCTGGACGAGGTATTACCACTTACTGAAAGTCATGCACATATAATGTGGCAGCCACACCCCAGATAGATCAACAAGTAGAGACATCGGGTGGACCTTTTAAGTAAAAGAACAATAATCCTTTGGTAATCTGTCCTCTTTTTTTTTTTTTTTTTTTTTTCACTGTTCAAGGTTTATTTGGTGCTTTTGTTGCATGACACTTGAGTAGGTTGATTCCATCATCCATATGCACAGCAATGCAGCAAGCTCACAGGATAATTGAAGCCTGCACACAGTTGGTAGTGTATCTTGGAGACAGTGTGACTATCACACTAACTAGGTTACCACTACACAAGTACTACTTGGCAGCAGAGTAGAGCTGTGGGGAACTGAGAATTTTTTCTCCAGACCACCTCAACACAACTGTACTAACCACAGCTCAGATAAGAAGTGTGTGGTCGCCATAGAAACCATGCTGCAGCCTGGATAGTGAGATGCTAGGACACTGGGAAGACTTCAGAACTGCAGCTCCTTCTGGATTCCCCAGAGGGTATCTGCAGTCTTCTTCAGGCTAGCCTCTCCCTCAGGAGTCAGTGTCACCTTCACAATGTCCGAGATTCCATTTGTTCCCAGGATACATGGGGACACTCAGGAAGACATCATCATTGATTCCATAGAGACCCTTAATCATGGTGGAAATGGGATGCACCCGCCTAAAGTTCTTCATCATGCTCTCAGCCAAGTCTGCCACAGAGAGGCCAGTGGCCCACGATGTGTAACCTTTCAGCTTGATCACCTCATACACACTGTCAATCGTCTGCTTGTAAACACCCTTCCACTGCTCCTTATCCGCATCAATGCCCAGTTCTGGGTTCAGAGACTTAAGGGAGACGCTGGCAACGTTCACACCACTCCACACAGGCACACTGGAGTCGCCATGCTCTTCCAGGGCCCACCCATGACAGCTCAGTGGGTGAGCTACCAGCCTTTCTCCCATCAGGTAACGGAACTCAGATTGCATCCACTTCCAGTAACTCGGCTTTTGGGAAAGCCACTGATTTTCTAAGGCACGGTAGGTCAAGATATCCAAGGGATTTGAGACAATAAGCAGCTTGCAATGTGGGCTGTACTTCACAGTGTAGGTAATGATGAACTTGAAGATGTTCACGTTTCATTGGACCAAATCGAGCTGGCTCTTCCCCTTTTGCTGACGGGTACCCGCTGTGATAATGACCAGCTTGGAGTTTGCAAATAGTCTTTGCTGGAGACAATTTTTGGTGTTTTAAGGAAAAGGCTGCCATGCTGGAGATCCATCATCTCTCCCTTTAGCTTGTCTTCCGTGACATCAACAAGGGCAAGCTCATCTGCCAAGTCTTTCATTAAGATACTGATGGCCCAAGCCATGGCAACAGCACCAACCTCAACAACTGTAATCTTGTTCTGGGAATCTGTTCTTCCTTAAGAAGAGTCACAATCAGCTGGGCCTTGAGAGTAGCCGTCTTGGACTTTGAATCTTTTGAGACCGCTAGTGCACGACGGGGGTTGGGGGGTTGGACGATGGCAAGACGATGGGCGGGCGGGCCAGACGACAGGCGAGATGACGGGTGAGCAGCAGCAGGGTCTGGGCTTGGCTCAGCGACAGTGGCTCCAGCACCGGTAATCTATCTCTTGAAATGCAAAGTCCTAGTCCAAAGCTATATATTCCAGATAGGTGAAGTATATTCTAAAATTCAAGCAAATGGAGTTGTTGTCAGCACCGTGATATGTATCCTCCAGACTATAAAAGAAATGTAAGATCAGCAACGGGCTGATGAATTAGAAGATAAAGTGCTTGCTGCACGAGTGGAAGAACTGAGCTTCGGATCTCCGGGTCGCACATAAAAGCTGAATGCTAAGAGGCAGAGATAGATGTACCCTGGAGGTTCCCTGACCATAAGGCCTAGCCAAAAAGATTGAGGCCCAGGTTCAGTGAAATCTGGGCTCAGCAGGTAAAGGAGCTTGTCGCTATGTCTGACAACCACAGTTTGATCCCTGGGAGCCATGTATTATGAAGAAGCAACCCTCACAAGTTGTCCTCTGATTCCCACTTATACATGTGCCCCTGATAGTCACAAAAAAAATTAAATGTGATTTTCAAAAGGTAATAAGATACACAGAGGAAGACATTCAACATCCACCTCTGACCTCTACTCATACATGCAAAGGCATGTCAATGTGCATGTGTGTAGGCAGCCGTATGACTAGCACCTGACAATGTAAGCAGCTGGCTTCCAGAGTGGCCAGCTCAGAAACTGGTAAACAAGTCCTTTGAGCATGCGTCGGCCTCGTGCCCCTTCTGAGCGGGCTTATGCTAATAAGGTATTGGCAGCTTAACCTATCCTGGGAGGACACATCACCCAGCCCGCCTAGGGCAGTTATATAAGCAGCTCCTTTCTGCTGCTTGGGGTCCAGGCCCTTCCCTTCCCTTCCTGGTCCAGGTCCCCCGTCCAGTTCCCCATCCCTATGTCAAGAGTCGTTCCTGGAATAAAGCCGACTGAGAAGGATCCTACCGTGTCGCGTCTTACTTGCCGGCCAAGGCGGACGCGACATATGGTGGCCCGTCCGGGGAAACTGAGGACTTCACCTTCGTTGGATTCAGAACTCAGCAGCTAGGAACGGCGGTACAGGTATATTTATTGCCACAGAAAGTGCCCAGTGAGTAGGGCCGTCACAAGGTCCGCGGTAAAGCGGAGTCACAGAAAGTGCCCGGTGGATAGGGCCGTCACAAGGTCCGCGGTAAAGCGGCGTCATAGAAAGTGCCCGGTGGATAGGGCCGTCACAAGGTCCGCGGTGAAGCGGAGTCACAGAAAGTGCCCAGTGAGTAGGGCCGTCACAAGGTCCGCGGTGAAGCGGAGTCACAGAAAGTGCCCAGTGAGTAGGGCCGTCACAAGGTCCGCGGTGAAGCGGAGTCACAGAAGGTGCCCAGTGAGTAGGGCCGTCACAAGGTCCGCGGTGAAGCGGAGTCACAGAAAGTGCCCAGTGAGTAGCGGCGTCACAAGGTCCGCAGTAAAGCGGCGTCACAGAAGGTGCCCAGTGAGTAGGGCCGTCACAAGGTCCGCGGTAAAGCGGCGTCACAGAAGGTGCCCAGTGAGTAGGGCCGTCACAAGGTCCGCGGTAAAGCGGCGTCACAGAAGGTGCCCGGTGGATAGGGCCGTCACAAGGTCCGCGGTGAAGCGGTGTCACAGAAAGTGCCCGGTGGATAGGGCCGTCACAAGGTCCGCGGTAAAGCGGCGTCATAAGGTCCGTGGTCATAGGTCCATGGTAAAGTGGCAATTGAATCATGAGAGACCTTAGAAGTATCATGTTAGTGTTTGCTTTTTGTGTTTGTGTTTGTTTGATGTGGGTCTGTCTTGGTGTTGTAATTGTGTTTTCTCTGGGGTATTGGCAAGCATCAAATCAGGAAAGTGAAACCATGGGGAACTCACCATTGTGCCCCATGAGAAGTGCCTTAAAAGAACTAATGCATGCAAGAGGCATTAAAATAAAAGAGGGATTTGCGTTGGATACCGGGTGACTTTATACCTTTGTGGGCCGTCACACGCACCTGGCCAGTGCCTATGCCGGTCCATTCTAACTCCCGGTCCTCCTTACCTTTTTCCCTACTTCTTGTGCTCAAAATGCACTTCCTGCTGGCTAACCTATATAAACCTATTCAGCTCTCTTGCGTCTCCTCTCTCAGGGGACTGTATATTACTCCTTTGGTATATAACTCTTCTCAGTCTCTCAATCAGAGCCGCCTCCTGTCTGAGTACCTGAAAGGAAATCGGTCGAAAGAAGACGAGGACCTATCCAGGAGGCTCCTGTTGCAGATCGCTACCCTGAATGGCACCCGCCTGGATCCCTTTACTTTGGAGGGGCTCACCACTTGGGTCAAGGGTGCCCTCAATTCTCTTTAAAGAATGAGTGGGAGTATTTATCTGGGGAGCTGTTGTTCTCCTAGGATGTGGTTTCTGCCTTTGGTTTCTGTGTCATTTGTGCCATGACCATGCAGGACATAAGGTTGTTGTTTACCAGGCGCTGACTGCCATGGAAGAAGGCACTCCCCCAGGTATTTGGCTGGCCTCCCTTAGGGAGGCATAGTAGGGAGCCTTCTGGACCCGGTAATGGCCATTCAGGCATAATCCCTAGATCCTGACCATCTTGACCATTGCCAAAGGTGTACACTCATGAGGCTACAGCATCACCTCAATGTTTCTGAAGCGGGGAGTACGAGGAGTGCCTCGACTGGAGATGTTCTCAATCTTGAGATAGATTCTCTGAAAGCATGTCCGAGTGCATAGAGGTTTTTGTGCCAAATGTACCTCTCCCTGAAAAAAGGCACGAAGGCGGGTATGGCAGAAATATAAACTTTCCCATTACAATGCCTTCACTTTGCACAAGGGCTCGGACCTCTGTTTTCCACCGCTGACTTGCTGCGCTAGCGGCGACCTTCTAGGTGTGCTTTCAATCGCCTCACACCAACCACCTAATGAATGAGTTCAAGCATGCTTGGGTGTGGGATGCCTAAGGTCTGAAGGGTCCAGAGGTAACCTACTTCAAATTTAATAAATAAATAAGGGGGAGATGTAGGCAGCCGTATGACTAGCACCTGACAATGTAAGCAGCTGGCTTCCAGAGTGGCCAGCTCAGAAACTGGTAAACAAGTCCTTTGAGCATGCGTCGGCCTCGTGCCCCTTCTGAGCGGGCTTATGCTAATAAGGTATTGGCAGCTTAACCTATCCTGGGAGGACACATCACCCAGCCCGCCTAGGGCAGTTATATAAGCAGCTCCTTTCTGCTGCTTGGGGTCCAGGCCCTTCCCTTCCCTTCCTGGTCCAGGTCCCCCGTCCAGTTCCCCATCCCTATGTCAAGAGTCGTTCCTGGAATAAAGCCGACTGAGAAGGATCCTACCGTGTCGCGTCTTACTTGCCGGCCAAGGCGGACGCGACACATGTGTACATACATGAACACATATACACACATGATGTAAAACATGTGAAACATGCATTGCTGAAATTTATGATATTATAGCTACTGACTTCAGGCAGTTATACATTATAATAATGTTTTAATTTCTACAACCATGCCTTTGGTCACTTTTATTTGTGTACAGAACCTAACACAGATATTCCTTATTTCTATCTCAATCATTAAATATAAAACAAAATATTATGCACTTATCAAAGTTCACCTCTTGTTTTTATCTGAAAACAATCATTTTCTGATACCTGTACTATATTATTGTATTAGTCAGAATTTATTTGGTTGTACGTGATTGAAATCCGTTCCAACTGCCTTAAGATTAAAGAGAATTATAATGTCTCAAAAGACTGGAAAGTACATTAATGTACTTGAAAGTTAGGATGCCAATCATTAGAACCAGAACTAGGTCATTAGAGTTAACCCAGATTTACCTGCTGTTGGTTCAATTGTCAGACAAGCAAAATAATTGCCAACAGCTTCCTCTATAGACCAATCCCCCTTAGCTTGGAATCTCTGTGGAAACAGCTTTAATTTTTTTTTTTGACTGTATCCTGGAAACTTCATGATCAACTTCATGGTCTCTAATTAGCTGACTTGAGCTGTGGATCCCCTTTAGAAGTCACCGAGTAGTGCCAGGTGGGTCAAAGCCACAGGAAGAGAGAATGGAAAAGACCCAGCCTTCCAGTGGTAGCAGATTAAGAAGGGATGGATGCCACTAGCCATCCTTGGGGCTGACTTGGTTGCTCTATCATCCCCTGTCTTCATCTACCAAACCAAAGACACCTGCAATTTAATTTAAAACAGGTGTAAATAAATGCAGCTTTGAGACAAGGCTCCTTCTAAACCAGACTGGCACCCGAAATTCCTCCTGTGAAGGGGAGACAGATGTCCCCTGCCTGAGAACAATGACTCCACAAGCTTATTAGATTCCACCCAAAGCTTTTAAAAATTGGCATACAATCCAAATAAGTCCCATTCCAAATTATCTTTTCCTGCACATCTGCACACCTTAACCATCACCTCTTTTTATAGTAAATTAAACAAAAAATCAGTATTACCTTAGTTATGTAGATGGGCAGGATGAGTTTCCGTCTGATCCTCAAGGCTTCCCACCTCCCAAACATGGCTACCAAGTCCTCATTGACTCCCCTTCCTATCTCTACATCAACACACTCTCTCTCCCAGCCCCTCAACTGCCATAGTTCAGTTCAAATTCCAATTTACCTCTTCTTTAGAGCCTGAATTCTTTAGTGCTTGAATTATCTGTAGAAAGGAAATTCTGCATCTGGAAATTTATGATAACCTTCTTCAGCTCATCAATTCCCCACAGAGAATTCATCCCACTATAATAACAAAGAGTGGAGAAGACTGGTGTGCTGGTGCACTCTGGTAGCCCAGCACTTAGGCGGCAGAGAGAGGCAGATCTCTGTGAGTTCAAGGCTAGCCTGGTCTGCAAAGTGAGTCCAGGACAGCCAAGACTGTTACACAAACCAATAAAAATAAAAATTTATAACAATTCTTGCCTTGCATCTACTAAGCTCAGCATTGTATAAAAAAAAGTATTTACTATAACATATGTTAGGAAAACAACAATAACAATGTAGACTCCAAAATGCCTAACCAGAAGGAGAATTTTAAGCAAACTCATCCAGCCAATATGGCAAAAATATTATAAAAATCACTGGAAAAAATTCTGATACATTCTGGCAGTATTGACAGCTTTCTATAATAGAATGCATAAAAATTTTAAACAGAAATATACATATATATATGATGTGCCCAATTATATAATGATAACTGGAACAAAAGATACCAACACGTCAAGATGTGTGATACGGGTAATTTTAAAAACTATTCTGGGTACGTTTTGTGAGAGCCTTTAAAAATACACGTAACAAGACAACCTTTTTTTTTTTTTTTTTTTTTTTCTTTCAGAAGTTCTCACAAGAAGAGAATTCTGCTTGTTTGGGAGAAAGACCTGAATGGGTGCTTGGCCCAGAAGAGGAGATGCTGAAGGAGCTGGATGTGGGCAGAAGAATTCTGTGCGAGGGAGGAGATGAATTGATACCTCCAGGAAGATGAGGGTGCGTGAAGGCAGAGAGGTGACAAATGCGCTACTCACTCATGAACTGTTGGGTAAATTTCTTTCCTTTCTTTTCTTTAATGGAAGAAAGGCTGCTTCTCCTCTGAGCTGTTGTGTGGGAAACAATGTCCCATGAGAAGATCCCTAACTTGTCAGAAAAAGACCAGAGGAAACCAAGGACTCTAATAAGACAATAAGCCTGGAGCTCGAGCTATGTTAAACTTGCTAATTCATAGGGAATTGCCACGGAACATCTTATTTTATTTTTTTTAATTGTTAGCAGTCTAGATCCTTTTGTACATTAAGAGCTGAATTCAGAGGGACTCCAGCAGCTCAGGTCCTTTCTGGTCAGACTCCGCATACTGTACTTCTCTGGGTAGAGAAGGCTGTTGGCGCTTCAGCTGAACCCAGGTGCCTTTCTCTTCGGCTTCCTTTCTTCTGATGGTTTTCCTTCACTGATTTCAGGTGCCTGTCATGGCGCTCAGGGTGCTGAATAAGCTCAATCTGCACATTAATGTTCTTGGCAGGTTCTCTTGCCCTGAACTGGCTTGTTTATGATGCTGCCCAAGACACTCCCCATGATGCTGTAGACAGAAATGGGTATCGGATCCCACGGAACCCTGTAGTTGTTAGTTTACATATAGGTACTGGATATCAAATCCTGGTCCTCTGGAAGAACGGCCAGGTCTCTTAACCCATGAACTATCTCTCCATCTCCAGTTCAACATGATAGTTACAGTCTGTGTGTGTACCTATGTGAGGGTGTTCATATTCATGTGCATGCACAGAGATATGCACGTGTGGCTGTGGATGTCAGAAGGCAATTCTGGAAATCATTCCTCAGGATTCATCTACCTTTTTCTGAGACAGGCTCACTCTTTGAAGTTCACCCCTGAGCTGTTGAGAAAGTCCCAGGGATCTGCCTGTCTCTGCCTCCTCAGTACCGGGATTAAAAGCACACAAGCATCACACTCAGACAGACAAGCATCACATTCAGCTGTTGTTGTTACTACTGTTGTTGGTTTGGTTTGGTTTCAACATGGATCCTAGGAAATGAACTCTGAATTTAGGTCCCATGTCTGCAAGACATACATTTTACTGATCGAACCCACTCAACTTTTCAATCACCATGTTGTGGCCATGCCTGAAACTATAACAAAAGTTATATAAAAACAAACTAGGCAGATCAGAGTTGTTCATAAAATAAAGGACCGATGTTGTGCCACCCCAAACTTCCAACCTGTTTTAGCAGTCTCAGCCCCAGCTACTCCCCCCCTGTTCAAAGCTAACCCTGATGTCCAGTCATCCTCCATGAGTGATCATCCCTAAAATTAACCAGGCTTTTCCAGAGCTTCAGACACACTCCTGGTACAGTGGTATGCTGGTTTATAATCTCAACTATCTACTACTAACATGGTACATCCCTATTGGATTTGAAGCCAAGTCCTGATGTGGCTTGTATGCCATCCTGTTAGGGGGTGAAATAGTGTTTTCCAGTACTCGGAAATCACAAGTTGAAACCCCAACCCTTAGTTCTCTAGAATTTGACCTTATTTGGAAAAGATGTTATTGTAGATATAAAGATTCACCCCAGAGTAGGGTGAGTCCAACGAGCCTGGCATCCCTGCACAAAGGGACATTTGAATGCAGAAACTCACAGATGGAGAATGTAAAGATGAAGGCAGAGATGAGCCAAAGAATGCCAAGGGATTCCTACACCCATCGGAAGCTAGCAGAAAGGCGTGGAAGGAACCCATTTCTTTCATCACATTCCTCAGAAGGAACTGGTTGTTCTGGCAGCTTGATCTCTGATCTCCTGTCTTCCAGACAGGAGTGTTAGTACACATACTAAGCAGTGTACCTTGACATCAATCTAATAACACATGAGAACTCTTTGCTCAGTGAATTAACAGTACATTTTCAGGTCCATAAACAGTTACACTCAAACAATTACGCTGTAGGTTTGGAAGATGCAGTAACTGTGAATACTGGAATAGACTCAGAAAGTCATCACATATTGTCAAAGTGGTTTTCTGTCATTATTGCTGAATTACTTCAAGTTGCTTTACATTTCTAATCCCTTCAAGAACATCACCAAAAGTTCTATCCTTGAAAAGCAGTTTACAGAAAGAAAAAAGCTAAGAACCTCCACCATAGTGCTCATGTGTGAATCATGAGGTCTGGTACTATGGGGGAGTAATCAAGAATCTAGCATACACACTATGTTTTAAATGATTTATGTTCAGAAAAATAAAACACACACACACACACACGGCTCTTTAACAACAAAGGAAAACATAAACAAGCAATACACCATAAATAAGAAGTTACAATAAGATTATGGATTGAATTTGCATTATTTTCTGTTCCTGAGACGGAGTCTCAGGTAGCGCTAGCTGGCTGTAAATGAGGTTGGCCTTGAACTCTTGATCCCTCTACTTCTGTCTCCTAAGTGTTAGGATTACAGAAATTGGCCTCCACATCCAGCTTTGAACATGCTTTTATTAAAAGAGATTTTTCTGCCCTGTATTCATTACTAAGCCTTACTACATTAAAGAAATGGATACAGAAAAGGTATCAATATAGATTTCCCATAAGTTGTAGTGAGTGAATGTAAGCCTTAAGCTAATTTTGATACAGAAAGATATTTTCTGCAAAGGCAAATGCAGATACTCTAGATACTGCCCATCTAGGAAGAAGAGATAGTATTTGTTCTGATGACAGAGCCATTGTGGGAAGAAAACCCCACCCAAAAGCCTTAAAGGTTGAACCAAAAGAACCCAGCACCTCCTCCCATCCCATATGAGCAGCAGGCAGCAAGCTCAGTGCTGAGGATCAGGGGGTGTCTAGAGAAGACCTCTGCCCCAGTCAATAAAGTCTCTATAGAGAGAATTTTAGTTTCTTAAAAAATTCAGTTACGTTATGTGAATGTTTTTGTTTTAATCCCAGGTGTGGGATATGGGGCTGCTTTAGATTGTCCTCGGCCACTAACTGTGATTGTCTCGTGCTCTCGGAGGGGCATGGTTTTGCTACCTGTGGATAATTTATGTTAGGAATTCTGGGGACTCTTGAGAGGGTGTAAACATAAGAGCCTCTAAGGTGTCTGTGGTGTCTGCTGTTCCCCATCATGGTGCCCCCCCACTCAAGGCTGTGTTTACAATTGCTGGATTGCTGGATTGCTGGATTGCTGGATTGCTGGATTGCTGGATTGCTGGTTGGAGATATCCTGTTGACGGAGATTGGACTTGTCCCAAGGAACTCAAAAGTCCCTAATCAGCAGGAAGTAGTCTAAAGAGGTCTACACCTCATTCCTCTCTAACCTTCGTTCTTTCCTACCAAGTGTTGGGGTTCAAAGGGATTGGGGTGAAATAAGAGTTCAAACAGTGGTAAGTAATAGAACTCAATAAAGTAGCCCTAAAAATATGCCTACAAGTAAAAAAAAAAAAATAAAGGTAGCATTCAACAGAAACATGAGGATTATTCTTGAAAATAATCCTATAGCAGGCCAGGTACAGTTCCATGCATAAAGTAACTGTGACTCATCTTTGGGAGAATGTATTCATGGCATAATGATAGTGACAACAGCAGCAATCATGCTCAAAGTCACTTTCCCTACTATTAAAGTCACTGAAGCCACCCTGGGGAAAAAGGAGCCCCAGGGAGGGTAGCCATTTTCACAATAAAAGTCATATTTCTCACTCTCTACTATTCCTCTGCCATCTTTTTCTGCTATAAACTAAATAATTATAAGACACACAAAGTAAAGGAGAAAAGTGTCAATAACTAAAGCAATGAAGAATATCAGAATATAGGCACTAATGGGTTAATTTTTATGTTTCAGTTTAACTGGATAAGAGTTGCTCATATGACTGATGGAATATATCTGGATGTACCTAGAAGGATGTTTCTGGAAGAGATAAGTATATGAATTGGTAAATTGGGGTAAAGAGCACCCTTACCAATACAAATGGGCATCTTCTCAAGGCTTCAAACCAAGCCCAAAAGTGAAGGATGGGCAAGTTGGAGCTTGACTTTGGCTAATGTGTTCTTGTTCTGGATTAGGTATTTGTGCTCCCAGGAGTTGGCCTGATAATTACACATCGGCTCCTCTGTTCTCAGTACTTTGGATTGGGGCTGGAATCATGCCACTGGGCCTCCTTGAAGACAACAGACTAGCATGTTCATCTTCATAAGGGCACACAATAAACCACTACAATTCTCTTTCTATATATACACCTTTGGTTCTCTTTCTCTGGGGTAAACCTATTGAGGACCTTAAAATAACCATGACTAATGTGTAAAAGAACCTGGCAGAAAACGTGGAGAACATGCACAAGTAATAAGAGATTTCTGTAGAGGTAGAAGCTATTAAAAAAAACTTTTAGAAATAAAAGATTACAACATCAGAGATGAATAATTCCTTCGATGTTTTACATTTTTACTGTGTGTCTCTGTCACCTGAAGACTCACTATGTGGCTTCCTGGAATAGAACTCAGGTCATGAGGCTTGATGTCCAGTGCTTCGTGTCACTAGACTTTTCCTGCTGCATTGGCACCCTAGCCCAGGAATTTCTTCAGCATATCACATCAGCAGATTGATGCCACCATGAAAATAAGTGACTTTAAACTACAGCAATGAAATGGTCCTAACTTAAAAGACAATGCAAAAAGGAAGTGGAAAAGAAAGACAGAGCAAAAAAAAAAAAAAAAAAAAAAGCCGGGGCGGTGGTGGCGCACGCCTTTAATCCCAGCACTTGGGAGGCAGAGGCAGGTGGATTTCTGAGTTCGAGGCTAGCCTGGTCTACAGAGTGAGTTCCAGGACAGCCAGGGCTACACAGAGAAACCCTGTCCCGAAAAAAACCAAAAAAAAAAAAAGATTTAAGGGCTGATCATTTCTAAAGTTAATCACAGATCCAAGAAGCTCAGAAAAATCTCAAGAAGGATGTGAGATAGATAGATAGATAGACAGACAGACAGACAGACAGACAGACAGATAGATAGATAGATACAGAGATACAGAGATAGATAGATACAGAGATACATGGATGGATGATGGATAGATGGATAGATATAGAGATATAAATATAGACAGATAGAGATGGAGGGAGAAATAGATAGAGAGATGGATAGATAGATACCTCCTTGGCATATCATGGCCATTCCATTGAAAAACATCTGAAGGAAAACAATTACATTTATAAGTACAAAGATGGTAAAATTCCACAGAAGCCAGAAGAGGGCATTGGATTACTCAGAACTGGAGTTGCAATGTTAGTGAAAAGCCATGTGGGTGTTGGGAACCAAACCTGGGTTGTCTGTAAGAGCAACAACTGCTTTTAACCACCGAACCATCTTTCCAGCTCCCCCTTCTACTTCTAAGACACCAGATTGGCAAATACGATACAAAAATTATCATATTTTAAATTTTTTACTCACATCTCTTGGTTCTGCAATATTGACATTATCACATTTCCTTGACCATTGCCCTCCATTCCCTCAAACACAAATACACACACACATGTATGTGTATATGTATATATGGGAGAGAATATTCATGTGTGTGTATGTGTATTACTGCATTTGACCATTTTTGTGTTCCTCTTTGCTTAATACTCATACATATTCCACAATTACCAAAATAATGAATTCAACATTATCACAGTAGCATTATTTAGTTATGAATCTCATGTAAATTTTTTCCAATTAATGCTTCTTATAGGAGAATACTTACATTTTGATCTAGCTCTGACACCTTGCACTTGGTTTTAATGCCCCTTTGATCTTCAGTTGTTTCTGTCTTTATCCACTGTCACCTTGATGATTTGAAGACGCCAGACCATCTTTTTGCACCTTGTTCCTCATTTGATCTTTCTCATTACTAGACTCGGCAAATATTTTTGACAGTAATTCAAGAAGCAATGTGTGTCCTTAGTGAAGTGCATCAAGAGATTCATAACTATTTGTTCTAGTATTGGCATTATTGACTTTGTTCACTTGGTTAAGAGTGTCTGTCAGGTTTCTCTCTGTAAAAATATAATTAATTAGTATCATGTGGAAGAATTAATCAGAGATTTTAATATCAATTATTTATTATCATTGGAATGGATATTAATTGATAATAATTACAATCTGTAATCTTTCCACAGATGATAGCCATAAAGAGTATTTGAACTGTGATACAAAGATTATAAACTACTGATTTACAACATCATTATTTTGTTTTCTGATTGAATTATAAAATTCATGTGTCAATATTTTCTATTTACCAATGTGTCTTAGTTATGGTTTATATTGCTACAGTGAAACATCATGACCAAAAGCAAGTTGAACAGGAAAGACTTTATTGGGCTTACACTTCAATGTCATTGTTCCATCACTAAAGGAAGTCAGGACAGGAGCTCAACCAGGGCTGGAACCTGGAGACAGGAACTGATGGAGAAGCCATGGAGGGGTGTTGTTTACTGACTTGCTGGACATGGCTTGTTCAGCCTGTTTTCTTATAGAACCCAGGACCACCAGACTAGGGGTGGTCACACCTATAATGGGCTAGGCCATCTACCATCAATCACTAATTAAGAAAATACCCTACAGGCCTACCTATATAGCCTTATCTTATTGAAACATTTTCTCAATTAAGACTCCCTTCTCTCCAGGGACTCCATCTTGTGTTAACTTGGCATAACACCAGCTAGTATGCTATGACTCTGTCTAAACTCCATAGGAAGCCTTGGGCTAATGATATATCTCATTTAGTAGAAAATATGCCTTGCCTACATAAGCCCTAGATTCAGTCTTCAAAGCTTCAAAAAAAATTTCCCTAATTCCGTAAGGATGCTGAGAATAACAGTCTCCGAGTTAATGAATTCAATAAATATACACTAGGTGATAAGCTACTTATCATGCTTTCATCTAAAGACAGGGGACACAATAGTGACCAAAACAGACAAAAGTCCTTACTTCATGTAAGCTATGTTCCAGGGTATAAAACAGATAATAGATATGTAGACATACAAATGAAGGAAGAGCTGAGTAGTGTAGAAATATTAGAATCTGTATGACGGGTGAGAAATGAACATGAAGCCACACTTCTCAGTACTAATAACATCTATTGCTTTCTTCTGCACACCGCAATTGGCAATTGTATTACGGCTTGGCTGTGACTTGCTCCACTTCTCGTTCCATCAATAGGGCTAAGGAGCACATTTGTCCTGTTCCTAAGTCACTGACAACAGCAAGTCATATGACCACATCCAATGTCAGCGCAAGCAGGAAAGCATGAGAGTACTCTCTGGGGAGGGCAATGGTTACTGCAGGTCGTATTGTGTGTAGGTAAAGATTTTTGATCTTCATGTAGGGAAGAAACACATGTAGTGTTGGAGGCAACAGTACAATTCACTGAGATCCTGAAGGGAAAGGAATCATATGCAATGTGTCATCCTGGGAAGATATGCAAAGACATTTACTTACCCCAGATAGGACACAAGCAGACCTCAAAAAAAAAAAAAAAAAGATTCCACTGAAGTCCAGATGTTCAAGTCACTCTTCTATTACTGTGGAGAGACACCATGACCAAGGCAACTTTTATAAAGAAAAGCATTTAATCCAGGACTTGTTTACAGTTTCAAAGATTTAGTTCTTTAGCATCATGGCAGGCAGCAGGCACAGCAGGCACAGCAGGCATAGCAGGCATGGTGCTTATCCAGTGGAAAAAAGACAGCATTTTCAACAAATGGTGCTGGTTCAACTGGAGGTCAGCATGTAGAAGAAGGCAAATCGATCCATTCTTATCTCCTTGTACAAAGTTCAAGTCCAAGTGGATCAAAGACCTCCACATAAAACCAGAGGAGAAAGTGGGGAAGAGCTTCGAACACATGGGCACAGGGGAAATTTTCCTGAACAGAACACCAATGGCTTATGCTCTGAGATCAAGAATCGACAAATGGGACTTCATAAAATTACAAAGCTTCTGTAAGGCAGAGAACACTGTCAATAGGACAAAACGGCAACCAACAGATTGGGAAAAGATCTTTACCAATCCTACATCTGATAGAGGACTAATATCCAATATATACAAAGAACTCAAGAAGTTAGACTCCAGAGAATCAAATAACCCTATTAAAAATGGGGTACAGAACTAAACAAAGAATCCTCAACTGAGGAGACTCGAATGACCAAGAAGCACCTAAAGAAATGTTCAACATCCTTAGTCATCAGGGAAATGCAAATCAAAACAACCCTGAGATTCCACCTCACACCAGTCACAATGGTTAAGATCAAAAACTTAGATGCTGGCAATTGTTGGTGGGATTGCAAGCTGGTACAACCACTCTGGAAATCAGTTTGGCAGTTCCTCAGAAAATTGGACATAGTATTACCTGAGGACACAGCTATACCACTCCTGGGCATATACCCAAAAGATTCTCTAACATATAACAAGGACCATGCTTCACTATGTTCATAGCAACCCTATATAAAATAGCCAGAAGCTGGAAAGAACCCAGATGTCCTTCAATAGAGGAATGGATACAGAAGATGTGGTACATTTTTACAGTGGAGTACAACTCAGCTATTAAAAACAATGAATGCAACAATACCAACCAACCAGAGCTTCCAGGGTCTAAACCACCAGCCTGAGAGCACACAGGGAGGGACCCATGGCTCCAGATGTATATGTAGGGGAGGATGGCCTTGTCAGGTATAGGTGGGAGAGAAGGTCCTTGGTCCCATGAAGGCTGGATGCCCCAGTATGGGGAAATTCGAGGGTGGGAGTGGGGGGTACATCCTCATAGAAGCAAGAAGAAGAAAGATGGGATAGGGGTTACTGGGTGGGTGGGGGAATGGGGAAAGGGGATAACATCTGAAATATAAATAAAATATCCAATTTTAAAAAAATGGAAAAAAAAAAAAAAAACCTCAATGAATTCATGAAATTCTTAGGCAAATGGATGGAACTAGAAAATATCATCCTGAGTGAGGTAACCCAATCACAAAAGAACACACATGGTATTCACTCACTGATAAGTGAATATTAACCCAAAAGCTCAGAATACCCAAGATACAATTCACAGACTACATGAAGCTCAAGAAGAAGGAAGACCAAAGTGTGGGTGCTTCAGTCCTTCTTAGAAAGGGGAACAAAATACTCATGGGAGCAAATACGGAGACAAAGTGTGGGGCAGAGACTGAAGGAAAGGCCATCCAAAGACCGCCCTACCTGGGGATCCATCCCATATACAGTCACCAAACCCAGACACTATTGTGGATGCCAAGAAGTACATGCTGACAGGAGCCTGATATAGCTGTCTCCTGAGAGGCTCTGCCAGAGCCTGACAAATACAGAGGCAGATGCTTGCAGCCAACCATTGGACTGAGCACGGGGTCCCCAATGAGGTCCCCAATGGAGGAGTTAGAGAAAGAATTTAAGGAGCTGAAGGGGTTTACAAGCCCATAGGAAGAACAATAATATCAACCAACCAGACCCTAAACCACCAACCAAGGAGTACACATGGAGGGACCCATGGCTCCAGCTGCATATGTAGCAGAAGATGGCTGTGTTGGTATCAGTGGGAGAAGAGGCCCTTGGTCCTATGAAGGCTCAATGATCCAGTGTGGGGAAATTCAAGGGTGGGGAGGTAGGAGTGGGTGGGTGGGTGGGGGAACACCCTCATAGAAACAGGGGAGGGGGGATGGAATAGGGGGGTTGGGGGAGGACTGGGAAAGGGGAAAACATTAGAAATGTAAAGAAAGAAAATATCCAATAAAAAAAAGAAATAGAAAAAAAAAGAGAGGAATAGTTAGAGCTATATATTGATCTTTAGGCAGAGAGAGAGAGGGGGAGAAAGAGAGACAGGGAGGGAAGGAAGGAGAGAGAAAGAGAGAGAGAAGAGAGAGAGAGAGAGAGAGAGAGAGAGAGAGAGAACTATATGTATCTGCTCTGGACTTTTGAAACTTCAAGGCTTATCCCTAGGGAGACACTCCTCCAATAAGACCACACCTCCTAATCCTTCTAATCCTATCAAAGAGTTCCATTCCCCGGTGACTAAGCATTCAAATACAAGAGCCTATGGAGGGTGTTCTTACTCAAACCACCACTTAGTGAACCAATGATCTTGACGGCAATGGCCTCCAGAAGCATGGATGTAAGGTTACAGCATGACCCAGAAGCAGCCACGTCACAGAACATTCCCACCTGCATGAGTGAGGACTCAGGGAAACTCACTCACTGAGGGTCTGCCTTCATTCCACATTCAACCTCCTGTGTCCTCACTCACTCTAGCAACCCACCCCGAGCCCACCAGCAGTGAGAGAGCAGCAGGAAGGAGAGCCAGGACAGCTTCCCCCTTCCCTCTATGGGGGACTGCTAATAGCACCTGTAACTTACATTCCATTGCATTGTTTTGATGACTGTACTGTTGTTTCTCAGGGTAAGGAATTTTGAATGCCACAAAGATAATCTTTGCCACAGCGTGACAATGATTACTGCAATGGTTAATCTTGATTTCCAGTGTGACAGGATTTGGAATCACTTTGGAGACAAACCTCTAAGTATGTTTGTGAATTTACTTCTAGAGAGGTTTACCCGAATATGGGTGGTACCAAACCCACAGACTGTAATCTGGGAATACATTAAGAAAAAAAAAAAAGCAAGTTGAATACTTATACTTGGAGATTCAGTGCTATGTTTTATAAAAAGATAAGGAGAGAGAAGGAATATGTTTAGTGGAGGTGCAGTCAGGTATTGGGGAAGGGGGTGCCTCCGTGGGCCCATGCTGAGGCCTCCCCTCCCACTGAGGGACCAACCACAAGGTTGGTATAGAATAGAGTTTGTTCAGGGTATGAGGAGGGGAATTGGAAAGGGAGAGGGGGAGGGAGAGGGAGAAAGAGAGGAAGTGGGAGAGGGAGAGGGAGAGGGAGAGGGAGAAAAGGAGTAGAGGCAGGTCATGAGCATGCAGAGAGAGAGGGGGAGGGGAAAGCAGAGAGAGGGCAAGAGAGCAAGAGAATGGAGGGGGCAAGCAGCCCCTTTCATAGTGAGTCAGGCACACCTAGCTACTGCCAGGTAACTGTAGGGCAGAACTTAGACAAAATGCTGACATTCAGTGTCAAGGAAAAAGTTCAGATCGTGGGGGTTGGGAAGGCAATTCCTGGTTGTCAGCTGACTACATCTGGAATAAACTACAATCCAGAAATGGAGGGTACACCTATGATCCAGATCTTGAGGCTGGAAGACATGGGCTTCTGACTCAGATCTTGACATGAGATGACATATCTAGATCTTGAGACATAGTAGCCATGAAAAACTTAGGCCCAGGCAAAGTAGTACATACACACTTTTAATCTCAGGAGACTGAGGCAAGCAGATCTCCCAGTTCAAGGCCAGCCTGGGAAAGAGCAAAACCAGGTGTGATGATACACACTTTTAATCTGGGCCATACCTTCTGCTGGAGGCCTACATAAGGACACTGGAAGAAGGAAGACTCTGACTCCTCCTCTTTTCTTCCTTCTTCTCCTTCTCCCTCTCCTCCCCCTCTTCCACCTCCTCTTCTTCTTCCCATGCTTGCACTTGCCAGCACATCTGTTAGAACCTACCTTTTCAGGATTCCAGTTTATACAGAAGGCCAGATGAAACAACTAGCCTCATGGGACTGAGCAACTACTAGATTTTTGGACTTCCCATTTACAGCTGCCCGTTGTTGGGTTAGTTGGACTGCAGACTGTAAGTCATCACAATAAATCCCCTTAATATTAAAAGGGCAACATAAACCATTTGTCTCCATGTAAGGACGCCACTTGTCTCCATTTAAGGAGCAGGCCTGATTTCAAAAAAAAGGCTGTAAGACACAAGCTTCAGGATCAGACCATAAGTCCCAGAAACTAACTCATAAGACACCAGCTCTAGGAGCAGACCATAAAATCCAGAACAAGATCATAAAACTCCCTCCCAAAGAACAGCCTGGGGATAGCCACAAAAATGGGGAAATATCTTATCTCAGTATGGGCCATCTGTGCTGGGCAGCCCTATTTCATCACATGGTTGAACATTCATGACATAGGAATACAGACCACCTGGGACACCTCCCCCCAGCACCCACCAATGAAATTTTCGATTACCTAATCCTTCTAGACAGTCTCCCCTCCCCTCCCCCCTAGCCCCGTTCTCTATAAGAAGGCCCTCATGCCTTTCTATGGGTCACCATTTCAAAGAATGTTTGACTCCCGCATGCTGGTTGTTTCTGCAGAAAAAAATACTCTGTCTTTGCATACTATCTGAGTCTGGGGTCTTCCTTCAGTGATTTTTAGACACAATATATAGAGACATTCTATAAGTTCGGTGACTCTAGAGAACCCCGACTAATACAGAAGTAGAGGGCTACTGTCCTAGTTTGACTTGGAGAGGAAAGGGTTTATTTGGCTTCAAAGTCCCAGGTCACAGTCTATTGAGGGAAGCTACAGCAGGAACCAGGGCTGTAGTGCAACTAATTTAAGTTTATCCCTGACTAGGTTATAAATACATGAGGCTCAGACTATGGCTATTTTATTTGGCTTTGATAATTATTTGAGGTTACCCCTAATCTACTCTTTTAACTGCTGACCTGGCTACCTTCCAGAGGTGTACCCAGATAATTGCTATTTTCCCGGCCATGTGCTCATCATTCATCTCGGCTTCCTTCTCTCCTCTCAATCTTCCTCCTTCTCCTCCTCCAACCAGGTCACTCCAAACCCACCCACCTCTAATCCCCCCCCCCCCCCCCAGTAATTGGCTGTAACCAATTTTATTTAACCAATAGTTTTAAATCAAGGAACAAAATTTTGCACAAAAGCTTGTAACTGTGAGAAGTCAATGGTAGGCCTAGACCTTCCAACATAGCATTTAGCATTACAATACATAGCAATAGACCAAACCTCAACTCTAGACACGAACTGAACCCAGACCATGGAAAAGTGCTGCTTATTGCTTGTTCCTCATGGTTTGCTCAGCCTACTTTCTTGTAGCATCCTGTTTAAATTGTCCTTAACCACCTGCTCAGGAGTGACCCTACCCACAGTGAGCTGGGCCTTTCCACACACATCAACCATTAATCCAGAAAGTGTCCCTACAGATTTGTCTATAGGCAGTGTGATGCAGGCACCTTCTCAATTAAGGATCCTTTTTCCAAATGACTCTAGTTTGTGTCAAGAGGATGAGAACTTCAAACCATCACTAAATAAAAAAATCTCTGAGGTGACATTGGACCTAGAGGAAATTCTTGCTAACAGGATTCCTGATGGAGGTAAGGTAGGATGATCAGACCACCTAGAAGATGGTGGAAAACGAAGAATTGATAAGATATAGAGGGTAGTCAAATTCTCTATAAACCAAGTTAGCAGTATAATTGTACTCTGTAGGGATGAACACAGAAACCCAAGGTAAAGAACAAGTAGTGAAAAGGCTTAGGGATACCTAATTAAAGTTTGGTAAAAGAAAGGCAGGCACAGTATCACTACCTGTAATCCCAGCATTTTGGAATAGGAGACAAGCACATCAGGAACTTCAAGACTAGTGCTGGCTCCATAGCTCAAGGCTAGCTGGAGGTATCTAGTGCCCTGTTTCAAAAAATAAAATAAAATAAAATAAAATAAAATAAAATAAAATAAAATAAAATAAAATAAAAGTTTGGTAACGGAAAGAACCTTTAATGATAGGGCCTCAAAAAAAAAAAAAAAAAAAGTGGCATAGAAATGATGTGCTGACCATTTGAAAAGGGACCTGGCCAATGAAGAGTTGTTTCAAGACGAGATGTTTATAAAGCAGTGCAGGAGGAGGTCTGGACAAAAGTACAGCAGGAACAACTGCCCAATGCTCTTGCTAAGTCCGGTAAGGTGCAGCAAGAAGACTGTGAGTATGGGGTTCCTTACACTCAGAGAAATATTTCCAAGTTAGAACCTGGAAGTCCATGTAGGAGGTTTGGATTTGTGGTGCTGAAGTATTTTGAAACTTGTTTTTTTAAAGACCAGTGTTAGCGTTCTTTCTAGGGCTCTGCCCCACAGTTACCTGGCAACAGTCAGGTATGCTTGACTAACTATAAAAGGGGATGTTTGCCCCCTCTTCACTCTCTTATTCTCCTACTCTCTTCCCCTCTGCCCCTTATCTCCTGGTCCCTACTCCCTCTTCCCCTCCCCCTCCCCTTTTCTATCTACGTGTTCCTGGCCAGCCTCTCCTCTTCTTCTTTTCTCCTCTTCCTCCTTCTCTTCTTCTTCCTCCTCCTCTCCTTCTCTCTGTTCTCTCTCTGTCTCTCTCTCTGTCTCTCTCTCTGTCTCTCTTATTCTCTGCCTTTCTCTATTTCTACTCCATCCACTCCCCTATTACATACTATATCCGTATGGCTGTTCTCTCAGGGGGAAGAGAATGCCTCAGCATGCGCCCACTGAGGCACTTTCTTTTTTATAAAACACAACAACCAATACTCTAGCCAAATCAAAGACACTTTCTTATTCATCATCGGTCCCTGATACATGCCATGAGTGTTTGTGGAAGATCAAAGGTAGATGTGTAAGAACTACATTACTGCACTTTTAAAAAGTACTTATATTTTTCATTTCAAATATTTGTGTCTTGATTGCCTATGTATGTAACATGTAAGGAGATACGGTTATTTTATTAAAAAAAAAAGATTACATCTTTTATTATTGTTGTTGCTGTTATTACTGAAAACATGTTGAGGGACTCTGAATAGAAAGGGACAAGCTTTCACCTCACATTCACTCCTATGAGGATAAGATGGGGCCGGAAGCCGCTTGTTGCATAAACAGAATTTATACCAACAGCGTCTAATCTTACTTCCATTGTTGAAAATGAATTCATTTTCAGACTGCAGAATATGATTTGCCTAGTACAAGAAGACTGATAGAAAAAGCAATTGAATGAATCAACTCTCTTTATGTACTTAATTTAGAGTTGTTCAGGCTATCGCATGTGGTCTGAATCAGAAGAACCTGATAAATATCCCTAAGAACACCTAGTTGGCCCAGCTTAGTGAATGTGTAATTGCCTGTGAAATTCAGAGCTAAGAAAACAAATTTAGAATCAAAGGGGATGGTTATTAATTGTATTTTCAGTTTTTAAAAACCTTTCCAAAATAACAGGTGTTGGCTTCATTGGAAGGCTGCAGGAGGGAGATGGATCTTGGCAGATGATAAGCAATTTGAGGCTAATGTAACATAGCTCCTGTATAGAAATTGAGATTTTTTTTTTTTTTTTTAGTTTCGGGGAAGTGATTAGTTGTGTAGGACTTCTACATCTGGAGTTTGCTACAGTTGAAAAAGAGCTTTAAGAGAATATTACGCTACAAAAAAAAAAAAAAATCACTCAATGTTTGGAATTCCAGTAACACTGGCAGGAAATTACTGAAATCCAAATAAATATGGCATTTGGTTAATAATGCATCAGTGTTCCGCTCCTTAGATGTGACTAGCATACTGTGGCGGTGTACGATATTGACAATGGGGTAAGGAATATATTGAACTCAGTATTATCTGTGCATTGTTTTAAAATGGAAACTTCACATTATTTTGAAACTTAAAAAAAAATGTGTATAGGGCTGGAGAGAAGACACAGAGGTTAGGAGCACATACTGTTCTTTTTTTTTTTTTTTTAGATTTTATTTATTTATTTTATGTATATGATGAGTATACTGTAGCTGTCTTCAGACACACCAGAAGAGGGCATCGGATCCCATTACAGATGGTTGTGAGCCACCACGTGGTTGCTGGGAATTGAACTCAGGACCTTTGGGAAGAGCAGTCAGTGCTCTTAACCACTGAGCCATCTCTCCAGCCCACACGTACTGTTCTTGTAGAGGACACAGGTTGTATTTCCAGCACCCACATGGCAGCACTCAACACTTGATAACTCAGGTTCCAGGAACCAGATGCATTTCTTCTGACCTCCACAAGCACTTGTCACAAACATGGTGGATAGACAGACATGAAAGCAAAGCACTCATACACATAAAACAAAAATAACCTTGAAATTTTTAAATATTTATGCATTGTGGAGGTCCATACCTTTAACCACAACAGTCTAGAGGCCAAGGCAGAACTGGTCATTCTACAGTCAGTTTGGGGTATAAGGGTCGAGAATCATTTACATTATATAAATCTTTTATATTAAAAAATAAAAGGCCCCCGTGAAGTACTGACCATGCCAGCACATGCCCTCCTGAGAGCATGGCCTTCACACAGACTACCTAACTGGGACCTTTTCACAAATTCCATCTCTAGAGTCACTTCTAGGGAAACACAGATGGATCAGTATTAATCATCACTGTAAAGCTTATAATCTTTGTTATTAGTCACTTCCAAGATGCAAAAATTCTAGAAGGATTGCTTAGGAAAGGAGAAAAAGAAATATTCACAATTCATTCCTTAGTTCTGAAATTTATACTTTGATTTGACATCTGCAAAAGCTACCTGGGTTAAATATATAATGTCTGTGTCATAAATTCTCTAGTGGTTTGAGAAAACTGCAAAATGTCTGTCTTTATTGATTGTTTTCTGTGAAAGAAAATGTAGACACTATCAGAAAACTCTTCATTATTCAGGTATTTTTCTTCTGTCTTCCATCATGGTAGAAAGGAGGCAGGGATAGGTATAAGAAGCCATCCCCAGACTTACACTAACCACATTTCTCTTTTACTGGCTCTTGTTAGATATTTGCCATCTCTGTAAATGTATAGAGGAAAGTCAGGCAGCGGCTGAAGAACCACGCTGGGCTGGGGATTTAGCTCAGTGATTTCAACAATAGAATCTTTACCTAGCGTGTGCCAAAAACTTGGACTCTTCAGCACGGCAAGAATAAAAGCAAACAAAACCAAAAACCATTGTGCACATGAAAACATTTGACAGACTACATGTGCCCGTAAATGGTGTTTCAAAAGTTTATTTGTTGTATCTGGTGTCAAATGCCTGTAAGCATGGGCACTGGGGAGGCTGCACTGCAGGTTAGCCTAAAATACGTAGCAAGATCCTGATACAGAAAGAAAACAAACAAAGGAAAACCAATCCAATACAAGCAACAAATCCCCCTTTAGGGAGAAGTGTCATCAATCTGTAAATTATAATCTCACCCCCCTAACTTCAAGCAACTTGAGGCAAATAATTTCTCTTTTTGGAGCCTATCTCAGTTTCTCATCTGTAAAATGAATGCATTGGACTAAGCAATCTCTCAAATCCCTGCAATTTGAACACTGACGTGAGGTGGAAAAATACTGTAGGGGTTTTGGATTTAGGGCTGTTTCCGCATTTATGTTTCTAGAGTCAGAAATGTGAGAGCAGTAGGAATGCACAAAAGGGGGAGTGAGACAGGAGACACAACCCGGGTCAATTTAGGTGGTTTTTCTGCACTTACTGGGTAAGCAACCAGACAGTTGCTAGGCAACTGCATCTCTTGTAAGCACGGAGGACCCCATATGAGGTGTCTAAGTCACTACCTGTTTATTTTGAAGGCATGGTGGCTTTTCAAAATCAATGTCATCTGTTGTTTTTAAAAGCACACAACTTAAAAGCCAGTTCTTTGCAAACTCTCTGGCTGGGATCGGCTCACGGTGGCTTTCCCGTATCCTGTTTTCAGGCGCGCTGCGGACACCACCGCTCAGGCCCGGCTGCTGCGCGTTGCTCGCAGAGCCCGACGCCTCTCGCTCGCCGCTCCCGGACCCCGCCCTTCCCGGGCTCCGGGCACAGGACCTTTGGGTTTTCTGATCGCTGTCCCGGACCACCATGGGCTCAGAGATGGAGCCACTGCTCCGAGCCTGGAGCTATTTTAGACGCAGGAAGTTCCAGCTCTGCGCCGATCTATGCACGCAGATGCTGGAGAAGTCCCCTTATGACCAGGTACCTGACGGCCCTAGGCAGTCTGTGGATCCTCTTGCTGAGGCCGTGGGCTCCGGGGGATCCCTCTGTCCCCTGGGGGGAGGCCCGGGAGGAGGGCTCAAGACGAGGTTGCCTATGTGGTCCGCAAAGGCACTAGGAGCAAGACTCTTTGGAATCCTGGACGGCGAGTTCCTGCCCTTTGCATCCCCTGGGGATCCTGAGTTCTGTGCCTTGACAGCTCCTGCTATAAACTTCAGCACACTTTTTCCAGAATTAGTTACATTTTAAGGGACTCCGTTAAGTTTGTGAGAGACTTAAATAATTCATTGGTCATTCACTGGTCACATCTTCGTTGATTTCTAAAAAGGAAAAATATATGTGAACAATGATATGAGATGCAGCGTCCTTTAAACACAGCTCTCTTTGGGCTCAGATAATGAAGCATGCGATCTTCTACCTTATCTTTAGATCTCTGTCCAAGTGTGAAGGAGCTTTTGTTTCTGAGTCATGAATTCAACTTGAGGCAAGATAGAGGAATGGAAATGTAGAGGAGGGAAGGATTTATTTTCTTTTTAAAGAAACTACGTGTACAAGAGAAACTTTCTTGTAGGAGGGAAAGATAAGAATATAGGTAAGACAGAAGAGGAAATGATAGCTTTGATTAGAAGGAAATTTAACAGTTCAACATGAAGGTGTACTCCTGTACTCCCAGCAAGAGGATCAGTAGTTCAAAGCCATGCTGGACTAAGTAGAGAGTTCAAGGCCAGCCTGGTGAGCTAAAGGAGAACCTGTCTTGGGGAGAGAGGTGGGAGAGAGGGGGAGAGACAAAAGGGAACTTAATAAATATAGCAATATTGTGTATAATGAATGAAAAGGGCACTAATGAATGGGAGAGGTACCATGCCATTGGGCAAATAGCCTCTGGAAGAGACAAGAATTAAAACGGAAGATTAAGAGTAGAGTTATGGCACTTTGGCAGTGCTTCAGGTACAAGTAGAATGTACCTATACAGAACCTGGTTTCCCTGTTTTCCCTCTAGTGGTGTTGCCTTGGAGTTGTTAGGAAAAAAAGGGAGAGTTAGAAAAGCAGGTGCCTGAGCGTGAAGGTTGTTCCTGGGCTCTGCTGCTCTCTGAGTGAATGGATGGAGGATACTCAAATGGTCATACGTGTCCTGCAGAACAGTCCGTAACAGTGGTGATGCTAAGCTAGCTTCTGTCCCTATTATGCATGCTCATTAAAAGACTGTGTGTCTGTATTTTTTCCAAGAGCGTTGCTTGGTACATTGGTTCTACAAATGCCACTGAAGGCATTTCCAGCACAGTGCAGCACGTTTTGGAACAAGGCAGTATAAAATCTCTTTACCATTGTTACAAGGGAAGTTTGTTAAGACCTTTTGATGTACCAGACATTGTTCTAGGCTCAGTGGTTCTCAAGAACTCTACATGTTGTTTTCATTGAGTTGGGATAGTTTCCACAGAGCAGGATTCCCAAGAGTCGCTCACTAGAAGTTTCCTCATTAAATGCCAGCAGGAAATGTATACTCCCTTCTCAGAGATCCAAAATGTGCTCCCAAAGACTCTGAACAGTTCAGAAGAAAATAAACCTGATTTTTTTCCAATTTTCTTTACCAGTGTAGAAGCTTTCTCCAGTACTGATAATTTCCTTTGCCCCAGGCCAAAGGTCAATTATATTTCTTATTATCCCGAGGAGATGCTACTAGTGAAAGCATTCTTACTCCTGGGCAAGGCCCTGTGATCTTGAGGCCATGGTGACGTTAGTGCTGCACTTGTGAAGTTGAAATTTTATTTGTGCTGGGTTTTGTGATGAGGGCTCTTTATGTTCATTTCCGTGACTTTTTATAGATGACATGTAACTTCCCAAACATAAGTCGTAAGAAGTAAATATTTTTCTAATTCTTAGAATAACCTTATAAAGTAGGTAAAAAAAAAAAAATAACAGACTTGGTTCAGAGAATTTTATTCTGTTATCTCGTTTATCCTTAACTATTATAGGGGTTGGTGTTGTTTCCCACATCTTATAGATCTAGGACTCTGAAATGTGTCCCAAAGATACAAGGCTAGCAAGTCCATTAAGCTGTCAGGAAGGTTTCAAAAACTACTTCTGAACTTTTCCCAGTATATTTTCTTAAGTGCCTTCTCTCTACCCGAAAGATTTTAGCTGGTGAGGGATTTTAACACATTTGTATGGTTGGGTTCAAAAGTTCAAATTCTTATTTACCCCAACTAATAAAACTTGTTTGACCTGGAAGAGAAACAGGAGGAGAAAATTCCCTCCGTTATTTGGTGAAGATAACCATTTGTGAAAAACTACTGGGAAAAGAAACAGTGCTTTTATTACCATTAAGAAGGAGTGGTAGATTTTTTTTTCCAGGAAAAAATGAGAAAACAAATTGTTTTGTTTAGAGCCACATATTTTCAGCTAAATAAGATAAATGGGTCTTTAATGTGTTCTCTTGTATTGATCCCATTATTATACCTAACCTCTGTCCTCTTGGAAGATTTAGATTTTTTTTCTAGTTTTTGTTTGTTTGGTTGGTTGGTTTTTTGTGCGTGTGAGTGACTGTCTTGTTTGGATAATGAGGATACATATAGCAGTCACGGGATCCCACTGGGGAATACTGCTGTTGGCACTACAGACGGGTCAGCATGCCTAAGAGCATCATGGAAAGAGATCTTATTGGGTCTAGGTGGTTTTATCACTCTGTTTCTAGTGGGTTTGTGATAAGATTCATAATGTGGTATGTGATTTTTAATACTAGGAAGACTTGTTCTTATTATTTATTGGTATGACGAGGGTCATATTCAGCTTGAGTAAATATGTCTTAGTTAGGGTTTTTATGATTATGATAAAAACACCATGACCAAAGCAAACTGGGGTGGAACGGGCTTATTTTGATCACATTTGTAGTCTGTAATGAAGGGAAGCTAGGGCAGGAACTCAAGGCAGGAACTGAAGCAGAGGTCATGGAGGAGTGATGCTTACTGGCTTGCTTCTCCTGGTGGCTTTCTCAGCCTGCTTTCTTGCACACCCTAAAACCACCTGCCCAAAGTTAGCAATGCCCACAGTGATCTGTGTCCTCCCACAGCAATCGTTAATTATAATAATAATAATAATAATAATAATAATATAAGAGCCACAGGTTTGCCCACAAGCCACACTCTCTGTTATGGTTCCCTCCTTTTCAATGACTCTAGCTTGTGTTAAGTTGACAAAACCCTAGTATTTCTTGAACTTCCTCATTTCAGAATGCTTTCCACGTATTCGAATTGCCATTCCTGGGCTACCAAACCGATTTTAGTGTGAATGAATTTTTTGGAGCAGTGTGTAGTGGGACAAAGACATATACATGTTTCTTCTGTGTGTCACATAGGTTCATTCTGGCTCTTGCCTGACTCTCTCCTCAAACACAAGTCAGAATTCCTGTTTTTAAAAGTAGTATTTTTTCACTTTGTTTTTTGTTTTTTGTTTTTTTTCCCTCCAGATAAATAAGGGAACTTTGGTAAAGTGATTTGAAGTTGGTTCCGTTTTTTTTTTTTTTTTTTTTTCTTCCCCTGAGATAAGGTTTCTCTGTATAACTTGGTCGTCCTAGAACTCACTCTGTAGACCAGGCGGTCCTTGAATTCAGAGTCCTCGGTGGTGGCGCACGCCTTTAATCCCAGCACTTGGGAGGCAGAGGCAGGCGGATCTCTGAGTTCGAGGCCAGCCTGGTCTACAGAGTGAGTTCCAGGACAGCCTGGGCTACACAGAGAAACCCTGTCTCGAAAAACCAAAAAAAAAAAAAAAAAAAAAAAAGAATTCAGAGTCCTCTGCCTCTGCTTCCCAAGTGCTCAGATTAAAGGCGTGCACCACCATCACCTGGGGCTTGTGAATTCTTTTCCCAGACTCAGTTTGATTAATAGTCAAAGACAGACAGAAGGTGGGATTCCTAAGCTTGGAGGATTTTGAGGTTGAATCTATTAAGAATAAAGGCAGAGAGACAACAGATTCATTTACTATATTTTCCTTCCTTTTGAAAAAAAAATATTAAGAATGACCAATACAGAGAGAAACATTGTCCGTTTTGTTTTTTTTTTTTTTTTTAAATTGTGACTAAAAAGGTGTTGAGAAACGATTCAGTGTAAAAGGAGGAGACACAAAGCCACCCTCCACAGAGCCCTGTGACCTAGAGGGAGGGCTGGCTTCCCTGGCTCCTGCTGATTATCCTGATTAGTTGCTCAATCTGATTACTATTCTTTGCCGTCCATATGTCAGATTAATGGCTTTCAAAACAGCGCTGAATGTGTAGCTCACAGTTCATACAACATGGGGCTTTTAAAGAAGACACCGTATCTTCATGAACTGGATAGGGTTCTGAAGGTGATTTTATTTCGGTGTGTTATTAGGAGAAGGGAAGAGGGTTTTCTACTTCACTGTCTCCTCTCCTGTACCGATATTACGGAGAGGAAGGTGAATCGTTTGAAGGTGGAGAACAGACTCAAAGCCACTGGCTTAGATGAAAGATAGTGGAGCAAGTTGTCTTTAATGGGACTATGAGCAGTTGCTTCAGGCAATAATTTGATGATACAATCCCCCCACCTCCAAGTATGTCTTTCTGTCCAATTACCTAATTTGTTTCCTCTTTGGGGCCATGGAGATTTATCAATACTTCATCCTTTGGTTCTGTCTGTACACTGTCAGGTACTTTGTTGCATGGATTTCTGTCCTGCCAAATCACGCATATTGTATTGCTTGGTCTCTTGACCTTCTAGCCTTTTGAAACCCACCCATCTTGGTCCTCCCTCAGGCTTCTCCTTACCACGATTACAAAATTCCAAGTAACAATGCTGCTAGTTTTAGATCTAGGGAGGCTCATTAGCCAGAGTAAATGTTGGTGATAATTAGGAAGTTGTGTTCCGAAGTATCTGGAGAATCAGTTCCCTGAAGTAATAGCAGCAGCTTAAGAGAAACTTTTCCCCCCTGGGAGGAAGAAAAGAGATTGTGTTAGATGCTTTTCTTGTTGCTGTGTCCAAAATGCCTGACAAGCAATTTAAAGGAGGAAGTGTTTGTCTTGGCTTACAGTTGCAGGGAACACAGTCCATCGTGGTCAGGAGAGCATGGCAGCTGGAGAAGGAGGCTAACCAATCACATTGCTTCTTAAGTGAGAAAGCAGAAAGTAGTAAATGCTCATTCATTGCCAGGCAGCTTTCTTTGTGTGCAGTCTGGTACCCCAGCCCATGGAGCCAACCATATTTAGGATGGGACTTCTCCACCTCAATTTACCTAGTTCAGAAAACTACTCACGGACATGTCCAGAGAATGTGTCTTTAAGGTGATCCTGTCAAGTTGACCATCAATTTAGACTACCACAGAGGCAAACTACTGGAGTTGGAGTTGACTCTGAAGAGCACTGCTGGGCCTGGACAGTGGCTCTCCACATCTGTGTCCTCTTAACAATGCTTTGAAGGGAGGCACAGAAGCAAGTGTGAGTTTGATCCTCTAGAGCCTGGAGGGAGTACTGAGCCCTGAAAGGGACCTGAAAGTCCGTTGGCACTTGTGTGCTAAGCTTATCCTTTGGGGACCATATGTCTCACAGTGAAAGAGCTCCAAAGAGGGCAAGGTCTTATGATTAGCCCCCAAACTACGCCCAAAAGGTGCATTATCACTTTCCTCTGAGAGGGTAGGAAAGGCTGTTTGCTCATGATTCCGTACCTGACTCATTTCTTTAGGAGCAAGCCCAGGGCTTCTGACTCTAGAGCAAGGTCTGGTATTTTCTACCCATCTGTGTGGCTGCCCAGAGAAATAATTCAGTAGACTAAGTGAGTCTAACATGTGGTTCCCTATCTAAAGGAATTAATGTAAGCACACAAAAAGGTAATTTATAGAGACTCCAAGTCAAAACCTGTAGTGTTTTTTTCTGTTTAAATTAAAGTATTGCCCTGACTTTAAATTAAATTAAACTAAAATTAAAAATTCTTTCTCTTCATGGCTGTGCTCTCGACAGGCCTCCAGATGAGCCATGCCTGTCCCTCTGCATCCTCTGTTTTCCTGCCTTGCTAGAGTCTCACACACTTGGCATAGTGCACACTCTCAGCTCAGGGTGTCCAGGTTCAGATGCTGCCTCCACAGAATTAGTGAATATGGTATTTATTTAGTGAAACTGGTAATATACCTATATGCCTATAAACCTATAGATGGTTATACCTATATAACCACTGATATCTGGTTAATAACCAAAAATATTAGCTCTAGTTTCTATATAGCTAATATGGAACCTAATACACAGAAAGAAATCTTCAGAGACATATAGTATTTTTTGAGAATAAGCAAGGGAAATTGTAGTGGGGAGCACACGTGACATTGAAACTGTGGGATGTGGTAAAAGGCAAAATGAGGAATATTACATAAGTTCTTTTGAACAGTAATCTTTGGCCACAGGATTAATAACAAGGGCATTCAAGGATCTGTCACAACCGTGGTGTCTGTTCAAGGTTGAATGGAGAGTTTGTGGACAGAAATCGAGGTAGAAGCTTTCTGTGTGAGATTTCAGTGGTGCTGGCGAGGATGTACTTCCGGCAGTCTTTTCGACTGTTCTCACTATGAGGTATATACTCACGCGATCCCCCCACCCCGCCTGATTCCATTACACTTCGACCCAAGCAAGTTCATTTTGATTCTGACCACTTTTGTCCTAGAGATATTGCATGTGCGATTCTGTTATCGCGTATTTTTTCTGAAAGGATTGTGGATAGTCTAGGAAGCGTTCGTGAGGACTGTGTCCAGGGAAATGGGTGCTGGGATGATAAACAGTTCACGAATCACTGTCAGTCACAAGTTCCAGAATAACCTCCCCTTTCTTAGCTCCCTTCTTAGTCCCATGTCTCCTGCTTGACCCTCTCCCCTTCACCTAAGTCTATGAGTACAGCATCATACACATTATGTTGTGATTTATTGAATTTTGTAGATTCCCCTGTAGAGTGTTTGTAGCATCTTGGCGGGTGCCAGGACTGCCAGGAACAGGCTGGGAATGAACAAGTTCTCCGGCTCACACCGTTTTAGGCCCCGCCCCTGTTTTCAATCCACATTTCCCACCCTCCTAACCGGCCCCGTCCTCTGTCACCCTACGCTCTAGATCTCTCATTTCTTTCTCTGACCTCCTTACTGTTTTTCTATCTGCTCGTCACCTGCACAGTCACACATACATTCCCAGGGGTTGGAGGAATAAGACAGATCACAATTCTTCATCGTGAGGCTAGAGTTGGTGGCTTCTGTTTGGGCCACTGGAGGAATCTAACTACGCGGAATAACAACATCCAGCCTTTGCTTTGTGTTACGGCTTCTGTTTCCTTTAGCTGCTTGCTTCTCCTTGTCACACACAGTCTGCAATTGCCCGTTGTTGGTCTTTCCCATCAATGCTATATTGGTCCTGCCCTATAGCTATTCTGAACTTGATGTAGTTTTTTACTTCCTGAGGTTCTAGACATGAATCCAGGTTCTGGTGCATAGTTAGCCTACACTATGCCACTGAGATGAGCATCTAGCCGCTCATCTGAATGTTACTCTTCAGCCTGCCTTGTTATTTCTAGCATTCAGGGAAATTTAAATTCCCAGTAAGCTGACAAGAAAATGCTCTTGGGTCACTGAAACATTTGTACAACTGTGATGGTCGCTTCTCTCTCATTGCTGGTACCAAATACTCACTAGAAGCAACTAAACGGGGGAGTGGTTTATTTTGGTTCATGGTTCAGAGGAAGGCAGTCCACCATGGCAGAGAAGACTTGCTGGCAGGAGTTATTTGGTCTGTGGCATCAAAGAATCAGAGGGATAATGTCAGTGTTGAGCTGGTTTTCTCCTTTTCCTCTCGTATTTAGTCCTTGGACCCCACCCCCAAATAGTGCTGCCTGTATTGGTGTGCCTCCTCCCTCCTGAGCTAAACCCTTTTGGAAAGATTCTCACAGATGTACCCAAAGGTGTGCTTCATTAATGCCCTAGATGTCAAGTTGCTCATCTAAATTAGTCATCGCAGTGACCTCGATGAATTAGTATCTCTAAATCTGCTTTCCTTTCTGTAAATGGATGGTGAAGTCTTGATTCTTTTAGAATATCGTTATGACATTCAAATGAGATCATGAGCTCTCTCTCTCTCTCTCCACACACACACACACACACACACACACACACAAGAAATAACAGGAAGGGGTATTTCTGGGTGTGGTTCTGGGATCTCCATCTCATCCTCTTTGTCTCTCATTGCTGACATATGAGCCATGCTTAGATCAGCACCGCCTTCAGATCCTCCGTACGTGCGCTGGATTGCAAGCCTGTGGTTGCCTCCGTGCTTTCCAGCTGCTGTTTTGTGCTCGGTTTAGGACATTGTAAGGTCCTCTCTAAATCCCACTCTTTGGGGCTCACTGTCCAGCCTGCCTTAGCCTTTCCTCTCATTCTCTAACCATGCACCATGCTACAGAAGTCACGCATCTATCCAAAGCTTGCACCGTGCTTCATACAGATAATATTCTCTGTAAAATATCGTAAATGTAGCTATGTATTGTAAGACCAGATTTGACTGACAGGTTTCTATTTAACTTGGAAAGAGAAGACTCAAATGTCACATTTGTCAGCACTTGGCACTATGAGTATTGCATAGTTTATAAACATTTCTACTAGAACATTGCAGTTAGAATTATTATGATTATGATTATTTTGTTTCTTTGGTTTTTCTTGGGGGAGGAGACAGGGTTTCTCTGTGTAGCTCTGGCAGTCCTGGAACTCACTCTGTAGACCAGGCTGGCCTTAAACGCAGAGATCTGCCAACCTCTGCCTTGGAGTGCTGGGATTAAAGGTGGGTGCCACCACCCAGCTGGAATTAATTTATTATCAGCAACTAATCTCATCATAGTTATGTGGAATAAAAGATTAAAGTCTAAATGTCTTATTTTCAGATATAAAGAAATAGTTCCTTGGTATAGTTTAAAATTATGCTTAAGTTCTGAGTTCTGAGTTTTTCATAAATAATGTTTATTGAAAAATTGTTTTTTAATTATTTCCTCTTGTATTGAATTTTAAATATATATTTGTGAGGGGGCAGTTTATTTTGATAGCCAGAAGACAGCTTTTGGGAGTCAGTTCTCTTCTTCTACCGTGTGGGTCCTGGATTTGAATCAAACTCAGTTCCTCAAGCCTGTCGGCAAATGCCTTGACCCACAGAGCCATCTCGTGGGCCTCGTATTTTCTTTAAACAAATAGTTGAGAGACCTTTTCTTTGTACTCTGAATAAGATTAATTAGAATTTTCAGACCACAGAAAGTAGCATTTTTCTGTGTGTATTACATTTTATGAACCTTTGAGAGCACTTCCGGAAGAAGATTCCAGTTCCTCTCTGCAGGTCTGGAGACGTGGGTAGCTTGTGCAAGCATGAAGACCGGCACTCCAATCCTCATGCAGTAACGGCTTGCCGTGGCAGTGTGTGCGGGTAACCCCAGCACTAGGGTGGGGCACAGAGAGTGGATGTCAGGGCTTGTTGACCAGCCTCTCTAGCTGACTTGCAAACTCTAGGTTGAGTGAGAGACCTTGTCTCAAAAAGTAGATGAAGCCGGACGGTGGTGGTGCACGCCTTTAATCCCAGCACTTGGGAGGCAGAGGCAGGCGGATTTCTGAGTTCGAGGCCAGCCTGGTTTACAGAGTGAGTTCCAGGACAGCCAGGGCTACACAGAGAAACCCTGTCTCGAAAAACAAAAAAAAAAAAAAAAAAAAAAAGTAGATGAAGAGCGATTAAGGAAGATATTCAAAGTTGACCCTTCTCCTCCTGCCATGTGCAGAGGCAAATGAACCCGCCTCGCGCACACCCATGCATCCGCTACACTTGTGCACACAGACATTTAATATTTGGATTTTTATTGCATAATGCTCATTAAGACTTTTGACTTCAGAAACTGCATGTCTTAAAAATGTTTACAACCTTCTTAACGCTTTCCAGGAACCAGCTCCCGATTTGCCAGTGTCTCAGGTAAAAAGTTAGCTGCAAACTATGGCTTAGAGAATAGCTTAGTTGCTGTTGCTTATTCGCTACTGAAGAATAGCAAACCTGCTGTATATCCGCTCATAGTATTAGAAACTTAGCTCCATCTATCTACCAGCTGTTCTGTTCTTTATTGTATAAATAAACTTTCATATTCCCAAAGCTCTTATTTACATGATTAGCCTTGTAGAGCTAACGTGAACTGCTTATTAAAGCTTGGGGCTTCAGTAACAATCGCCAAGATTGGCTAGGATGCCGAGAAGGAGAAACAGGGTGGCAGAATCAGACGTAAGAGGGAGCAGGGCTGTCAGCAGAGCCACAAGTATGTGCAGAACAGTGATAGACAGAAGCAATTTTTTACTACATTGGTCTCACGCTGCTTGCTCTCTAACTGACTTGGTAGCTCTAACAGGGAGGGCAAAGCTGTCCCAGTGAAGAAAGAAGAAAGGAAGGAAGGGAGGGAGGGAGTGAGGGACAGTGGCCAGATTGCCATGAGTAATTGGTTAGAGATGACGCAGAGAGTGGCCAACTAGGTAAGAAACAAGAGTCTGAGTCAGACGGAAGCCCTGGAACGGAAGAGGTTTGGTTAGGACTAGCTGTACAGGATAATAACTAGCCAGAGAAGCTTTTAGTCCAGAAGGTTCCTATTGAGTCCGGGAAAGATGAGGTGCAGATAGTAGCAAATCAGAGAGTTTAGGTAATACTACGCATGTTTGCCCCGCCCAGTGAGATACAGTGCTAGCAGTAGTATGTAAATGACTGATTTGGACTTCACACAAGGTACCCATGAGCTAGATCCTTCCCCCCACCTCCTAACAGTCAGCCGTTACTGACTATTACATTACTCTATTAATCAAAAATTATTTCTCACATGCCTTGCATCACCTGTTGGCCTTGCATTACTTATTCTTATTACATTAAGAACCGAATAGTAAAAGCACATTCCCCGCCCTCCAGCTAGTTGAGTTTCTATTTCATATGTGAAGTTGGATTCACCCTATAAAAGGTAGAACACATAAGTCAGTCCTTTCTTGATGTCAGCTGGCAGATCTGTGCCTGAAGGACAATGCTTTAGAGACTCATCTCAGTAGAGGAATAGAATAGGTGAATAGGTGGCCCCTGGTAGGTTGGCTGTGCTCCAGGAGGGACCCATCCAGCACGAACCGAGGAAAGAGAGGAGAACATAAAGTCAGGAGGGGGAGGGTCTGAGAGAAAGTGACTATGGTCAACATGCATTGTACGATGTTATCTAAGAATCGCAGAAAAGATACGCAGGGAAATAAACCAGCACACTTATTTAGATAGGGAGAAACTGTTTACAGAACTTGTAATACAAATATAGTCCCTTGTATATGCAATTTTTTTTAAAGCTGAACATAGCATATAAAACAAATTTGTAGTTTTATTCAGATTTAAGGGAAAATTAGAGATTACTGTGTGTGCTTGATCACACTTCCTTTTTTTTTTTTTTAATATGCAGAGGATTTTAGGACTATAAAACATATTCAGCTTATTTCCAAAAAAAAAAAATATTATTTTTTTAAGCCAAAGCCCCATCTGCTGTTTTCATTTAAATCTCAAGAACTGTTCACATTGCTAGGAGTGGTATTTTGAACATACTCTGCTGTATAATCAAGCAGTGATATGTGATTTTCAAGGTCACTTCTTGTTAGGACATAAAAAATACCCAGGAAGATTAATTTTTCTGAAATTTTAAATCCAATAATGGTTTGAATATGTATTCTAGTTTGGTATCTTCATGCCATGCCTACTTTGGCTTTCTTTTCTTTTTTGTTTTTCGAGACAGGGTTTCTCTGTGTAGCCCTGGCTGTCCTGGAACTCACTCTGTAGTCCAGGCTGGCCTCGAACTCAGAAATCTGCCTGCCTCTGCCTCCCAAGTGCTGAGATTAAAGGTGTGCGCTGCTACCACCACCTGGCTTTAGTTTGGTATCTGATGCTGTGATAAACACCATAACCAAAAGCAACTTGGGGAGGAAAGGGCTTATCTCATTTTACACTTCCGGGTCACAGTTCATCGTTGATGGAAGCCAAGGCAGGAATCCAGGACAGGAACCTGCAGGCAGGATCTGAAGCAGAGGCCCTGGAGGGATGCTACTCACTGGCTTGTTCTCCGTGGTTTGCTCAATTGTTTTTTTATACAGCCCAAGCCCACCTGCCCAGGGAAGGCACTGCGTATAGGGTGCTAGGTGTCCATATTAATTATTAATCAAGAAAATGCCTCCACAGACATGCCCATAGGCCAGTGATCATCACAGTTGACCCTTTCTCAGCTTGAATCACAAACAGACCTGTGTCCAACCGTAACCTTTCTTTCTTGTTTATCCCAAGATCTCACGTTAAAATGTAGTTTAACTTTAAAAATACCACAGTGTTTCAACACTTTCAGTCTATAGTCTCTTTCAAAAATTCATAGTCTATTGACTGCAACATATGCTTCCTTATTCTAAGAGGGAGGAACCAGGACATAGTAACAACCAGACTGAAGAAAAAGCAAACTCCAACAGTGTCAATCACTCAGCACCCATCATCCAGAATTCACTCATGATCTTCGGGGCTGCAGAGGCCTTTGGTGACCCCACCTCTGTAGCTTTGCCACCACTAACTAGCACACACAGCTTTTCTCATAGGCTCAGGCTGGCACTACTCCATGGTCCCTAGGTCTCCAATATGTTGGGGCCTCCACTACAGACTGAGGCTGTGTCTTCACAAAGCCTCTCTTCAGGAAGACCAGAGTCCTGCCATACAGTGCCAACCTCATATTCTCTCCATGATCCCTTCATGCCTTTGAAACCATGACGATGTGTAAGACTCCACGTTGCCAAGTTTGGCTCCCAGCTTGAAACGCAGCCCTTGCCTTCCATGCACCACAGCTTCTGGGTCTGACTCTGGAGAAACGTTTCGCAGAAGATTTCACCTCCATGATGCTGTGCTCATAGTAATCATAACTGATTTTTCAGCCCTAGATGACCAGCATATATTGTCCCACTAAAACAAGGTTTTCCATTCCACAGATTCTGAATCCAAATATATCACACAAACAGCCCTGATAAGAGTATTTGAACTGACTTAAACTTCACTTTAAATTTCATGAGCCAGGCCTTCATTATCTGCATTTCATCCAGCATTATCATCCAGCCTTCTGCAGAACGGCCCGTTAACCTCTGAGAACTCCGTGGTTTTTCTGGCGCCCACTCCCGAAAGCTTTCATGGTCCTACCTGGAAAACAATCCGAGGCATAAAACCAATGGTCAGATCTTTTATAAAGACTGAATTCACAGAGAATAAAAGAAGTAGATGTTCCTACCCGGCTTCTGATATACCTATGCATTTATTGGGGGCAGGGGACAATGATGGATTCACTACCCTAGTTTTGAATAGCTCAACATAGAAAATTTACATCATCTTAGCACTTAAGAGGTTAGTAGGGGGCTAGATACCTAGTGTAACAGATTGGACTATAAAATAGTAGTAGCAGCTCGAAACTAGTTAAAATATGTTCATGGCTGTTTAGTGGCTGGTTGTGTAAATAGTGCCTATTATATAAACTTGGCTTTTTAAAAAGTAGATTTAATATGAATATGGTATACATGCCTATAATTCCAGCACTCAGAAGGCTAAATCAGGGGAGTCTAGAGTTCCAGGCCACCCTGGGCTACATAGTGAGACTGAGTCAGGCAGGGGTATTGGGGTGGGTGAGAGAGGGAGGCAGATTGGCTGAGAAAGATTTAAGTGACTCCAAATCCTGATCCATATGCTTCATTGGCTCCTCAGTATCAGACTCAAAGTTCCTAAATCTCACTGGGCCCATGTGCCCTCTGACTGGTCTCTTGGTCCAGATAAATTCTCCAACATTTCAATAAATATTGTGAGCTTCCAAACACACTGTGAGCCAATTTTTCCTGGCCACAGAGCCAAAGCCTTTATCAGTCATATTATCATCGTTGTTTGGAGACAACATTTTGTATTATAGGGTTGAACTTGCTGCCTAGTCATAGGGGAACTCACAAGTGCTGGGACTGTAGACATATACCACTATCCTGGCCTTTCTTTCTGTTTCCCTTCCTCCCTCCCTCTCTTCCCTCTTTGTTTCTTTTCCCTTCTTTCAACAGTATTCTGTAAAACCTAGTTCTTCTTTTACACACTGCTGTGCTCTGTGATTTAATCCATCGGATGATGGAGTGTTCAGGAATGTTAGGATCCACGTTGTGATCTGTTTCCTACTCAGAGCTAGCCTGAGTTCGTCAATAAAAAGACCAACTGGATAAAGTTCCGTTATGTGGGGACTTTGCAGACTTTCTTTGGCTCCCATCTTTTTCTGCTCTCCTTGGCTTCATTCAGCCTTCTTTGTACCTAGATTCCTGGTGTACGGAGCCCCAGTCCCTCCCTAGATTTCCCTGCCTCTATTCCTTGTAGGCGGTAGAGTTAGGTCTATGCTGCCTCTTCCAGACTTGCGTTTTTCTCAGATCATTCAAGGGACACTGAGCCCTATCACTCTCGGCTTTTATTCTGAAAAAAAAAAAAAAAAAAAGCAGAAAAGTCCAGTTTTTCAGCAAAGCAATCTCACGTGTTTAACAAGAAAGTTAAAAATGTACAGCTTCCACGATGCCCTTCTCGGGTTCCAGCAAAGCAGCGATGCTTTTGGATTAGATTCTTTAATTACCTTTCCCTTCTCCGTTCTCTTCAGCAGGTTCTCTCCCGACTGGATCACAAAATTACAGGGCTTGAGTAGTGACTTGAACTCCAGAGAAGTCTTAGCTAATGGATCTTAGGTTAAGTCAACCAACATTTCCTGAACTCCTAGTTATGTATAAAAAACTAAAGGTGTAGAAATTTCAGGAGCGCACAAGGTTGAAATGCATGTATTCTGGGGAACAGGGGCTAACACATGCCAAAGTGATCACAGTATTTGTCAGATAGGTTAAGCGTAGACGATCAGAAGCATGCAGGGGAGACTGTAAGGACAGCGAGAGGATGCCTGAGGGTGGGAGACGTGGGAGGACTTCCTGGAAGTCAGTGTCCTGAAGCAGAATGCAGAGTATACTAACAACGTGCCTGGCTTTGGTAGACCGTTTAAGATCCCTAACGCTATTTGACTGAATACTTGCCTTTTAGGCGGCTTGGATTTTGAAAGCACGAGCGCTGACAGAGATGGTGTACATAGATGAAATTGATGTGGATCAGGAAGGAATCGCCGAAATGATTCTGGATGAAAATGCTATTGCTCAGGTTCCACGTAAGTCGGTTGAAGGAGGGATATACCGTGGAAGAGGAATATGTGCGCACATATCTTTTCATATCTTTTATAAGCACATATGAGATTGCCTTAGAGTCCAGGTCAGGGTCATGATATGAATGGTATTAGAGAATGGTCATAATATATGGTGGTTTGCTGGTAATTTATTAGTTGTTAAGATCTTCTTTTCCTTGTTGGCTTGCTAAAATATATAAATTCTAGACACAACCTCTTACTTGGAGATATCTGTATGAAAAATAATTAACTTTTGGGTCTAGAACCATTGATTTAAACTTTAAGGCATGCTAGTTTTGAATGTTAATGCATACTCTGCTAATAGCATGTTAACTGTTAACTTGATTCCTCGAGCCTCCATAAATGGCTTGTGCTATACTAAACATGCCTTGTAGACTCCTTGCAAAGATGATAGCACACATCACATGCTATGTGCTCACTTGTTGGATCACAGTCAAGAATGGAGTGGTGTAAGAGTTCCAAGCGCTCGTGAGAAAACGCCAAGAAAACAAGACAAGAGTCTTGTGACCTCAGTTTCCTCAAAACACAGAATTGTTCTTTGAATGTGTTTTCATGCTCCTCCCAGGGATACTGGATAAGAGTGAATCTCCATCAGCTGTTGTTATCTAGATGCCTCTAAGGAAATACACATGTGGCTTTTCCTTTGCTTGAACATCTTTCTCATGTGATTCTAACTATCTCCAGAGTGTAAGCTGTCTGATGCTCTGAGTAGAGTTGGCTGTTGCATGAGACTTTAGTCTACCCACTCTCCCAGGTGCATGCCACCAAGTAGAGCAGTAAAAACTCACTGAAGAGGAGTCTCAGACACATTTCCTCAATGCATTTCCTCTTAGTGATGTCTTCTTTCCCAGGCCAGTACAAGTCTGAAAATTAGATTACTACGAGTTTCTAAAGATTCATACGTAATACATAAATTGACTATCATCCCATCTTGTAGGCCCTGGCACATCTTTGAAGCTCCCTGGCACTAACCAGACAGGAGGACCAACTCAAGCTGTCAGGTCTGTATTTTCGTTTCATTCCTACTTTCAAATCCTGACCAGACTATATCCTTAATTGATCTTGTTTGTGTTGTAACAACTGTTGATCTCCACAGGCCAATCACTCAAGCTGGAAGACCCATTACGGGTTTCCTCAGGCCCAGCACACAGAGTGGAAGGCCGGGTACAATGGAACAGGCCATCAGAACACCCAGGACTGCCTACACAGCACGACCTATCACTAGCTCATCTGGAAGATACGTCAGACTAGGGACTGTAAGTCCTGTCAATTTTCCCAGAACCTCGTATTAAGAACCTCGTATTAACGGAGTAACTTTGTATTGTAGTGAAAAATTAAATGGAAATTTTGAAGTAATTCTTGTTGCTTTTTAATTTCTATAGTTCTTTATAATCTTTATGCATAAGAAACTCTGTTTATGTTTCAAGAGAAGGTTTTCAATTCTTGTTCTCTTTCTTTTCTCTCACAGGCTTCCATGCTTACAAGTCCTGATGGACCATTTATAAATTTATCTAGACTGAATTTAACAAAATATTCCCAGAAACCTAAGTTGGCAAAGGTATGTGCTTCAAAAGATTCTAAGTTATGAAGTAATGATGAATGACAAAACAATGTGATGATTTTAGTTATGAAATATGTAAACAGAGATCTTAGTTACTGTAACATTTAAAGAGAGATTTTAGTTAGTGTAACGTATAAACAGAGACTTTAGTTAGTTTAACATGTAAATAGAGATTTTAGTGAGTATAATGTGTAAATAGAGATTTTAGTGAGTATAATGTGTAAATAGAGATTTTAGTGTAACATGTTAAAATTCCCTTTCTCTTGAATTAAGTATAATATCAGAAATAAGTGCATATGTAGTTATTATGGGAAAATCTTTCCCCTGGGTAACAACAATAATTGTACAACAAAGAAAGCAGAGAAGCAGAATCATCTTTGTAGAATGAAGCTTAATGTTGTCTGCATGCGTATATGTTTGATTTTCATCTTGGACTATTTCTAGAATAATAATTTTCAACTCTTGTATAATTTAAGGACTGTCAAAAGGATGGAAAATATATGCATGCTTAATTAGTAATTAAGTAAACTCTCAGTATTACGCAGCCAGACAGCAGCCAACATAGCAACTACCTTAATAATTCTCATCACTCAGCATATTCCCTTAAATTAAAGAGAAAATTAGGGGCAGAGAGAGCAGCTGGATAAAGAAGCAGAACAGGGAGAGTGGAAAGAAGAAAAGGAAGCTAGAGAAATTTAAAAAAATGGAACGGAAGATGTTCAGGTCTTTTCCAGTATGAAGAACTAGGACGTGGGAGGCCTTAGAGATACTGCTCAGTCGGCAAAGTGCTTGCCTCACAAGGAGGATGGTCTGAGTTTGCTCCCAGGGATAACATAAAAATGCTGAACATGGGCCAGTCAGACGGCTCAGTGGGAACAGCTGCGTGCCAGCAACACTGGCACTCACTCACCTGGACTCACTTCCCTGGGCCCACATGGTAGAAAGAGGGAGAACTGACTTCCCTAGGTTATCCTCTGACCTTTTCATGTGTGCTGTGACATGCATCTGTATGTATGTATACATGCATGCGTTCATCCACACTAAGTAAATAAGTAACTAAGTAAATAAATAAATAATGCTTTTTTAAAAAACTGGTGTGTTCTATGGTGGTGTGATGGTTAGTTTTAATTTATTAGCTAGGCACAATTTAGAATCTCGTAGAAGAAAGCCTTAATGAGGAATTATTTAGATCAGATTGACTTGTGGCCATATCTTTATGGGATTGTTTGGCTTGTTAATTGATGTAGGAAGACCCAACCAGCCCACTATGGGCAGCACCATTCCTTAGGCATCTGCACCAGTCTTAAAGGAGATAGTCCACTGAGAGCAAGCAAGGATCCATGTGTTTTATTTTTTTCTCTATTCTTGATTATGATTCCAATGTTTTGAGTTCTTGCCTCCACATTCCTGCAGTAATGCACTTAACCGAAAATGTAAGTCAAATAAATGACTTTCTTTTCTAACTTGCATTTTGTCAGGATACATTACCACATCAACAGAAATGAAACTAGTCAGCCAAACCTAATCAGTCAGTGAGCCCCAAGCCAGTGAGAGACTCTGTCCTAAAAAACAAGGTGAGGCTGGAGAGAAGGCACAGTGGCTAAGACTACTGGCTGGACACCCATGAGGACTGGAGTTTGGATCCATCACCCACATAATAAGCTAGGTGTCCCACTCACACACGTAACTGCCGTTCCAGAGTGGATGGGGACAGGAGGATGGCTAGGGCTTGATGGCTTCCATCTTAGGAAAAACATGAGCCCCAAGTTCAGGGAGAGGAGACCCCGCCCAGAGGAACAGAGTGATAGTATGGAACTCCTGATGTCCTCTGACCTCCATGTGCAAACAGGCATTCCCTCCTCATCCCACCCCATCTCACCCCTGCCGCCATGCACGAACGCGTACACAAATATATCTTTGAAAAAGAAACCAAGGTGGATGTGCTTGATTAGGAACAGCAGCTGATATTGGCTGTAAGCAGCTCTGACTGGCTTTGGCTTACACATATCTATACACAGGCCCCTAAAAGCAAAATGAGATAAAGCAAAACCCCAGGTCCCTTGGGGAATAGCTTGGAATAAGTCAAACAGGAAGGAAGAGGGGGGCTGTGATCAGGATGTGAAGTAAATAAAAACAAACAAATAGACAAATAGAAACCTGAGGGGATGGCTTTAAAATTTAATCCTTAATCTGGGCGATGGTGGCACGTGCCAGCACTGGGGAGGCAGAGGCAGGCAGATTTCTGGGTTCAAGTCTGGCCGGGTCTACAAAGTAAGTTCTAAGACAGCCAGGGCTACACAGAGAAACCTTGTCTCGAAAAAGCTAAAACCAACCAACTAAACAAACAAACAAAAAATTAAGCAGAAAAGTCTACTTAACATTTATATTCCATGTCATTTCAAAAGGAATACCCAATTTCTCATGTGTCAAAATTAAGTAATAATCATTATAATATAGAGTATGCAAATTTGGTGAAACATTGGTGACAATTCATATATTCAGGAAATAATGTAAACTTCTTCTGTCTTGTTCTAATAAAATGATGTCTATAACATGAAGAGAAAATGTTCATCTCTTTGAACTTCCCAGTTTACAATCTGTAAAAACAAGAGTCCATTATGAGTTGGAGAATTTTAAAGTGGGTTATTGTGACAAATGACAGTCACGTTTATTACTTACCAGTTTCTACCACTTTAGAATATCCTGGGTTTTTGAGTCAACTAAGTTTTTGAGTTTTCATATAACAATAGCTGTTCAGATAAAACTGAGTGCACTTTTGACATTTTCCCTTCCCAGGCTTTATTTGAATATATTTTCCACCATGAAAACGATGTTAAGATGGTAAGTGATGGATTCATGTTATTTTCTCTCATTGTTATTCTCCAAACTTCAGGGCTTCAGATTTCGCAATGTTCTATTTCTTTCCTTAAAAAACAAATGAATTATCAAAAATTGGAGGAACTGAAAGTTCCACTTTCAGTGAAGACATTTGTATAAATATAGAAATGATAAGAGTTATGCCTGGTTCATAGATTATGCAGCTCTTGTTAGAGGGCAGGATAACTGAGAATACCAATCACCTGTTAAAACGCATTCCTTATGCTAATAGTGTTACTGGGCCATCCTTCTTCAGACCGCAGTTTACGAGCATGCATTTCTGCCTTCTTCTGCCCTTCTTGCCCATGAAGGTTTTAAATACAAAAGTAGAAAAACTAATATAAAGAGTCCACAATGCTTACACTAGCTTTACCAATAGTGAGTTTTCATGGTAACTTCTCAGTAATGGATTTTGAGGTTGTATGCATTCGGCTTTCCAAATTTGTTTCAATTTATATAAGTGGTATGTAAATGAGAAGAAACCTCACAAAGTTGTTTAAGTCAAATGAAGTCAATCCTGTACTTTTTTTTTTTTTTTTTGGTTTCTTAAGACAGGATTTTTCTGGGTAGCTTCCTGGAACTCACTCTGTAGACCAGGCTGGCTTCAAACTCAGAGATCTCCCTGACTCTGCCTTCAGAGTTCTGGGATTAAAGATGTGAGCCACACCGCTCAGACCCCTATTTTCCTATTAGCCTAGGAAAAATACATGTTGAATATTCAGGAAAATACTTCCCTTAGTTGTTTGTGTGTGTGTGTGTGTGTGTGTGTGTGTGTGTGTGGCACAATTCCATGTACAGGGAGAGCTAATGAAAACGTGAATCTGCACCTGCTTCCCTAAGCTGTCCATTCGTACTGGGGAAATAAAATTGCTGGAAATGGTTCCTGGGTGTGGAGGTGCACATCCGTGACCGCAGCATTCTGAAGCAGGAGAGTCATGAGTTTGACACTAGTCCTAGCTACAGAGTAAGGTCACATGTGAAAGACAAACAAGAGCCGATTGCCACACGGAATACTTAGATTGTGGCCCATGCTGGCAGATCCCCAAGTGAGCAGGGTTTCATGGAAACTGAGGCAAAAGAAATGGAGAGACTCTGAACAGAGGGTGGGATGAGAGCTAAATAAGACTTATCTTTAAAAATGAGAGCACCAAAGAGACAGGTTAAAAGAGTGACTGAACTTGATGATCGACTAGATATTGTGGGCAAAGGAAGGAGACTGCCGTCAAAGCTGCCACCCAAGTATGCCGTGAGGACCATAGCTTTGCTCCAAGGCACAGGATGTGAGGGCAGCTCATCACTTTATAAAGCTGCATAAGTGACTCAAAGAGCTTTGTATTCCAAGTGACAGAAGGCTCTCTGTGTGGAGACATTGCATGCTCTGAGGAGTAGGGTGTGTGTATGCATCTAAGAGCCTAGGCTGGGTATGGAGAAGTCAGAGTGTGTGGTCACACAGGGACCAGAGGAGCCCAAGGTCAGCCTGCCAAGAAACCATGCGAGTTTCTGTAAACGGAAGCCAGTGGTTTCACTTACTATACAGCTTTCTGTGGGATGATATGTAATGCTGCTTGGATCCTACTCCATTTACAGATGAGCAAATCCCTAACTACTAAATTGTCACAAAGCTGCTGTTTTTAGAAGGTTTTCTTTGTTTTTGTTTTGTGAAACAGGATCTCACTATATAGCCCAGATTGGCTTTAGACTCTCACTCCTCCTGCCTCTGCTGCCAAGTACTAGGGTTACAGGTGCAAGCCTTCATATCTGGCTTTATACTCTTGGGTTTGTTTTTTTTTTTTTTTTTAAAGATTAATTCATTTACTGAGCATGCCAGCCACTGTCCCAGTCCTGAGATCAAGGGCAGAGGAAGGCAGTCTGACCCAAGTCTTTGCTCTTTATATTTATATCAGCAGATTACATTCACATTGGCCTAGAAATAGAAATTCAAAAGGGCCTCTCTTTCCTAATTACCTCCTGTGTTATTTGATAGCAATGGATGTGTGGGTCTGTGGTACATTTCCAAAATCAGAATCTCCAGGGGAGGCTGTGACTCTGCTGCTATTAAGAACACCACAGGCAGTGCCAGTGTTCAGTGGTGGTTGGGAACTACTGCCACAGAATATATCCTGAAATTATAAAACCACTAGAAAATGTTTATTCAGATGTAGGGAACAGAGTTGAGGACCCTTGGCAATCAATATCTGAAAGCTTGAGTTCCATATAACACCCTCAGCAGGGAAGGTCGTTCATTAGAAGAAGTCAGTGATTCAATAGAATACAAATAACAAAATGACCTTTAAATACACCTCAGGAACAGAAAATGATGCACAGTCTTACTGGGAACCAGAGTTTCTATTTATAAATTTTATAAGATTATGTTCATGAGTAATGTCTCAGTATATTCAAAACAAGCAATGCTCAACAGGTAGGAAGACTTTGCAGTAGATCTTTTTGATTTATTAAATGACAACTGAGGAAGCTTGTTTAGAGACATTCTTTTAGACATTGGGGTGACTATTAAAGTTTAAATTAGGGCTAGGGAGATGGCTCAGTAAAGTGCTTGTCTTACAAGCGTGAGACCCGAGTTTAATCCTCAGAATGCACAAGCAGTTGTTGGTCATGGTGACATGCTCTTATAATCCCTGTGCTGGGGAAGTGGAGATGGGCAGATTACTGGGGGCTTGCTGACCAGTCTAACCTAACATGGATACATGTATGTGTGCCCCTATACATATGACCATGCATTACATACCACATATATGCCAGAAAAGGCTTTCTAAAAATTTAGATAATCTTTTTAAAATATGACAAACAATATTTAAAATACCATATAGGTATTTTTCCTCTTCTGCCCACTATATAGAAATTATATATAAGAACCAGGTAATTTCTTACTTTTATGATTGTATCATAAATCTAATTCATGAAGATTTGGTTTTTAAACTACATGTGAGTGTGTGTGTGTGTGTGAGTGTGCATTTGTGTGTGTGTCTGATAGCTGGCTCTGGAGGAATGGCATTCAGGCTTACCTTTGGCTTCCACATGGATGTACACATGCACATTTGTACACACACACACACACACACACACACTCACATACAGTTCAACAATGAAACTACCTCTAATGATTTGTGAAGCAATCACAAAGAAATTGCCTGGTTCTTATGTAAAATTCTATGTAGTGGGCAGAAGGGGAAAATATATCTACAAGGTGATTTTAAATATTGTTTGTCATATTTAAAAAAGATTAACTGAATTTTTAGGAAGCTTTTTTTCTGGCATATATGTGGTATGTATATACATGTTCATATGTATATGGGCACACATCCACATATCTTGTGCATGCATACACATGGAGCCTGCTGTTGCTGTCAAGTATCTCCTTCAGTCACAGTGTACCTTAGACTGAGGCAGACCCTCTCACTGAACCTGGAAGTTCATTTGCATTCTAGCTAGTCTAGGTACTAAGGGGGTTTGCTGTCTTTGCACCCCACTATGCTTCCCTGCCCCCCCCCCCCCACCCACCCCCCGCACACACATGCCTGGTGGATTCTAAGGATCTAAACTCCGGGTCCGCATGCTTGGTCAGAAGAGACTGACTCACCTACAGAGTTCATCTCCCAGCCCTAAGAGGGCTTCTTTTGGACATAGAAGTGACCCTGTGGCAGACAGTTTGCGGGGCATAGCAGGAAGCAGGCGCAGTAGAGATGTATTTTCTTGCTGACGAGAAATGTAAAGGAAAAGACTTTAGAATGTTTAGGGAGAGTGTCATAAATTATTACAAATCATAGATAACGTTGCAAAGGGTGCAATTTAGAAAATGGTATGATAACAGGGAGCAGATAGCCATAAACACATTGGCCTGATTTATTCTGTGCTTTCAGCTCTCAAGAAAGTCAGGAAACGTAGCGGTATTTGACAGGATTATTATAATGTTAGACATAGTAGCAAAAATAACTGAAAAACAATACAAATGCTCAGTACTAGAGAACAAATTTGGTAAGCAAACAGCAGGATGGACTTTTCAGGTATCCATTAAAATAATAACTTCCAAAATCATAAAAATTGTAAATGCTTGTTTTTATATAATGGTAAGTCAAAAAGTATCCATTCATAATGGTAAATAGAATTGTAGGTAAATACGTTGCGCACATATACTTAAGACATACTTGGATGTTTTTCTTGAGAATAGCTTTAAGATTCCTTCATTCCATGTGTACTGTTGAGTGCTCACAATCCATCAGCCACTTGGATCACAACAGTACAGAAGGCAGCTTGGCCCACAGCACTGGTGGAGAGTAGGTCTCATTTTCTATTGTTTTCTCAAGTTTTGTGAGTTTCCTGGTTCAATAGCAACTTTTGGTGTATATATCAGCTGTAAATTAGGTACCCTAGTAAATTTAAATGCTTGTAATTGGGCCTTATTATAGTCACTGCTCATCACTATAGTGTAGAACACTCAAGGAGGTAGCTTGTTTTGTTTTTACTCACTGAAAAGTAAGAACTTTCATTTCCTGTTTGTATTTATAAGATGACAGGTTTATTCCTTAAGCAAATAATAACCAAAGCCCTTGCATTGATCCTACCACTGACTGGAGGAATGCCTGTTCGCATGCACGCTCTCTCTCTCTCTTTCTCTCTCTTCTCTCTCTCTCTCTCTCTCTCTCTCTCTCTCTCTCTCTCCCCCTTCTCCCTTTCCCTCTCCCTCCTACTCTCCTCCCCCTCCCCTGTCTCTCGTGCAAACACACACACACACACACACACACACACACACACACACACACACGTACAAATAGTGCTCTGTGGATCAGACACTAACATTAAAATGTCATTTTAGATTTTATCACAAATGTTATTTTCCAAGAGGATTTAGATAATGAGTACAAACTGGGCATTAAAAAAAAAAACCTTTCATATGTTTTGCAACTTTAACTGTAAAACGAATAAAGGCGGGGGGGGGGGTTCAGTCTTTTACTCTACTAATGAAATCAGAGCTGCTTTTATCTGCACTACTTTGGATGACCTTCAAAGTTTTCAAAAGAAAGTATTTTACATAAATTCAGGGGATATTATAGGTAAATATCAAGAACTGTGAAGTGGCATTTAAATGTTATAAAAGTGAAATTGATCTTTGATGTGACAACTACATTTCTGTCTCTGTGCTCCCACTTGGGGAGCTTTATTGACAATCCTAAAGTGACATGTGGGTCAGACATCTTTCTGTTAATAGGGGGACTGCTAGAGCGATTAAGAGTACTATGAAGTAAAGTCAGTCATGTGAGACGGCTCAGTGGGTAAAGTCACCTGGCACCAAGCCCGAGGTCCAGAGTTCAATCCCTAAGCCTTACTTGGTAGAAGTAGAGAGCTGAGTCCTGCAATCTATCCTCTGACCTCTACATGTGCACTGTAGTATCTACACAGACACAAGACAATCATGGGTACGGTTAAGTTGATCTGAAGAGAACTGTATTTATTCTTTTATTATATGTACTTATATGTAAACATTCGAGTTTTTAGTGACACTCTCTCTGTTTTTCGATGGTATTTGTCAGTCAGACATGTGGGTTGAGGATCTGGAATCTTTATGTCCATATTCTCTTTCATTTCACTTTCTTGAAGTCGTCATAACTGTAACCAGAGTTTCAAAAGTTAGAAGTGTTTGGACATGTCCACAGATCTCATTGTTCAGATTTGCCAAATTCTTCCTAGGTTGGATTTCAACCAACCTGTGGCTTTAAAAAGTGACATTGAGGGTTTTATATTAAACACACATTATTAATAATAAATGGTATTTAATATAGCTATTAATTATAATATTATTTTAAAAATAATTACTCATCTCTATTGCTGTGAAGAGACACCGTGACCATGGCAACTCTCATAAAAGACAGCATTTAGTTGGAGCTGGCTTACAGTTTCAGAGGTTCAGTCCGTTATCATCACGGCAGGAAGGGTGGCAGCAGGCAGGCAGACAGGTACCGGAGAAGTAGCTGAGAGTTTTACATCTGGCTCAGCCAGCAGCAAGAAGAGAGGGACATTAGCCTGGCTTGGACCCTTGAAACCCCAAACCCTACCCCATGACACATTTCCTTCAACAAGGCCACACCTCCTAATCCTCCTCAAGTAGTTCCACTCCCTGATGACCAAGCATTCGAATCTACGAGCAAGGATGCTATGGGGTAGTTTGTATTCAAACCACCACACTCACTTGTTTTCATAGGTACATGATGTATTCTGATTATTCCCCTCTTCTCCCTCTCATCCCTGTCAACCTTCTCTCATGACTGTGTGCGTGCGTGCGTGGTGTGCGTGCGTGCTGCGTGGTGGTGCGTGGGGTGTGTGTGTGTGTGTGTGTGTGTGTTCTGTTTCTTTAACCCAAGACCCTCTTTGTGATTACTAGGGTCAAACTCCCCATTGGAATCTAATGGGAGTTACCAGTGGGTATACATCTGAGACAGTGACTCTCTCTCTCTTCATCTATCAGTAGTAAATAGTTCAGCAATGAGGAGTAGGGTCCCCTGAAATCCGTTTCATCCGTACCTGGTTGTCGATATTTGTGTTCTTGTACAGGTAGAGCACAGGCATCTGCAGCTCTGTGAATCTGTGATTGCAAGACATAGAGCATTTTGCAGCCCTTTTCCCTGTCTTACAGTTCTTCCCCCTATCCTTTCCACAGAAGGGATGATATGAATGTTTTGTTAAGGGCTGTCAATTGTACATCACGTTTCTTAGCACTCTTTGTAGCCATCAGATTCTATATTTACTTACCACTCTTCCCTGGAAAAAGAGGCTTCCTTTAGTAAGGCTGAGAGTAGCATTTATCTTGGGAACATGAAGAGTGTTCTGAGACATGGCTATAGACTGCCCAGAGAGGGTCCCAAGGAGTGGGGCTAGAAGGTAGCAGTCTTTCTTCTGGGACCTGCAGCATGTGCTGTGCGCCCAGAAGCTTGGTTGGTACAGGTTCCAGGGAGTGGCTGCCTTGTGAGCTGCAAAGATTCTTTAATGTAATAAGATTCTTAGATAGCTCAGCCCATGAAGTGCTTGTCGTGCAAGTATGAGCATCTGAATTCAACCCCATAACCGATATACAAAAAGCTGGGCATGGAGACCCATGCTTATAAGTTCAGTGCCGGGGAATCCCTGGAATACTTGCTGGCCCCAGTCTAGTCTACTTGGCAAGTTTCAATGAGCTACTCTGTCTCAAAAAAAATGAGGTAGATAGTACCTGAGGAACAACAACCAAGGCTGTCCTCTGGCTTCCACATGTACTTAAACACAGACACACATAAACACACACACACACACACACACACACACACACAGAGAGAGAGACAAAGACACACACACCACACACAACACACACACACACACACACACACAGAGATTAGAATTTTAAAGAAATACAGGTCTTATACCACTACATAAAATACTTTAAATACTAGTAGCTCTGGACTATGAATAGGAATTATTTGGTTCTTAAACTATTTTCCACATCAATCAGAAGCAAGGGCTCTAGTTAATAACCTGAGCAAGTCATCCTTGAGTTGCCTCTTGTGAGCACAGTGACATTCCAGAACAGTGGAGATGGAAAGACAATATAGTCGTTATTTTTCTGTTGCTGTGACAAAACACCACAACTAAGGCAACACAGAGAAGAAACCATTTATTTTAGCTTATGGTTCCATAGGGGTGGAGTCTTAATGGTTGATTGGCAGTAATAGGCAGGCATAGCAGACTAGGATACTGAGAACTCTTATCCTGAACTTCAAGCACAGAGCAATTGGAAATGGCATGAATCTTTAAACTCTCAAAGCCAGCCTCTAGTGACAACTTCCTCCAACAAGGCCATATCTTGTAAACCTCCTCAAACAGTGCCACCAACTGGGGACCAAGTGTTCGAGAACATGAACCTATGGGAACAGTCTCATTCAACTGACCACAAAGGGACTCCCCTAGGGGATCACAGGGACCTTCGGGAGTCATCGAAAGTGTTCCTGTCTACTTCAGCCCCAGCCTCATGTGAATAAGAATTGCTAAGATAGAACTTTTTCCTACCATTTTTATTGTCTCGGCAATGTATATGTTCCCTAATGGGATTAACAGTAACGTCTAGTTCCTCTATCCTAGACTTGATTCAGGATTGTATCTGAAGGCAAACTCAGCCACCTACCTATCGTAAGCACTGAATCCAACCTTAGGAAGTCAGGGTGCACAAGAACCAGTCAAAGTAAAGCTTCTTCTAAAAATGTAGATGGTCTGTCTATATTAAACATGGTGGTGAATGTGATCTATTTGCTAGGAAAGGTCTTAATAAAGACTGAGTTAAAGTTAAAATGCATAGATGTTTACAGTGCAAGCCTGGACGGAAGCCCTCTGAAAACACAGGTTCCATGTTTCCAGAGATTATGCTGCCGGAAGTCACACTTCTCTCTTACTTTTTCTCTTCACTTTTATTCTGGCTAGAGTGGAGAAAGAAAAGTAAGCACATGAAAGTATGATTGTCTGTGGCTTTTCATTTCCATAGCATTCAAGTAGAGAATGTTGATTTTTTTTTTTTTTTTAGGTCCATTAGAGGCTCAGCATGGTGGCACCATTCCTGGATAAGTAGTTTGCATATTTAGAGGTCTCCCCTGGAGCAGGAGAGATGGAGAACACAAGGAAAAGTAATTAATTTTTGCAAGAGGAGGTTGAGGGGACTTTTCTGGCATTCATTTCAGAAGAGAGCTCTTGTTAAGGAGGACGGTAATAGGGGATGCATTCCTGAGATAATAGGACCACAACACCAAGTGTTCCATTAATGGAACTGTTGGCTATCGTGGTCATATTAACACTGACTCCAGAATAAAAGAGTTCCAACAGTGAGAAGACAAGATTTAAACATCAGAAGTCTCATTTAACTAATAACTAGTAATTCTGTTCTCTGAGTCTTTATAGAACTTTTGGATTTCCGTGAACTTCAAATTGTTCTCCTTTTCCTTTGTCAAAAGGTTTTCCACTTCCTCTCCATAAGAATCCCAATTCTTGATGGGTTATCTCTTCTGTGACCATCTAAAAACACTGGAAGGAAAAAGATAAAAACATATGGGATTGTGGTGGAGACAGGGTGCAGGGGTTAAGAGCATGTTTACTTTCTGTTCCCAGCACCCACACCTGGAAGTGTACAACTACCCTGTAACTCCAAGGTCAGGAATCTGATGTCTGTTATCCATGCAGACACTTACACACACACAACACACACACACACACACACACACACACACACACGGATCCTTAAAAGAAGATGCGCGATTAAACAGTTAAAATATGAAGAAAAAATTTTAATTACTAGAAGGCAAAGCGATGTCAGAGCCATTGAGTTGTATTCCTTGAAGGCAGCAATTACCCAAATACTGAATCTTCTCTGTCATCCTGTTCTCCAAAGCTCTTTTTTTTTTTTTTCTTGTTCTGAATTCACATCTGTGTTCCTTAGCATGGAGGTTACAGGTACATGGTGCCACACCCAGCTTTTCATAGGGGTTAGGGGTCCAAATTCATGTTTTCATGCCTGCATAGCAAGCATTTTACCCACTGAAGGCCTTAAGCAAGTCAGCAGCATCTAGCTCTTCCTCTGGTGTGACTAGAAACTGTAGCTAGGGTTGGTCACGTATGTGAGGCAAATACTCCACCTAAGCAATGGCCTCTGTCCTTCCAAACCCCTGCTACTACTTACCTGCTTACCTGCTCCCTCTCTTTCTCTACGTCTTTGTTTAAAATGGGGACTTCGAGTGGATTCGTCTTACATACAGAAGCTTGACAACACTGAATTTTGAGATATCAATCTTTATAGAGTAGATACAAAGTAGGAAGAAAGTAAAATCCTAGCATTTTAAATTTCAGTTTTGTGCCTTGTATATTAAAATTGTATTCTGATATGTTTGTGCTTCTGCTTGCCTTGGATCAGTGTCTCCAATCTGTGTGCTGTCAGCCCTCTGGCTGGAACTGATTGTTTAGGGGAAATTGCTGGGGCCATCTGGAAACTTGGCAACTTGAGTTTCGAATTTCTAATATATGTTTTGATGGATGCTAATTATCTGGTTTATTTCATTATTTCTCCTCCTGCCTGTTTGTTGTTAGAGAAGCAAATCATAATTGAAAATGAATTGTTTTCAAAGGCTTTGGATTTGGCGTCCCTTTCCACGGAGTATTCTCAGTACAAGGACTGGTGGTGGAAGGTTCAGATTGGAAAGTGTTACTACAGGTAAAGTCTTCATTATCTATGAAAGCCTTGAAGTGCAAATAGTTTTGTCAGTAAATGTGAGAATAAAAAGAAAAGGAAAAAAAAAAAAAAAAAAAAAAACCCTTTCCTCATGAAACAATGACAGTTTGAGCTTATTTGAGCAAACAGTTTCTGAACAATCACGTGACAGCAGTGAGTGTACCGTGAACTTGTACAAGGAAACAGAGCCCGGAGCTTGGTGGAGATTCTCACCAGAAACTGGTTCGTGACAGACCTGGGACAAGAACCCGGTGTGTTCATAACAGTCTGTCTTCCTGGCTCTCAATTTGTCACTTAAATGCCTCACCTCTGTAAGGCACCCTACAGATAGGAGCCAGCTTGTTTGTGCCTTGCTTTGGCTCACTCAGGACTCATGACACCAGGAGGTAGCTGCTGGGTTGAGAAGAATCGAGCCTGCCTGTGCGAAGCTAGTTGTCCAGATTCTTAGAGCTGACATGATACAGCAAGAATTTCAGCCCCATTTTCTGGATCTGATTCTCTTATTAATACTTTATTTAGTTAAGACAGAGTGTTATTATGTAGCCCAGGCTGGCCTTGCTCTCATGATCCTCCTGCCTCAATCTTTGGAGTGCCAGGATTACCAGCATCCTACCACAGTCAGCTCCTATTTCTAGGACCCAAATATTTTTCAATGTGCCTAATGTTTAAATACATCGGGAAGAAAACAGATCAGCAAAGTAGTAACTAATTTTATGACTATTTAGCAACAAGCACAATCTGAAACTTGCTGCTGATATTCGGATAGTTTAGAACCTTTGGAAAAAGGGAAAGGATAGGCATTCATATTTTATAATGGCAAGTTGGTTTTATTGTTCAGAATCAAGCTTGGCTTCGGTTATCATGAGTAACCATCAACATTTCTAGACCAGCTCTGTGAGGAAAAGGAAGAAAATGGACTGAAAGTGTGCTTGTCGCTCGCTGCTGTGGAAATTAAGATGACTTTCCATTTAGATATCTCACATAGAACTCTGGGCTATTTCTCACTGACAAATTGAAAAGTGTTTTGTACTAGAAGATAGTATGAGATCATTATAACATTAGAATCTTATGAGTTTAATTCTTAAAGACAATTTTAACATCTTGAGCTTTCATACAAAACCTTCAGACATGGTTAATAATGAAAGGAAAGCACAACTCAGACTCTTTGAACAGCCCATATATCATGCCATTTATGTGATTGTACCTTCTTTCAAATGAGTGCATTTTATCATATTAAAGTATTGTTCTGCTTTTCAGAATCTCTTTACTATATATTCTATTCACTCTTTTGTACATTTATCCACTTAGCCAATATTTAATGAGCAACTACTCTCAAATGGGATTACAAAGATGGATTAGATCATCCACACTTTCAAATGCTGAGCCAGACAACACATAAGTATAGTGATGATAGCCATTATTATGAAAGTGAGAGCCTAGCAGCACACTGAGAACCCGGAGGAAGACCTGTGACATCACCTGGAGAGAGAGCAAAGATGCCTCATTAAGGGATGCAGTCTGAAGTTAGCTTCATCCTCTTCCTTCCTCACCTAAGTTCTACTGACCTCTCCAGTACCCTAATTCTGGACGTTTTATTGTCATTTACCACCTCAGTTCTCAACCTTCCTCATGCTGAGACCCTTTAATCCAGTCCCTCACATTGTGGTGGCCCGCAACCATAAAATGACTTCCATTGCTACTTCATAACTGTAATGTTGATACTGTTATGAATTGTAATAGAAATATCTGATATGCAGGAATTCTGATCTGTGACCCCTGTTGAAGGGTCATTTTACCATTTGAACCACAGGTTGAGAATCACTGATTCACTTTGAGCATTTTAATATCTGTTGTTGGGTTCTGACAGTGACTTCTTCCTTGGGTTTCTGCCTCCAGTGTCTAGTCTCATCAGCCCTTTCCGAGTATAGTGAGTGTCACAGACAGCTGCTGTTAGATCCTTGATGGCTCTCCATGTGGATTGTTAGGATTAGAGCAGTCTCATACTGTTGTCCAGGTCTCCCTGCTTTCCCACTCTCACTGTTCGCATCATTATGTCCTTTTCGGTTAAACTAGATAACTTAGCCTGTGCCTAACACGCTGTCCACCTTCCTGCCATGTGCCGATGCCGTCATAACTCCTAGAGCCCTGGAAATGTAGCATAGCACACACCTTATCTGCCTGCCAAATTCCCATCCACCATTTCTTGATTCACTAATGTTTCTGTAAGTAATTCTTCTCGCTGGCCATCTCAGTTAGTGAACACATGTAGGCTTCACTCGTCCTTACCTCAAGGATGCTTATTATCCTCTTCACTTTCATAGCTCTTTAACAGCGTCAAATGTGTGCACAGTGATGCCGCACAGCTCTGTTGAGTTCATTTGCAGAAAAGGTGGGAAGCTGGCGGGCACTGTCCCTCTGGACTCTCCTGATACTGATCTGAGTTGATTAACTTGGTGGTGGTGGTGGTATGTCTAAGTATGTTGTGTATGAATGTGTATGAACTTGTGTGTATGTGTGTGTGTGTGTGAGAGAGAGAGAGAGAGAGAGAGAGAGACAGAGAGAGAGAGAGAGAGAGAGAGAGAGAGAGAGAGGAATGAATGAATTAATGAATTAATGCATGCATGCATATATGGAAGCCAGAGGTCATCTTCTTCAGGTGTCATTTCTTAGATGCCATACACCTTTTTTCCCATAAGTTCTCTCGGTCTGAGGCTGGCCTATTGGGCTAGGCTGATTGTCCAGTAAGGTTCAGTTGTCCATCCATTTGTCTCCAGCTGCCAGCATTGGAATTCCTGTGCAGGTTACCAGGCCCAGCTTTTATGTGGTTTCTGGGGCTAGAACTCAGGTCCTCATGCACTCTACCAACTGAGCTATCTCCCGTCTGCTAGAGTTCTTTTAATATGGCCTATTCCATTCTTTTGTTCAATAATTCATGTGGCAAATTCATTTTTTAAAATTATTTCTGTTCTCAGAACTTTGGGGTTCTCCGATGATGTTTTAGACATAGTCTGTGAAGTGGATGGGACCTTTGAAGGGGCTTCTTCCTTATCACATGCCCACCTTTATCTGTGGAAGCCACCTTTGTTCGCTTTAAGCCCGCTTTCCTGCAGCTGCTATGTATCAGCTACACCAGTGCTTGACGTCTACATCTTGAAAAATGATCAAAGCTATTCTTTCCAGCCTTTACATGAAGTTAGTACAATGAAGCAAACTGAAAATACTTTTCAGTTTATTTTGCAAAATCTAATATCTAAGTACCTCTTAGATTGCTGAAGGGTGAGTAGTTAGTAAAAAGCATAACAGATCAAGTTGAATGAAATCTGTGTGTGCTTCAGCAACTGTCCTGGTGGTGACCAAGCTCCCTGGGCCAGAGGCGGACACTGTCATCAGGGCCATCACTTAGGCAAGGAGCAAATTTCAGATTCACAGAGAAGGCAATCCACTAGGGGCGAAGGAAAACAAGATTTGTAGAAGAATGACGATATAGCTATAGCTTGCAAATGGCAGTTGTTTTACTAAAATAGTGTAAGGATAACTAAAGGGGGCTGGGTGTCTTAGGGAAGGAGATGTTTTCAAGGAAATGCCGTCCTTCAGTGTTTCCGGTGAAGTGGCGGCTCCACATTTATCCAGGTCACTTGCCATATGTGCAGCTGGTCGTAAGCTCTCACGTGGTGAACTGATGTGACCTCGCTTACAGACAGCTCTTGGTCCTACTGCATGGGACTGCAGTCTTTAAACACCATTTGAGGCTTAGAAAGCTTTTGCTAGCTTTTGTTGACATACATGTGACTATCAGCATTGCCTGCTTTGGTCTATGCTTGCTCTAGGATGAGATGTCTGTTCATATCCTCAGGGCTCGAAACAAATGACGGAGTGTTGATTTTTCAGTTGAATGGCTGATTTCTTTTTAATGGCTTTTTCTAGGTTAGGATTGTACCGTGAAGCAGAGAAACAGTTTAAATCAGCCCTGAAGCAGCAGGAAATGGTAGATACATTTCTCTATCTGGCAAAAGTAAGTAATTTGAGTGAAAACTGTCTTAAGGTGCTGGCCATTGCATGGGGAAAAGTTGCCAGTTCCTTGTAGAATATTTGGCAAGTTAATACGTTCAGAGTTATTTTTTTTTTTTATAGCAAGTGAAAAATAACATATGGAGAGTACCCACAGCACAGGGAGTAGATGGCTATGGAAAAAGAAGAAAATCCCTTTGACAGATTGCTTAGCAGGGCAAAAGAAAACACCACAGACTCACCACCCTATAGGCACCAGAGAGGCATTTTCCACAATCTATTTTGTCCCAGACCTGAGCAGGTTGTAGAGAACAGGGCCCCTTTGTTTTCAAAACAGGATCTTTTTCTCTATAGTCCAGACATCAGCTCAGCATCTTCCTGCCTCAGACTCCAGGGTAGCTGAGATTCCCGGCCCGTGCTGTCAAACCCTGCTCTAAGAACAGGGCCATTTTTTGTAGACTGTTTAGTAGGACATTAGTCACTCAGTCCTGCTGCAGTAATTAATGCATGTCTCCTTTCTTTTTTTGAGCAGGATTCAGTATAGAACATTGTAGCAGGTCTGTTAGTAAAGACAGATTAAGTTAATCTGTGCAGTAACCCTACAGGATACGTTTTATACCTTCCTTTGTGCTGCTAAGGATGACGAGGCTGCAAGGGGTCACAGTTTTTCAGCGCCACTGGGCTGCTAAGAGCAAGGGTTGGGTCCATTGTGCCGCATGGTGTCACCTGTAGCTCCAGTGCAAGGGCCACCTAGAATTTTTCAGTATAAGATTGCACATTCCTAAACTGGATATCTGAAATCTGAAATGCTCCTGAATTTGAATTTATTAAATGCCAACGTGATGTTACAATTTCAACTGATTTAAATTTCACACCTGATACCATCAGGTGTGTCACAGTTAAAACACAGGTGCACTAACTTACATATAGATGGAAAATATCAGCGAGAGGTCTGGAGAGATGGATGGTTCAGTAGTTAAAGCACTTGTCTCTTTTCCAGAGGACTCAGGCCTGAGGCCCAACACCCACATGGTGGCTCACAACCATCTGAACTCCAGTTCCAAGAAATCTGACACTCTTCTGGTCTCCAAGGTTACTAGGCACACACATGATACACAGACATACACATAAAATAAAAATAGAAGCAATTAAAAAAAAACAATGAATTTCATGTTTAGACTTGAGTTCTATCCCCAAGGTGTCTGGTTATTCATATCCACATACTCCAGAATACCCCAAAATAAGAAATTAAGAGCACTTCTGAGGAGGAGTGGGGAGGGTTTGACACCTAGAGGGGGCTTCCCTTTCTAAGGGGAGTGGGGTTGGATTTGCTGTGAGGGTGTGCTGGGAGGAGAGGAAGGGCTGATATCGGGTTGTAAAGTGAATAAATAAATTGAATAAAACAACAAAGAAGAAGTGAGCTTTGAGAAGGAACGTAAGGACTGGAAGGGATGGGGCGGGCCGTGAACTGCTGTCCTCTGGGTGTACCCATGGCCACGGTAATCTGGATCTCACCGCAGTCAGGGTTACCTGTACAAGACCAAGCTTAAGATCGGTCAGCTGTGGGTTGATGAAGGGACCTCCATCCTGCTGAACTTTGGCTACTGTATGTTCTAGGGGAGAGACAGTCTTCGTCTTCAGATGTGTATCCTTCGTGAGCTCAGCAGGCTCCAGTGGGTGGTTCAAAACTCTTGTCATGCACATTACTCCAGTTGAACTCAGTGGGTCAAGAAACAGAACAAAAAGACATGAGCATCAGAGAAGGACTTACAGGGAGTGGAGGGTTGGTGTGGGCAGGGACGAGATACTCCCTGACCCTTTTTTGTTGTCATCCAGTCTGTATGACAATAATAACCCCAAAGAACACTTTCCTTGGGATGATAAATTTTATGTACGGCATATGCAGATAAACTGTAAAGTTATTATTAGAATCTAATTATGTCCACGTAAAATTCTTACTGTAATTTCTGGGAGATAATTTGTTTCTATTCAATAATTAAATTTTTCCATGCAAATGCTATTATTTTAAGAACCCATAATCTTACTGAAATACATCTTGCTTTTAGGTTTATATCATTTTGGATCAACCTGTGACTGCTTTAAATCTATTCAAACAAGGCTTCGATAAGTTTCCCGGAGAGGTGACCCTGCTTTGTGGAATTGCCAGGATCTACGAGGTAAGGTTCACATTATTTTAAAAGTTGGTATAAAATTGAGGTTATGTGCTACTTTAGAAAGCTCATAGGCTCTTGGGTGCTAGTAGGGAGCACAGCTTATAAAATTAAAATCGTTGGCCATGATTCAGCAGTATGAGGAGAGATTTTGCTGTGTGTGTTTAATTCAGCTAAGTTTTTATAATGAAGTATTTTAGACACCCAGAGGTCAATGTTACAAGACAGGACTTTAACTTGTTTCTCCTGTATGGGTAGCCTGTTATCTCAGCACACTTAACAATCCTTTCCTAAGATCTGTAAAATCAAATGTCAGTTTTTCCCATCTCATATGGCTTGATCTTTCCACTAGCCTGTTTATCCAGCCTCCTACCAGTCTCATGCTAGCTACATTTCTATAGTTTTCTAACGGCGCCCGGTAGGTGTGCCTTATCAGATTGCCTCCACTGTTTGAACTCTTACTTATTCTTATACAGTTTTAGATTCATGGCCTCAGATACCATAGAGAGTTTCCACTGAGTTCTTTTCCCTGCTGATTACTGTAGCACTGCAGTGATTCCGAGGCCAGGTTAAGCAATCCCCCCGCCTGGCTTCCCTTACAGCTGGAAAATGTTCTCTCTGCTCTTCCATAGTGGTTTTAAGACTGATGCCTCAAGAACTGTTTTCTTTTTATAATCCTTGCTGGCATAATGCCTAGGTTTTTAGTTACTATTTGATTGATGGGGTGGGCAGGTCGGCTGCCTTTCCTTCCATCCTCAAGTATGATATAACTCTTCAGTTTTTTCATTCTTCTTTGTCAGTGAATATTTTGTGATTATTTCCAGAAAAACGTTGTATTGGTAGTTACCAAACCATGCTAAAATTCAGCACTTTAGTAAGACTCCCAAAACACAGCATGCAGTGGGCTCACAAGGAACCTTGGTTAGTACAAAAAAAAAATTCAAAACAAAATAAGTAAAGGGAAAAGGCTCATGGGCAAAATTCAGAGGAAGCAAAGGATGAGCTTCAAAAAGACCTCTTCTGGTGGAGTGTTATGTGACCCTGCTGGCAGAGATAGGAATAAACACCTATTCATCCCAGATAGGGCGTCAGTGACAAACAAAAGGATGGATGATATCAACGTCTATATTGGGGAACGAGTGAGTTTTACTGAGGTTACCTACAAGAGTATAGGTGAAGGGTTACTTCCCTATACAGGGACAGGAATGACTCAAAGACAGCTGCATGACCAAGGCCCACAGCACCATGGAAGGCTGGAAAGTGAGAGCATACTGACAGCCTGCAGCCAGGCAGCTCCAGTGGTTGGACTCTTCCAAGATAGCTCAGCGGATCTTTGCTTCTCTCGGGCAGCTGGACTGTTGTCTGCTCCTCCTGGTGACTTGGCTGACTCATTGCCTGAGCCTCTCCTAGGCAGCTCAGCTTGTCTAAGAGTGCTACTCAGTAGCCTTTATATATCCTCTGGGAGGAGGAACCTAATGTATCTGGTCAGTTTCAGGGACTTCCTGAAGCCTTTGAATTGTTTCCTTCTTGAGCTTAATAAGCTTCCCTGCAGGGTGGAAAGTTTCACCTCTGTGAGAACATCCTGTGTCTTAATGAGCTTCTCCGCAGGGTAGTCACAACACAAGGAGCACACTTAATTCTCCTAGCAACAAGTTGTGACAGCTCCTGCAGACTGTTGTCTACAGGAATCTCATTAGAGACTGTGTGGATACCACATGCCTATCATGTACCAGGCTTTCCAGACTCTTCTACAGTTACCAGGTATCAACACAAACCACATGGTACAAACAGTGTCACATTAGCAAGCTACTCTTGTCATCTGGGGAAAGTTTATATGAGAGCAGGAATCATCTGAGTTCCCCAGTGCATACCTTTCTAAGAATAGCAGTCTCAGATCTTCTGTTAACTCTTTCCTGCATACATGTATTCCTAGGTATATCCATGAATGGATGTATTACTATGAATAGATATACTACTGTGAATGAAACGTAATTTCTGTTTGACAATGGTGAATAGGAGTATATTACTTTTTAAAGGCTACTTTGATAGTAGCCACTCTTTAAGTTTTAAGACTGTCCAGATTCTCTTAAATATCCTTTTATAAATAAAATAATCATCTGTATATGTAGTTTTGATATTTTACTTTACAGGTTTCTTAGAACTTTTAATATGCTATTGTACAAACACATCCCTGTTTTCTTTAAATTCATTGAAAGACACTAACTTCTAATATTGGTTAAAAAAAAAAGTGGAAGAGATTGAGGGTTGCTATGTCTAGGCAATAGCTTGTGAATAACTTTTGTTTTCTTATACTTGTGTATTTTCCAAATTTTGTATGAAGAGCATGAATTCTGTGTTTTGTTTGTTTAATTTTATTTCTTGAAACAGGGCCCAGGCTGACCTAGAACTTACAATGTAGAACAGGTTACCTTTGAACATGGGGTGATACCCCCCCTCACCTCTCTAGTTCTGGGGATACAGGGTCAGGCTAAGGAATTACGTTTTGAATGAAAATAAATACTTTTCAAATTGTTTAGAAAAAGTTTTCTTTTTGAAACATAACTTTAATACATACATACAAAGAAGACTTTGACCCATCCAAACAAACACTGCCAATTCTTTTTATATTTATTTGTTGTGACCTTAAATAAATGGAATACGAACAGAGCTTTGACCAAGATACTTAGAAAGAAAATAAAATAGAGTCACCTTCTGAAGTTAGGGTAATTCTTGCTGCTGCCAATGGCAGTGAGCTTTGGGTGGTGATTAGACCGTTGGACCTGCCCTTTGCATCTCTCAGACCCTTCATCCCTCTCTGTTTGATAGAAGGTGCTGGCAGAAGGAGCCCGGAAACTGCTAACATCTTTAGTGCACACTGCTTCTCAGAGGAACTCCGTCTATGCCTGTCTGTTGCAGACGCTGTTGCTAAGGCTGGGATGGCCACGGCTCTGGAGCAGATTGGTTTTTTCCTTTGCGTCAGCCTCCCTGACTGGCCTTCAATTCTCCATCCTCTTAACTCCATCTCTAGGGTGCTGGGATTGCCACTGTGTACCACCACACCCAGTGGTCCTCTAGATTAGTCTTTCAGCAGCTACATTCTGCCCTTTGTTCCTCAGAGTGGAGTCTACAGCAGCAGGAGAAAGACTGAGAGGAAAGCAGCCGACAGGGAGTGGCAGCATAGAGTAGAAATGGTTACACATGGTATCTCCCCCTTAACCTTGCAATTGATTTCCTTTTTGCCAAAGCTTACCATGCCAGAGCCAGATTTCTAGAGGATTCTTTTTTTCGTGTAATGGTGGTTTGAAAGATAATTAGCCAAGTCCTTAGGTTGCAGCTAACACTGCGTTTGCCTCTGAGGACTTTGCTTTACTCTGGGGAGTCTCTTCCATTCCTCTGAGGATTTCCTTTTTCTCTGGGGGTCTTTTCCATTTCTCGTGTTTGTTTCCAATTGCTACGTTCATTCTGCCATGGGCCTGGACACACCATTTTTGCGTTGAGCATGTAGTACTGCCTCGACTTTCTTGTGTTTCTTACAGACACTTGCTTAGATCATGTATTTTTGTTGAACTTTTTGATGCTTTGTTTTTTTTTTTGAAGCATTTTAATAGAAAGGCCCTCATTTCAACTGTTCTTTGCTGGAATGTTCTTGTGCCCTTTCATCTTTATTGTGGGTGAAAATTGCCTCAGACATATATGTAAGAGGTATAAAACGGCCTTTTTCCTGCTGTAGTTTAAGCCCTGGAAACAGGGACACAGGCTTTTATATTTGAACACACATTTTTGCTGTTCAGAGCAGAACCATTCCGGTGTTCACGTTCTTAAGCAATTTGCAATTTTACTTCAAATAATTCAACTGTAAATGTAGTTCATGTTTCATGAATTGGCTCAGAAATAACCACTTTAAAAGGCACTACGTTTATTACACTCTTGAGGTGATATTTATATACATGGAAGTGTTATTTTAAGGCTATGTTATTAAAATCTATTCTAGAACTATTATGATTTAACCAATTCTGATACAGGAATAAATTTAAGGACCAAAAGAGAGTTCATATGAAAATTTAGGATGTGACAAAGACTGGCTGTTATGTCAGTTGAGTTATTAGATCATTGGTTAAATAGTTTAAAAATAGAGCAAATGAGCAAATATTTCTTGTACTAAAAGAATTATTTCAGCCAGATTTAAATTGTGTGTTTATTTGTATACATGTATGTACACATGTGTATGAAGCCAGAGGTCAACTTTACTGTCATTCCTTAGGAGCCGTCAACTTGTTTTTGAGACTTGGGCTCTTTAATCAGTCTAGCCTGGCTAATTGCAAGCCTGACTGGCTAACAGGCTCCCCAATACTTGTATTACACACATTTGCCACCATGTCTGGCTTTTCCATGTGGTTTCTGGGGCTTGAACTCGGGACCTCAGTGTCCTGCAATAAGAATTTTACTGAGTGAGCATTTCTCCAGTCTCAGATTTAAACATTTTAAAAAGAGTTAAAACCTCAAAACATGAAACTACTCTAGTTTCATTCTTGTTGCTGTAATAAAATATCCTGACAAAACAACTTAGGGAAGAAGTTGTTTATTCAGTTTACAATCCCAGGTTCAAACTCATGACCGAGGGAAGTCGAGGCAGGAAGTCAAGCAGCAGCCTATAGGCAAAAGCAAAGAGAATAAACACATCTTTGCTCTCATCCAGCTTTCTCCTTTTATACTGTTTTGGGGCCCATGCCTAGGGAATGGCGCCTCCCACAGTGAGGTGGATTATCCCTATAGCAACAGTCTACACAGCTCCCCACAGACATCCCACGGGATAACCTGATCTAGGTAATTCTTTATTAAGAATTTTCTTCCCAGGTGATTTCCCTGGTTCTGTCAAGTTGATAGTTAAAACCATCCAGCAAAGAAACTGAAAATTTTAGGAAAAAAAAAATTAGGCGTGCTATTTGTATAAATTAGAATAAGGAAAATCTTTTTTAAAATTTAACTTAGTTATTTTTATGTTTCTGAGTTTTTTTTACCTGCATATAAGTCTATACACCACAGTTCATGACTGGTGCCCATGGACAGAAAAGGGTTTCAGATCCTCTTGTGAGCATCATCTGGAACTCATGTCCTCTGGGAAAGCATCCAGTGCTCTTTCTTACCTGAGGAGAATCTTTTAAAAATAATACCAACTCATAAGACCACAACAGCAAAGACTGATATTTGAAAACTTATTTCCTTATATAGATTTCCTATACATCAAAGCCAAGCACAGTGGTGCATGCCTTTAATCCCGGCACTGGGAAGCTAGAGGCAGGTAGGACTCTGTGATCCTGAAAAAAAAAAAATCCTATGTAACAAAAATTAAAATTTAAGTAAGATCAAACTAAAAGGTTAAAATATCAACCAGTGCAATGCCTGTCAAGTCTGGGACAGATGGCAGGTGACTCATGACTGTCAGGTGGATATGATGATTCTCACAAGATAGCACCTCTTGATCTTGAACTCCACAGCCTCCCAAACAGAACTGAATACTTCTCTGTCATTATAAGCTACCCTGCCTGTGTTGTTCTATTATAGCTGCACAGAATGCCAATAACAAAAGGGCAGAGGCAGACTAGCTCAGAAAATAGACAAAGGTCACAAGTTGGCAGCTCAAAGAGAAGCATGTATGATGTCTCATACATTCAATGCCTGGTCTCTGTCAGAATTAAATGCTAAGCCAGCCCTACGTCACTCTCCACTTGATTGGATTGACAGAGGTGAAGAAGTTTCACAGAACCTAGGCTTTCAAGGGTGTGAGGAAACAGACCTGATGTGCGCACACACCGTTGGTGGGAGCGTGTGTTGATGCTGCCCACCTGGAAGCTGTTCACAGTTACCAAGGAGACTGCAGACCTGGCTGCAAATCTGGTTCTTCTTTGGGAGGTTTTACTTCTGGGAATTTCCCACCATGGTGTGTAGATTTTATACCCTGTTCTTTTGGTTATACTCTGTTCTTGTTCTAAAGGTTCACTAAAAGGGCCTGGGTAATTTGTGATCTATGTGACCACGAAGCATCACTGTGTAGAAATAAAAACAATGATACAAATGTCTGTTTTGGTCAGAAAGTGCACATAGATTCCCAGCACCAGGGAGGTAGTACCGGATGATCTCGGAACTCGATGGCCAGCCCTTCTAGCCAAACCAGCGAGCTCTCGCTTCCTTGAGACCTTTTGAGTAAAAACAAGGTTAAGAGCAATAGAGGGAGTCGCCCAGTATTGACATCTGGACTCCACATGTGCACACATGCGCAGACAAAATGTGTTCACAAATACGTCACACCAAGAAAGAAAAATGTGCTCTGGTTGGCAGTGACCGCTTCACCGAGAAAGAACAGTGCTTCAGTGGGCTTGGTTTTTACATACCTGTAACACACCTTCACTGGGATTCCAGGCCAATGAGCTGCCCTGTCTCAAAACCAAAGTGGCTGGTGCTTGAAGAATGACAGCTAAAGTTGACTTGTGGCCTCCACGTGCATGCCCATACAGTGCATGTGAATGCATCTCTACACATAATACACATACAATAATACACATGTACACATATACGCCAGAGACACGGAAACCCATTTTCACATTTGAACGTCTCTGCCATTGGAGTGCATCCTACGTTAGTAGCGTGTTTCCTTTCATTACCATGTAGTCACTGTGCAGAGTAATGGGTTTCATCATGACTTGCTCGTGCATTTATATCTTATCATGAACTTTGATCTTATTCACCACCCCGTCATTCTCTTATGTCTTCCTTCCTCCTTCCTGCTAATCATAGGAGAAAAAAAAGTGCCTGCCTTTCTGGGCCTTGCTTCTTTTCCTTGTGATGGTTTCCACTTCTGCCTATTTTCCTCCAAATGGCATAATTTTGTCTTCTTACCGGCTGAATAATACTCCATTGCATTTATATTTACCACAGTTTCTTTTGATCCTTGTAGCCAAATAGCAGCTGTTGTGTAGTTTTTCTCATCTGCAGCTCTTGTGAGAACCTGGCAATTATTCCAATTAGCCAACTTGGTGAAGGTGGTAATTATCTCTGATTGTTGCCTGAAAGCTTTTGTTGACACCTGCTGGTTAGAGGCAGAAAGCACAGGCGTCTGCATTGCAAAAACTGTCAGGAGCTTGGAAGCAAATCCTGAGCAGTGGCGGGGAGCACTTTTAAGGAGCACTGCAGATCTTAACTGTCTTCATCTGAAAGAGCTGAGAATAGGTAAGGCCGCAGATGTGTGCATTGGCCTGAGATGCTCGTTCTATACTATGTTCCTGTCAAGGAACATGTCCCACAAACATATAGAATTATTAATAAAATTTGAAAAGCAAAACACGAGTGCACAGACAGTACTGTTTTGAAAAACCTGGACAAGGATGACCAAGTGAAAAGAGTACGTCGAAGAGTTTGACTCTGCCTGTGAAAGAACTTACTTTACATGTTATTTAATATGTATTAAGTATGCAAATGTGGTCCAGGGGTCCCATCCTGGTCTACGTGAATCTCGTATCTAAAACAAGTCCTGTGTTTAAAGAAGCACTGTGTGGTGGTTTAAACCTAACATAAATTAGAGTCCTCTCGAGCAAGTGTGTGGGTGACAGTGAATGTCATGTGACCTGAGAGGCAGAAGACATCTGTGTGAAGTTAGACGTGAGCAAAGTTTCATGGAGGATGGACTGGACCTTGAGATAGATTTAAGCTGTGGTAACCTTTATTAATAGTATCTGTTGAGCCAGATATGATGACATTTGCCTGCAGTCCAGCTACTTAGGAAGCTGGGAGCGGGGAGATTAGCTCAAGCCCAGGGTCAAACCCAGAGTGGGCAACACAGTGAGATTATACCTTAGATTTTTAATAAAATTAGTGTTAGATCACAGGCCCACTAGCTGTCCTGCCCTGGAACTCAGGTCACACCCTCTCAGCTCTGGGACAAAGCTGACAAAGTGACAGCACTGACAGTGAATTCAGTCCCCTCCATTCCACTTGTTGCTGTGAGCAAGCCCAGTCCCTAGACTTAGGACAACCATGAATCGTGTACTTTTATCTAGTGCCTTCCTTTCTTATTTCTCCTGGAATGCCGGCCAGGTCTCAAGTAATGGAGCTTGCCCACCCTATCCCACTCCAAGAACCTGTAAGACTCAGGAACCACCTTGTCCTTGGAAACTGAAGCTTCTTTTCCTCCAGGTCCCTCGGTATGCTGTGCATGCTGGGTGTTTCTCCCAATGGAGCTCCCTTGGAGAAACCGAAGTCTTCCTTCAGTACTGCATTACATTGCCTCTGGATGATGCAGTCTCTCCTGATGCTCTCCCAGTAGTGGTTTTCCCTCAACTGTCCCTCGTCACCATGACTTCTCCCTAATAAAGGTCATCTAAAGAGTCATTCACATTGGCTCCTTTCTGCAAACCTGATTTTTGTAAGTCAGAGCAATTAGAGACCTTTATCTGTGCTCACCGCCATTTTTACAAATGTAAACAGTAACGACAGAGGCTCCTTTGGCTTTTTACCATTATGTATTTCTAAACGTGGTCTGGGTTGCCTTCATTTCTTTCCTAGACCTGGTTTCTCTTATGTCTTGTCTTCCCTAACTGGAATGCCCTACAGTCAGCCACCAGGTGATTTCTTAAACGATGCAGTATGATTGTGCTGTTTCTAATCCCGGGATGCTCTCTCAACTCTGCATGAAGTCTGAGGCTCTCCCCATAGCCTCAAAAGGCCGGGGCCACCTCTCTGGTCTCCTGGACACTGTCTCTTTTTCCCCCGTTAAAGGGCCCTGGCTGCCTCTCCAGTCTCCTGGGCACTGCCTCCTTTCCAGGCTCACTTGGGTATGTTTCTTGTGTTTTCATTTTAGGTTTGTGTGGTTTGGTCTCTCTGCCAAGTGAGACTGTCCCCACAGATGCTGGCTCCGACACCTCATTTCATTTGCATCTCTGTCAGACAGGGCCTCTTCCAAGGTGGCCATTAGTGAGCTGCCCTGCCTCTCTCACTCTCCACTCACCCTACTCTGTTTCTTTGCATTGTGCATCCTTTCCTGACATCGTGCCTCACACTGATTCATCTGTTTGCTTCTCCACCAGCTGCCACCTCCCAGGGGACGATGACTTCATGCTTTCGTCCGTACTCTGTCCCTGCCGTCTAGAACAGAGTCTGACATATGGCAGACTCGAAACAAATATTTGGTGAATGAATGAATTTAAATAAGTCAGGAAAAAAAAAAAAAAGCAGGTCCTTGTCCCGTGTGACTAAAGTGTCATTCTTCTCTCTGGATGGGGAACAGGAAATGAACAATAGTTCCTCTGCAGCAGAATACTACAAAGAAGTTCTAAAACAAGACAATACGCACGTGGAAGCCATCGCCTGCATTGGAAGCAACCACTTTTATTCTGACCAGCCAGAGGTTGCCCTCCGGTTTTACAGGTGGGCCTTACATTGCATCCACAGGAAAAGTGGGTGAAACAGTGGGGGTGGGGGAGGGATGAAAATGCAGACAAATTATGCGTTCTCCACAGGCCACGAGATTAAAAATCTAGGATGCATCTCTCAGATGCTTTCTGAGGATTCAAGTGGTATTCAGTACTTTAGGGGTTGTGCGGCTGGCGCCCCAAGAAACATAACTGCACAGCCAGGCTTGCATTTTAGTTCAGGGTGGGTGCCTGCTAGTCGTCAAGAAACAACAGAAGCTAAATAGCTACTTAAACTACTCCTTTTGTACTCCTTTGTCACTGCTTCTTAAAACCACAAAATGTAAAGACGGTGAGGCTGAGGCAGGAAGGGACTTGCAGTTACTCTGTGCTCAGAACCTTGAGGGGAACTTAAAACAGGCTCAACTGTTTTGTGAGGTATTGCAGCTTTTTTCCAAGCCCGAGAAAATTGTGGTCACTGGTCCTGTTTAAGCACATACTTATTTTATCCTGCATGTGGCTTCTGAAATGCATTTTTAAGCATCCACACTTTATTTGTGCCTGGATAAGGTGTATGCACCATGCCTTACTTGGGAAGGTTGAAAGATGTGGGTCCCAGGAAGCAAACTCAGGTCATCAGGCTTGGAGACAGACAGCTTTGCCTACTAAGCCATCTCTCTGGCCCCTGAAGTTAACTTTTTACCCAGTGGTCTCAGCCCCCGTAATACATGGGAGTAGATTGACATCTGACAAATGGGAACATAGCGGCTAAGCTGGGAGCCAGCCGGACGCCTCTTTTTTAATACCTCCTGCTACAGACAAGTCCTTCCCAAACACATGCCGGGACATAAATACAGAGATGTCACCCAGCGCACATGTAGCTGACTGTACTCTCCCTCCCTATAGTGGGTCAGAGGCTTCTCACAGCCGCTGAGCTGGCTTCTCCTCTGTGTGTTTGAACGCTGGGATTAATGATGTGGAGAAGCAAAGTGGGGCTCCAGAGCTGTCGTGGGAAAGCTAGTGGCAACACAGAGAGCCACCTGAAGAAACATCTGTGGCAGAAGCTCTTGGCCCATCTGTACCGTGCAGGACAGACAGCAGAACCCGGGGTGCAACTGCAGGCCTGGTGGTGAGCGGGGAACGCACTCCTCAGGCTGCATCAGGCCTCAGGCACTGAGGCCTCTGAAGTAACTTGTGGGAACTTTACTCTTTGTGACCGTTTCTCCTCTCTTTCTAATAAAGCTTTTGGAAAACAAACAAACAAATACTTTTCTGATCTTGCCCCTGGACACATACTCCGTGACAAGCATTGCTTTAAACATTTCTTGATCTGCTAGTGTGAATGTTCTTCAGGGGTCCTAAGGTTCTTAAATGAGTTCACTTCAAACTTTAAAACAATGTTTCCATTTATAAAGTTAGTCTGATAGCAAATCTTGTGTTCCTCCTTGAAAAGGCGCCTCTTGCAGATGGGGGTTTATAACTGCCAGCTTTTCAACAACCTGGGGCTGTGCTGCTTCTATGCCCAGCAGTACGATATGACTTTGACCTCATTTGAGCGCGCCCTCTCCCTGGCCGAAAACGAAGAAGAGGCAGCTGATGTCTGGTACAACCTGGGGCACATTGCTGTGGTATGTGTGTGTCTCTCTGTGTGTGTGTGTGTGTTTGTTTCCCGGTACGGATAAAGTTACCGTACGCTCCTTTGAAGCAATTCTCAGATATCATAAATCCAGCTGACAATTTAGAGATTTGTGGGAGTCATTTTTATATCCTCAAGTTAAATCCGTGCATGGACCTCACCCTTCACTGCTGTGGTTGGTGCTTGTTCTCTCTATGTAGCTAGGAAGTGTTTATGCAAATGAGGGAGGCCTTAGTGGTGGGAAGGGCGTGGCTTCATGTGTATAAATGTGTGCTTTTCTCTGCAGGGGATAGGAGATACAAACTTGGCCCATCAGTGCTTCAGGCTGGCCCTGGTCCACAACAACCACCATGCTGAGGCCTACAACAACCTAGCCGTGCTGGAGATGCGGAGGGGTCACACTGAACAGGTCAGAGAACCGCCACAGGCCTGGGCCTGAATCTCAGCCCTGTCAAGTACTAGCTGTGTGTCCTTGGCCAAGTCACTTCACCTCTCTGAGGCCAGAATTGGACACTGGACTTAATGGGAATACTGTACACCCCGATGGCTTCACTGCCTGCGAAGCACCGTCTCCCACCTATATAATTTAGCTGTTCCTGTCAACACCCTAGTGGCTACCTTTCCAACCAGTCTTTTCTTCTTTCTTCTCTCTGCCACCCCTGCACCCACATTATTCAGCTGCCCTGTCAGCCCTAACTCACCACGGCCCCTCTTCTCTATTCCATGTTCACCTCTTTCCTGCACTATCCCAGGTGCCTCTGAGCTGGTCTTCCTTCTACACAAACAACCCTGGGGCGGGGAGGGGACCTTTACCAACTAAGCTATGGCCCCTGCCTCCCACTACCAGGGAGACTGCTGAATGACTTAATGAGGAGTGAATGAATGAATGACTGAATGAGTGAGTGAATGAATGAATGAATAAAGCAGTAGCATGCAGAGGAAGTGTAATCCAGCAACACGGATGCACTGATCACATCCAAAGATGACCTAGGTCAGTGTGATCTGGCTGGAATGCAGATACACTAGTGCACACCTTTAATCCCTCTGGCTGGAATCCTTTAGTCCATACCTTTAATTTGAGGGGCAGACAAAGTGACAAATCAGAGAAAGATTCGACGGAATGAGTCAAAGATAGGATGCACCCAACTCTCAGGAGAAGAAAAACTTTTTTAGAGCAGTGAAGGCGGACAGTGAGTTGAGTCCGTTTGGTCGGTCAGTTGGGGTCAGTGCAGTGACTGCAGTGCACAGAGGTGAGTTTGTTCTTGAATTCATGCAATTGAGTGCAGGTCAGCAGAGGCAACTGAAGCCAGAGAGTAAGAAGGAGCCAGAAGATTAGAACAAATTGCCAAGAGTTAGTTTGAAGCCAAGCAGAGCAATTCAGTGAAAAGATGAGAGAAGCCAGATTGAATCAGTAGTCAGCTTGGAGAGGAGTTTGAGAACAGCTGAATTGAATCAACCAGCCAGAGTTCAGAAAGAATTAGGAAAGGGTGAGCATATTTAGCAGTAAGCCTCTGAGATGACAATTACACCTGGCAAATAAAAGTTACTTTTACAATAGCACATCTTCCTCTGACTAGCCTAATGGATTTTGTTATAAAACAGTATTATTTTATTACTGCTTTGCTAAAATCCTCCAATTCTGTTGGTTTGCACTGGAACTAAAACCCAGGCTTCCCGCTGTGGCGCGTGTGGCCCCCATGTTCTGGTCTCAATCTTTGAGACCACATCCCTGAGCTCTTTCCTTACTGGCTTCAGGTGCATGAGCTATTCTGCTGCCCTACACACACACACACACACACACACAATGATTTGTCTCCCTGCAGGCCTGTGCAGTGTCCCCTGGGTCTTCCAATGACAAGTTTCTCTCCATCCCTTAGGTCTTAAGTGCCATCTCCTTAGAAAAACCATCCAAACATCAGTATAAACAAAAGCCCTCGAGGCCCAGTGTGCTGCATGCTGTGTTCTTCTCATTTTACCAGATATTGGTGTGTGGAGAAAGCAGGCTGGCGGCTGTTTGAAAGCAGAAACCTCGTGTGTGTTATGTAACTTCTTTGTTCTCTGCACCAGCAACAGCACTGACGTGTGGGAAGTCTAAGTCAGTGGACCAGGAGAGGCCGGGAAGATGTAAAGTGCTTGCATGCTAGCCTGAGAACCCAGGTTCAGATCCCCAGCACACACACCATTGCAGCATGCATCTGAAACCTCAGTACTGTGAGGCAGTGTGTGTGTGTGTGTGTGTGGTGTGTGCGCACGTGTGTGACGTGCTCAAGAATATACACATCCCATGGCACACACACAGAGGTCAGAGAACATAGAGGAGCTAGTTCTTCCCTTCCTTCCTTCCCTTCTGCCCTCTGGGTTCTGGAATCAAGCTCAGGTTACCAGGTAGCAAGTGTCCTTTTCTGTTGAGCCATCTTGCCAGTCCACTGATTTCAAGTGTATTTAAAAGTTTAATATTCACCCTGCAAAGTCTAGTTTCTGCCATATTCTGTGAATCCCTGTCCTCTTTTTTTCCATTAAAAAAAAAAAAGAATGAATTTGTCCTCAAGGTCATGGATACAAGTTTACAGTTTGGGGAGGGTTGTCTAGTGGCTTCAAATGAATTGTGGTGCACACATAAACATCTTCTCTTACTCCACAGTCTCTGCAAAACATGATCCTGCGATATGTAATCTTAATTGCTATGCTTTGAGTACTTGAGCTGGCTAGTTTTATGTCAACTTGACACAAGCTAGAGTCATAGGAAAGAAAGGAGGGTGCCTCAATTGAGAAAATATCTCCATAAGATCAACTGTGGGGCATCTTGTTGACTAATGATTGATGAGGGGAGGTCCAGTCCATTATGTGTGGTGATATCCCTGGGCTGGTGGTCCTGGGTTCTATAAGAAAGCAGACTGAGCAAACCGTGGGGAGCAAGCCAGTAAGCAGAATCCCTCCACAGCCTCTGCATCAGCTCCTGCCTCCAGGTTCCTGCCCTGCTTGAGTTCTGTCCTGACTTCCTTCAGTAATGGACTAGGATGTGGAAGTGTGAGCCAAATAAACCCTTTCCTCCCATTTGCTTTTGGTCATGGTGTTTTGTCCCAGCAATAGCAGCCCTACCTAGGACAGTACTTTAAAGAAAGCTTGTCACGTCCAGTTGCTATTTCATTTGCAAACTGATCAGTAATATAGTAAGTGCTTGCTTGCTCTCACCCTGTGCAGAACTTTGCACTGGGCTGTATTAGTTTTAAGTCGTTATTAGGGAATAGATAATCACAGCCTCCTGATGTGTGCATTGCTACTGTAATTTTGCTGGTGTGTCTGTAGTAAGCTGAGACTTATATTTCTGAGACTGTTTATCCGTATTTCCACAGGATCATCTCAAGGTCCCGTCCCAGGTTTTTTGTTTTAACTTAAAGAAATCACAGATACAGTGGTGATACGCACTCATATGTCCCCTTTTCTTTCTTCCCCACAGGCACGAGCACTCTTACAAACCGCATCGTCTTTAGCACCCCATATGTATGAGCCACATTTTAATTTCGCAACAGTCTCTGATAAGGTATTTTCTTCCTTTATTAATTTGTCATCTGACACATTCTTGATCTTTCTTGGTTTTAAAAAAAATACAAATTGAATACAACATTTTAAACCTTATCTTTCTGAACAGAAGGTTGATTTTTGTTTTTAATCTGAAAGAAATGACTTTTTAAAAATTTTTATCACAAATATCTTCACTTCAGGAGATTACATAATAAACTTTATCACTGGGTATTGACTAAAACACCAGTATAAATTGCAGAAGAAATCTCTATGTTTTAAAATATCACATTTAATCACTAAAGAAACACTTGTTCTATAGTTCCTGGTTCGGGAAGGATTTATAACTGACTTTTACAGCAAGGGAATTCTGTATGTTATCTGCAGATCATATTTCCACCACACCTTTCTTGAGATTGTTATGAATTAACAACCACGAATGCTGTTTAGTTATGAACAATATCGGGGAAAGATAACTGTTAATATTCTGTTACCAATCTGTTAACGTCCAGGGGCCAACAGAAAGACTGAGAGCTGATTTTGGTTTTGTTTTTCTCAAGACTAGCCTTAGCTATTCTAGAACTCACTCTATAGACCAGGCTGGTGGTCTCACACTCTTGGAGATCTTCCTGCCTCTGCCTCCTGAGTGCTCGGATTAAAAGCATATGCCACCATGTTTGGCTAGTGAGCTGCTTTTAAACAAGACATGAACAAACAAGCCAGGGCATGTCTCCACTTTACTATGAAAAGCAAGTCTGTCTTGAAGATTAATAAACAATTGAAATGTTTGAGATGCAAAAACAGGGTCTTATTGACTAAAGATATAAATGCTGTATTTTTATAGCATGAATACACAACTATCAACATGTCTGTTGTAACAATAGAAGAAGCTCTCACTTGTCTTACAATTTTAGGGACAGTTGCTAAGTACCAGCTCCTATTGGAGGTGCTATACCTGTCTTCTGGAATTCTCTCCAAAACCCCAGTGATGTTTTTCACTTGAGCCTTGCTGTACTAAGCCCTGTGGTCCGCATAGAAGATGTAGCAATGAATGAAACAGACAATAATCTGTACCTCATGATACTTACACTCTTTTGGAACCTGAGACTCACAGAGGTTACAAGGCATCTATAGAAACTAGGAATGGAGATACAAGTCTGTAAAACCCTAGACACTGGAGACTAAGGCAGGGACACTAGTTCAAAGCTAGACCAGCAAGAACCAGTCCTAACCAAACTCAAACAGCAGAGGTCTTTAGGTGATGGCTCATTGGTTAAGAGCACTTGCTGCTCTTCCAAAGGTCCAAGAATTTGGTTCTCAGGACCCACACCAGGGTCCCAATTGCCTGTAACTCCAGCTCCAGGAGGTTCTGCTTCTCTGACGTTGACAGCACCTGCACTCAAATACACACATCCACACTCACTTACACCTACACATAATGAAAAATAATTTAAAAATCTATCTGAAAAAATAAAACAAAACAAAGACACGTGCCAGAACCACGTGGCACTGTGAGGTCCCACACTGAAGCCCAGCTCCTGCAGCCCCTCCCATCCCCACGGGCCCTCCCATCCCCACGGGCCCTCCCATCCCCCACTGCTGCCAGGCAGTTAAACTGCACAGGCATCTCACAGGAAGGTCAGTGTGCTTTCATGACTTTACCTCAATAGATCAGCCAACTACTGTAAAATAATAACATTGAAATGTTATAATTTTAAAAGGAAACTATTTTAACCTAAAATACATAAATGTTATGAAAAATCCATCAGGGTTGAATCATCTAGATTTTGGGGGGGAGGTACACACTCAAATAATTTTTGTCTTTTCAGAAGTACATACATGAATGAAGGTAGTTTTTTGTTTTTTTGTTTTTTTGTTTTTTTTTTATTTGGGACTGGACTTAAACAGTTAATTGAACATTAGAGATGTCCTTTTATAAACTTTGAAAACAACTATTTTCCCAACATCATTGTTGTGTTTAGTTTCACTTGGAACTTCTCAGAGCATATCTTATATCTTAAATATATATATATATATAAATATAAATGTGTGTGTGTGTATCTTAAATTTCCTATCTAAGAGATACTATACTAATCAAAATGTCTCTGTTGGGTGTTGCATTTATCCTAGTAATATCGAGCTGGGTCTTTAGGCGTGCAAATTCTCTCTTATACTTACAGGGAGAGAAAACACGGGCTTCTGATTCATAACTAAACAACTATAACAGAGCATACATTATATAATTTTATTTTCCTCATTTTTTTTCATGCTGGATTTCTAATTTAGATGAGGTGATTCTCAACCGCAATTTATTTTTAAGAACCCTTCATGGTTTTCCAACACAGAAATCTTATTCTGGTTCATGATCTGGTATTTCTTCCAGATTGGAGATCTTCAGAGAAGCTACATTGCTGCTCAGAAGTCTGAAGCCGCGTTTCCTGAGCATGTGGACACCCAGCACTTAATTAAACAGCTCAAGCAGCACTTCGCTATGCTCTGAGCAGGCCTTGGACCAAATCTGTCTTCATGAAGGGCCAGTGCACAGGGGAGAAAACAGACTGAGTGCGTTTGTATCAGTAGTGTGGTGGAGACCTCATAAGGTGCCCTACAAGACTGTAAACCAGAACCTGTTATAAGAACTTTGTTGTTTTATAAGTAATATTATAAAAACAGGTTGTAAGCATTTCCTACTTTTGCTTTATCAATCAAAAAATTTATTATTAGATACAGACATTTTCAAAGAAATAGGGCATATATGTTGGGTGTACTTCTGTTGTGCTCTCCTCCCCCTTTGTCCCCTTTGTCCCCTAGCCACTTTCATGTCTTCTGTATGGACGTGATTTTAGGTATCTGAGTAAAATCTAGAAACCACAGCTTAGAGAAAAAACTACAATATTTGTTTTTCTGAGTCTGACTCCATTAGCTGGTGTGCATGCATATGTACTGTAGTAGTATAGGTTGGCCTTGAATTAAAACCCCCTGCCTCAGCCTCCTGAGTGCTGTGGTTACAGACAGGCGCCACCATGCCCAGCTGGCGTCAGCATTTCTAAGATGAAATCTCCTTTCACAATGCATGGTAGATATTTGTGTACAGTTAAACATTTTCAGGAGCCTCCATTTTTTTATAAATGTATATTTTAAAACTCTTTAAGCAAAAAAAAAAAAAAAAGTCTTTAAGCATTAGCTATCATTAAAAAATAGGAGGTCAGAAATCTGCTTTAAAATTTTATTTTTATGGCTAATAATTTGTGGTTTTATCATGAGTGCTTTAATTAGAATGTTAAAATTTGTATCTTAAACTATTTTTATCAGAAACTTTGTATTATATATTGCACTTAAATAAATCAGTATCTAAAACACTTTTTTTTCACTTGTCATGGGTTTTTATTTCCTTTATCTCTGATGATATACATTGGTTTTAAAAGCCCATTAATCTTATAACTCAACCCATTATTTTAAGTATACTTGAAATGTACCAACCCCAAATGCCAGCTGGTTCATAGCTTGACAAAAGTTAACTCAAAATAAGTGATGGACAAACTTACAACACATATACACAGACAGACAGACAGAGACAGAGACAGAGAATTAGAGATGGACAGAGAGACAGAGACAGAAAGACACAGGGGCATGGGGAGAGACAGAGACTAAAAAAATGTAAAACAATTAAATCAAGTGGACGAATTCAAAGTTGGATATAAATTTTAAATCAAGTTTTCTAAGAAGAATGGGAAAAATGAATCTATATGTCAGATAATAAAATAAAAACCACATAGATAGCATATGTTATTAATCAGATAATTCGCACCACATTTCTGCTTTGTTATACCCTTTTCTCTCTCCCATCTGGCTAAAATGCATAAGAACTTCGGGTAGTCACCGCTTATGCAAGGAACATTTCCTCTCACAGATGGTGCCTCATTAAGTTCGGCTTGCAACAAATAGTTTTCTCAACAAGATTGTTGTCTGTCTACATGCAGGACCACTAGTTGTGCAGTGTTTTTATATTTCATTGGGAATTGTGAAGGAAGAAAATAGTAACATTTACCCCAGGCTGCCCCTTTCTCTCCTACAGTGTTGATTATAATCTTCAAAGTAATAATGTAGGGCTGAAATCATTCTGACAGGTGTTGAAGTTGAGAACCACTTTGCTAAATGGTTTCTAAAAGCACTTTCATTTCTAAATCCCTTAAAAGACACCATTGAAGCTCCTTCTGGAAGAAGTAGAGATAATGTAAGGGTCCCTGTAGCTGTTAAAGAGATGATCTAGCAATACAACCACAACAAGACGTTTCCTGCACAGTCCAATATGCCTCAGGTTCCTTAAAAAAGGTCTTTAAAGACTCCAGTCCATCATTTGGGATCTTTGTAAGATATTTGTAGAGAGAGATTATTATAATAGTGAGTGCTTAATATGTATTATGTACCTGGTGCAGACAATTTCACAAACTATTAGTTATCTCTATGGTTCCCCAGTTGGAGCTATGCTTATTAAACTAGCCAGGGAAGCAACCTTGGACTCAGTCTTATCCAATAGTACTGACCATGTCTTAGGTATATTACATGGAGTTAGGGAATGAGCTTAAGCTTGTGTCTCAGTTTGTAAAGGAAGTCGCTGATGCTGGTGGTCTGCCATAGAAATGGATGGACTCCATTCTCAACTCCTCATTCTGATTCACCTAACCTTAGAGTGTGATCATTTTGGTCCTGATAGTCCCTGACGGAATTCCAAATGGGGGAGAAGTCACCCTCAAGGACTTTGAGTACAAAGACCTCATATTCTTAGTACTGTTTTCTGATCATCGTGACAAGGCTTCTTAGTGCGACATCCTTGATGCTCATTAAAAAGCATCTCAGGTCTCTAGCAATCTTCATTAGCAGGAGCAGGTGAGGACAACTGGAAAAAATCTGAGGCATCCAAGTCACCGTTCAAAGACTCCACTATATGCGTGAAATTTGAAGCTAGACCTTCTGCTTTTTCTACCTAAAATAACCGTGTGAATCTTGCAATTAACCCCAAAGGAAAAAAAATCTGTATTTGTTTTAACATAAAACATGAATTTCTCACATCATATATAGCAGCTGTTCTGGGACGGGGCCAATATTTTAGCTTGTGTTTTTCCCAGTGGCGTCTGCATGTTTCAGCAGTAAGCAGAAGAAACAAGTTCTGATCTCCCCCTGCCCCATGGCTTGCCTACCTACCTTTCCCTTTGCACAGATGTGAGGCTTCAACTTGACCTGACTGCAGCCATCTTGTCATAAGAACCATGGCTACACCTAGTGACTCTGGCAAACTTTCTCCACATAGCTCCCCAGTATCTATAAATAGTGTGGTCCTTTAGAGTTTTATGACCAAGACTCTAGACCCATCAGCACCGGGAATGTGTTCATCAGCACCAGGAATTTGTCCAGTGTCCTTGGTATTAGCTGGAAATAAATCATCTTGACTTCATCCATTTGGCTTGGATGAAGTCCTATGCTGGCCATTCTATCTTCCCCCTTCTGATCCAGTTCATGAGCATTCACCCGTCTTGCTATTCCCAATAAATTATGCAATCCTGGGTTTGTCTGCCTTTTTTTTTTTTTTTTTTTTTTTTGGCCTTGCTGCACCTTAGTAATGGTTCTCTCACATGGGACCAGCTTTTGGTTGAACACCAGGGCCCAGATTCCTACCCAAGCACCACCCAGCAGCAGCTTCGGTTCCCTTACCAAAATTTGCCAGGTCTGTTTCTTTTCCTAATGACCATGCCAACCTACTAACTAATCATGATAATTTTGTTTCTTCCTTTCGAGTAAAAGATTTTTGTGTTTGAACCTAAGACCCAAGGTGTTGTGTCAGGCTTACAGGAGAGAGACTTACAGGAAGGAGATCTGGGAACAAGATATTATGTGCACCACTAAGTGCACACCATGCCTTGTAAAGACACATGTAGAGCCTTGATAGTAAAGTTATCATCGCAGAAAGTTGTGGAACCTGTTGTGGTGGATCTGTTTTTGTTTGGTTTTAGTCAACTTGATACAAGGTACAAATATCTGGGAAAAGAGACCTCAATCGAGAAAATGTCTCCATCAGATTGCCTGAAGGTAAGTCTATAGCCATTTTCTTCTTTAATGATTGATGTAGGAAGACTTTGCCCACTGTGTGTAGTGCTACCCCTGGGCAAATTGGAGAAAGCTGTATAAGAAAGCAGGCTGAGCAAGCCTGGAGGAGCAAGGCAGTAAGCAACATTCCTCCATGGTCACTACTTGAGTTTCTGTATCCAGGTCCCTGCTTTGAGCTCTTGCCCTGACTTCTTTCATGATGGACTGACTGTAAAACTGAAATCATCCCCTACCCCACCCCCCAAATTTGCTTTTGGTCATGGTGTCTTTATCATAGCAGTGGAAACCAAACAAAGACAGAACCTAATCCTTCAAATAGCTTTTCCAAGTTTTCACTATGGGGCTGTTTAGTGTTGTAGTGAGTAGGAGTTAACTTTTAAGTCTTGGAGTGTGGTAGGCTGGGATGACTACAAAGAAAGGTTGGCCTAAACCTGTATTGGTCTCCTGGGAATCCAAAAGAGTGTGACTACACTTGGAATACCATTTGGGTAAAGCCGTGGCTCACTGAGATTTGAGACTATGCATGTTTCTAGCATGTCCTAGTAAAACTCTTCAAGATCTACTCTCCTGTAAGTAAAAGTGTTCATTACATCTTCAAGCTGTAAAAGCAACACTGTGTTTTTGGAAGGCGGTGGGAGGATGGGTAAGTGTTTGGAGACACTTTCTATGCTGGCATGGCTCCCACATCCATTGCTGCCCACATGGTGCCACGCAGATGACACCTTTGAGGCTGGGTGTGTGTGTGTGTGTGTGTACCTTGAGTAGGTATATGGATGGTGAAGAGGATCATTTTCCTTCTTTTGAATTAGGCATTTATCTGGAGATACTGAAGGTCACTATGCAAATACCACTCAGAAAATTAAAGTATTTTCTCTGCTTTACTACAGGGACAATTGACATTCATGTGGTTGAATATGTGCGTCATTCTGCCTCCTGGAACAGACATGTATGTGGAAGTAACACAGGCCATAAATCCAATTCGTTCTTTCTCAACATATCCCTAGTCCTACCCTCTGGCCATGGCTCATGGGGCCAGGACAGCTAAGTCACTGGCTGCACAGCACTAGTCTTGTTCTGTCCCAGGATGATGTGTGCTAGGATTGCAAGACAGAGTTAAGTATCTGCGACCCTGGAGAAGAGTCAGAGATCATTTCTATCAGGGTCTTCCCTGCCTGGAAATTATATAAGCTCTTTAGGTGTCATATTAGTACCTTTACTTATTATGAAAGAGATATTCTCAGTTGAAGGCTATATTTAATATTGATACTCTTTCCCTATATTATTCAAGACCCTTCAACATTGCATTACCATGTGTGCCCACCATGGTGCAGTCTGCCATGTTGTTAGACAGCCACATGGCTCTCATCAGAGGCCCAACAAATGGGACCTCCAAAATCAAGAGATAAATGGACGTTTTTGCTTTATAAAGGACCTAGTTTTAGATATTTGGTTATAGGAACAGAAAATGGACACTTATATGGGGTACATCTTAGCATGATATAATGTCATCTTAACTAATTTCTTCTGCAGGGACCCTATGTCCAAATAACATCACTTGCTAAAGTTTCAGAGGAAAAGGAGTGTTGGAGGATGCTAGACACCCAATCCAGGAGATGATGAGTAGTGCTCTGTCTATCTGAAGGAAGCCTGCCTCTCCCATCACTTTTATTGGGGTCAATAATGCCTGAAAGAGAACTTCCAAGTATTGTTGAGAGAAACGCTTCTTTGCATATGTCATAGGAAAAATACTGCTCTGCCCAGAGCAGGCCTTGATGGGCAAAGAATCATTTAAGAAAACTCAAGATTATGGTCATGTAGAGAGAATATCTTGTGTATTGTATGGATGCATCACTTGTCAATTAAAAAAACAACAACAGTGGCCTACAGGAGAAGATAGAGTAGATGGTGGGACATCCAGGAGGCAGAAAGAATTCTGGGATAGATCCAGCCACTGGAGATTCCTCTGGGAAGATGTGACGAGACAGACCAATGGTACCTGAGCACAGGTAACCAGCCATGTGACAGAATGTAGCTCAAAATAAATGGATTATATTAAGTTATGATCTAGTCAGAGAAGAGCTTAGCTATATGGCTGAGGTGTTTGTAAATGTATTTTGAGTCTGAGTCTTATTTCTGGGAGCACAGGGATGGGAGGAAGAGCCAGACCCAACTTCTACATGACTGTAAGCCCTAAAGGATTTAGGAAAGAAAGAAAAAGAAGTCCTTAGAGCAGTGGTTCTCAACCTGTGGGTCATAACCCTTCTTGGGGAAGGGGAGTCACATCAGATATTTACATTATGATTCATTACAGTAGCAAAGTTACAGTTATGAAGCAGCAACAAAAATAATTTTACGATTGAGGGTCGCCACAATATGAGGAACTGTTAGGAAAGTTGAGAGCCACTGACCTAGAGGAGGGTATAGTCTGCACTCCAGAAACTGACTTTCTCTTCAACCTGTGCGGAAGTAACAAAACCTGCTGGCAGGAATACGGGCTGTCATATGTGTGTGGGAATTAGTGTAGAACTGGGGTCCAAGCTTTCAGGCAATTATGACATAGACTCAAGGTTTGGGGACAGCAATAGCTGTGAAAGGACTTTAGCAGAGGGAGATACCTGCAAAAGACCCGCTCAGTAATGATTTGCCTCAAAGGCAGATTCTTTGGTCAAAGCCAAGGAAGTCCACAGAACCCCAAGGGTTTCTTTCTTTCCATAGAGCACCTGATAGAATCCATTCGTTTGGTTATATTTAAAGGGGCACCCACAGCTGATTGTGGAGTCACAGTGTTTAAAGGAAGAAGAGCCTGAACCGAGAATTCTGTCCTGACCTCTTTTCATTTTCATACAAGGAAATATGTCCCAGTACCTTTATTGACCTGAGGAGACAGGTTTCTGAGCCATTCCAGATGACCTTTGTGCACAGCCACCTGCCACCTCAGTACACTGATCATGGACACATCCTGGCTCTGCACACCTGAGCTGTACCTCTTTGGACCCTTGGCAAGGCAAGGCCCTATGCCTCCTGTTTGGGGACTGTGCGGGAGCCTAATAATATATCAGGAAGCAGATGGAACAATAGAAAGGAATGGAGAGTCCAGGTAGGAGGAATAGTTCAAGGAATTACAAGGCAGCGACAGAATGCGCCTATGCTTATACTAAGCGTATGTTAGACGTAGTGCTAAGAACCAAAATGGAAACTCAACAGTTCACTTCTGTTGTGCTTATGCAGGCACACATGGTGAGCAAGGTACACAAATGGGGGACACGAACAACCATACATGACAGTCTCACAGAGCCACTGAGTTCAATGCCACAACAATAATCACCTATGACTATTTCTTTCAAAGACACATTTCTGTTGATCCACCTCCCCAAACACAATAAAAGAGAAAGCCAAACAGAGCTTACAGTGTACTTGGAAGACAAGCCCAATTGCTAAAAACCATGAGTGGAACACAGCAGAGATGAGTGACAGCTCACCCCCAGTGAGCACACTCCATGGGATAGCACAGTAAAACCCCAGTGAAGCCTGCAACCTGGTGGTATTGAGAACCTTACAGTAGCCATGAGCGTAGCAGTAGGAATGGGACCTCTGCGATGCGTCTTCCAGCCTAAAATTTCATGACTTAATATTTGTGTCTTTTAGAAACATTAATTTTGTCTATAAGACATAACTGACCCACGAGCACGCTCTTTTTCAGGGAATAATTGGAAATAGATTTAATTCAAGTCCAACAGTTAATTCAATCCCATCTACTTTTCCACAGCCCAATATAACCATATATTTAATGATTTGAAGTCTTCCACTCTGAAATGTGTATGCATATACCCTTCAGGCAAACTTTTCATAAAACCTATATTGCTTCTTAGAGAAAACTAGAAATTGTAAAAAAAAAAAAAAAAAAATCCATTTTTTTTTTTTTTATACAATTTCAGGACTGAGCTATGAGGAGACTGTACTTAACTTTCATGGGGACTGGAAGTCTTCTCCTAAAAATTGTTATTCTAAGTTTTCTTAAAATGAAAGAGTCTGGAATTAACCTTTTCCTGTCCGTGAGTTTGTTTGATGATCAGGGTTTAGTAGTTTTGTGGCAGTTACCCACAGGTTTCCTAGCTGTCTCCTACATTGGGAAACTGGGAAAACAAGCTTATAGAAGTAGCCTGGGGGTAGGGGTGGGGTCAAATCCTGAGTAGGTAGAAGAACCCATGCCGCCCAGTTCTGCTTCCCAGAGTAAGCTGTTACTCACTGATATTTCAGCAAACCTGTGACATTTCACTGAGCTTATGACATTTCATTTACTTTATGTGGAAGTCCTTGGATTGTGCTGTGTTTCTCAGTGTGGTGTGGAGATGTCAGCTCCTTGCAGGCAAGTCCAGGCAAGAGGAGAGTGGTCGCGGTCCGTGGGTCTTCCAGGGCTGCGCAGGATGGTGAGTGTCGACGCCCATCCAGAAACACACTGGGCCAGGAGTCTTGTTGAAGCAGGAACTCAACTTTATTCCATCAGCCTCTTGCTTATATAAACTCAGAGCATAGGGAGGGGATTTTTGGTGGGGTGAGATGACATAGGAGGTGGAGAAGGGTGATGGAGGGTATGGGGTGACTGACAGAGCAGGTGGCAAAGCTTTAATCAGCAACTGTGGGGCAGAGGCAGGGCCAAACAGGTCTTGCTGAGTCACCCCAATACGGAAGTGACTTGATCCAATATGGAAGTGACTGAGATAGGTCTCAAAACTCGAGCCAGGCTTAGGCTCTCCCACAAGGCCCAAACCAGGGCCGAAATGAGGCCCAACAGGGAGACTCCTGAATGCGCACCTTTCCTTGGAGGGCTAGTTGTCTAAAATACAGCTGCTATTCAGGCATAGTGGTGCTTGCCTACAATCTCAGTACTTGAGTTAAGGCAAGATTTTGGGTTCAAGGCTAGTCTGAGCTATGTAATGAGACCCTGTTTTAAAACAGAAACAAAACAAACACCAGAGAGAGAGAGAGAGAGAGAGAGAGAGAGAGAGAGAGAGAGAGAGAGAGATATCTCAGGAATAAACATCGTTCTTTCTGCACTCATGGTGGATCTTTCATGTTTATTCATGTGTTGGAACCATTTACAGAAGAACCATTGACTAATAGCTGAGTAATCACTATGGCAACCAAAGTACCCATCATCTGAACCATATCCCAGGTCAGTTCATGTTTACTGATTTCTATATCAAGTGATGGATTGGAGGGAAAACAATCTTTGTAATGATGTGGTCAGAAAGTCACCATTTATTCATTCACGCAACTCCAAGTCCAGAAACAGCCTGACATGACAGCTCTTTTAGTCTTGGCTATAATTGATCTGAGACAGTGAATTGACAAGGTCATGGATCCCCTTTAACTGAGCAGAGATGTGTTTGTCCCAAAGTGGCCTCATCAAGGGCATGAAGTCCTTCTGCCAGCCTTGCCAATGTAAGACATGTAGGTCGACCCCCCAAGGGAACTGCTGTGGGCTGATTTTATTCCAGTCCCTCACCTCATCAAGCACAGGATCCATGAGTCAGACAGCAACTCTGAGAAGGAAAAAAAAAACATATTTAGAATAATTTTAGAAAAAGGAGACATGAGTGAGCCACTTTTAGAACCCAGATATCAAAGCATGAGAGAGGAAGAATGAGAGAGAGAATATGAATTTTTCCATCTTCCATTTTGTGAGACCATCTGCAATTCACTCTTGATAATCAGTTTGGAAGAAAGCTCAGGTGATGGGCCTTTGGTTGCCATGGCAATTATTCTGCTGTGTGCAGCCACTTTAATGCATCTCTAATTTCCCTACAGAAGCACATGCAAGGTCAGCAGAGGACACGGAATGCTTATCCAAGACTCCAGGAGAGCAAAGCTGGACTCTCAGTCAGGCACATGACCAACATGTCTTTAAAATTAATTTAATTCCCAAAAATATTAGTGGTTATCTTTAAATTGAATAAAATGAGGCAAGTTTTGGATCTGGCAGAGGAGAGACATAATTATATGTTTACTTAATTCAACCTAATTTGATCTCAACCTTTCTCCAACAGCGCTGTGGAGAAAAGTCACAAGGTTTCAGAGGGAGGCAACCTGTTCACACAGATTATCTCTCAGGGGACCATTTTTTAAAACATGGAATATGTTGATTACGTTAGTTTCCTGGAAGATATATATATAATGCATTTGGTTACTCACCTACCATCTCTTATCCCCTTAATTTACAATGTTACCCACTACAATCTTTTCCAATGTGACTTTGTCGTTTGCTTAGGCCATTTAGTTTAATGTTGGAGTGAACTCAATGGATCTGATAGGTCACTATGGACACAAGAGGCAGTGACCCCCACACCCTTCCCTGAATCTATCAGTATGATAGGCAGAGAGAATATAAGAGCCAAAAGATGCATAAAGGGTGAGAAATGTCTTCTACTGCACAAGATGAAGTCGCTGTCATCACAAACTCAACATCTGTAGGGATGTGTGCTAGGTCTGCACAAGAACGGCTCATCGACAGTCAGGTGTGGGTGGATGAGGGATTCAGGAGCACCCGTGTTTGATCCTGTGACTCTCTCTGGGGCTCTGCTCCTTCTTGGGCTATACATCTGAAGAAGATCTTGGTTTTGGTCCTCTGTGCATAGATGCAGCATCATGCATGACCTGCTAGGGGTTTAGAGTTACAGAGTGTTTATCAAGGCCTTTTCTAGTTACTTTTTGTTGCTGTGATAAATCACTGACCAAAACCAACTTGGGGTTTATTTCAGCTTCTAGCTTCCGTTACAGTTCATCACTGAGGAAACACAGAGTAGGAACACAGGCAGGAATCTGGAGGCAGGAACTGAAGCAGAGCCATGAAAGAACGCTGCTTACTGGCTTGTTCTACATGGCTTGTTCAGTCTGCTTTCTTATACAGGTCCACCTGCCTAGGGATGGTGTTGCCCACAGTGGCCTGAGCCCTTCCGCATAAATGAGCAAGTAAGAAAATGGTCCCCAGATACGCCAATCTGATGGAGGAAATTCTTTAGCTGAAATTCCCTCTTCCTAGAGTACTCTACGTTTGCGTCAAATTCACAGCTGGTACCAACTAAGACAACATTTATCAGTGCTCACTTCTAGTGTAGGCTAGGAGGATGCTGTAAAACAGTGGTTCTCAGCCTTCCTAATACGGTGTGACCCTTTAATACAGTTCCTCATGTTGTGGTGACCCTAACTATAAAATTATTTTGCTGCTACTTCGTAACTGTAATTTTGCTACTGTTACAAATCGTAGTGTAAATATATGATATGTAGGATATCTGATATGTGACCCCTAAAGGGGTTTGTAACCCACAGATTGAAAACCACAGTGTTGCAGATAAAACATGAAAATCCTTGTGAGTATGGGGCTTATATCGTGTCAGATGAGAAGGACAAGCACTGGATCATGTGCTAATTAGAACAGATCGGGGATGTAAAAGTGGGTACACACATTCATACTAAGGGAGAATGGGGAGTGATGGATTGCAATTTTAGGTAATATAGGACAAACCTGACAGGTAAAGTAACATTTGGGGGTTAGATTTAAAAGACTGTGACAGTGAACTAGGTATGAACATGCTTGGTGTCATCCAAGGATCACCACAGATCAGAATGGCTGTAACTGAGTGAGGCAAAAGAAACAAGGCCAGAAGCAGTGTGAGTGTATGTGTGTCTGTCACACACGCACATGATATGAGCGAGTGAGCATGCACACAGTATGTCATAGTATTATGAGAATAGAAATAAAATGACAAAAGTAAAATCAGATCAGATTAAAGAATTTCTAACTGCCATACAATACAAGTGATCACAATCTGGAAGACTTCACACCAGGTTGGGAGAAGTTTTTCTTAAGCAGAAACAGCATGTGCTGTAAAGTCTAAGAGAGGAACCATGCCAACCTATTTCATGGTTATCTCTTATGCATTATTATTTTTAGGACAAGCAGGTGTTTGTGCCACTTACCTATAGCTAATTGGTATAATTTCCATAAACCGCGCCAATAAGAACGTAAAGTCAATGTTTTGTATTTGTGATTTGAGAGTTTGGGGGAACATTAGGATGACCGAGTTTGAGTCATCTTGGCTGTGGGTGGTTGGCCTTAGGGTATGTCTAAACAGTAGCCTCTGGTTTTGTTTTCTTAACAGAGACAGGTTAGAGAATCACAGTCAGATTCCAGGGTAGAGGTTGCAGCCTCCTCTGCCTGCTTGGCTAGCATGTTTGCTGCATCCCTTTTCTCTACTGCTGCAGGAAGCCATCACTAACCTGGGCTTTATAACATGTGACAGGTCTTCCACGAGCTTTGTTTCATGACAAGCAGAACACCCTTCAGGGGATAATGCAGATAACCATTTGTGCTACAGCACTTCCTAGGACCATGAGTCATTTTCAAAGACGTTAGTAGTAACTTGATTTTGCAAATGGCCTCACAATTAGATTCAGATGATCTAAACTTTATTAAATTCTAGCAGACATCGCCCATCATATGATGTACCAGTTAAGCCACCAACCTGCTGCCTCAGTAATTTTACTTTCTAAGTTCTACAGTCGTTTGTCTCATAGCTGCTATGTATCAGGCTAGCCTTTATCCCTGGGGACCTCCCCATGACTTAAAGCTCAGCTATGACCTGTATACTTGTCAATATCCATCTACCCAGTGATGGGTTATTGTCCTTAGCGCTAAGTCACACTACAGTCACAAAGGCTACTTCCTAAGTGGCAGATGCGCTTGTCCCAGAGTGGCCTCATCAAGGTCATCCCGCCAATCTTGCCAATGTCCTATATGGTTACATACTTGACATGTTTTCATCATAGCATCTATTGTCCTTTACAGATCTGTCGCATGTGTAATCCAGTGAACATTTAGTAGGTGTCTCTTGGGGCCACTTTAAGCACTTACAGCTCACACGTATGCTGTCATACTGAGGTGTTATAGCCTTTCCCAATCTGAGCTCTTTTCCCTCCACCCCAGTCCCTCAAGGCATATATCTTCCAAGTGAGTGTTCCTGTATTGCATGTCTCTCACGCACAGAGGAATCTAGCAGAGCTATGGTCTTTGATCACTCCACACCCCCAGACTGTATTCGTCACCTGTTCTTCATTTTCAGTGTGATCTAGTACTGAGCACGATCTAGAGTCATCTCTTGGGTCACAGGGATAAAAAATTAGCATCACCTCTGAGCTAAACCCAGACATAGAATTAGATTTAATTCATTCATAACCTTTTATAATAGGCCTCTGTCCCTCTTTGCGGGGAGCTCCATTTTCCTGAGGTTTGAGTTATCTTTGGTCAACTGAAATCTGAAAATATTAATTGGAAAATTGCATGATTAAGAGAAAACCCCACACATCTTAAATTGTGTATTGTTTAAAGTAGTATGAGGAAATCTGATACTCCATTCCTACTGGGACGAGAGCCACCATTTATTTTATTTATTTATTTATTTATTTATTTATTTATTTATTATTTTGGTGAAGCCAGACAGTGCATAGTATCTGCACAGTGCCCATGATCAAGAAACCCTTCTTTGATTTAACAAGACCACCGCCTTGCAAGAAGAGTGCTGCTGGCAAGTCAGATGCCAGAGAGAAGCCATAAAGGGGTTTCCTCTAAGTGAAGAGGTAAAGGTTCTCAGCTTCAGTAACCAAGAAAGAAATTGCATACTGAGTCACCTCATCAGGCCCTGTGGCTCACGGTCTATAGCTGGGGAAACTGAAGCTAGAGAGATTGATGTTGCTTGCTTGAGTAATTAGACCATAGAACCAGTGTGGCAGATCGCCGGGAGCAACTTAAAATAAGTATAATAAAAATTATTTTTTTAAACAGAGTGCTATATTTCTTAACTTTCCTGAAGACTGTGTCTTTGATGTTTTATGAAGTGCAGATGGCAGTGCTTAGGGAAATGATAGAATATATTTCTTGTTGTAGACTACGGTGAAAAAAGAAAGAAATGATTTGGAAATTGGTACTCTTGGTTCACTCTCCTCACGTGACTGACGATGAGGTAAAGCACAGAAACATGCCCACTGCTTCACAGAAAAAGCAAGACCAGCTCTGAGGCCCCTTCAAGTCTGCTTTTGTTCCCATATAAAAAAACAGCCTTAATGGCCTCTGCCTTGTCAGCCTTACAGAATTGTTATAAAATTTAAATGAGACAATTCCAAAGCTTTTTAAGAACCGTGAAGTAGCCCACAAGCGGAAACTACACGTTTGCCTTAGTCAGGGTTGTGCGTCAGGAGGCAGCGATTGCTGTAGGTATTCAGGCAGAGGGAGGCAGCTGTAGGAAGTAGGTCACCAAGGGATTTTAAGGACTTGGGGGGGCGGGGCGGGGGGGCGGGGGACACAAACAGAAAGAAAGGAGGAGTGACATTATCCAGAGCACAGAAAATGCAGAATCTTTGCATTCTCTCATGATTAACCACATGGGAGGCAGAAACATAGCTTTCATTTTCTTCCCACCTTCCAGCCTCAGCTGAGTGCCTCTTGCCCACAGAAGGCAGTATGTTTTTAGACTTCCTGTCTTGCAGTGCTAGGGAGATCATACCAGGGTGGGCTGTTGCGATGGACCACAAACGAGGCCCTGTAACGGGACTTTTGGCTACTTTGGGCTCCTTCCTTCTTCTACCTTCTCCATCTCTCTTCCTCCCCTTTGCCCTCCTAACACAAGGTGGGAGAGGAAAAGGGATAGGAGGAAAGGGGCATCAGATCGTTAGACTACTTCCTGCTGATTAGGAGCATCAAGCTCCTTGGGGCAAGTTTGATCTTCGCTGTCAGGATATCGAATTTCTTCTAATCATCTCTTCATATCCAACTATTTGATAAACTGCGGTCAACTACAAACAACCGAAACCAACCACTAACCAGCCAGCCCGCCCTTCTATTGGGGTTCTAGCATTTATATACTCTCTGAAGAGTCCTCAGAACGCCAGATGTCACACACAGAAATGATCTGTATCTGTCAAAAACCACACCCCCTTGCTGGAGCAGGAGGCAAATCGTAGTCTGCTGGTGTGGACTTGCTGAAGCAGCTCCATATCCCACTCCTGGGATTAAAACGAAAACCATCCTTACATTTCTGTTTTCAAAGGAACCAAAATTCTCACAACAAGGCCCAGCAGTGTTTGACCATAGTTTTCTCAGTCTGCCTGAGGGTCCCATTGACAGAACAGACATCGCTCTGTCTCTCACTCCTCTGTAATTACAGAGTCTCTAGATTTCTGCAACCCTCTGCCATTGATCCTATGGGTTCTAGGAATATCCATGACAGGTAGTTAAAAACCAACAACATTGTTCTTTGGTACCATGAGTCTGCTATTGGAGTTCTCTCTGAGGCCTCATCTGGTGGTATCTTCTGCCAGTGGACTTGTGGGGGAGGGGGCGGTTGTCTAAAAATCCTAGAGGGAAATGTTCACAAATTTAAAAATGTGGACACTTTAAGCTGCATGTTAAATGGTATGATGAAAAACAGAACTGTCTTGCTCTACCAGAACAGGGCACAATCCACTCTTTTGTTTGATGTCCACCATGGTGTAGGCCTCCTACACAGTGTTCATGCTCAAATATCCCTTGTTTTATTTAGTAATGACACCAGTATGAAGGAGGGGTGGTGTTGTCTATTTGGGGATGTCAAAAAGAAACCATAAAGGGCTTCCTTTAAGTGGAAAGGGCAAAATTTCAGCCTCATAAGCAAAGGGGAGAAATATGCTTGTAAGCTGAGGTTGTTCAGACCTTCTTACTGGTGGCTTTCCCATCAACCCTGCAGATAAAGAGCCAGGCACTCACTAAAAGCTCAAGACATTGCCATAACACAGCTGTACCTACCATCCAGATGCTCGCACCACCATCTAAAGGAGCCATGGGTTTCACTGTTATGTGGCAGCAAAAGATGCCTGCAGCAGCTACTGGGCTGTCTGAGTTGTGGTTCTGACTCCATAAGACATCACTACTGTCATCAACCATCTCTGTGAGCTATCATATTAAGTCATGGTGTTAGGGGGCATATCTAGGACCGTACCCTATGGATGCTACTGAGTTGTAACTGTCCCCATATGACAGTGTGTTCTTTAGAATACAGCAGTCTCTCTATTTGTTGTATGATACTATTTCTGAGGAGATACAAATAAACCTCTATTCATTCTAGGCAGGGAACTGACAATAGACCAAAGTAAGGATACCACCAAATTCCATCTTATAAAATCAATGTGTTTTATTGGGGTTGTGTCTGAGGGTGTCTATTGCTGTGAAGAGACACCAATACCATGGCAACTCTTATAAAGGAAAACATTCAATTGGGGCTGGCTTACAGTTCAGCAGCTTAGTCCATTATCGTCATCATGGAAAGCATGGCCGCACACAGGCAGACGTGGTGCTGGAGAGGTAGCTGAAAGCTCTACATCTGGATCTGTACACAGAAGGAAGAGAGAGTGATCCTGGGCCTGGCTTGAGCATCGGATACCTCAAAGCCCAACCCCAGTGGCACACTTCCTCCAACAAAGCCACACCTCCTAATAGTGCCACTCCCTATAGGTCTATGGAATCATTTCACCCAAGCAACAACAGGTATGGGCAGGGGTACGGGTAAAGGGCTTACTTACAGAAGCAGAAATAACTCAAATACAGCTGCATCACCAAAGCCCACCCAGGTATGGGTAGTGGCTCACTAAAGCTAAAGACCTACAGTGTACCGCACAGTCAGCAAGCAGCCCAACAGTTGGCAGTGTCTTTTCTAGGTAATATGGCTGACCTCTATGTCTTCTTCAGCTCAGTTGGCCTCTTCCCCTTCCATGTAGTGGTCTGAGAGGGTCTCAGCAGTCTTTTCTATTTATATTTACACAGGGCAAAGAAGAGTCTGGGATATCTGGTGAGTTTCAGGAACTTTCTGAAACTATTCAGTTGTTTACTTCCCAATTTTTAATAAGCTTCCCTGCAGAGTGGATCCTTTATCTCTCAAGAAATTACTTTAAAAGAAACTGCTTACACGTCTTTGCCTGAAACTGATTACTGTTTGTGACCTTCTCTCCCCTGTTTTTTGTTGTTTTTTTTTTAAGTACAATGCTTGCCCTTCCACAGAGGTGGGTCCCTAGAAGTCTGGTCCCAGAACAGTGAGTGCATCTATAAATTTACCCCTTTCTTTGAGAGCTAGTCCTTTTTAGCCTTTAAAGATAAAAATAGTAAACAATGCTCCAGCCCTGGTGTGACTTGTTACAGAGTGCCTCTGTCTCTGCTTCTGCCTCTGCCTCCTCCCCCCCACCCTACCCACCTTCTCTCTCCTCCCACTCTTCTTCTTTTTCTTTTTCTCTTCCTCTGCCTCTCCCCACCTCTCATGCACTGTGTAAAAGTTGTCTTTGTATTATTCAAATGTTGATTTCTATTCCACAGAGAGTTGAGTACTGGCCAGATTTTGATTTTTTTTTTCCTGTGTTTGTTTGGGTTTTGTGTCTTTCTTTGTTTGCTTGGGTTTTATTTTGATTTTACTTGTGCACTTTAGATTGCATTCACTGTCCCCCTCCCAGTTACCTCCTCCCACAATCCTTCCTCCCATGCCCCTCTCCTCCTGTTAGCCGGTAGGGACCCCCCCCCCCCGAGGTATTTCTCCACCCTGGTACATCAAGTCTGCAAGGCTAAGTGCATCCTCTCCCACTGAGGCCAGAGAAAGCAGCCCAGCTAGAAGAACATATTCCATGTACAGACAACAATAGACCCGGCTCCAGTTGTTTGGCACCCACAGGAAGACCAAGCTGCACATCTACATATGTTCATCCCATGTATGTTCTTTGGTTGGTGGTTCAGGCTCTGAGAGTCCCAAGGGTCCAGGTTAGTTGATTCTGTTGGTCTTCCTGTGGAGTTCCTATCCCTTTGGGCCAGAATCCTTCCTCCTATTCTTCCATAAAAGTCCCCAAGCTCCACCCACTGTTTGGTTGTGGATGTCTGCATCTACCTGAGTCAGCTGTTGGGTGTAGCCTCTCAGAGGACAGTAAAGCTATGCTCCTATCTGCAAGCATAACAGAGTATCATTAATAGTGTCAGGGATTGGTGCTTGCCCATGGGATGGGTCTCAAGTTGGGCTGGTTATTGGTTGGCCATTCCTTCAGTCTCAGCTCCATCCCTGGTCTCTGCATTTTTTTTTTGTTGTTGTTTTTTGTTTTTTGTAGACTGGAGGACATCTCCAGGATGAGACAGAGATAAAGGAGGTGCCCAAGAATCAATGGGCATGACCTTAGCTGTGATTCACATTATTAGGCATATGGGATCTGAAGGGGCCACCTCCTGTAGACAGGTAGAAATCCCAGTGAAGTTATAGGAACACCAACCCACCCACAAAACTTTCAACCAAAAATTTATCTTATCTACAGGAAATAGTGTTGTTATTTTTATGGATCATCACCTACTTTGGTGTTTTGTAAACATATACCTCCTTCACCTTCACCTTCTGATTGGTTTAATAAAGATTTGACAGCCAATAGCTGAGGCAGGAGAAGAAAGACAGGATTTCTGCGCAGAGGTAGGAACTGTGGGGAATTCAGAGGCTTGAGATTCACCATCGTGATACCAAGGTGGAAGAAACAGGTGCTAGAGGTAATGGTCCACATGGCAGACATGGAATAGAATAATTGGGTTAACTGAAGTCAGATGAGCCAGCTAAGGCCTAAACTATAATAAATAATAATAAGTTTCTGTGTCATTCAGAAGCTGGAGAGTCTGAGACAGTCTGATGATTCTCTCTCTCTGTCTCTCTCTGTGTGTGTGTGTGTGTGTGTGTGTGTGTGTGTGTGCGCGTGTGCGTGAGAGAGAGAGAGAGAGAGAAGAGAGAGAGAGAGAGAGAGAGAGAGAGGGAGAGAGGGATTTTAGTGTGGTAAGGGACAACTTCCCTAATCAGGTGACATTTTGAGTTCTGCTTTCTATTCATCAGCTTCTACAACTTATCCACATCTAATTACCTCACTGACTCTCCAAAAATCATTTCTTTGATTAAGTGGATATTAGGCAGCTATGGCAACCATAATCACAACCTTGACTTGAGCATCTCTTAGTGCCAGATTATGCACTTTGTGTGTGCATTGTGTTTTAATCCTTCCACTGACTCCATATGGGAAGTACCATTGCTACTTCCATTTCACAGAAAGAAAATGAAAGCACAGACTCATAGAATTCCTTGTCCAAGGTCATATCCAATTGGTATATTCCAGGTAGTGTGACAATTTTACAGATTGTCCTGCATAGCATGAAGGTCAGGGAAGAATGAGCTGTTAAAGAATCCAGGGGAAGGAGTTCAAGATAAAGAAGACAGCAAGTCAAGACCTTTGGAGGCAAAGATGGGATGCTTGAGGGATCACACTGGAGCCGGTATAATTTGGATGGAGTATGGTGGAGTGTGTTCCCTTTAAATTCATATATTGATGATTCACATTAATTGGGCTTCATCATAGAACATAAACAATAGCATGAATATAGATGTGTAACAATAGAATGAGATTTGTGGGCTCCCTTTCTGGGGCAGGTAGACAAGGGCATGTTTCATCGTCCCAGGCAAGGTCTCTCCCACAACATGTCCTCAGCATCTTCTCTAGCCATCTTAGAGCTACAATAGAAAAAGGGAAGAAACTGGATTGTTTCAAGGACATCCAGAAGAGAAAAGATTAAAGATGCATGGGAGACAGGACCAGTGCAGTTGGAAGGATGGGATGCATCCTAGTGTTAGCTTTGGTTTTAGACAGTCATATGGACAGCTCTGTATATAGTTTTCTTCTGGAAAACAGAGTATAGCAGCCTACTTCCTTCTCCCTGGGAGGATATGAATATGATGGAGTTCAGGTGACATTCTTTTCTAACTGTTTCAGTCACTTCAATGAGAAAGAAGGAGTACTCACCACAAGAGAGAGGGAGAACCCCTGCTCCTCATTATTAAACCCTGAAATTTCAGATGCTGAAGTATATCTGACTTGAAATTTTTAATTGATACATGGTAGCAAGATCTCCTGTAAGCATGCTACATTGTAAAGCTTATTTTCCTCTTCAAGGAAGCCCTAAATGCCTCCTTGAAACAATGCAATTTTCCCGAGTTGGAAGTCTTACCTAATCGAGCTATTAAAAACCAAACTGCAGTGCAAAAAAAAAAGGTGCAGGCTCAATTTATGTGCCAACTCATTGCAGAATTGGCCTTTATAAACTAGAATTAGGAAAGAAGGCGCCCACAATGGAGCCAAATGGAGGGAAAGCCCGGGAGAGTGAGAGGGTGCCAAGGGGATGGGGATATTCCATCCATGGATGCTACCCTCTTGCAAGTGCCTCTCATTTCCTTCTTTCCCTATCATCTCAGCCAGGAGCAATGTCTGCCTCCCGGGAGCTGCCTCTATTCTTGTGGGCCCTACATGGACTCTTAGGATGCTACATACAGGTAGTTAGGTCAAAATTCAGCATCCAACATTGGTACCAGTGGGATGTTTTGGGGTCAGCTGAAACTGAGGCTAAATCGTGGTGAATCAAGCCTTCCTCTTCCACCAAGAGAGGGTTTATTGAATGCCTAGTTAGTCTGTAGAAGGAAGAGAAAAAGCAAATGAAAAACCACAGGCAACGAGACAATTTCTTCCCATGCTAGTTTTTGAACTAAAGGTAGTTGTGAGGAATTCCACTCCTGCTTCACTTCTGCAGAGCTTTGATCTTCAGTTTAAAAGTTACAGAGGAAAATGGACTCAGTTACTTTGGTCACGAAGGATGGAAGCTCTCTACTAGTAAAATGTGTTTGGTCTTCTACCAATAGCAGAGGGTGGAGAGAGTGGGAGTGGCTCATCCAATAGCAGAGAGTGGAGAGAGTGGGCGTGGTTCATTCTCATTTTCTCCCTGGTGTCTCTCCTGGCACCGAGACCCACTCTGTGGTAAGCCATGGGATGGCCTTTGAATGCTCAGAGTGCTTCTCTGTCTTGTCAGTGAGAATTCCCCTCAGGGAAGTGAGGCAAGTTTCCAAGGTCAGACTCTATAGTAAAAAAAAAAAAAAAAATGAAGAAGAGGAAGTTGGGGTTGCAAAATAAAAATAGAGTCCATCAAACAAGCTCTGTATTCCTCTGGACTCCGGGGAATATCTCTATCCTATCTCTTTACCACCCAAAGTGTTCTAGTAAATAACAATTGTCTCTCTGGTGGCGGGGGTGGGGGTGGGTGGGGAGTGGTGGTGGTATGTGGATGGGGAGGGGGGGAATCTGACTTGTAACAGGTTGCAGTTTCAGTTTCTGTGATGCCAATCCTCACGCTTTGAGAGATTTCAAGCATGCCATTGTGAGGTTGCCGTATGAAACTGGAAAAAGGGATATGTACAGTTTGTTCCTGAGAACTGGAGAGGGTGGGAACTAGCTTCCCACAAAAGTTTCATCTTTAGCCATGGCAGACAGGCAGATTTCTTTGATTACTACCATTATAGGATTCAAGTAAAAATAGAGACACAATGCAAGCTTTAGGAGTTGGAAAGAGCTGGATTGCTCTGTACCCAACTAAGAAAGAGGGGGAAGATCTCTGCTTGAGGGGACCAGAGATTTAGGAAGAAGTGTCTCATGGTGTGCTTTAGAGAGTATGTGGCCAGAAGCAGGAAAAATCTATTGCCATTTATTACATTGTAACTGAAAAATAATATTCAAAATACTCTGTGCTTTTTGATACAAACCTCCCTTTCACATTCTTAAGGAATTCCCTGGGGCATTGTTCATTTGGTTTTGCAGCACTGGTGATTGATCAAGCCTATTGGCTTGATGCATGCTAGACACATCCTTAGCCTCCTTAAAAAAAAATTCTTGAGGGTATTTCTTCCTTGGAGTCCCTCTCACTTTCAGGAGTTCTTTCTTACTTTTCTCTAATAAGCCTACATTCATTTTGAAACCATTGTTTGAGAAGCAGAGAATCCCATGTTCCATCCTTGCCCTGCAGAACCAGAATCTATTTCTTTCCAATATGTTTATATACTCATTGAAGCCTCGTAGCTCGTACGATCAAAATATATTGTATTTTTGAAAAAGTCTAAGAAGGTTTTTTTTTTTTTTTTTTTTTTGTAACTTTGGCACTTTCATCATCCTTTTTGCATTTGATTTTCTTTCTTTTTTTTTTTTTTTTGAGACAGGGTTTCTCTGTATAGTCCTGACTGTCCTGGAACTTACTCTGTAGACCAGGCTGGCCTCGAACTCAGAAATCTGCCTGCCTCTGCCTCCCAAGTGCTGGGATTAAAGGCATGTGCCACCACCACCCGGTGCATTTGATTTTCATTAAAGAAAAACACAAACCATGATGTCATTCTTACTGCTCTATAGATGATGTAATCGAAGCACTGGAGGATTATGTCAATTGCTTCAAAGCACAAAACAGCAAAGAGAAATGGGCCCGTGAGCTGGGCTTTCTTCTGGCAAGTTCTCACTCTGCACTGTCCAACAGGCCGGACCCAGGCAATTTCCACAACACCATTTCTTTTGGTACCACTGTATATGGATGAAGAGCTCACCACCGCGATCCTGCTAGAAACATGAGCTGCAGATGTAACTGATAGCTAAGATGGGTTGTGCAATGGGCTAGGATTGTAGAGGCAGCTAGAAACTTGCCCACCAGCTTCGGGGCTCCTCATAGCTGAGAGTAGGACTTAAGACATGACCCAGACATAACAGCAACATTCTTTCTGCAAGTATAAGGATAGAGTGTACAGCCTCTTTCTTACTTGTGTATATATATTTTTCTTAAGCCTGTGATTTTGTCATTTGAAAGGATTGTAGGGTTTTTTTTTTTTCCTAACAAATCGTGGATTTCATTTGTTTCATTTATTCCCTTTGGCACTTAGCTGTCCCTTAATGTTACAGAAGTAATGAATTTGTGAGGAGTAAGAATAAAGACGGTGTTGGAGATGGAGAGTGAGAAAGGTAACCATAGACTCCCAGGTACAGCAATAATGATCTGAACTGTAACAGGAGAATAGAAATCCTATTACGGATTCCCTTTAGGAAGGTCCCAGGGGTGAGGGAAGGACTCTCCCCAAAGCGACTGAAGATTAGATGAAAAGGTTGGAGAGAAATGAGCAGAGGCTTCAAACATGAGTTCCAATCAAAGAAAGGTCACAAGGATTGAGACTCGGAATCCCAAGGCTTGCTCTGCTATCTATCCAGCATCACTCAGATTTATAGTAACTCCATTAATAAATGAATTTAGTGGTGGTAAATTATTAACCAAAACAAAGTTGGGAAGTCAGTAATAAATGTGTACTGCCCATCACTGTAGGCACCTTCTACAGACACCTTCTTCATGATTAACTTATACTACTGAGTTATCCTTATACTTGCAGAAATAAAGTTCTCAAATGAAGGACTTTCTGTAACACATGGACCAATCAACCATCCAATCAAACTACCAAACAACCAACAAAAACCCTAAGGAATGAAACAGTGAATCAACATGTATGTAATCTTAATTTATAAACCAATAGTTGAATCTGATTAACTATAGCATTTCAACGATTCCTTTACACTAGTAAGGGATTGCTCACATCTTTATCATTTTGTCTGAAATTATACATATATCTCCCGACTATCCTGCTTCTGACACCATTTTTGTTGTTGTTATTTTGAACTAGGAACTCATCATGTAGCCTTGACTAGCCTAGAGCTCACAGAAACCTACTTGCCTCTGCCTCCCATGTGCTGGCATTAAAGGTGTGCTTTAATGGCCCTCAATAATTTTTTTTGCTTTTTGTTTTTTTTGTTTTTTTTGTTTTTTGAGACAGGGTTTCTCTGTATAGCCCGGGCTGTCCTGGAACTCACTCTGTAGACCAGGCTGGCCTCGAACTCAGAAATCCGCCTGCCTCTGCCTCCCAAGTGCTGGGATTAAAGGCGTGCACCACCACTGCCCGGCTCAATACCATTTTTTAATTTCACTCTTCATCAATCATTATTTCTGCAAAACTAAGAAGCTAAGTACCAAAGATAAATGAATATTTTTTGTTATCTGGAATTCTTTTATAAAATAATATTATGGTTCTAAACAACATTTCCTTTATTCACTGTACTTCCCTTCCCCTCCCCTTTCTGCTCCCTCAGACACAGTCACCATTTTGGATTATATGCATTTACTAAATTGTATTTTATTTTGGTGTATGTGGTGGCATATACATGTGTACAACATATCCATATACACGTATGTATGTGTACATGTGTGTATGTATAGATGTGAAGGCCAGGGGTCGATTTTGAGTAGTTTCCTATATTATTGCTCCCAACTGTTCACATATATATGAATTTGAAAGTAGCTGGGACCAATGAAGGCTTTCCTAGATTGCTTATCTATGTAGGGTCTCTCTCCACTGTGAATTTTATAGGTGAGGGACCTACAATAAACAAGCCATCTGATAGTGGTTGTATTTATAAGATTTCTTTTCAGAGTGCGTCCTGTCATGTCTGTGAGAGCAATTCTAAGAAATGAAGCTTTTCCCATGTTGCTTACATGTGTGCTTTCCCTCAGTGGGGATCCTTTCATGTTTTTGAAGGTATTTGGAGTAAGTGAGGGCGAGGCAGTTAATTTTGCCGATTGGATTTTATGCATTTATTGCATCCACTCAGAATATCATTGAGAGTATTTCCAAAGCGGTCTAACAGAGGAGGGAAGACACACACTGAGTGTCGCTGGCACTAATCCCATGACTAGGGAGCTGAACTGATGAAAAAGGAAACTCTCAGAAGGATGCCAGCATCCCCGTTTTTCTGTTTCATGGTCCACCAATATATGAGGTATATTAGTTTTGTCTTCTCAGTCCCCAGCCCATGGATTGCTTCCATTACAGTAGATCACACATAGGGGCTGCTCCTTCAGTTCCATTAATAAAATGAGTAGTTGTGTGATGCTGAACTTCTCTAGAACCTACCCTAGTCCTTCCATAAGATCCTGACAGAATTGATCAGGAACATCCTTAAACATTGCCTTCGTGTACTGCAAATAAAAACAAGTGCCTATTATTGTAATTCACTAAGCATACTGAATTATCTGCCACACAGCCAAAAAAAAAGGTGGAGTATTTATGTATCTAGGCTTATAAAATGAACATAAATGTATCTATTGTGTTTACTTTGTATACACTTACAAACAACAAATGTAACTATAAGCAATGTTCAGTTTGTGTTTCCTTCGATGTTTATACAAATGGTGCGTGTGTGTGTGTGTGTGTGTGTGTGTGTGTGTGTGTGTGTGTTCTACACATTGCTTTTCATAATTTGGATAGCGTTCCATATAGATCTGTCTAGATCTAGTCCGTTCCCTTTACCAACAACCATCAGAGAAATATGATCATGCTAGATCATATTTGGTGATACCACATGGCTAACCTGAAGTGCCGGCAGACGATGGCAGTTACCAGCAATACTTCTGGCACTGTCTTAAGCTCTTCCTGAAAGAGGATCTGGCTGGGACATCAGCGTCCACTATAGCCTGCCTTTGTGTATATAGATCCAGATTCAAATACATCCTGGAAGCATATCCTTCTACCTCTTTGCTAGGGAGGAGAGATCCCAGAAGACCAAGTAAGATAAGCTACAGCCTCTGCTTTTCTAGTCTTCCTTGGATACTTATCATCTCTCTCCTCTACCATTCGTCACAGACCCTTTCACCCTTGGCAAGCACCTGCTGTGAGTTTAAGTGCTCTATACCCTTAAGCCAGTCATGGCACTGGGCTTGTTACATTTGTACACTCACTGTCCAAATGGCACAAGTACCAAAAACAATCAGTTAAATCACCTAAGTAACAAATATATACCACCCCACACACCAGATTTTGTTGTGTCAAGTGAAAAGCTGGAGCAAATACCACACAAGTCCTAATTTCACCCCCAGAGAGCCAGTCCACTAATCTGATTTCCTTTCCATCACTGAAACCTGGGATGTTTTAAAATTTTGGCGTGTGTGTGTGTGTGTGTTGTGTAAAAGGGAGAGGAGAGAGAGAGAGAGAGAGAGAGAGAGAGAGAGAGAGGTTTTAGCAAAATACAATGGAAAACATGCAGAATCCCATCATTCAAAGGGTTAGTGTGTGTGTGTGTGTGTGTGTGTGTGTGTGTGTGTGTTCTTAGATATAGAACTCAGGGTCTCATGAAATCTAGGTACGTGCTTCCTCTACCAGTGAGCTGAATGCCCAGCATCCATTAATTTTTTAACTTATTTATTTTATTTGCAGTATCTTTCCTTATATGTAGTCAATTATCTTAATATAAAAACTCCATGTAGACATATGAAATTTCATTTTGAAGCATACCAGTTTATTGCAAATGTTCTTCAAGTTCTGTAAATCAGGGTATCCAATGAAGTACAAACAACTTAGGCTAATTATACTTCTCTTTAGATAGTATTCTTCAAAGCCATTTTACTGTTAAGAACTGTTGATCTTGAAGTTTAGAAATAAACAAGATCTTTATCTTTAGATGACAAGGAAAAGCACATTATAATTCAGGGCATATGTAATAGCAATGGCTGCAATAGTATAAGATATTTACTCATGGAAACTCAATAGCCATATGATGAATTTTATGTGTATTTTTCCTGTTACTACTGATGATGAAATTGAGAATCAGAGAGAATAATAACTTGGAGCTGAGGTTCATGTATAGATTTCCTGATTTCAAATTCCATATGTCAAACACAATAACTAATTAAGGCAGGTTTGCTGGGCATTGAAAAAGAAGGATTTCAAAGACAGTTACCAGTGCCTGAATATCTTGCCTGAGTCTCCATCTACAAGATCACCAGGAAAGTGCCAAGTGACCCACCAAAAGGAGGACTGTCTACCCTTTTACTGGGTACTACAAAGGAATGCTATTTACTGGCTTGCTCCTAATGGTTTGCTCGGTATGCTTTCTTATACTCCCCAGGAGGACTGCCTAGAGGTGTAGCCACCCACAGTGGGCTGAGTCCTCGTACATAATCATTCAAGAAAAGCGCCCCATGCCAATCTGATGGAAGCAGTTCCTCAAGTAAAGTTTCCTTTGCCCAGGTGACTCTAGTTTGTGTCAAGTTGACAAAAATTAACAGCACACGATCCCAGACTCCACATTCTAGAAGATTCCTTTTATGTGAAGCATCAAAATAGAGCTCTTTTGTGGCCTTAAGAGTAAGATAATGCTTAGGGGCGGAAAGAACAGCCACTGGGAGGGATTATTCACAGTCTCCTGATGCTTTTGTTTTAAAAATCTGGATACTGTACATTCCCAATTCTTTTAGCTAAACTTGATGGAGGATGTATTAGATTACTAATAAGAAGTAGAAGAAAAGAAGTAAACAAGAGCGGCCATGATAACAGAATGAATCCAAATCATTGCTATGAAGAGATTCCGTTTCCCTCAGCTTCCATGTATAGGAAGGAAGTGGTACATTTATTTGGCCCTTTTATTTCTATTGTTGGCCCCCTCCCAGCAAGCCCCAGTGATCACAGAAGTGTCATGCTGTGAGATAATTTACGCTTGCTCAACCTACTTGGGAAGTTCAGAGCAATGGGCTGCAGGGCACAGTTCTAAGCTGCTTTGAAGTCTGATTGCATTATTTCTATGTAATGCAAATTGACAAGGTCTCTAAATTAGGCAACTAACTAGAAAATGAGGTCTGAAAGCCAGGTTTAGTAGCAGCCGGGATTCTGCCCCAAGGACATATCTGTGGCCAGGGCTTGGGTCTAGAGTCGTTTTTTTTTCCCACACAAGGAATCCGGATGATAATTAAGAGGGAGAAGATCAAGTAGAGAGGTTAAAATATATCTAAGGGATTGAAATGTTTGAGGGGTTACTAAACAAATATTTATATGGTTATTTTCATATGTCAAGCCCTGTAAGTGCTCACTCCATAAATAATGAAGCGTTTAGCCCTTACAGCAAACCTGAAGAATTACTGTCATCGTCTTTTTAGTGTGTGCCTGTATGCATGCACGCTCATGCATGTGCCTTTTGTATGCATATGATGCATGACTATGAATGTGTGGGCGTGCTCACGTGGAGGATGTCTTCCTACTTTGCTCTTCGTCTTATCCTGGTCTCTTACTGAACCCAAAGCTCACTGACTCAGCTGGACTGGTGGGCCAGCCAGTTCTGGAGTTCCGCAGATCTTCTTGTCTCCACTTCTCCAGCATTGAGACACTGAGATTACAGGCCCTCATCGCCAGGTCCGGCTCTTTATGTAGGTGCTGGGATCTGAACACAGATGTTCCTGCTTGCATTGCAAGGACCTTACTGACCAAACCATTTCCCTGGCCCCCACAGGGCACATTTGGTCATCCATTTATCCCTAGTGTTTGAGTACCTGACAAAGGTAAGGCCTCATTCTAGATGACACATAGAGCATCTTATGTGCTGTCTGTTTTCATTTAGATCTCACATGGTCCTCCGGGGTGCTTGTGGGCAGCTGTTTCTGTGTCAATTAACTTAAGACGCACCCCCCCCCCACACACACACACTTAAAATCATAAGAGGAAGATAACAAAAATAATGATTTTTGCCTAACCTTATTTATTATGGGAAAACTTCAGAGGTTTTCTTTAAACACAGTGGGACCCAAATATAGCTGTTTATAAGGCAAAGTTGATATTGTCTGTTCCTGCCTTGGCCTCTTAGCTTGACATGGGAGAGCAAGCCTTTTTGTCAAAACTGACTTAAGCAGAGAAGCTTAGCTGTCCGGAAGCAGTCTGGCTAGGTAGAGCTGGGGAGGGAGGGATGGGAATGGGGAAAAGGGCACATTCTGCTCAGAGCTAGAGATGTCTCTGCCACTTCACCAACATCTCAATCCTTGGATACACGAGTATGGCTTCATCTGGATGCTTCGAGGGCAGGGCTCATGTCTATTTGCCTTATTTCATCTTTGGCAGATACATTCTTTGGTCTTGACTCATGACAAGACCCATTTTCATATGATCCCACCATGGTGGATGGTCTCAGAAAGGACGCCATCTGTAGACTGTTCCTTTTGGTTCAGAAGCCCAAAGCAATCACTTTCAAATGGCCGTCCTGATCGTGGCTCAGTCTTTGATGTACAAAGGCTGCAAAATTTAGGCCAATGCTGAACATTCTAAAATGCCTCAGAAGTAGACCATCCTCTGCAGGCAAAAGGAAGCCTAGGACAATGCAAGAATCCAAGGGAAGGGACATCGTGTAGTTTGGGATCAAAGGCATGAGTGAAGTCCGAGCCTCATCAGAGCAGCCTCGGCCCTCCGCCCACGGTTTCAGCTTTCCCCTGTTCTTTTTTGTCATGGAAATGAAGTTCCTTGAAAGCAGCAGATGAATTAATGAGCTGAAGATACCCAGGTTCCAAGTGGCATCTGTTTTTTAGCACTGGGACCATCGCCCTCTCTATGAGATCGCTGGGGCTGCTCCACAGCCCCTGTCTACAGCTTTCATTAGACTTCTAATTTAACACTCAGAGACCGACAGCCGGGGAGTCCGTAATGGGCACGATGTGTGACTCTCCTCAAGCAAAACAAAAGTAACACCAGGTCAGGCGGGAGAGGCGAGGCTGCTACCGAGAGTGAGATTTAAATAAAAAGCAGGGGCCGGGGCGGGGCGGGGGATACTTTGAGAAAGGGCACTTTATTTTTAGAAAAGAAAAGGAATTAGGAGATAATGGTTGCCACAGCAACAGAGCACTGCCTATATTCCATAGGCCCGGTTTTAACAGAATGGATTCCCTGGCGACTTTCGGAGAAAATACAGATGGAAATAAAAAGGCTGTCCAGGAACAGTGTCTCATATTAGTCCAGCTGCCATTTCACCGCCATTTTCCAGGCTTTCTTCTCCAAGACCCTGCGTTCACTTAAAAACCATCTCCACGTTTGGCAGAAAAAAAAAAATCCATGCTAAATAAGAATTTCATCTTGTCTTCCTTTGTCGTTCCTAATTATCCTTTAAGAATTGAGCAGAGAGAAGCAGAACCTGGAATTCTCTGTTGGAGAAGGAAGAGATGCTGAAGGTGACACTGACAGGCTTTTGAATTGACCTAGAGGGACCCATGAACTGGTCATTAATGGCTGGAGAATAGAATAGTCAAATTTCTGTGCTCTCTTGGAAGTTTAGCTCTAAAAGTTCCCCCCACACACACACACAACTTTTCTTTCTCGTGGCCATGCACATGTGCATTTGTGTGTGTAATAAGTGTCTGTGTGTTAGTCTATGCGGGCATGTGTAGAGACTTGGGGTGGACATGAGGCTGTCTTCTTCAACCACGTCTTCATCTTTGTTTATTTGTTTACTTGAAGCAGCATCTTTCGCTGAACTCAGAGTTCAGCTCTTAGGCTAGACTAGCTGGCGGGCAAAACCTGCAGATGTGCCTACCTCTGTCCTCCCGTTGCAAAGGTGTGCCTCCGTGCCTGGCTCTTACATAGGTGCCTGGGATCCAAAAGCCAGTCCTCGTGCATGTTCAACATCCACGTTACCCACTGGGCCATCTCACCAGCCCCAAGAACTTTTAATTCTTTGAGGACTGATATTTCGTTATAGTAATCGGAAGCAAACACCCCACACATTAAGATGCTTCTACTGAGAGAAGAGGGCAGGATATTTTAAGAAATTATGTCATGAAATTGTGGAGGTCCACATCCAAAATCTACCAGAATGCCAGCAGAGCATTGCTAGGAAGTTCCATGGATGTGACAGTATTTGGTTATGATGTGTGACGTTTTACTAATCACCAGGTGGATTCAAATGATCTGATTGGTAGGGGGTTCTCCTCTTTGTCCTCTCATTGGCATTTTGACTTTATATCCTTGAGAAAAGACAATATCCTATCTGAGTCTTTAAAGAATTCAATCTCTGAGTCCCTAAAGAATTAAAGAAGGTTATTTGGATCTGGCAATGTGGCTCAGAGGGTAAAGCACTTGGCTGTGTAAGTGTAAGGACCTGAGTTTGGATCCCAAGCAACCCTGTCACTAAGATAGGAGAGACCCATGTTTCCGTTTAGAGGACCCAATGGCTATGCCCCTTACCTAGCACCTCTAAGCTTTCAGAGACCCTCTTTTTCCTCTGGAATCTTCATAGAAGACCCCAAGGTAGGTCAAGTATCTGTTGATACCTTGTCCATCAACCTGATGAAATCTGGCCAAGGTGCTGGGGACAAGCTGTTGCCAACTAGGTCTCTTTTTTTGTCCCTGACTAATGGGGCAAAGAAAATGAGGTTTATAAACATAAGAAGCTAACCACAGGCAAGGCTGTTCTGGGGATGCAAGGCTTCAGGGAAAATATTCTCATTTCATGAACTTTTGTGGCACCCAGGCCTCACAGTTCCAGATGGTTAGTTTATGACCATCATCATGGGGGGCATGAGAGCAGTCAGATAGGCATGATGCTGGAGCAGTGGCCAAGAGCTCACATCCTGATCCAAAAATTGGAGGCAGAGAAAGAGGGAGAGAGGGAAGGAGAGAGAGAGAGACAGAGAGACAGAGAAAGAGAGAAAGAGGGAGGGAGGGAGGGAGGGAGAGAGAGAGAGAGAGAGAAAGGGAGAGAGAGAGAGACAGAGAGAACAAACTGGGAATGGCATGGGGGTTTTGAAACTTCCAAGCCCACCCCCAGTTACACACCTCCTCCTACAAGACCACACCCCCTCGATCTTCCCAAGAAGTTCCACCAATTGGGAACCAAATGTCTCAGTGTATGAGCCTATGGAGGCATTCTCATTCACCCTACCCTACCACAAATAGTCTCCTGTTTATGGAATAAGACTGCAAAGGGCAGGTTTTAGGACAACCATGGTAATTTAATGGTTTCCCCTTCACTCCTCTACCCTGTTGTGTTGAGATTCTACCTGTAGTATCATAACCTGCTATTGGTGGTCTATCCCTAAGGCAGTTTCCTCTTCATCACATAGTTCCCCTTCATTAGCTGTGTTGGTGGGGTTCTTTTCCTGTGGCCCCACAGCTTTACTGAAGCTGTGGCCAGCTGTTACTGGAAGGAGGCAAAGGGAAAACACTCTCTTCTACAATAAAATGGAAGATCAGGGGAACACCAAGGGGGCTTCTTAAATATATAACATTCCGAGAGCTCTCTCTGGGCCAATGAAGAAGACATGGAATGATGTTCCATACTACACAGCACAGATGGCTCTCTTCAGATAAGAATGAGCAGAAGACAGCCATGAATATCAACACACTGGTTTGTTGAATCAGAGACTGACATTTCCTCAGCAACAGCCTAGGCCATCCCACTGAGTGAGTTCAAGGCCAACATGTACTTTAAGGATTCCCTGTCTCAAAAATATTTTAAAGGACCAGGGCTAGGGCGAATGGAGTTCTATAATTATAGACATCAGAGTGATAGTTACCTCTGGAGTTGGCTTCTCCAACCTTCAGATCTAAAAAAGAGCTGGAGGTAGGTGTTTGCTAATGCAGGTGTACTTAGCTCCATAGTCCCTTAGCCTGCCAATGGCAGAAGCTGCCATTTGGAAGCAAAGAGAATCATTTGTACATTCATGGAGATACCCAAAATACTTGAGTGTAACACCAAGGCAACCGGAGGTGCCACATCATGAGTTCTAGTCTGAAAGGTAGAATTCGTTTCTGCTAACCAGGTCCCATTATTAATGTTGGGTAGTCTGAGGAAATGTTTGTCTCTGAATCACTTCTGGATTTAAGTTTAGTCAAGTGTGTTTATACCTGTTCCCCTATCCTTACTTTCTTTCTTCCTCTCTCTCTCTCTCTCTCTCTCTCTCTCTCTCTCTCTCTCTCCCCTCCCTCCTCTTCCTCCTTCTCTCTCTCCTCCCTCTATTTCTCCCTTCCTTTCTTCCTCCAAAGCCATGTGCTAAAACAAGCCTATTGGATCAAACTCATAATCCAAGTTATTCTGGTGGCAGAGGGAGAAATATCACAAATCCAAGGCCAGCTCAAGCTACACAGAGTTGATTTAAGTCTGACCTATACAACTTAATGAACTCTTGTCTTCATTTTTTTTAAGGGGCTAGGGATACTGCTTAGTGGTCAAGCACATGCCTCATGAGTGTAAGTTCTTACATTCAACCTCCAGAACTACAATAGTGAAGGGAGAGAAAGAAGAGAGAGAGAGAGGGAGGAGAGAGAGAGAGAGAGAATGAGAAGAGAGAGAGAGAGAGAGGAGAGAGAGAGAGAGAGAGAGAGAGAGAGAGAGAATATGTAAACTGTGCCTTCCAGACTCAATCCAATTAGCTTGAGAAAGCTAGGAGAAGATAAATCCTGAGATCCAGAACTTTGCAGGCCATTACTTTGCAGGCCATTGGAAGTTCAGCTCTCTGAACTATTATGGGGAAGTATGTTGTATCCATTGTTGCCACTGCATATCTGCTTGGTGATGAGGTTACCTGAAGGTAGGTAGCCCTGGGATTGCAATTGGTCTTGGGTACCAGACTCCTTGGTAGAATGCCCTCCTTTTCCCTCCCCTCCAGTCCCCTTTTGTCACCTCCCCTCTCTCTAGACACTGTCTTCATAGGTGTGTGTTTGTGTGTGTGAGCACGAGTGCGCATGCGTGTTGGGGGGCGTGGTAAGTGCTGCCCATACATTGATGGGATTCTGAAGGTTGCCCCCCTGAGTGACAACACTAATGGTTCACCCTAGACCAGCTCTCATGATAGAAGCATCCACAGCTCTCTTGGCAGAGCATGGGATGCTAAAATGGGGAAGGTGCGCAAATGGTGCCACCCACGGCTGCATCTTGCTGGCATTTCTGGGGAGACATTCATTATACCATTACCCATTATCTACACCGTGAAACACAGGGCTCTGCCCCCAAGAGTATCAGGAGTCCCAACAGTGGGCTGCAGGAACATGACGTCCTTGGGAGCCAGCAGGTGCTGCTGGGTTAGCTTCAGGGCTCAGATTACATGCTACTGTGACTGTTTGCCTGATGGTCTCAGAAGTCATAGCCAAGCAGACGTTAGGGAATGACCTAGGGCAGACTGACATCCAGCTTCCTGTCAGCCCTCAGGTTTGTACAGGGATTTAAGAAGCAGGGCAAGGAGATAGCTCTATGAGCAGACCACCTGTGGGGGAGCCCTGTGGTCAGGGACAGCTGGGTGTCATTCTCAAAAGAGAAGAGAAACTCAAGGCAGGGGAGCCAGGAATCTCCCGGCACTGTCTTCTTCATTCAAGCTTGAAGAAGTTTCCCCTGCACAGTAGGGCATCTCCACTTGAAAGTGCTGAGCCTAGGAAGAGCTTGATGCCCTAGGTGTTGCTGAGACAGAGTCTTATAATGGAATTTGTGGGCACAGCCTTTGAGTTCTGCCTTCATCTGTCATGTTTCCTCATGGATGGGTGGCATGGAAAAAAAACCTCTCTGAATAAAGTCCAGTGGGTAGATGAGCCCTGGGGATGCAGACAATCCAAGAAAGTCCCATTTTGTGTTGCAGGAGATGAGACCTTGGCTGTCCACATCCTGGAAGTCCTAACCCCCAATATTTCAGAATGTGGCCTTACCTGGGGAAGGGTTGTAATAGATGTAATTCATGAAGATGAGTTCCAGTGGAGGAATTCCATGTACCTGGTATCTTGATTGTCTTAGTCTATTCTCTGTTGCTATAGCACATTACCAAAGACTTAGTGATTTATGAAAAAAATTATTTTGGCTTACGGTTCTGGAGTCTGGAACATCTAGGAGCAGGGAACCCGATGTGATCAGCCTCTGGTGAGAACCTTTTTGCTACAGTCCAACGAGGCAGAAGGTATCATGTGACCAGACAGAGCAAAGAGGCCTGTCTTCTTATGCAGACACTAATGACTCACTCGCTAGATGTCATCCAGTTCTGATTACGTCCTGAGGATCTCCGCTTTCAAATGCCACTAACTTAAGACTTGGGGCATTTAGGTTTTGAATTTAAAAACTTAAAATTTTAGAGACCCACTGTCTTGGGTCTCTAAGTGTAGATAGATATCTAATCTAAGCAAACATGTAGTTATTGTAATATTCTCCTTCCACATATTTATGATACACAAGACATCTTGCATACATGTTGTCTTATTCTACATAAGACAAGGAAATATGAAAAACAAAAAGCAAAGCACACTTCACTCATATTCCCACTGATTAGATGTTTTTGAAAGTTTCTAATGCTTTTCATTTCATTTATTTTAATTTCATGTGTATGGATGTCTGTCATTTATCTATATGTGTACTGCATGTGCGCCATGCCTATGGAGACCAGATGAGGGTGTTGGATGTCACTGGGGTCACAGAAGGTTGTGAGTCACCTGATGTGGCTACTGGAAAATAAACCCAGGTCCTCTGCAGGAGCAGTCAGTGCTCTTAACTGCTGAGCCATCTCTTCAGCCCCTAAAAATGCCGTTTTTATTCTGGCATAAGTATTTTTGGCATGAATGGAATTACACTGTGCGTATTTTAAACATGATTTCTATTGCAACGATACATTGTGAAGGGCTTTTCATGTAACACTATTATTCTCCACTTTCCTTTTTGAGTGGCTGAAGAGCATCTCTTTCCATGGATGGAGATTACTCTCCCCTGCTGCCTGCCTTAAAAATCTGCATCATTAAAAGAAAGTCGATGAGATGGTGACGTTCTAGGATACTCTACACGCAGCACTTTTTGGATTTTAGTTCAAGCACACACACACACTCTCTCTCTCTCACACACTCACACACACACACCTCTATGAAATCAACAATCATTTTACTGAGAATAAAATCTTTCTGCCCACGTGCACGTGAGCATGTGTGTAACTGTAGGCTAGAGGTAAAAATATGTCGAATGCCTTCCTGTATCATTGAAACAGGGTCTCTCACTAAACCTAGTGCTCACATCTTGTCTACATTGGTTGGCCAGTAGGGTCCCAAATTCCTCCAGTCTTTACCTCCTTGGCACTGGGATTATATGCCTGTACCACCGTGCTTGGATTTTTACATCATTGCTGGAAATCCAAACTCAGTCTTCATGCTTACCCATCAGATGTTTTACCAACACCAGGCCAGCTCCTTGGTCTTTTCATCTTTTCAAAGAATGTACTGTAAGATTGTATGCCGAGTATACCTGTCCACTGGTGGCCGCAGGAGTATCTAGTACATTCCATGCTCATTGGAAGAACCCACCAGCCCGCCTGTGGGATCACTCTGTCATCTAGACATATGGAGAAAAAAAGAGTTCAATTCACACAGGTCAGTGAAGAGGCCCTTAGCCTTCCTGTGACTGAGTTGGCTTTGCGGTTGAAGAATTTGGTTGTTTCCTATTTGATTTTATATTGAGAGCATAGAACCTTCTAAGTGTTTGTTACTAAATCCTAAAACTAAAGATTATGGGCCAATCTACCCGAGACTGGTTTTGGGTGTTATGTGCAGTAAAGTGAACTGTGTCTTTAAAGTGAATGTTGAAGGAAAACTCCTATTATCTTTTGCCTATGCATAATTGAGTGTGCATAGGATTAAAACCAGGTGCACTGTGGGAAATTATATGAACAAAGGCTTACATAACTGAAGCCTATCAATCAAAACAGAAAGCCAACCACATTCTGTGGAGGAACCAAGACCTCCTCCTCCTCGAACCACAAAAGGAGTGATGAATAGAGGTTCTTGTTAATAACCCGTCCACAAGTAAGCACAACACAGAGTTTCAATTCATGCTTGTCTTCAACTGCTGTTGCAACCTGTTGGGAATATGGTGACTAAGATTTACTGAGGGACAACCGTGATGAATCTGGGCAGATCCCACTAAAGTGTCCCTGTTCCTGTCCATTTTGACATACTTTGAGTCTGGGGATTCTCTCCACAATAATAGGGTTACAAACCTGCCTTTTTTCTCTCTGGGGTCTCCCACAAAGCTGAGAGTCGGGTTCCTTGTTTAAGAACCTTCTAGAATAGGTGTACATGTCATTTCTCTTTCTTCCTACTGTCTAGTTCTTGATCCATCTTTAGGTAAACCTCTTCTAAAATTTGGCCAGATCTTTATTAGCAGCCTTCTTCCTGAGATTTCAGGATTTGGGGGACCAACTATACCCCTACTAGGAGCATCTAGACCATTGAATGAGAAGAGCAATGAAAGAAAATATCAAGAAGGAGAAAGTTATTAAGACAGAATTCCTCTGCCCTACATCTCGAGGCTCACACATTGCGTGGGTGTGCCTCACCCCTGGAGAACGTTTATCCTTTTCATGAGAGGTCACAGTGCTAACTATATTATCACTTGAAACCTATTCTATTCCATGCCTAAAATAAATTCAGAACAGTTATCAACGTGATCTTATATTTGGATAATTATTACCTAGCAAATTATATTATCTACATGCTTCACTGATTTGAATCTGTGATAGAAATTAACACAAGTTTTTAGTGGTTAAAATGTCTCATAAGGAAGCTGAATCAAAACCTATTTGATTCAACAGGATTCTACTGTCCTGGGATGGAGCCAGTAGCTAAGTGCACCGGGTGCTCTTACAAAGGACCTGGATAAAATGCTAGGAGCCACACAACCATCTGTAACTCCAGCTCTAGGGGATCTGACACCCCCTTCTGGCCTCTGCAGTAACTATGTACGGTGCATAGACATACATGCAGACAAACTACCCATACACATAAAATCAAATAAATATTTTTATAAATATTCTGCTGCCGCCAGCTCTATCCAGAAATTTTGACCAGAACTGCTGGGGCCCACTGAGAGGATGCTGACACCCTCTTTATCCTAAACAGCATATAAACTCATTCTACTAATGATATTGAGAAAAATCAATTAAAACCATTAAGTGAGTTTGGTGGTGGTGGTGGCACAAGCCTTTAATCCTAGCACGTGGGAGCCAGAGGCAGGTAGATCTCTGAGTTTGAAGCCAACCTGATCTACAGAGTGAGTCCCAGAACAGCCAGAGCTACACAGAGAAAGCCTATCTCAAAAGAAAGGTGGGGGGAGGGGGCAACAACCACAAAAACCTAGTAGATGATAACACACGAAGTTTGAGGAGAGACTAATGAATTAAAATACTTTTTGAAGGAAAATGCAGAAGGCATGGCCATTTGATGTCTGTTTCTGCAGTCAGGGGGACAGCCCCCTAACCTCTAGAATAGCTTCAAGGGGGGCATCTGTGAAGGTTTTCTTCTGTTTTTTTTCTTCCATCTGTAGCAGCCAGGTGAGACAGGTGGATACATCAGAATGGAAGACTCATGAAAGTTGCAACCACCCCTCCCCCTCCCCTAGTCTCTCCCCCCTATCGCTCCACTTCCCCAAGCATCCTAAGTTTGGACTAGGATGAGGCCAGACTATCTGGGTTAACTCTTCTGCCTCATTAGATTTGCTCTTGCCCAAATGTCTTCATGGAATGGCAAGAACATTGGGAGTGGTTTTTGGAGTCAGGCTAACCTGGTCTCTCAGACCATCTGCTGTACGGTCTTAGATAAAGAATTGAATACTTCCCTGTGAAAACATCCCCAAGTCCTGCCTCTGTCAGAAATGAACTCTCCCATCCGCTGGCTGACACTTGTGTTACTGCAGTGTTTGTGTGTTACTACGCACGGTGATAGAGTCAGGACCAGCCTGTCTTCTCTAGCACATTGGCAGCAGAGAGCATGACTGCAATGTACCCGTGTGTCCAAGACAGAACAGAGCCTGGTGTTTGGTGGCTGTGTTAGAAGACACAGATGGCATTCTGCAGCAGCCATCACAATGGCCAGATGACACTGTCCCTGGGCCCCAGAAAATGACATGGGTGCTCATGGTATCAGACCACACTGTAGATAGAGTGTGATTGGGAGCCGGTGAAGCAGAGCTAGCTTCTAATCTTAACCCTAGCTTCCAGAGAGAGGCTTTGCCTCTGCTGTCCCTTAACTCACATAGGATAAGAGTCTCAGGGCTAGCCTCTGTCCAGTCCCTCCAAAGACAATCTACCTGCACACATGGGGTTATAGTAAACAAAAGATTCACTATTTATAGTCCTCCTTTGTGTTTTATCAGTGGGATGATGCTCAAAGGATGCTACCAGAGGTACATGACAGCTGAGTGTGTGTTAGGCTCTGTCCTATTTTTAGGATTCATGAGCTTGTTCTCTAAATGGTAGAAGCTGCCCTTTGTATCCCGCTCCGTGTCCATGCAGTGTCACTCCCCCCCCCCAAATTGTGACATCTAATCTCTCTGTAGTAGATAGAGGAGTGGATCCCAAAAGATAGGTCCATATTCTGACCTAGAACCTGCAAACGAGGCCTAATTTGGAACATAGGTCTTTGGGGTTATAATTAAAATTCTTGAGATGAGATGATCCAAGATTATCTGAGTATTCCCTAGATCCAATGACAGGAGTCTTGATATCAGAAAAGAAGGGGAGGACAGACAGGGGAGAGGGTGGCATGGAACCAGAGACAGAAATTGAAGTGAGTACATGACATCCTTGTTTCTGGGTCTGGGCTACCTCACTTAGGGTGGTTTTTTTTTTTTTTCTTCTTCTTCTAGTTTCATCTATTTGCCAGCAAATGTCATGGTTTCATTGTTTTTTAACAGATGAGTGATAATCCATTGTGTAAATGTACGTTTTCTTTATCTATTCTTCAATTGAGGGACATCTAGGTTGTTTCCAGTTTCTAATTACTACGAATAAAATTGCTATGAATGTAGTTTAGCAAGTGCCTTTGTGCCAGGTTGGAACATCTTTTAGGTAAATGCCCAGGAATGGTATAGCTGGGTCTTGAGGTACATCAATTCCCAATTTCCTGAGAAACAGCCATATAGATTTCCAAAGTGGCTGTACAAGTTTTTACTCCCACCAGCAATGGGGGAGTGTTCCCCTTGCTCTACATGGACCCAGCATGAACTACCACTAGTGTTTGCCATCTTAGGTATTCTGACAAGATAAGATGGAATCTCAGGTTCATTTTGATTTGCATTTCCCTGATGACTAAGGATATTGAACATTTCTTTAAGTGCTTCTTGGCCATTTGAGATGCCTCTGTTGAGAATTCTTTGTTTATATCTCTACCTCACTTTTAAAAAAAAATTAGATTATTTGGTTTATTGATGTCTAGTTTCTTGAGTTCTTTATATATATATTGGAAATTAGCTCTCTGTCAGTTGTGGAGTTGGTGAAAATCTTTTCCCATTCTGTAGGCTGCCTTTTTGTCCTATTGACAGTACCTTTGGTATTGATAGCATCTTTGGCCTTACAGAAGCTTTTCAGTTTCATGAGGTCCCATTTATTGATTGTTGATCTTAGTGTCTGGGCTATTGATGTTCTGTTTAGGAAGCTGTCTCCTGTGCCAATGTGTTCAAATTCCACGACTTTCTCTTCCATTGAATTTAGCATATCTGGTTTTATGTTGAGGCCTTTGATCCACTTGGACTTGAGTAGGGTGGTAACTATGGATCTATTTGCATTCTTCCACATGCCGACATCCAGTTAGACAAGCACCTTTTGTTGAAGATGCATTCCCTTTCCTGATGTTCGATTCTGGCTTCTTTATTTAAAACCAGATTTCCATAGGTGTATGGCAGTTCTGTTGTCTTAATCTACCAAGTTTGTAGTTATGATTTGACTATGGCAAATCCAGGAAATGAATACACTTTGGAGGGCTCAGTTTTCTTCTCTGTGAAACAGGAATAGCAATTTCCCAACATTACATGGATTTAATTATAAACTATAGGAAAACTGAACATAGCAGCCCCAGTAAATACTAAGTACCAGAGTTTTACCCCTGTGCTCTTGGTGTGTATAGACTGTCATTTTAAGACCTACACTTGGAAATGTCTGTGTGATGCCTCCATGGCAACCTGGATTTCCCTCTGAGAATTAAGAGTGGAGAGAAGCAGTTGAAGAAGGGCCACAGAGTGAAAGGTTACCTAAGAGACAACAGCTTGCTTAGACAAGCAGCACACAGTATGATGATTGGTTGTAGTAATATTCTTAACAGACGCCATGACACAACCAGCATGAGAGAATGTTCAACGGACAAAGTGAGCACACGAGTCTCATCACTCACATAAAAGCTGGAGCTTGGATGCATGAATCTGCAACCACAGTGCTTGGGGAGGGGGCAGAGAGAGGCAGGTCACTTTGGTGGCCAGCCAGAATAGTTGAAATGGCAGGCTTCAGGCTTGGTGAGAGATGAGATGGAGAGAGCAACAGAGGAAGGCTCCCACTTGTACATGTGTGTGAGTAAGCACATACACACACACACACATACACTCACACACACATGCATAGACATTCATATAAACACATACACACAGATGGAGGGAAGAGAGACAGACAGACAGAGACAGAGACAGAGAGGGATAAGATGATACAGGTGTAGGCAGCCAAAAGAATGTAGAAAAAAATGGAATGGGAAGACGTTGCCCACATCCATTATACATCCAAAGAGAAGAATCTCAGTCAAATTATTGCCCTGGCTTCCCATCTCTAGTTTAACTATCCTATCTGTTAGGAAATAGGTTGACTTGATGTCATCGGTGAGTTGTGTCAGACTCTTTGGTGACAAAATATCTGAGAAACTAAACCAAGGAGGAGGGGTTTATTTTAGCTCATGGTTTCTGAGCTTTTAGTCAGTGGTTGGGTGACTCCATGCCTTGACCCCAAGATGAGTTAAAACATCACAGCAGTGGGAATATATACATATGGAGTTCATCTCATGGTAGACAGGAAGAAGGCAGAGAGCATGGAAGAGGCCTATGACAAGGTACACTCAAAGATACATCAGCAATGGTCTACTTCCTCCAACTCTGAAGTTTCCAATGTGACAAAATAGTGCCATCAGATCTGGATTGAGCCTCCACCCCATGAGCTTACAAGGGCATTTCACAGTCAAGTTGTAGCATGCTTCCTCTTATTTCCTGTTTTGGGAGGTTACTTCAGAGTTTCATGTATAGGAAAATGAACTCACTGTAAGGGTTTTTGACCCTGTCTTTGGGAATTTTATGATAAATCCAAAGTATGACATCTATTTAAGGTTTGTCTATCCCAACTCAACCTGGGAGAGATTAATGGAGTCAGTGAAAGCGCCCTGAATCTTCCTAATGGCCACCATGCCACTGATGCATGTCTCATCTTGTGTCTCCTAGGACTTAGTCAGGCATGACATTGACAAGGCCCACAAGCCTCTTACACAAAGGCAACATGAATGACACCACTGAGACATTTCTGACTCATCTCCTACCTTGATTACCACAAACCCACCTTTTATCATCCCTGAAAAACAAACTTTATCAAGAACATTTAATTATACCGTCTTTTGTCTCCAATGCCCTTGGTGATTCTGTATTCTGAGATGGAAATTGGACGTGCATGAGTGAGTATGTCAGAACAAGGGCACCGAATAGTCAATGATGAAAGTAATTTTTTAAAATTCAGAACACATGACTATCATGTAGTACTTGGGTGAAAAACATCAGAGACTTTCATCCTAGGATGAGATGTGCCCCAGCTGAGGAACTGATGGATTCGAGTCTTTTGTAACAATAATTCTTACTTTCCTGCCCTGGCTATCAAGACGCTCATCTGTCAATCTGTTATTCAACCATAGTAACTGTATACATTCTTTTATTTCTTTGGTTTCTGTGTCCATGTGTTCACTGGTAATTATACTCCAGATTCAGCTGTGCTGCTGGGTGGCTGCCTATACATAACAGGTACTCGGTGGTTCCACCTCCTGTGATTTTCTTCTTTTCCCTTATTAACAGAAGCACTATTAAGGAACAGCGTGATTTCGTGAACTTGGGCCAAGGACTTGTCCTGGATTTCTAAGTGTTGCTTAAGTGAGCTGACCCATGCACTGGAGGAGGACTCTGGTCTTCCCTCTCTTCCTCCGACCTATTGGCTGGAGGACAGCATGGGTTCTATTCTGGCATGTGGTGGTTGCCTCAAATCATGAAGTATTCAAAATATGGAAGAAAAAGATGCGCTCACTGGAAAGAGCACCTAATCAGCCATGAACTGCATAGTTGGAGATTTCTCTTAGGTTAGTCAGAGATAAATGTTTGTATTTTTGAAGTTGCTGTTATTTTTGGATTTCTAGTAAAGTTGCTACACAATCTTTTTGCAATCCTGTTCAGGGCTCTTCAAAATGAATTTCTCATGTAGCGCATATTTTTAGACAGACTCCCCTCAAAATAACTTCTGAATTTAGTCAAAATCTTTTCCAACACTTTGTGTGATTTGGTAATCAGCAAAGCACTCAGCTTTACCTATGAAAACAATTCCTTTGCCTTAGGATGGCTTAGGTTCTTTTAGGAAGTGGTTAGAGAACAAATACACAAACAACAAAATAGTAAGCAAACTAGAACAGTATTATCAAGGGAGGAGACTCCATCATGTTAATGAAACTATTAAAAATGTGAAATCAGCTGAGTACTTGTGCGTAAAAGAAACTGACTAATAATGAATATTTATTATATCACATGTACAGACTCTTCTCATAAGACTTTTTTCATATCATTCACCTGCAGAGAAAAATCACTTTTTCATAGATTAAACCAAGATAAATACTATCCCACTCTCTGTCACAGTGTCATAAATCCCATATTAGGGAACTAATGAGGTTTAATAAAGTCCAAATTAAGTCTCACAGTACTTTGGAAAGAATCATTCTTCCCTCTCAACCCTGGGTCTTTCCACTCATCTTCACAGGAAACATTAACAAGAAGCAATAAATCTCAGTGTGATCTTGATTAAATTTCATGAATTAAACAGAGGTACTTTGAAAAATGGTAAATTCAATCAGCAGAATAGATATTTTTCTTTCTTTGCCAAATTAAGGGACAAATGTCTCACCCAGTCTCAGCATAGATAATAACATTCTGAGTCTTTATAGAATTGAGTACATGGTTTTTAAATACCTATGAACATGAATTGTGTAACTCTTGCCTTAAAAACAGGACCAAATCTTTCCTTCCCAATATCCAGTCATACAAACTCGATGGCAGTTTGGGCATCACTGATGGATAATTATGACCTAGAGTATAAAATGGCAGAATGTAGCTGTTCAAAGTCCTGATTCTCTGTTTAAATGAGAAGCACCAGCCTGGAAACATTTTTCTCCTTGTCATGGTAGGTTTTCCAGTGTCTTGGCAATAAGGAGTGGCATTTTAAATGACCTACATTTGTGTGGAAAGCCACGTGGTCCAGCCCAGTGGGATTAGTGAGGGGGAAGATACTCTAGGGTGCTGACTGCCCATCAGGACAAGCAGGCTCCAGTTCCAACTTGGCTTCTTTAGCTCACCATCTGCACAAATGCTGATTCATTAGGCAGGTGTCCTTCTTTCTGCTGGAAAGGACATTTGTTCCCCATAATTTGCCACTTTTCCAAGTGGTTAAGGGAAATTGGCTTTGTTGCCGCATGCCAGAAGCGAGCAAGACTGAGAAGGAGGTCTGTGAGTCAATGCCAATCCTTACCTGTGTCCCTGCCATTCACAGGGTTAAGTCTCAAATGGTGAATGTTTCCCAGATAACTTGGAATGGAATGCCATGAAATTTTGGGAACAAACTTAACAGGAACAGCACATTCTGTCATTCCCCATATTTGTCAAGCTGTGCATTTTGAATTTTGGTTCAGAGACTGTATTCAAGATTGAAGTTTAGTGCTCAGGGAATGTATCTTACAAGTATGTCCAAGCACTGTAACTTAAGACACGGGGAAGCTGTAGGGTAAAGTGCCCGCATATTTCCAAGGATGACTGATGTCTCAGGGTACCTTATCTTCCCTAGGCCCTTTTTGCTCTTCTTGTTGGCCTACTCTTGGACCTGTTCTTTTTCCGTTGTAGTCTTTCTCTGTTTATTGGTGCTATGATTCCTCCTAGCCCAGACCAAATCCCAACTCATGAACCAGAGTGTAAATTGGCATAGAGTGCTTGCTGATTGCATCAAGAAGCATTCATTTGTTCATGAGATATTCATAAGGTGTTGTCTTAGACCATGGTTCCATTCTCGGTGCTAGTGAAGAAGTAATGAAGAAGACAAGTGCAATAACTTACACTCAGGAGCTTCCACAAGAAGAATAGGTGGGAAGTAAGAGACAGGCAACAAACAAGCAAGAACACAATATGATTTCTGAAAGTGTTAGGTAGTGTTGTGTTAGATACTTTCCTCATCGATGTGAGAAAATATCACACAAAAGTTAAGAAAGATGAAAGAATTTAGTTTGGCTTCCAGTTTTAGGGGATACAGCCCACCTTAGTGGGGAAACCATAACAATGAAAGCATCAAGTACCCGGTAACATTGTGTCTTTAGTAAAAACAAAACAAAACACAGAGAGATGGTTGCCCAGAACTTCGCTTTCCCATTTATTATCTAAGACCTTAGCCCATAGCCTCATTTTCCCTGTATTCCATCTAGGCCCACCCTATAATACAGTGCAACCCTGTGACACAGTGCCACCCTATGAAACACTACCACCCCTATGTTACAGTGCCACCCTATGATACAGTAGTATTAATGAAACCCAAACATGCATGTATTGGTTAATTCTCTTAGAAACACTCACATAAACACCCAGAGATGGCTTTCCTAATCTCCTAGGTGCATCTCAGTCTAATCCAGGTGATACGGATTATATATACAATGTGTTGCTTACTTCTGTTTACTGTGTGTTAAGAATCATGATGCTTTCAAAGAGAGCAGCTCAAGGCCATAGATAATGTCATAGAAGGCTCATGGGTGTGTGGCTTCTGAGGTTGTTTTTCTAGATCAAATAGACTGATATTTTAGTGTGCATTGAAACCCTTTGGTAGCTCCCTAGCACCGTAGCATTATTGAAACCCCCACAGGAAAGCTAACCCTGTTGCCGTGAGCCCTGAACACTCTAACCTCAGCCCTTTTTTATTTCTCCCTCTATTATAATTCAATTTTGAGAAAGCAAGTTTCCTTGGGAACCCAATTATCTCTTTGCAGCATGCGAGACTGTATAAATATACAGTGCAGGAACGGCTGCAGCAGAGGAATGCAGAACACCGGATGGTAACCCAGAATGGTTTTGTGTGGGTGGAGAGTTGAGTGTCAGACAGGCTATGAGGGGGGAAAACGGGGTGATGTGTGAGCAGATTAATAATATGCACCTCTTCCCTCAAATGACTGAAATGAGAAAAGCTGTCCCTGGCAAAGGCATTGGCTTGAGTGTACAAGATAGGGGGGGTGAGCATAAATGTGAATTACATGGGAGACGGAGTGACTGGCATGACTGGGTGACATTTGCTGGAGAAATGACTCAAATGTGTCGCAGATGCTGTGCTGGGCAGTGGCCACTGGCTGTGAAGAACAGAGGTAACTTGGGAAGGAAGGCTGCAGCCAGCACAGGGCCTGGAAGGCTTGTGTATCATTGTGTTAGAGTTTGCCTATATTTCTAGAGCCGGTGTAGAGTTCACTGTGGTCCTGATAGTTAAATTCAGGGGGTTGTGGAAATACAAATAGAACTGTAGAGAGTTAATTAAAGAGAGGAACTCCTAGAAGGACCTTAGGTTGTGCTGGATGGGGTAGCTGGAAGTGGAAGACAGTTGGGAAGAGCATTCGTGCTGTGTGCTTTAATGGAACCCCACTGACGTACATGGCCCCGTTACTTGGCACAAGATCTTTTCCCCCAGGTTCCCAACTCTTCATGTCATCATCTGCTCTAATTTGCAAGAAATTTAAAAAAACCTAAAAAAAAAAAATCTAGATTAGAGTCTCTTGGAGTTGAAATTACCTTGGCAAAGATAATAGCTTCTTTTAGTTTTCAGGGTGTCATCTTTTCTTCCAAAGGTTAAAAATAGAAAATAGATTAAAATTGAATCCTAAAAAGGATTTCCATTCCCTCCCCATGGAGTGATAAATTTAAAGAGCCCTGGGATCTAGAAACTGCCTAAGTAACACTCCGGCTTCGGCTGTGCGCGTTCTTTTTTTAGTGGTGCCAACAGGCGAACACGCAGCCCCACAACCGTGTGCTCTTTTTCAGCGTGGGTCATCGCTGCTCAGCAGGTCTGTTCTGTTCTGCAGAAAAGATGTGTTTTTAATCACTTCCATTATTATTTCAGTTTATCTGGGAATAGGGAGAAAAGGAGAAGTCTAGGTTAGACATTGCTTCTAAGTTAGCAATTAGATTCCTGGTAAAGATGCCACCCTGGAAATTTCGTTCCCTTTGGGGCATGCTTGGAATGACAGTGTCTTCTTCTTTCCATCCCCAGGATACTTGTAACTTCCTTTGTATTGCCATCCCCATCTTGCTGGGCCCACTCTATTGGATTTCACTTGCAGAGGCTCCCGTAGTCTCACTACCCCAAGAGCCCCTGGTTGGAGGCTCTGAGAGAGCCATTAGGCTTATATGGCTTGGGGAATAATCCTGCCTGGATATAATGAAACTTGGCTCCTGTGACTCATCTAAAAATCTCCCCTAAGCCTTCTTAGCTCTGAACCCACAGATATTAACTGGGCTGGTTAGTCTCAGTGGTTATGTAAATTAGAAAGGGAGCCAGCCGCTGCTCCCTAAGGCTGGCAGAAGGAGTCATGGGCTCCTGGTGGGGGGGAACAGGTGGTGGGTGGGTGGGGGATTACTCTGTTTCTTTGATGCCCATGAGAAACACTATCTTAGCTGTAAATCTCCCAGCAGCTTGCTTGAAAGTTCCTTGTATCCTTTCTGAAACTGCTGCTGAAATCACAAGTTGTCATTGTCTGTTGTCTCAAGAAGATGTTATTCTGAAAAAAAAAAATTGTCATTGACTTTAGTTTCTGAAACCCCGTTTGATACTATATATCAAATAATAGATACTATTATTATTTTAGACACAGCTTTCTCCTTTAGGATAAAAACCTCATTTAAATCCAGAAATTGTCTATTTTGGATTTTGATAACAAATTGCTGTTTTCTGCTACTTGGCATCCTGTCTTATCTCTTGTAAGTTGCATTGAGAATCTGCATCCCTCTGGAAAGCCATATCGCCCCCCCACACGTTCCTATGATCAACTCCCTCAAGTCTCGATTCTGCTTGGGGAACAGACAAGATACTAGCATCCCCGGGCTCCTTCCAGCTGGAGGTGGGCATGCAACACCATTCTTCTCCTTCAGACTGAAAAGAAAGTTGGCCGCAGACATCTGGAAGATTTATGGAAGTACATGATGAAGGAGACATGTGAATTGGTGCGCCTGGTGGTCCACGCTTGTAATTCTAGTACTTGGAGACAGAAGGATCAGGAGTTCACAGTCAGCCTAGGATAAAGAGTAAGTTCAAGGTCAGCCTGGGATGGACGAGACCCTGACTGAAAAACAAAAACAGCAGCAGAGGCAGAGGGGCACACACTAGAGCCGGTACTTCCTCCTCACTACTCCTTTGATGCAGATATGATGGCTGGAATTGCAGCCAACAGATCCACAAGTTCAGTTCAGAGACACTTGATTTCCTTGAGTCGCCAATTTTAAGCCGATGACTGTCTCTCCAGATACATAATGTCTTAAGGGGAAAAAAAAAAGCAACTCATGCTTTCTTAAGCTATTATTAGCCTGCTAATATTAATTGCAGATGAATTTTTTGATACCTACAGTGTATCACTAACAGGAATTGATCTCCTAAGGATCTATGTTCCCAGAGGGTAATTCACCCAGGCAATCCACCTACCTTTCCTCCATCAATGGAGGGCAACAAGAAGAAAGTCCAAGAAATCTTGAGTTAGCTGAATCAAGGCCTTATCCTACTACTCAGCCTACCTGACAGCTCACAGAGGGCATGTAGACTCTTACTGAATACTTCTGCTTCTCTGTTTTTCTCAAATGAATGTTTTAATAGCAAGTGTCTTGCATATTGGTGAATGGCTAAATGTAATTTACTTAAAGACTCCATGACAAGCTATGATCGATCATGTGTTGTTGGGGAATACACATCCAAATAAAGCCTGGGCTTTCAGGATGCAGGAAAGAGGCAAGACTTTGGGTTCTTGCTCTCTTGTTCTCTCAAGAGTGAGGTGACTGCATTTAGTGCTGTATGTGGGGTAGTTACATCATGTTAGCATGGCATTTCTGCATTTGAGTTTATGGGAAAACATTTGTATTGAAAAAAAGTATCCATTGGGTTTACTATAGTGGATGTCTCTAATTTTATAATCTCACTGTCCATAGCCTGGTCCTCTAATGTAATATTCAGACCTTTCAAAGGGAAACTATTCTTCCCTCTCAACCAACATATTAGGGGGTACTGACCAGATCTCCAGAAATCAAGAAAGAGTGATAAATCAAGAAAGAGTGATTAGAAGTTCAGTCTTTGGGGAGGAAGGGACAGAGGACAGGAGGAAGTAGTGATGTATGGTTAGACAGTCATAGGGATATATCAGACACTATTTCCTGGCACCCATTGTATTTATTCCCATATTTAAATGATTGCATCTTTAAGCCAGTACATTTGTAAGTTGTGTTTCACAGCAGTAGATAATGATAACAGAACCTCACCAGACAGTGAAGGCTCTGCTAAAGGGGAGACAGAGTGGAAAACTTTGAGGCGTGTCTTTATTTGAGAGGAGACATGTCAACCTCCTCCTTGAAATAGTCTCAGAATCAAAGGCCCGTAAGAAAGGTGTAATTAGAACCGTCTCCTCCCCCCACCCTCACATCCAGCCACACAGAGTAACAGGGAAGGAAGGGGCCTAGCTGCAGGTGTTCTTGACTTCAACAGCGTGGGCAGGGCAGCGTGAACTTCTTGCCTCAGTTGAAAAGGCCTTCTCCCTCTGTGCAGCAGGAATAGCTGGATGGAGCACTCATCCATCCTGGCATCTCAGTTCTGTGACTAGAGCTGGTACAGGGGCTTCATTGTTCCATCTGATGAATGGGATTCATTTCTAGGCCCTCACAACCCACAGAAGGCATTTAAAGAAGATTTGGGTGGGGATGCAATAACCAGGGTAGAAGAGTCCTCTGCCCCAAGGGAAGATGTGTTCTAATGTGAAAACTGCTTTGAAATCTCCAGTGAAGAAGGGGAAGGCTGGCTAAATGCATACTCTGATTACTTCCATAAATGTATCCATCCTGGGACTTCTTTAGATCTCAGAATAATATTTTTTAAGAAGCCCTGGGGATAGATGGAATACTCCATGGGTAAAGCAGCCACACAAGGCTGACCACCCGAGTTTGCTCCCTCGCGTCCATGTAAAAAGTTGGATGTGCTGGTATAAATATGTAATGCCAGCTCTCCTGTGCTGAGCTAGGAAGTGGGGACAGAATTGCCTGGGAGTTTGTGGGCCAGCTACTCTGGAGTTCTCAGTGCTGTAGGAAAAATGGATCTGAAATAAATTTGGATAAAACTGTAGACTATTTTGAGCTTGCTTCAAAGTAAGGCTGAGATGATGAACTGTAGCGATGGCAAACGAGTTCATTAATATGAATCAGTTTTCATAGCTAGGAGATGGGTAGATGCATGCAGATTCTACTTATATCTTTGTTTCACTTTGTTATTAGAGTGTGTGTTTGTATGTATATGTGTGTGCACAGATGTGGGCTCTCATGCCTCTGGGTCTGATGTATAAGTAGAGGTACACACATACTACAGTGCATGTATGAAGGTCAGAGACAACCTTGTAGATTTGGTTCTCTCCATCCACCTTTCCACAGGCATCAGGATTTGAACTCAGGTCTTCAGACTTGTTGGGCAAGTGATTTTAGCTGCTGGGCCATCTCATTAGCTTTCTACTTTTACATGGTCTGGCAAGGTGTGCTTGACTCATAGATAATATAAGATGGGCCAGGAGACTTTCAATCATTACAAAGGTGGCTTCCGTCATCCGTCTAGGGGGCTTGCAGTGACCACTCTTGGTTCCATGTGTCCAAAAGACACATCTGATTATACATTCCTTTCTCTTAGTGCCAAGGCCATGGAAGCCTGAAGCTTTACCTTCCATTCTCTCCAGCCTAATCTCACAACTCTACTTCCTCCACATCTTTCCCCTGCCCTGGGTCACACCACACCAGCCTTCTCTAAAGTTCTCTAGCCCATCCTTCTCCTCCCTGCCTCAGGATCCTCGTTCCTGCTCCTTTCCCTTCCAGAACACTCTCCTCTTATTCCTTACTTAACTAACTCCCTTTGCTTCCATTTAGATTCCAGAGCCACTTCCTCACCACCGTTGTGGTAGGCAGAAGGATGGCCCCAAGGACATCCACAACTTAATCCTTAAAGACTTTATCTTATACGACAAAGGCAGTGCTCTGTGTGATTTAAGATAGGATTCTGAGATGAGGAGATAACCTGAGCTACCTTGTGGACCTAGTGTTATCATAAAGATCCTTACAAAATGACAGAGTCAGGATCAGAGAGAACATGATGGTGGAAACAGGGGATTGCCAGCTTTGGAGATGCAAATAATCAAGAAACTTAAGTGGCCTTGAGATGCTGGGAAAAAATAAGGAACAGGGCTTCCCCAATAACCTCCAGAGATGACACATCCCTGCCCAAACATTGGTTTCAGCCCACTGAGACCTGTGCTAAACTCCTCACTTTCAGAACTGTAATGGGCTAAAGCTGTGTGGTTTTAAGTTGTAGTTTGTTACAACTACTACTAATAATAATTTGAGGAAGACTTGGGGTCTTACTCCATAGTTCAGGCAGCCTAGAACTCAATGTATAGTTCAAAGTGGTCTCAGTATCACAGTCTTCCTGCCTCAGTCTCCTAATTCTAAGATTATGGGTGTGGGTCACCATGCCTGTCTCCATGGCATCCTTTCCATGACTAAACCTAGCCTGAACTTTAGGAGAACAAGCACTTTGGTCATGGGGTCACCACTAAGTGCTAAAGGTAAGGGAGTGTGAGAATGGCTTGTAGCTCATTTATAAATGAACAGGCTGAGCCCACAGGCAAAAGACCTGTAGGAATTTGGGCTTTACCAAACATTGTCTGATGTGAAATCACTAAGTTTTCTATCAGGGAAGAGGGACTAGTTTTTCATCATCGTGACAAGAAACCTGAGAAAACAACATCAAGAAGAAGGGTTTATTTTGTCTCATGGTTTCAGATGGTTCAGCACATAGTCAGTCAGCTGGACACACAGTCAGCTAGACACATAGTCAACTGGACACACAGTCAGCTGGACACACAGCCAGCTGGACACACAGTCAGCTAGACACATAGTTAGCTGGACACATAGTTAGCTGGACACATAGTCAGCTGGTTCCGTTGTTATGAGTCTGTTCTTCAACAAAGCATCATGGCAGAAGGGCATCAGGAGACATAGTGGAATAGAGAGAACTGTTAATCATGATACCTAGAAAACAGAGAGGAAAAAGAGAACAGGGAAAAGATGTACTTCAAAAGCACATGGCTCCAATGGCACAATTCCTCTAGCAAGCCCCCATATTCCAATAGTCAGTATGAACTCACCAATGAATTTACCCATCAATGAAGTTAGTACCTTCATGATGAAATGTCTTCTCAATATCTCTATCATCTGGGGCCCAAACCTTCACAACAAGCTCTTTGGGAGGACATTTCATAAGCACAGAAGACACTGCTGAAGATTGGGAAGATTAATCAGTATGGGGAATAGATTGGAGGTGGGTTGGGTCCAGAGGTAGAGAGAGCCCCTGAGAACTGCAGCAATTCTATAGCCTGAAATAGAGGTACACAGTGAGGCACTGGAGATGGAGGAGAGAGATGGGAAGGACCAATTTAAAATGCATACAGAGTAGCACTTGACAGCTGGTTTGAAATGATTTCCTAATCGACTAACAAAAGAACACAGAGAGAGGTACCCTTACAGAGGAGGGGGATGAAGTTTGTCACCAGCTTCCCTCATTTCTGAGCGTATTGGGAACCAGGATGGCAGTAGCCAGAGAAGAGCAGGGTGGTTTTTAATAAGAGAGGAAGGCAGGTCTTTATGTGCTTTGAGAGCAGAACAGAGCAAAGATGACGTCACTGGAGTAAGATACAGACTCCGTCGGCGAGCAGGACCAGGAATGACTACCATTGACCTCCCTTTACCATCTGTCTCCATGAGCTCATTGTAGCCACACAGCCTCTTGTGTCTTAAAGTCCAGACTCATTCCTTCCTTGGAGCCTATGAGTCAACAGTTCCCTCTGCCAAGGACACCTTGTCCTCACGTCTGTCCTCACATCTGAAGCAGCCTGCTCCCTTACTTCAGACAGTCCCTCTGAGAAGCCTTTTTTTACCTTCCCAGAAACAAGCCCTGGCTGCCATTGTGGCTCCAACCCTCAGTAGTACCCTTTTCCCTCGAGGCACTGAACTCACCCTCAATGATGGTGAATGCTGATTGTCAACTTGACAGAAACTAGAATCACTAAAGAGGCAAGCCTCTGGCATGTGTATGAGGGATTATCTAGATTAGGTTAATTGAGGTGGGAAAACATACTATAAATATGGGTCCTGAAGTGGATAAAATGGAGAAAGAGAAGGATGTCGGTGTTACATTTCTCTGCTTCCTGACAGCTGATGCACCTCAGCTGTATCCCTGGAAACATAAGCCAAATAAACTTCTGTTCCTGGCCTGGTTAACCAAGACTAAGAATATAATGAAGCTTTATGAAAGCCCACTAGTTTTTTTTTTTTTTTAAAGCAAATTTAAAGTATAATTTAAAAATAAAGAGTCAAAAGGACTTTGAACAGAGGTACCTTTGCATGGGTAGGCATTGCTGGTCATTATTAACATGAGTTAGTAATGGAAAAATCTCACTGCCCGGAGCATGTTCCTTCTCTATGAGCTTTGGTCAGAGAGGTCTCAGTCTAAGTGTCACAGCTCTGAGAGGAAAGATGTCCTGGAAGTCTGGAGCCAAGGAATACCACAAAATTACACATAATGCACAGCAAACCTCACACAAAAGATTTATGGGGAGGAAAAAACTCAGGAGGGCAAGAAGCATCAGGGAACTGGGCAGAAGAGGGACTTGGGGGGCAAGGGGTAGAGTTTCCCAGGGTGGCCTGGGAATTCTGTGGCCTGATCTTGAAGCTCAGGGATTGATGTTTTTTTTCTTGGCCCTGGTGTTGGAGTCAGGTCAGGGTCACATTTTCTTTCCCTTGCCCCTTTTACCCTAGACCCAGAAGCGCCCAAAGGGACAAGCTTCTGTCTTGTTCTTGGTAGCCCTCCACAAGTATATGAAGGCCCTAAGTAAGACCCTACTGCTGAAAATACCACAAACTTCAGTTGCAAGACACAGAGAAATGAAATTTAAACTGGCTAGGATGCGCTTTTCCTGCGCACTTGCTTTCGTGATTTGGAAGGCACTCTATTGGATGTGGGTATCATAAAAAAATCGAGCCAGTTAAAATTCTAGCATGAGTGGGGGAGGGGCTACTGAAACCCCACAGCTGGCAGAGGAATTACAGACAGTTGTGTTGCTCTCGCAGAGGAGCCAGGTTTGGTTCCCAGCACCCATGTGGCAGCTCACAACCATCTGTAACGTCAGTTCCAGGGGATCTAATGCTGTCTTCTGACTTCAGCCATCATCAGGGATATACATTGCACACAGACATGCATGCAGGCAAAGCACTCAACATGTAATTTTTTTTTTTTTTTTGAGACAGGGTTTCTCTATGTTGCCCTGACTGTCCTCCACTCACTCTGTGGACCAGGCTGACCTTGAACTCATAGATCTGTCTGTGTCTGCTTCCCAAGCACTGGGATTAAAGGCATGCGCTACCACTGCCTGGCCGTAAAAATAAAATTTAAAAACCAGCTACAATCTTCCTATCTTGTCGATTTTGTCAAGTATTTTTGCTGCAGAGAGACAAGTAGCTACTACACGCTCCAAATTTTATTATAGTCATTGTTTATTTACCGCCGGGAATCAGTTCTGACAAATGTGCTTCTATCCAAGCCTAGATGGGGCAGTTTCTGGGTGGGGCCTCCTGAGGTAATCAAGAGGTGCAGAAATGGGTAAGGCTGTGGAGGATGTAACACAATGGACTTTTATAGGAAAATATTGTTTTGTTTTTAATAAATAAGCATGCATTTTAGGGTCCTGGGCAATGGCTGGGTGGAAAAGCTTACTGTGTAAGCATGGGAACTGGCATTCAGTCCCCACCACACTGACAGATGCAGAGCAGGCATAACAGGCAGCTTGTGATCCCAGCACTTGGGACGTGATGGTAAGGGCTTCTCCGGAGTGAGTGGTGGGCTAGACTAGTCAAATTGCTTCAAAATGGAGGACCGATGTCAGTTGAGGAAGACACCCAGCATTAACCTCTGGCCTCATCATGTACACATCCACACACATGAAAACATGGACACAGATGTACATGTGTACCACACACACAACATACACACAAAATTAAATACATTTTGAAATGATAGTTTAGCCTTTAATCCCAGCACTTGGGAGGCAGAGGCAGGTGGATTTCTGAGTTCGAGGCCAGCCTGGTCTACAGAGTGAGTTCCAGGACAGCCAGGGTTACACAGAGAAACCCTGTCTCAAAAAACAAAAAGAGAAAAAAAAAAAAAAAAGAAATGATAGTTTTAAAGACAATATAATGGGCCCGGAGAGATGGCTCAGCCTTAAAATTGCATACTGTTCTAGTAGAGAACTTGTGTTTGGTTCTCAACACGTACACAGCTCCCACAAGTTCACAACTTATAACTCCAGATCCAAGGAATCCAAAGCCTCTGGCCTCTCTGAGGGCAGTGTGCACATGTGCATGTACCCCATCATAGACACACATAGCTAAAACTAATTTATTTATTTTTTTTAAATAAAAAGGATAGTATAGTCAGTACGAAACCAGAAACAGGGAATTGTATCGCTGTACCCTGATGCAACCTGAAGCAGTAACAGGTGATCTACATCACCCAATACATGTGAGCAAGGCAGAGGTCTGGTATGATGCCACTCGGTGATAGGAAATGTTGAGCCCCATTCAAGTGTGCTGGGGCCATCATTATCTATACAGTCCATCATTGTCAGACACATCCTGAAGTGGTGCATGAATGTGTAACTTGATCGTTATATTGTCTGTCTCTCTTCCCACTTCTAAGCCCCATGCAGGGGCCACTTACTGTGATTTCTGTTGTATCTCCAGGGCTGGGGCACCGAAGAGTGCAGTGAGAGTATTGACTGAAGGAATAGAGTAGGTAAATTGATCAGAGATTCTTTTCTTCCTTTCCCACTCCCCACAGGGCTGTTGACCCAGAGGCCTTTAAATATTTGTCAAGTTAACTGAGGGCTAAATTCTCTGTACTAAAAATCTGAAATGGAACCTGTAAGCTTGCATTAGCCCCCTGCATAGTGGTTGTCGTTCCTCTTTATTCCCCAATAGCCCCTTTCTTCTGCACTCTGCATGAAGTCCCTTCAGAATTTGTCACAGAGCCTGGCTAAACAGCCAAACAGTTCCTGCCGGTTGCAGCCAGGCCTGGGAGCCCATGTCTGAAGGCTGAGGGGAGGAGTTTGCTTGAACTCAGCCATGGCACCAGCCACCAATTCAAGCCTTGAGCTTTGGGACCCTGGGGGCTTGTCTTACCTTTCACCATCTTCTCAGACTCTCATTACCATTTCCATGATCCTTCATGCTTTCCCCAGCCCTTGACCTTTGCTGGCCTGTCTGGTCTATCACTCCGGCTGAGTCTCAGCTGTGTCAGACTGTGTCAGGAACTTGGCAGATCTTCTATGTGTAATTGATGTAACAGGTCGTTTGGGATGAAAGACAGTGAGTGATCATATAGCAAATGCTGGGATCAATCAGACCTAAGTGGGAATCTGCCTCCAGTACTCTGTGTGTGTGTGTGTGTGTGTGTGTGTGTGTGTGTGTGTGTGTGTGTGTGTGTGGTTTGGCTAAATGAAGTATCCTGCCACCAACTCTTGTCAAGATGTGATTTTAAAAATTATGATTCCTTAATACCATCATTCTAGAGGCAGAGGAAAGAGGGTTTTGAGTTTAGGGTCAGCCTGGGCTACATAATGAGACTTTGAGTAAAAAAACAAAACAAAACAAAAACAAACAAACAAACAAACAAAAAAACGCTGGGTGGTGGTGGCACACACCTTTAATCCCAGCACTTGGGAGGCAGAGGCATGTGGATTTCTGAGTTCAAGGCCAGCCTGGTCTACAGAGTGAGTCCCAGGACAGCTCGGGCTACACAAAGAAACCCTGTCTCGAAAAACCAAAAAAAAAAAAAAAAAAAAAAAAAAAGAAAAGAAAAGAAATAAAGCAAAAACCAACAAAAAGGACAATAATTTGCTAGGCGGTGGTGGCGCACGCCTTTAATCCCAGCACTTGGGAGGCAGAGGCAGGAGGATTTCTGAGTTTAAGTGTCTCGAAAAACAAAAAACAAAAAAAAAAAAAAAAAAAAACAAAAAAAAAAAATGAAACAAAAAACAGGTTCTTGAGATGGCTTGCTCAGTAAGTCAAAACAGCACACACCTGACAGAGTTCAATCCTTGGAGCCTGTGGTGGAGGGAGAGAATCTGCCTCCTGGAAGTGCTCTCTGACCTCTGCAAGTTTACATGTGTCATGCGTGTGCCCTCACACACACATCACACACAAACATCCTCAACACCATCATCATAGTCGTCATCAGCTTTTGAAAAGGATTCTCACGGAACGATCCGGTGAACAAATAGTCAAGACTTATTTAACTTACTAAGGAAGACATCTACAGGATCAAAGAGTCACATTCAAAAGCACCAAAAACAGGGGCATGTATCCATGATATGAAGTCATTTAGCAAAAAAAAAAAAAAAAGTCCTACTATGTGATAGAAAACAGAAGAGTGTCTTATAGGGCAACCAAACCATAATTTCAGCTGCTTTCTTTGCCATTTATATCTCCTTTGAACAAAATCCTTGCCAGTTATGACTCTTCCTCAAAGTAAGGTAAGAATTGTTCTACTGGATCCTAACTCATAATAAAAAGCAAGGGATTATATAAAACAAAGTTCCTTTTTCCTAGAATCTTGGGATACTCCATTTGAGGATGTCTGCTAGAGAGTGCTCTGATTTAATATTGAAAGATGCTTGATAGTCTTTGCCCTTTCCCCATTCTGAATAGCCTTAACTGTCTTCTTGAATGAAGGAGGGATATGGAAAGACACATTGCACAGTATACAAAGAGGAGAATACTGAGTCACATATGGGGTCCTCCTTCTATGTTGAACTAGACTGATAGTTTACCAAGCTATCTCTACTTACTGATTCCTTCTCGAATCTTAACAGCATCATGAACATGTGGGTGAACCATTCATGTCTTTGGAAACATGGACCTCTTCTCTTTCTGATCCAGCCCTAGGCCAGAGTAGATATTTCTTATCATTGCTGTCTGTCTTAGGATTGTTATTGCTGTGATGAAACATTGTAACAAAGGCAAATTGGGAAAGGAAAGGGTTAATATGGCTTATACTTCCATATTACTGTTCATCAAGGAAGGGAGTTGAGACAGGAACTCAAACAGGGTAGGACCCTGGAGGCAGGCATTGATGCAGAGGACATGGAGGGATGCTGCTTATTGGCTTCCTCTTGTGGCTTGCTCAGCCTGCTTTCTTATAGAACCCAGGATCACCAGCCCAGGGATGGCACTACCCACAGTGGACTCCCCCACCAATCACTTCCTGTTTCATAAACTCATATGTGATATTCTCCACTAAAATACCAGCTATGATATTTGTTTTCCTGGCTTGACTCTCCTAATTACAACTGGAAAAGATATGTATTTCCTTTATTTATTAAAAAATATTATTTATATATAGGCATGTGTGCATATGTGTGTATGTGTGTACCCACATGTGTACAAGTACCCATATGGGCCAGAAAAAGGCATCAGAGCCCTTGGAGCTGGAGTTATAGGCAGTTGTGGGATGCCTAACTAGGTGATTGAAACCAAATTGCAGTTTGCAGGCAAGATCAGCAAGTGCTCTTAACACTGAGCCATCTCTTCAGCCTGTTCCTCGTTTTTCCAATTGTTAGAAGTTCCCTGTTGAAGACTTGGTGTGGTTCCTAACACTATGCTAATTATTATATCCAAACTGTTACCCTTACTACTTCTGGAGTGTGCTGTCAATTTTTTTCTCTAGTAACAATGCACTCCTTTGGCACTTTGCCAAGAGCTTTATCAGTAAACAAATCCTACAAGCTCTTTGTTGCTCTTTGTTCTCATTTTAAAATGAAGGCAGTAAAGTCAGAAATACTGAATGATCCCTCCCACCCCCAGGATCTTGCTAGCAAATGGTGGGTCTGAGAGTCAAACCTAGGCTAGGCTGCGAGTCCACTCTCCTTTATGCACTGTGACACACGAGTCTTAGGGTCTATTTGTGTTTTGATTGTATTGAAAGTTGGGGAAGCTTCATCCAGATGAAAAGAAAAACCCTGAGTAGTTGAGAAGACTGAAAGAATAACCCAGTAAAAGACCACACAATATTCCCTCTGCGTAGCTGCTTGTTCAGGACCATGGACAAGAACCACCCCCTAAGCCTGCCATGACCTACTCACCTACTCACCTACTCAGACAAGGCAAAGCACCTTTCCTGCCATGAATCTGCTCAGTACCCCTCAGTAGGATGTGACCTATAGAAGCAGGTGTGTGTAGACTTTGACTGCCAACCTGAGCAATCTACTGCAGGACAGCGACTATCTGTGTCCTTTAGGGTGTGATCAAAAGTTTTAAGAGAGCTCTAGAAGTCTAATAGCTGCAGACTAGACACAGCAGGAATCAGACTCATGCTCAGCTGGAATTCTGCTTTCTTCACAGAGTTATTGTGTGAGGATTGAGTGAAATAAACAAGGAACTCTGCCTTATATGCAAAGTGCTAACTGCCAGCCTTCATGACACATGCTGATCCACTCCTGGTTTTAGTTATGAGAGTTGGGCATATGGTAGAATCCATATGATGAGGTTTTTGGAAAAAAGGAGTAGATTTAAAAGGCTGTCAATAAAGTGTCTATCCCACCAAAAAAAATCAGGATTCATGAATATTTCTTTTTTCTTTAATATTTCTATGAAGTCCTTAAAAACAATTAATGAAGGGTAAGCAACTCCATTGTAGAATCACTGTTTTACTTAGTGACTGCAACTTGTATGCTTTTAGAAGGAAAGCTTTTTCCTCCTAAGTTAAGTGTACATTCATGTGTGTGCATCTATGTGTACATGGGTGTGGAAGCCAGAATTCAACCCTGAGTGTACTGTTCCTCTGGAGACATTTACCTTGCATTTTGAAAACGGATCTGTCGCTGGGACCAGGACCTTGACAATTAGGCTTGGCTGGCTGGATACACAGCTTCAGAAGTCCTCCTGTTTCTACCTCCCCAGAGCTAAAAGCACACATTTCCATTTCCATTTTTTTTCTACATGGGCTCTGGGGAATCAAACACAGGTCTTCACACTTGTGCAACAATCACTTTAACTGGTGAGCCCATCTCCCCAGCTCCTGAATTTTCAATTTGTTTAAAAAGTATAGTAATGCAGTGAACAAAGCAGAAAGGAGTTGGAGATCTGAAGAGCGCTTTGACATCAGACATGGAGATGCAGAGTTTGGAGATTGCCCAGCTGGCTTTTAGTCTTCTTTTGGTCCAATATTTCCTCACAATGGCATTTAGGAATGGTGAAGTATATCCTGTGAATTTGGAGGTATATGATGTGCTATTTGTTTTGAAAATACAGCAGATTACAGATACATGACTGGATGAATCTCAGAAGAGATTTTGAACTTTGGACTCTTGCTATTTTTGAGACTGTGACAGATGATGGGGACTTTGGAAGCTGGAGCTCATGTATTTTGCATTATGCTATGTTTAAGTGTGGTCCCCATACACCCATGTGTTTGAACAATCATAAGGGGGGCAGTGAGTGGAATTGTTAGTTTGAATATGGTTGGTCCAAGGAGTAAAACTATCAGGAGGTATGGCCTTGTTGGAGGAAGTGCATCACTGTGGGGGTGAGCTTTGAAGTTCCCCCCAGTGCTGAAGAGACCCTCTTATTAGCTTCCTAGAAGACAGTCTCTTCCTGGCTGCCTTTGAATCAAGATGCAGATCTCTCAGCTCCTTCTTCAGCATTATGTTTGCCTGCATGCCTACCATGCTTCCTGATATAATAAAAATGGAATAAACCTCTGAAACTGTAAGCCAGACCCAATTAAATGTTTGCTTTTTATATTAAAAAAAAAGTATAGTTGAGGCTCTCTGCTCCTCCCTGTTCCAGAGATAGCCACATCTTCTTGTGCAGTGCCCGTCTTGTCCCATAGACAAAATGGTGAAGGTTGGTGTGAATGGATTTGGCTGTATTGGGCCCTGGTTACCAGAGCTACCTTCTGCTCTGCACTTGGCAAAGTGGAGACTGTTGCCATCAACAACCCCTTCATTGACCTCAACTACATGGTCTACATGTCCAGTATGACTCCACCCATGGCAAATTCAACTGCACAGTCAAGGTTGAGAATGGGAAGCTTGTTATCAACAGGAGGCCATCACCATCTTCTAGGAGTGGGATCCTGCTAACATCAAATGGGGTGATCTGGGGCTGAGTATGGGTCTACTGGCATCTTCATCACCATGGAGAAGGCCAGGGCCCACTTGAAGGAGGTGGGCCAAAGGTCATTATCTCCTCCCCTTCTGCTGATGCCTCCATATTTATTGCTGTTCTATTCACAACAGCTAGGAAACGGAACTAGCCTAGATGTCCATCAACAAATGAACAGGTAATGAAAATACACATGGAATTTTATATACCTGTAAAGGAAAGGAAAGTTATAAAGTTTACAAGTGTGGTGGTTTGAATAAAAGTGGCCCCCATATTAGAGGTGTGACCTGCTGGAGTAGGTGTGGCCTTGCTGGAGTAGGTGTGGCCTTGCTGGAGGAAGTGTGTTACTGGAGGCAGGCTTTGAGGTTTCAGATGTTCAAGCTAGGACCAATGTGGCTTTCCCTTCCTGCTGCCTGACAATCCAGATGTAGATCTCTTAGCTCCTTCTCCAGCATGTCTGCTTGCATGCTGCCATGCTTCTTGCCATGATGACAATGGACTAAACCTTTGTACAGTAAGTCAGCCCCAATGAAATGATTTTCTTTGTAACAGTTGCCATAATCATGGTGTCTCTTCACAGCAATAAAACCCTAACTAAGACAAGAAACCAGGGAGATTTGGAAAGAGTGATACTATGCAAGGTGGCTCAAACTCAGAAAGATAAAAACCATGTATTTTCTCTCAGATTCAGAACCTAGCTTGAGTTAACGTGTATGTCTTTACATAAATGGTTATAGATAAGGGTAAAAATATTTTTAAACAAAACCTAGAAAGAGACCAAAGGAGGAAAAGTGCTGAAGAAAAGCAGGGAGGACAAAGGGACACCTGAGAGGAAGAGTGGAAAGAAACACTTGGGGAGTTTATAAGGGTAAAGGGGTATTGGGGGAAAGAATTCATTAAAACATACTTTATTTGAAATTCCTGTAATGGTATTGAATGCCTACACGATGACTTAAAAATATAAATAAATTTAGAAAAAATTACTCTTTTGCTCCAAGCTATTTGGACTCTAGGCTAAATTGCATTTGTTGCATCTTTTTTCTTCTAATAAAAAATTAGTTTTGCTTTGGTTTGCTTTTGAGACAGGATCTCATATGTAGCCTAGGTTGGCCTGGAACTTTCATTCTTGCCTTCTGAGTGCTGAGATGGCAGGCCTATGTCCCATGCTTGTCTTGAGAGTTACAGTTTTGGTTAAAAAAATTGCTTCATTGCTGTTTAGTAAATGCAGTCACATTTTTTAGAAATACTGTGTGTGTGTGTATTCCTTTGTTTTTGTTGTTGTTGTGTGTTGAGATAGGACCTCATGTATCCCAGGCTAATCTCAAATTGTAGCTGAAGATGACCTTGAACTTCTGATCCTCTGCCTTTCTCCCGGGTGCTGAGGTTAGAGGTTATGCCACCATACCTAGTTTCTGCAGGACTGGAGATTGAACTCATGGCTTTGGGAATTCTAGGCATACACTCTATTAACTGAGCCACACCCATAAGCACTAAAGAAAACCAAGGTGAATAAATATTTTTTGTAAGCCTACTATGTGAAGCCTCAAGTCTTTCCCCTTGACTACCCAATTCTTTTGAATGGGGTCAGAGATGGCAAATGATTCTCATCTTGTGAATCACCTTCCTTGACCTGCAATGATATGGGAAAGAGTTCTGAGTGTACACAGCATCAGTCAGGAGAGCACTGTGGATGATAAGCAATATCTGCCTGACTGTCAGGACAAGGAGTAAGACAGTGGCGACGAGCAAGCTTTGAGAGCAAGCAGTGTGTTGGGGGCTTGCTGTGGCATCTGATCTGGAGGCTCCCCTGAGATGTTCTCCCCTTTATCTCTCCTGATTTGTATCATCCTGTTATAAGAAGACAGTGTCCCATTTTCTCAGGGACATTTGTAACTTCGTTACACAGATATATCACTATACCTCTGCCCGTCTCCTTTTAGCACAGCAAGGCAAGGCAAAAATAATTAGCAGCTTCAATTTTAAGAGAAATAAGGAAATAGCAATTGGCTTGGTTTACATCCGACTACCTGTTCTGTTGCACAGATGAATAAGCCCTCTCTAGACTTTCTCTGCGTGCATGGCGTTACTGTCGGAGTAACAGTTTGCCCTTTCCTCTGAAGAATGATCTCCATGTTTACTCAGAGAAAGAAAACTTCACCCCCAAACCTTAGAGCATTTCCCAATGAGCTCAGGAACTGTCATTCTGCCTCTGGCTACAGAGAGGCGAAGCAGTCTCCCTGTGGCTATGTCATCCCTCCCTCTGCTGAATCCTATGACTCACTCCTCCATTATCAGAATCCTTGACTCTTGACATCTTTTAGTACCAGTGACCAAAACAGATACTATAGAAGAGGATAACTATGTTAGTAGAGGAATAAATTTAAATTCAGTTTGCAGTTTGCAGTGTTTGAGGTACCGCTGGGTTAGCCCTACAGATCACTGGGCTATGGATATCTGGAGTTCAGGAAAGAAGCCAACTATTGGATCAGACACTATGATGTTCACATTTACCAATTTCCCTGCTGTAACTATGGCCTCTCTGGCTGATTTTAGCTTACCAATGGTTTAAAAACAGCTTTTTTCAATTTCCTAAATCTTTGAAAGCCCAGTGATGCTCTCCTGGATATATACAAGCCAGATCCAGCAAAAGACTAGAGGCCAAGAAGAGGAATGAATACATATTTCAAGTCAGCAATACCAAACAAAAGTCACAGAGGTCTTAAAAACAGAATAGCTATTCATGAAGGGAGAAGTGGGCCTGCCTGCTGGGCATCCTGGGTCCCCAGCATCCTACACCTCCCTCCTCCTCTCTCCTGGGACACACAAAATCCTCCTCAGAGGGTGAGAATTCATAAGGTCCGGAACTCAGTGTCTAGCTCTCTAAAACCAAAGACCAAAGACTGGGGTTCAAAGTCAGGAAACAAAGAGGTGACTCCACGAGAATCCAGTTCTAAAACCCTAACCCCAGGCAGCGACAAAAACCACCTAAAAAGTTCCCTCACCTCAGAGCAGTCTTCGAATGTACTACCAAGGAGGTGTCTGCAAGCAGCCAGGCTAAGGGAATCAGCAGGGCATCTTGCTAGAGAGAGGGCAGCCGACCAGGCTGCAGGAAGGATGTATCCCAGAAAGGCAGCAGGTGCACAAGACCTCAAAGAAAGGACAATGAGGCTTTGGCATGTCTGCCTAGAATTGGCTGCTTGGCAGTCACATCGTTACCCCATGGACCAGTAAATTTGAGCTATCAGTTGTCCTATTCATCGTCTTCATTCCCTTAGAGACTGACTAGCTTCTCAGGGATGGATTGGTACTGCCACTGACCTGCCATGCAGATGATATGTAGCATCCCCTACTGTGGAGAGGATGCTGTGGGCATGACACTGTATGATGCCATAATGATGAGTCATCAGATGTCTTTTTTACTATTGGCATTCTAGCTGGTCAGTTGCATCTTCTAAGCTAGGTAGAGTAAGCTTCCCCTGATTCTAGGAACTGGACTGACTGACTTCCACTCCAGCCAAGCGTTTGTATCCTGCAAGTACTGTTGGACCCTGAGTCAAGCAAGCAGTGGGTATCTAACTTACATCTTAACTTATTCCAACTATTAGCCTAACTTATTTATCACTATCAAAATTTTACCAGTTGACCTCTTGTTGCCTACTTACATTGGGGAGCCGAGGCTCAAAAAGATTAAGTAAATTCAAAAAATGAAATTCTGAGGATCAGACCCCATGTACCTGTATCATGGCCAACTTGAAGACCTACAGAGCAGACAGTGTATCTGAAGCTCCTGGCTCTTCAAGCGTCTTTCAAAGAGAAGCGACGGAGCAAGTGACAAGAGTCTAAGAATGAAACTGAGTGTCCACTCTGAGGGTCTGCAGAAGCTCTGGGTAAGCAGAGCCATCTGGCTTTCTGTGTTTCTCCTGAGTGGAGTGGGTGTCTGTTCACCTTGTTGTTTGTCCTGAGTGAGTAGTTGTCTGTTGAATGTTTCTTAAATGATCTGAGACATGTTGTTGCCTTGGGGTTCATATGCTCATTATGACTGATCAGAGGGCATCTCGCTTTCTTCAGACTCAAGATGTACTGACATCCTGGTGGGGTACAATCGAACTGGCTAGGAGGTCCAAGACATCACGACAGGAGGTGGGCCCAGCCCTAGGGAAAGTTGGGTACATTAGTAATTCTAGAAATGGCTGTAAGGGAAAAAAAAGACAGAGAGACATATGATTTGTGGAACACACATGAAAGTCCTGTTCCTGACCCTCATGGCCCCTCACTGACAGGATAGTCCCCCAGTAAATCAGGGTCCCCAGGGCATCCCAAAGAGGCAGGAAAAAGATATTGAAGACATGTGTTCTTTTCTTCATTAGTCATGATCTCTTTTACTGATTATCATGGGAACTTTCCTCTTCCTACTGGCAAAGTGCCCAAGAGAGAGTCAAGGACCAGCAGGAGGAATGCTATGGGTCACCTGGAGGGCATAGTAGCAGATGAGTCAATGCAGGCGGGTAGCTCACCGCCCTAATTACATTAGCGACTTGGCCCGGTTCGTGCCTAGCCTGCATGGTGGACTGAGAGCAGAAAGGCCTGATTTAATTTTAGCCCAAGATGGTGCCCTCACTTCCTCGTGACAAGAGCAGCAGACTCTGGCAGAGTGGCAAATTCTCCTCCCTCCCCTACAGAAAGTCACTCATTGCTCTCAAGGACGACCGGAAGTGACCCATGTTCCATCTTTCCTACCAGGCTTATATACTTGGTTTCTAATCTTGTGGAGCTTCTTGATCAGTGGCCTGCATGGCATCTGAAGAGAGTCCATCCCACTTACACGATGACTTCCCGTGTCCTTCCTGGTGTTCAGCCATATCTTGCGTGATGGTAAATACCCTATTAAGTTAGTTCTCTAGGTAATGATGCAATGAGAGACCTTCTAGCTACACAGGGAAGTTCCTTGATTCTTCCTTACAGAACCTACAGAACTTGTTTCATAGAGATTTGAGATCAGCATGCCTTAGGCACATCAGTCTTTCTCTGGCGTGCTTGAGGGAAGGGGTTTTTCTCATGCTCACTGTCAACTCGGTAGCTTGCCTTTACTCCACTTTGCAGTTCCAGTTAATGGTCTGTCCAAAATATTTGAAAAGAAACCCAGGAACCTTCCCCCAAAATAAGAATAGATATAAATCTGAGGCCTCTTGACTCTGTTCTGAATGAATCCCATTGGATTCGGCGACTAGCAGCAAGCAGATAGCAAATATCTCCATGTTAGAACAAAGACCATCGGATCGTCCCCTGCTTTAGAAAACATAAATACGGCAGACACGGGACTTTGACAGTTTGGTATTTTATTCTTTTCTTTCTGTTTTCCTCCAAACACAGCAGACGAGCAGCAGTTACTCTGTCTTCTCTGTTCTTTTGTGTCTAGAAGTCTTACCTTCAAAGCTTCAAAAGAGACTATAATCGCGTCAAGATAAAAACAGAAGCAGAAAGGGGCCTTGTGAGATCACAGCCACTCTGCCTTGGAGAAAAGAAAGCTTTCTGCCATCTCTTACCTCTGAAAATGCAGAGAGAACAGAAGGAAGCATAGACTGCGAAATTCACTTCGCAGGAGCATAAAAAAAATCACAAGGTTTTGATCTGCAGACTGGAGAGTTTGTTGACACAGGGGAGTATGTCATACTCAGTTGGACCCTGAGTCCCAGAGAAATGAAACTTCCTGCAAGGGAGGGGGAGGGGACAAGCAAAGAGATCCTTCCTCCTCAACCTCGGAAATTCATGGATTAAACTAAATGCTCATAAAACAAAATCCAATGTCACGATTTGTGGAAAGGAACTGGTAGGAACAAGTGGGGGGAGGGCGTTAATAGGGACAAGAGGGAGGTAGGAGAAAGTGATGGGAGGGAGTAACCACAGAGCATTGTATTCTTGTATGAAATTGTCAACAAAATTAATCAGTAAAAAAGTGTCAAGTTTGATCCCTCAGGTGGAAGCCACCAAGTGGGGCTATCATGAGACCCACAGGACTCCCTCAGCGTCATACTCTTTGCTTCCACTCATGTCCTTCCAGTGCACGCAGGGCCACTGAGTGTACTGAGAAACTCCCTGAGACACCATTACCGCACACACCAGGATGCGGATAATGCCTGCGCTAGAATTCTGTGCTATGCACCAACTGCACCAGACAGCCTATCTGTGCTTCCACCCGGCAGCCCCAAGGCACAGTCTTCACTTTTATTTTGAGACAGCACATTTCTGTGTTGCCTGGGCAGATCCTGAACTCGAGATGCTCCTGCCTCAGTCTTCTGAGGCTGGGATTATAGGCACATGTACCATACCCAGATTTCAATACTCTCAATATTTAGTCTTAAAATGAGCACTCTATACTTGTCATTGCCTGAATAAATGTATCCAGTGCCTCCCTTTGACCTCAGGATTAAATTCAAACTTGTTAGTTTTGCTTAAAGGGCAGTTCGAGATGATCTCTGACCAGGCCTTGCAATACTCCTGTCTCCTCCCCTTACCTTTTGTCATCAAAGAGTCTGTAGTGGTTAAGTCACCAGTGTCAACCTGACTGGACAAGGCGGTACTCAGTTTTAAATTGCTAAGACATGGTTCTGATTATTTCTGGGAAGATGTTTTGGGATGTGGTTATAATTTAAATTTATGAACTCTCAGATGTGTGATATACCTTATCCAGTCCATCGAAGGCTTAAATGAAACACAAGAGGGTAGCCTTCCTTGCTGTGAGAGAACTCACTTGCCTGATAGGCTTCAAGTTGGGACATGAGCCCTGCTGATTTTGGATTTGTCAGGCTCCCGAACTACATGGACCATTTCCACATAACCTTTCCCTCAGTATAAACCCTACATTGGTTCTGCTTCTCTAAAGAGCCTTGAACTCATATGGACTTTGGCACCAGGGAGGAGAGATGTCCGGGGACTACCATAATAAGATGCCACAGGCTGGGTGGTGGACAGCTTTCCCTCGAAGTTCTGCAGGTTGGACAAGCAAAATCAAGCTGTGAGCAGGGCTGGCTACTCCTGCCTTATGGCTGGCCACTTTATCCTGGTACCCTCACATGGTCCTTCCTTGCCTTGGGTTTTACTGGAATAGGTCTTCTCTCTAGTATCTCACTTAACCTTAATCATGTCCTTAAAGGCGTGTTTACAAATAGAGCTGAAAATCAGGATGTCAATGTGTGGATTCTGAGAGAACATAATTCAGCCCATAACACAATCAAGGCTCCCACTATGCTGAGCTGGTTTCCTGATAAATCTTCCAAGTACCATGTGGTCCTTTCCATACCATGAACCATTCTCTTCCCTCCCCACTTTCCAATTCTTCTTTGCTAAGTTCACTGCAGTTCAAAGTGAACTGTGTTCAAAGATACTAAATTGCCGGGCAGTGGTGGCGCACGCCTTTAAATCCCAGTACTTGGGAGGCAGAGGCAGGCAGATTTCTGAGTTCGAGGCCAGCCTGGTCTACAGAATGAGTTCCAGGACAGCCAGGGCTACACAGAGAAACCCTGTCTCCAAAAACCAAAATAAATAAATAAATAAATAAAAATTTAAAAAAAGATACTAAATTGAATTAAGGAAGTAGTGACTGTGAGGCAGGAGCCCTACCAGCTAAATTTATATCAAGACATGGTGGTACACACCTTTTAAATCCCAGGAGATAAAGCCAAGCAGATCTCTGAGCTCAAGGCCAGCCTGACAGAGCAAGTTCTAGGTGAACAAAAACTTAAATCCAGGCTTGGTGGACCACACCTTTAGTCCCAGTGCTTAGGAGACAGGCATGCAGATCTCTGAGTTCAAGGTCAGTGTACAGAGCAAGTTCTAAGACAGCCAAGCTTAGACATGGAAAGAATTGGAGAACAGAAAGCTGGTGATAATGTAATAGAACAAGGGGCCGTGTTCCAGTCCCAGCAAGCAACAGAACTCGGCAGCTTTGGCCACGTGGCTCTGGCTTTAGGTCCAGAATAGAAGGGACTATTGGGACAATTGATGCTGGTTAGCTAGAGCTAAGAAATTAGTGGTGATTAAGAAGCTACCAGCATCACAGAGGTGAAATCCTTGGGAAGTGTTTTCTGAGGCACAAGGAAACAAAAGTCCCCAAAAGGGCTTAAAAAAAAATAATTCCTGAAGGGAGAAGTGGGCCTGCCTCTGGGCATCCGGGGCCCCCGATCCAAAACCTCCCCCCTCCCCCCTCCCCGGGAAAACCCACAAAATCCCTCCTCAAGGGGGGAGAAATTTTAAGGTCCGGAACTCAGTTTTTACCCTAAAAACCAAAAAACCAAAGACGGGGTTTTAAAGTCAGGAAAAAAAGGGGTTTACTTTCCAAAGAGAATCCAGTTTTTAAAAACCCAAACCCCCGGGAGCAAAAAAACCACCTAAAAAATTCCCCTCCCCTCAGAGCAGTCTTCGAATGTACAACCAAGGAGGTGTCGCAAGCAGCCAGGCAAAGGGGGAAACACAGGGGAACTTTCCCAAGAGGGGCAGGGGGAAACCCGGCTGCCCGGAAGGATTTATCCCGAAAGGCAGCAGGGGGGAAAAAACCCAAAGAAAGGACAAGGGGGCTTTGGGGATGTCTGCCTAAATTTGGGGCTTGGCCCGTCCCCCTCGTTAACCCCCCAGGGGCCAGTAAAAATTTTAAGGGTATCAGTTGCCTATTCATCGTCTTCATTTCCCCCCTTTGGGGACTGACTACCCAGGGAAAAGGATTTTGGGACTTTCCACTGACCTGCCAAGCAGATGATTGAGCATCCCCTACGGGAGAGGATGCGTGGGCATGACACTGTTTTGCCAAATGGTTTGGGCATCAAATGCTTTTTTTCTATTGGCATTCTAGCTTTGGGCAGGGTTGCATCCCTTAACTAGGTAGAAATAAGCTTCCCCCGTTCAGGAACTGGGGCTGCTGACTTCCCCCCCCGCCAAGCGTTTGTATCCTGCAAGTACTGGGAAACCCGAGCCCCAACAAGCAGTGGGAAAAAAACTTACATCTTAACTTTTTCCAACTATTAGCCAAACTTTTTTATCACAAAAAAAAAATTTTAAACCCGTTGGACCCTTTTGCCCAAAACATTGGGGACCCCAGGCTCAAAAAGAATTTAAATAAAATTTAAAAAATGGGAAAATTTTGAGGATAGGGGCCCCCTGTACCTGTATCAAGGCCAACTTTAAAGGGGCCTACAAAAGCAGAAAAGGGGGATCTGAAGGGCCCTTTCTCTTCAACGTCTTTCAAAGAAAAGCGACGGAGCAAGGACAAAGATAAGAATAAACTGAGTGTCCCTCCCGAGGGGCTGGGAGAAGTCTGGGAAGCAAGCCATCGGGGTTTTGTTTTTTTCCCCCCGGGGTAGGGGGGTTTTTTTCCCCTTTTTTTTCCCGGGGGGAGGTTTTTTCTGTTAAAAGTTTTTTAAAAGATTAACGTTTTCCGGGTTATTTCTCTTAGTATCAAAGGGATTCGCTTCCGACTCAAGGTACTGACAAGGGGGGAAAATCGAACTGGTAGGAGGGCCAAGACTCACACAGGAGGTGGGCCAGCCCAGGGGAAAATTTGGGTTCTTTTTAATTCAAAAAATGGCGAAGGGAAAAAAAGACAGAGAACATATGATTTGTGGAAAACACATGAAAGTCCTTTCCTGACCCTCATGGCCCCTCACTGACAGGAAGTCCCCCAGAAAAAAAGGGCCCAGGGCATCCCAAAAAGGCAGGAAAAAAAAAATATTGAAAACGTGTTCTTTTCTTCATTTGTCATGTCTTTTTAAAATGATTTCATGGGAACTTTCCTTTCCCCACTGGCAAAGGGCCCCAAGAAGAGTCAAGGACCAGCAGGAGGGAATCTTTTGGGGCACCTGGAGGGCATAGACAGTGATCAACAGGGGGTAGCCACCGCCCTAATTAATTTGCGATTGGGGGGGGGCCCGGTTCGTGCCCGCCTGCATGGGGGACTAGAGCAAAAGGCCTGATTAATTTTTGCCCAAGAGGTGCCCTCACTTCCCGTGCAAAGGCAGCAGCCTGGCAAGGGGGGGCAAATTCTCCTCCCTCCCCACAGAAAGTCACTCATTTCTCCAAAAGGGCACCGGAAGTGCCCATGTTCCCTCTTTCCTACCAGGGTTAATACTTGGTTTTTAATCTTGTGGGCTTCTTGACAGTGGCCCATGGGATCTGAAGAGGTCCCTCCCCTTACACGATGACTTCCCGTGTCCTTCCTGGTTTTTCAGCCAAAACTTGCTGATGGAAATACCCATTGTTAGTTTCTAGGTAAGATCAATGAAGGGCCTTCTAGCTACAAGGGAATTCCTTTATTCTTCCTTACAGAACCACGAACTTGTTTCATAGAGATTTGAGATCACATGCCTTAGGCACATCAGCTTTCCTGGGGGCTTTGGGGGGGGGGTTTTTCTCATGCTCACTGCAACTCGGGAGCTTCCTTTTCCCCTTTGCGTTCCCGTTAAGGTCTGTCCAAAAATTTGAAAAGAAACCCAGGAACCCCCCCAAAATAAAATAATATAAACTGAGGCCCCCTTGATCTTTCTGAATGAATCCATTTGGTTCGGCGACTAGCAGAAGCAGATAGCAAATATCTCCATGTTAGAACAAAGACCATCGGGATCGTCCCCTGCTTTAGAAAAACATAAATACGGCAGACCGGGACTTTGACAGTTTTGGTAATTTTATTCTTTTTTTCTGTTTTCCTCCAAAAAACAGCAGACGAGCAGCCAGTTATCTGTCTTCTCTGTTCTTTTGTGTCTAGAGTCTTACCTTCAAAGCTTCAAAAGAGACTATAATCGCGTCAAGATAAAAACAGAAGCCCGAAAGGGGCCTTGTGAGATCACAGCCACTCTGCCTTGGGGAAAAAAAAAAGTTTCTGCCATCTCTTACCTGAAATGCAGAGAGAACAGAAGGAAGCATAGACTGCGAAATTCACTTCGCAGGAGCATAAAAAAAAATCACAAGGTTTTGATCTGCAGACTGGAGATTTGTTGACACAGGGGAGTATGTCATACTCAGTTGGACCCTGAGTCCCAGAGAAATGAAACTTCCTGCAAGGGAGGGGGAGGGGACAAGCAAAGAGATCCTTCCTCCTCAACCTCGGAAATTCATGGATTAAACTAAATGCTCATAAAACAAAAATCCAATGTCACGATTTGTGGAAAGGAACTGGTAGGAACAAGTGGGGGGAAGGGCGTTAATAGGGACAAGAGGGAGGTAGGAGAAAGTGATGGGAGGGAGTAACCACAGAGCATTGTATTCTTGTATGAAATTGTCAACAAAATTAATCAGTAAAAAAGTGTCAAGTTTGATCCCTCAGGTGGACAGCCACCAAGTGGTGGCTAATCATGAGACCCACAGGACTCCCTCAGCTCATACTCTTTGCTTCCACTCATGTCCTTCCAGTGCACGCAGGGCCACTGAGTGTACTGAGAAACTCCCTGAGACACCATTACCGCACACACCAGGATGCGGATAATGCCTGCGCTAGAATTCTGTGCTATGCACCAACTGCACCAGACAGCCTATCTGTGCTTCCACCCGGCAGCCCCAAGGCACAGTCTTCACTTTTATTTTGAGACAGCACATTTCTGTGTTGCCTGGGCAGATCCTGAACTCGAGATGCTCCTGCCTCAGTCTTCTGAGGCTGGGATTATAGGCACATGTACCATACCCAGATTTCAATACTCTCAATATTTAGTCTTAAAATGAGCACTCTATACTTGTCATTGCCTGAATAAATGTATCCAGTGCCTCCCTTTGACCTCAGGATTAAATTCAAACTTGTTAGTTTTGCTTAAAGGGCAGTTCGAGATGATCTCTGACCAGGCCTTGCAATACTCCTGTCTCCTCCCCTTACCTTTTGTCATCAAAGTCTGTAGTGGTTAAGTCACCAGTGTCAACCTGACTGGACAAGGCGGTACTCAGTTAATTGCTAAGACATGGTTCTGATTATTTCTGGGAAGATGTTTTGGGATGTGGTTATAATTTAAATTTATGAACTCTCAGATGTGTGATATCCTTATCCAGTCCATCGAAGGCTTAAATGAAACACAAGAGGGTAGCCTTCCTTGCAGTGAGAGAACTCACTTTCCTGATAGCTTCAAGTTGGACATGAGCCCTGCTGATTTTGGATTTGTCAGGCTCCCGAACTACATGGACCATTTCCACATAACCTTTCCCTAGTATAAACCCTAACATTGGTTCTGCTTCTCTAAAGAGCCTTGAACTCATATGGACTTTGGCACCAGGAGGAGAGAATGTCCGGGGACTACCATAATAAGATGCCACAGGCTGGTGGTGGACAGCTTTCCCTCGAAGTTCTGCAGGTTGGACAAGCAAAATCAAGCTGTGAGCAGGGCTGGCTACTCCTGCCTTATGGCTGGCCACTTTATCCTGGTACCCTCACATGGTCCTTCCTTGCCTTGGGTTTTACTGGAATAGGTCTTCTCTCTAGTATCTCACTTAACCTTAATCATGTCCTTAAAGGCGTGTTTACAAATAGAGCTGAAAAATCAGGATGTCAATGTGTGGATTCTGAGAGAACATAATTCAGCCCATAACACAATCAAGGCTCCCACTATGCTGAGCTGGTTTCCTGATAAATCTTCCAAGTACCATGTGGTCCTTTCCATACCATGAACCATTCTCTTCCCTCCCCACTTTCCAATTCTTCTTTGCTAAGTTCACTCAGTTCAAAGTGAACTGTGTTCAAAGATACTAAATTGCCGGGCAGTGGTGGCGCACGCCTTTAAATCCCAGTACTTGGGAGGCAGAGGCAGGCAGATTTCTGAGTTCGAGGCCGCCTGGGCTTACAGAATGAGTTCCAGGACAGCCAGGGCTACACAGAGAAACCCTGTTTTCCAAAAAACCAAAATAAATAAATAAAAAAAAAAAAATTTTTAAAAAAAGAGTCTAAATTGAATTAAGGAAGTAGTGACTGTGAGGCAGGAGCCCTACCAGCTAAATTTAATCAAGACATGGTGGTACACACCTTTAATCCCAGGAGATAAAGCCAAGCAGATCTCTGAGCTCAAGGCCAGCCTGACAGAGCAAGTTCTAGGTGAACAAAAACTTAAATCCAGGCTTGGTGGACCACACCTTTAGTCCCAGTGCTTAGGAGAACAGGCATGCAGATCTCTGAGTTCAAGGTCAGTGTACAGAGCAAGTTCTAAGACAGCCAAGCTTAGACATGGAAAGAATTGGAGAACAGAAAGCTGGTGATAATGTAATAGAACAAGGGGCCGTGTTCCAGTCCCAGCAAGCAACAGAACTCGGCAGCTTTGGCCACGTGGCTCTGGCTTTAGGTCCAGAATAGAAGGGACTATTGGGACAATTGATGCTGGTTAGCTAGAGCTAAGAAATTAGTGGTGATTAAGAAGCTACCAGCATCACAGAGGTGAAATCCTTTGGGAAGTGTTTTCTGAGGGCACAAGGAAGCTGTGTTCCAGAGATAGCCAAAGTTGTACCTCCTGCAGCAGCTGGACTTGGTTATGTATATGAGTCAGGTGGTACTGGTTTTGAAGGCATAAAGAGGTCATGAAAAGCAGCTGAGGCTTGGCACTGTGAGAGGCCATGGAAGGCCATTGGTGAAGGTGCAGCCTCAGTTGCAGTTGATGGTCCAGGACTGAAGGGGTCATGCAAAGGAGTTGAGGTTTGGCACCATGAAGAGGTTATTGGTGAAGCCTAGTTGCAGTGGAAGACCCCAATGTAATGGAGATGCCAGTACCATAGGATGATCACCAAGAACAGCAGCAGCAGTGGAGTAAATCAACCTGAGCTTAGAGTGCTACAGAGGGCAGAGCTGGAGAAGTGATGCCAGCCCTTTAGAGGAGCCCGGAAGATCATATGTGGATCCCAGACATGGAAATATAAAGCTGTAACATTGAAGTTGCCTTGGAGACCCCAAGTTGTTTGAGATGCCACAGCTATAGGCTATCTGCTAAGGAAAGCTGCTAACAGGAATAGAACCAGCCCACGAGAAAGAAGTTTGTTGTGGTCAACAAAGATGAAAAAGGAGTTGGAGATCTGAAGACTGCTTTTGACATCAGCCATGGAGATAGAGTTTGCCCAGCTGGTTTCCTGTCCTGCTTTGGGGATTATAGTTAAGTGATTGAATGAATCTCAGAAGAGATTTTGAACCGTTAACATTTGTTTGACTTTTAACATTGCTGAGACTGTTATAGACTATGGGGACCTTTGAAGTTGGACAAAATGTATTTTGCATTATGCTATGTTTAGGTATGGCCCCCATAGACCCATATGAACAAGACTTTAGGGGACAGAAAGTGGAATGTGATGGTTTGTATATGCTCAGCCCGGGAGTGGCACTATTAAGAGGTGTGGCCTTGTTGGAGTAGGTGTGTCACTGTACATGTGAGCTTTAATACCTTGCCCTAGCTGCCTGGAAGTCAGTATTCTGCTAGCAGCCTTCAGATGAAGATGTAGAACTCTCAGCTCCTCCTGCACCATGCCTGTCTGGATGCTGCCATGCTCCCCCTTTGATGATACTGGACTGAACCTCTGAACCTGTTAGCCAGCCTCAATTAAATGTCCTTTATAAGACTTGCCTTGGTCATGATGTCTGTTCACAGCAGTAAAACCCTAACTAAGACAGATGACTTACTTAATCTATATTGAAAAGGAATTACTCTAGGGACAGTGGTTCTGAAGGGTGTCCAAAAGTTGCCCCCGATGTGATTTGACCTACATGTTGTCAGTTGCAGGGAGGGTATGACCTCACAGGAGAATGGTTCATTTACTGCTCTGCCAGGCTTCAGTAATGACACCAGTCACCTTGGCAGGTAGGTGTTCTCCAGATGGCCTGTCTGCCCTGAAGATGTGGGTTACAACGGTGTTTCCATAGCTTCATTCCTAAAGACAAGATAGATCTAGAGATTCTTCATCAAGGTGACACTACCTGACATTCTCCACACGTTCTTAGTTTCCCTTAAGGCGATAGAAGAAAGCCAAATTCCTGAGGCCATTTTCTTTGGGCTAACCTAGTGTTGTTGGTTGTTTGCTAAAGAGTTGGACCACCCCTGGGGTCTTGGGAGAAGTGCTAGTTCTGGAGCCCATGTTGGAATTGTGGAAGGCGAGGAATAATGTGGAGGGTTTTGTGGTGGTGGGTTGAGAGGATGGTGATCAAGAAAGCTTACATATGTGGAGCTCCAGATGGCACAAGTTCCACACAGCACGCTTTACCTTCTGGGAAGCTCCTACCTACCCCTCTGCCAGGGCTTCAAAGCCACCTCCTACTCTAAAGGCTGCAAGCACCAGAAGCTTTCTTTCCTAGACCCTCTTGTGTCTAGAATATGTATACGACTCTACCACCCTGATTCTTGGCCAAAAGTTCAACCACCTCATAAGCAAAATGCATTTAGATCATCAGCAGAAGTTCACTAATTTCTAACATTGTTCAAAGGGCCGAAGTCCAAAGAGTGCCTTGAGACTTAAGGTAATCTCTCAACCTTAAGCTGTATAAAAACAAAACAAAACAAAAAACTGCCTACATCCTTCCTGTATGCAATGGCATGAAGTAAGCATCCTCATTCCAAAGAGAGGACTGATAGGACATCAGGAGACATCAGACCAAAACAATCCCAAGCCCAGCAGGGGAAATACAAAACCCTGTGACTTTATGTGGTTGAGCTGGCAGCAAAGCTTGGCAGAAACGGGCACATGGTTCTGGATTTGCAGCAACACAAAATGCAGAATTAGGAGGTTATGGGACTCTGCACTAAGGTTCCAGGAAACTCTGAGACAGAGCAATGTACGGCATGGATTACCTGAATGAGAACCTTAGAGCCACGATTCACAACCTGTGGGTCTCCACCCCTTTGGGAGTTCAACGACCCGTTTATAAGGGTCACCTAAAAATCATCTGCATATCAGATATTTACATTATGATTCATAACAGTAGCAAAATTGCAGTTACTAAGTAGCAATGAAGATAATTTGATGGGTGGGATCACTGCCACGTGAGGAACTGTTATGTATTAAGGGCCACAGTATTAGGAAGGCTGAGAACCACTGTTCTAGAGCCTCTGTGTAATGCTATGAACGTTTTCAGTGGCAACCTATGGTGATTTGAATACGCTTGGCCAGGGAGTGGCACTATTAGGAGGTGTGGCCTTCTTAGAGTGGGTGTGGTCTTGTTGGAGTAGATGTAGCTTTGTTGGGGAAAGTGTGTCACCGTGGGGATAGGATTTAAGGCTCCTGTGCTCAGGCTCTGCCTAGTGTGGAATAAGACCCTACTTCTGGCTGCCTGCAGATCAAGATGTAGAACTCTCAGCTCCTCTAGCATCGAGTCAGCCTGCATGCTGCCATGCTTTCTGCTAGGATGATGATGGCCTCTCAGGCCAGGACATTCAGCATACCCTTAGAGCTAGAGACCTGGTCCTCAGGGATGCAGTAAGACCTTCATCTCCTAATGCTCTCCGAGATGGCACTTCTCCACACCTCCCCTTCATCATCCCTAAAATGCCGATCTTCTTTATCAGGGCCATATGGACTGTCTAGGGCTATTGTGAATACTGAGTTTATATGGCTCATTTTTGTTAGAGAAATTGTGGTCACCTGAGGTTGTAAGCATGAGCTCTGGTATGGCCCAATCTGACCTCCGACCCCATGGTTCTATGCTACACCTACAAAAAATGTGTGATGCTGCTGCCTGCATCTTAAGTTGTTCTGGTGAATGAAGTGAACATGGAAATGCAAAGTAGTTAGCATGGAGCTAAAAATATTGACTGAGAAATGGAAAAGGGGAGAGAGGAGGGAAGAGGGACACCAAGAAGTCTTTTTTTTATAAAAAAAAAATCTATTTTATTTTTATTTTATGTGCCTTGGCATTTTGTCCATTCATGTATCCGTGTGAGCTCCTGGGACTGGAGTTACAGTTGCAGACAGTTGTGAGCTGCCCGATGGGTGCTGGCAATTACATCCTCTGGAAGAACAGCCAGTGCTCTTAACTGCTGAGCTGTCTCTCCAGCCCACGAAAGCAGTCTTTAGTGTTAAATGGCAAGTGCATTGTGCCAAAGCTAAGGACGAGGTATGCTCCAAATAAAGAGCATTCTGACCTCTAGCAATGGAATCTGCCAATGGGATGAGAGGTGAGGGACGCCACTTCTTCAGCCATTCGAATGGTGACTTCCAGCTCAAGTGGGGACGTGTACCAGTGATTTGCCAAGGTCTTTCTAGCAATGTTTCTGCAAAATAAATAAAGGAAGCTTTAAGTGACCAACAACCAAATGTTCTTTGAGGATTTTAGAGCCATAATAGCCCAGCATCAAGAACCCATTTTTAACTAAAAACTGAGCTTCCAAAGACTGTTCATAACCCTCCAACTCAGAGTCCACTGAACACCCTCAGCAGAGAGTGGGTCATGTTTGGAAAAAGGAGAAAGTTCATATGAAGAAGTGTTCTCTTTGAAGCTCACAGAAGGTCTGCCCTCCCCTCCTTCATCAACTCTAGTCTAAAGAACTAGACAACGCCCTTCCCAGCAGGAAACTCTACACCAAAGTAGCCCCAGCTCTCTACACACGCATTCAGAACCAACACGCTGACAACTCAAAGCTCCCTGCCCTAGCTGGCCACACTGCCAGATCAAGAGAGGAGATTCCAGAGGGAAAAGGGTGGACACAGGATCTACCACGGACTGCCTTTCCACAGAGTTTCAGTTCTAGTGTCTGTGAAGATGATTTCTTATTCTGCTGCCCCAAACCTCCAGTCACTGAGAGAAGTCATTTTCCCATCTCATGTAGTCTGTTGGGATTGGCAATCAGAGCAACCTTGGGACCTTCTGATCCCATGACTGGGGCCTGGCCAACCATAGAACTGACCCTATAATCCTGCCTTCAGTGACTGCACCAAGAGAAGAACACTTGCGTTTAGCAGGACCAGTAAGCTCCTTCCAAGTCTGCTGTGATCATGCTTGAGAGAGATGCTCATTTTCTTGAATGATGGGTAATTTGGGTTCTGTAAGGGTGGCACTGCCAGAGCCACCCTTTACCAACTCAGGAAAAGAGAACTTCCCAGAAAGAAGGTAGAGCTTGAGTTAAAAGGACAGGGGCTGCCTCTGCTGTTTGTACCCCTGTGACAACTAGAATTTAAATAGCTCAACTCTTGGACTTGTAAGTTGTACGCTCGGGTGGGGGATGGGGAATTAGATTTCTATCACTAGCAACGCAAACAGACCTGACTGATGAAGTCCAGACAAAGCAAGGCATCAGGTCACATCTGCCCAAGAGATTCAAGAGGTCTTTTCACAGTTCCACTCATTGCAAGGGGAGATCTGGACAGCCCAGGACTGGGGAACATTTGCCAAAAGATAAATATTAAACCCAGAAAAAGGACTTTACTTTCTCACTGCTCTTCTTGCTAGTTATCTAGGATTAGAGTCTGCTAAAATTCACATTCTAGCCCATGGTGGGTGCAAACCAGGTTTCTTGGCATCATATAACTGATCTAACTTTGAAGGCATAGGCTTGCCTTGATTCTTAAAATAAAAATCCCCCACACGCATGTCAATCACATAGCCAATTAAGAGGCCTCCGAATGACAAGCCACTGGATTGTCAAGGTACGTTACAGACAAAGAGGAAGTTTCTGATAGCTGGGATAATTAGTCTGTCATCTACTGCCTGGCCAGTTCTCTTGCCAGAAGGAATCGGAGGGAATCCAGGACTATTTTAATAGACAATTTAGGGAGTAGATACCTCTGGGTTCTCACCTGCTTGGCCCAGAGCATGGAGACTGGGGCAAGGTGTGTGTGTATGTGTGTGTGCAAGCACGCGCATGCCTGTATGTGTGTGTATATTTGTGTCTGTATTTGTGTCTATATGTGTATGTATGTCTCTGTGTTTATATATGTATTTATATGTGACTGTGTGGGCTGGTGTGTGTTTCTCTGTGTCACTGTATTTGACTGTGTTTATCTGTGTCTATATGTGTGTGAATATCTGTGCATGTATGTCTGTGTGTTTGTATGCGTATGCATATATGACTGTGAGTGTTGGGGCATGTGTGTGCTTCTGATATCTAAAGATGGCCAAGGTGAGCTTCCATCAGGCAGCATCATGTGTTTGTAAACCTCAGATCCCCTTGAACAACACATCTGCCTCCAAGAGGATTTAGCAGCGGTTCTCAACCTGTGGGTCACAATCCCTTTGCGGGTCGTATATTAGATATCCTGCATATTAGATATTTACATTACGATTCATAACAGTAGTAAAATTACAGTTATGAAGTACCAACTAAAGTATTTTATGGTTGGGGGTCACCACAACACAAAGAACTGTATCAAAGCATCACAATGTTTGGCATGTTGAAAACCACTGAAGAAGAGAGTTCGCCCAGCAGTTACTTCCTCGTCTGCCCTCCAGACCTGAACCTTCGAATGGATGAATTAGGCTTCAGATTTTATTCTTCCCTAAACCCCTTTCCAGCAACCTGCAGATAACCTCAATAAATATTGATTACCTTCCTCACCCGGGGTGTCAAGAGAGTACCAGGTGAAAGATGCTACTGTGCTCTCAGAGACTGAACAGAGAAGCCGTGCCTAATTTATAGAGAACTGGGTCCCTCCCACCCGCATCCTCCCCGGGGAAGACAGCCCTTAGTGCTCCTCTGTGAGAGCTGCAAAATAACGCTATAAAAATGTTTATACACACATGAGGTCCCCAAGGCAATCTATACGACACAATGAGCATGCTAGAAGCACACAGAGATAAAGAAAACACTATTTGCTGGCACCTTGTTGGAGAGATCTGCGGGTGGTTTAGAGGAAATACTTTTAAGCATCCAGCTTGCAAGCTGTGATCAGCCACCTTCCCAAGAATGTGAAGCCAGCGAGCAGTAATGTTTTTACGCTGCAGGGTGGGAGGCACAAGCCTGGACTGGAGGGACACGACTTTACACGACAGATGTAGAGGCAAACAGGCAGTAGCTGCCCTCCCCACAGCATGAAGCCTTCCCTCCCGCTCTGGCTATTACCACCATAAGGAATTATCACTGTCCTAGAGACTTACAGCACGTTTGTTTTTCTCTCACAGTTCTAGAAGCCAGACTCTTAGAGAGCTAAATCCAACAAGTGAATGTTGGCAGAGCCATGCTACCTCTGGAGAGCCTTGAGGACAGTCTGCTTCTATACCTTTCTCCAGTTTCTTGAACTATGTTCCTTGGCCGGTGGCCTCACCTTCACCTCCCAAGCCGGCATTGTAGCACCTTCCTTATCAAAACAAAACAAAACAAAAACCTATTAAAAATTTTAAAAATTATTATTTTTATTTTATGTGTATGGGTGTTTTTGTCTGTATGTAGTCTGTGTCCACAGTGTACCTGTTGCACACAAAGACCAGAAGAGGATGTGGGATCCCCTGGGACTGGAGTTACAGATGGCTGTAAGCTGTCACGTTGGTACTGGGGATCAAGCTTAGGTCCTCTGAAAAGAGCAGCCAGTGCTCGTAACCGCTGAGCCACCTCCCCAGCCGCAGCATCTTCCTTCTTGCAGGGCTCCCCTTTGGTCCTATCAAAGGAACTCCTTCTTTTCTAGCTGTGTCAGATTTCCTTCTGTCTCATAAGGATACTAGTGCTTACCTGGGCCTACAGGGATAACCCACCCATTTCTCACTTGTGAACATCTGCAAAGATCTTTACTCTTGATCATGTAACGGTAATAGGTTAGTGAGACTAGGACCTGATATCTTTAAGAATCATCAGTAGCCTACAACACATCCTAATACAGACTGGAAAGCAATGCCGTGTTCATGGACCAGTGTCAGCAGGCATTCTGCCTGGTTAGTAAGGCTCCAAATAATTCAGGAACACTTTGCAATTATATTGAAAGTAAACTATTTTACTCTCGGGGTTCAACAATTCCCTCTAATTAGCTCTAAGAATTCATCATAGGGTATTTTAAATTATTTTTTCCATAAAATATATTTGGAGTACAGTTTTCCCTGTATTCTTGACAACGGGCTTGCAAGGATTATTTGTTGGCATTGTTTATAGCAGCTACATTTGCAAACAGCCTAAAGAGCCTAGCTATGGGGGCCAAGTGAATATGGAAAGGCCTCCACATCACGAGATGCTGTGTCAAGCAGAATGAGACAGTCATGTGAAGAAAGTCTTCAAGGTAAGAGACAATATCAGGGTGTGAGACACCATGCAGAAGGTGCAAAACGCAGCTCACACCTCATAAGGATGAGATCATCTATTCTGTACCACATGTGAATGACCACAGCCTTGCAACACAGGTTGTGGTTGACCAAGAATAACATGTTGTATTGTGGAAGCTGTTGTGTGAACCTTCATCGGCGTTTATCAAACACACAGGGAAACTCAGATAGTGGAGTTACAGTGAAGCTGGGAAACTCTTATGGTTTCAGATGTGATCTAAAGACATTGTTAGCTGTTGGATGGGCGGAGGCTAATGATCTGCAACCAATACATCCCAAAGGTTTTACCTTTAGGTGAAAGAATGATAGAGTGAGAAATCAGGGTGGGCAATGAATTGCTGTTACTGGGGCTGAAGAGGGCCCCCCAAAATTGGCTCTCAGTTTGCTGTGTTCCAACTCTCCACATTTATAAATTTAACCAGTCATCCTCAAAGAATGCTTTTCTTAAAAATGTGTGGGGGGGGGGGGGTCAGCGGTTAACTTTGTAGTGTTATCTCTTTCCTTCCATCTTTATATGGGTTCTGGGGATCAAACATAGACATCCAGGTTTACACATGTTTTTACTGCTGAGCCATCATGCCAGCCCCATCCTTGCCAAGTCTTTAACATAGGTGTGGCTCTGCCCTCCACCCCCGGGAACTTCACACAGAGTGTGTTACGATTGTGAAGATGAATGAAGAGAGGAGAAGACAGAGAGGACAGGAGAAGACAGGAGAGGACAGGAGAGCCTAGAAACATCCCCGAGGACACAGAAGATGGGCTGTTCCCTATAGTGAGTCACGGAGACAAGGAAGTATGGAGCAGAGGTGATGCTTACGTTATTATCATAGGCCCTTATTACATTATTTATTTAAAAGAGCTGGCAGGCACTGTGTTGGTGGAGTACTGGCTTGGCTTAAACAAAAGCCTCAGGTTCAACTTCTAGGACCACATAAAACTAGAGAGGGGTGCACACCTGTAAGCCCAGCACTCTGGAGGTGAAGTACCAAGATCAAAAGTTTGTGGCCATCCTTGGCACAGCAAATTGACAGCCTGTGCTCAGATCTGCCTCAACCCAAATCTAAAATATGCAAGTTACTAACCATCAGTTGCTAATTTTGTCTGTCTCTTTTTTTTTTAGCAAATCAAAATTAAAGCATTCAAACAGAATAAAATGAAAAGAAACAAACAAGCAAAATACCAAGGGTCAGATATACTTATACAAGAATTCTATAGAGCCTTCAAACAAGCAATACTTTTTGAGTTATGTTTAAAAAAATTCAGAACCACAATAAGCTCCTTCACAAAGCAAATAATATTGAAATAGTGAAATCAAGTGTAAACCCAACAAAAATATATAAGTTATAGTCCAGTATCCCTCATGAATATACATACAAAAATTCTCAATGAAGTAGTTGCAAACTGAATACAAGAGATATAAAAAAATAATATTCCATGAATAACTGAACAACTGTTTTTTTTTTTTTTTTTTTTTTTTTTTAGAAGACCATACTCCATATACAGGCTGCATGTAATAGGACTCTTAAAGAAGAATAGGTGGAAGGATTGTGGGCCCTAAGGAGATAGGAACTGCACAGGAAGATCAACAGAGTAAACGAACCTGAACCCTTGGAGCTCTCAGAGACTGAATCACCAACCGTGGAGCATACCTAGTCTACACAGATCTACCTCCATGGGCTGAACCTAGGCCTCCCTGCACATATGTTGTAAATGTGCAGCTTGGTTTTCATGTAGGTCTTGTCTTCTTAATTTCCTCTTTCCCATCACCAAAGAAAAGAATTGCCTCTCTTTCTGTGGGTTGCCTGTCTCTCCCTAGGGCCGTGCAGGTGTCCTTGGAAGTCTGATTGATTTCAGTGGCACATATGCAACTGTGAGGTGAGAGCCAAGGACAGGAAAGGAAGGACATGCATGGTACTCTCACTGGTCACAGACCAAGCATGGCTCAATAGTCAGACCAGCTTTGGGAAAGACCATGGACAGGCTCAGAGCTTCCTGTGTCTCTAGAGACACAAACCTGGCTTGCCACAACCTCATCACCACAATACATTGTCTCTGTCCTGGACAGAATGCCCAGAGGGCAGAAGTAGAACAGCTTGTCTTAGAAGCTCCCCTGGTCCACCTGCCGTGTAAATCAACTTTCCCCATAGCCTTACAAAGACACATTTCATCCCATTTCCTCAGGCTAAATTTGAAGTGAAGAACTCACTTTGTCTGCAGCTGGTATTGTGTTAGTGTGCCTTCCCTGTACATGAATCATTAAAGTCTCTCAGGTTTAATTTCCTGGCCTGAAAAATGGGCATAATACCAGGCTTCCTGAATTCTAAAACGCCCTTTGCAGCATTTCTGAACTCAGCCTATTGGTTTGAGCATGTATTCATGTTGTTGTTGCCTCTTTTATCCAAGAAGGCCGTGGAAAGATCACTGATATGTTTAATACTGTTACTAATAGTCACAGCTTCAGTCATGTGATTTAAATAATTTGCCAGTTTAAATACCACAGTTCAATGGTTTTTAATATACTCCCAGAATTATGCATCCATCACCACAGTCAGTTTCCTAATAGCCCCTCAGAGGAAGTTCCATTAGCTGTCATTCTTTGTCTTCCTGTGTATTTCATTACAAATGGAATATTCATATGCCATGTCTGGGATTTTCTCCTTTCACTTAGTGTCCTGTCTTCCAGGTCCATCCCTGTCGGAGCTGGTACCAGTGCTTCACTTCTTTCCTGGCCTGGTTGCTCTCCAGCTGTATGAATAGGTATCGTGGTTTGTATTCATTCATTCGTCAAGGTTGTTCTTACTTTTTTTTTTTGTTGTGTAGTTATTTCCTGTGAGTTGAAGCATTCCCTCCTCAAGACTTAGGAAGTAAATGAAATTTACAAGACTCAGGAAGTTAGCAAAATGTACAGTCTCTGAGAGCTCCAGAAATTTAAAGGCTTCACAAAGACTCTCTCCCTAAGGTTATATAGGTAGAAACAAATGCTGGGAGAGGAGATGTTCTGACCAGGGGAGCTGAATACAAGCCATGCAGAGAGCTCTCCTGAGTCGTTGTCCACTCTGGTGTGGGTTTCCTGGTAATGCAGCTGCCTTTGGGTCACCGAGGCCCCTATGGTAACCCATCGCTTTTACTCCTGAAATCAACCCCAATGAACTCAAGCTACGTTTAGCTATAATTTTTTTCTTTGATCTGTCACCCATACTCCAATCTGGAATGAGTGGACATTTGTCCATATCTCCCCAGGAAAAGTCACATGATTCTTTTATTTATTATATCGATAAAACTGCTGTGAGCAGAGCCTGGGAGTTGGCATTTTCTTTGCTGTTGGTATATAGCTAGAGGTAGAAGTACCGGCTTCTGTGTTAATTTGGAAACTGCATTTATAGCACTTTTCAGGACCACAGGAGTATTTTATAGAGTAGGGTGTCTCTAGCCAGATCACCCTGAACACCTCTGGTCTCTTCTAACGTAAGCATACCATCTTACAATGCGGTCAGTAGCATATGCTGACTCTAATTTCTGAATATCCTTGCCAATGGCTTTTCTATTTGAGCCATCCTACCAAGAATGTCTTTCTGTGCCATGGATATCACTTCCCTATGTCAGTAACGGTGACCGCCTTTGCCTGTTGGTGATTGATATCTCTTACTTGGGGAGATGTCTTATTCAAATCTTTTGCCATTTAAAACTGGAATATCATTGTTTATTGTTTAATTATAAGAGTTCATTGTATAGTCTAGATTGAAGTGCTTTAATGATCTGAACCAGCAGGTCATTCTTTAGCCACAGGTTCCTGAGAGAGAGGACCGGGAAGTCGAAGATAAGGAGACGAGTTTGAGATCGGGAGGTCTGTATCTTAGTAAAGGAAGTAGATACAGCGTCTCGGTACAGTTTTTAGGGGAGAAGTGGGATTGTGTCAGCAGAAAGCTATCATACAAAGGGACAAAGTCAGCAGGAAGCTAATCAAGTAATGTTGCATGAAGGGAACACAAAGAGTTCCAAGTGCAGCACAGACAACACAGAGCAGTCTTGGGAGTGATAACCACAGCCCCTTAAGGGTGGGCAGAGTTAATTCTCAGGAACCAAAATCCAAAGCTCGACTCCCCCAAGGCCCTGGCCCTGGGCCATTACTGGCTCTGCCAAGTATATTCCTTGTATTAAAGAAGAAGTTGTGTTCCTTTTCTATACACCAGGGCCTCAGGGAAAAGCTCCCAGGGCCCTGGCCCCAGGCTATTACTGACTCTGCCAAGTGTGTTCCTTGTTTAGAAAAGGAACTATATTCTCCATAGACCAGAGCCTCAGGGAAAGCTTTGGATCAGCTCAGCCCCTCAGCATCTTACTGGATAAATGATTTACAAATATTTTTTTCCTATTATATGGACTGTCTTTTCCTTTTCTTAATGGAATCCTCTGAATCACAAATGCTAATTCTGATGGAGTCCGACTTACCTTCTTTTTCTGTTTATTGCTTTTCACTGAAATGTCATAATGAAGAAAGCATTTTCTAAGGCAGCATCATGACAATTTCCTTGTGTTCTAAGTCTCTGAGAGTTTTCATTCTGGTGTTTAGGTTGATGACCACTCCAAGTCAATATTTCTACACAGTGTGGGGTAGGAGCCCAGCATCATTGTTCTCAGAGGATGTGTAGTTGTTGCAGGAGAATTGTCTTGGAACTCATTTTGACAGCCACTCGACTACATGTGTGACTGTTTCTTTATGGACTCTATTCTCTTCCTTTCCTACAGGCTTCTCTTCATGTAGAAAGTGCCTCAATTCAACTGCATCTAAAATCAGAAAATAGAATTCTTCCAACTTTGGTTTTTTTTTCCTTGAAATTATTTGACTTGCTTTTCCATTGGAATTGGAATCTGTTCCCCAACATCTGCAAAAGAGACTTTGAGATTCAGTAGGGTTACATTGAATCCTTACATCAATTTAGGGAGGACTGTCATCTTAACAATGTTAATTCCTTCAGCACAGGGCATTAGTCTCATTTAGTCATATTTTTTTTCAGAAATTATTTATAGATTGTATCCTTATAAATCTTGTCAATTTGTTTTAGACTTGTCAATTTGTTCCTATTTTGTGCTGATGTGAATCAGATTGTTTTCTTAATCTTTGTCTTCATAAGTCCATTGCTGGTCTACAGAAATGCAGTTGCTTTTCATGCACGGCTTGTCTACAGATGAAACCCTGCTACATTTGGGCATAGGGTTTGTTGTTGTTGTTCTAGTGTTCTTTTGTGGGTTGTTTAGGATTTTCTCTCACAAGATCATGCTGCGTGCATTTTCTTCCTCAATCAAAATTGCTAATCCTCCATTCACTGACCTACATGCTTCATGAAAGGATGCTGTAAAGGATTTTGTCGGGAATTTTACAGTGAACTTAATTACACCATCTCTTTTTTTTTTTTTTTTTTTGGTTTTTCGAGACAGGGTTTCTCTGTTTGCCCTGGCTGTCCTGGAACTCACTCTGTAGACCAGGCTGGCCTCGAACTCAGAAATCCGCCTGCCTCTGCCTCCCAAGTGCTGGGATTAAAGGCGTGCGCCACCACCGCCCGGCAATTACACCATCTCTTAGAGCTCTCATTGTTTCTCTAAGGGAGAAATGTCCCTAGACCACTCACTCACTGCTCATGGGGAATGAATGATACTCCTCCCTTCGCTGCTGCAGAGAGCCCATGCGGGAGGCAGAGAATAGCTCATTAGGGTTATCAGCATCTGATGGGCTTTAGGCACCTGCAAGGAATCCTGATCAGAACCTGCCTTGCTGAAAGAATTCCTGAGCCCCACATGCACCCATCGGTGCCAAGAGCAGAGCCTTTCACCTGATTGTATAACAGCAGCCTTTGTGCAAAATGGCTCACAGCTGTCCGAGTTATTTCCATAAGACCAAAACAGGAAGTCCCACCCACTTTATGGAAGAAACTCAGTCAACGGATTGTCTGGCTTGAGATCTTAGACATAGGACACCATTAACAATAGTAGCAATGTATTTGGTGCAGGACTTGGGGCAGTCTACACACCATGTGGGGGCCAGGGACTGAACTCAGGTCACCAATGTGAACAAGGATTCCTGGAAAGGAGCCGGGCAACAACTGATTGATTAGAACTGTAGTGATTTGGAAAATTGGAGTGTTGTAGGTCCAAGGCCTAATTACTCTTTATCTTTAATTTAGAGGCTAGCCTTTGCCCCCTAAATGGCCATTCCATGCCGACCTCTGTCTGACCTAACATCCTGTGGTTAACAGATAAGTAACTATACAGCTCTAGCGTCCATTCACTGAAAAGCTAAGAGCATCGTCAGATGGCAGAAGAGGCCTATTGGAAAGACTTCCCATCTTTCTGTACCAACTGCTCTCTGATGTTTCCAACAACAATTGTTTAAATATCTTGACTTATAACTCTCTTTTTCTGTTACTGTAAAACTCCACAATTAAAGCATTATACTCCACATTGGAACATTATACTGAGGGCGATCTAAATGGTTACTAGGCTAGCCATGGCCACTCATGATGTTGCCTGTAGAATAGACTCTGCCTCTTATTTCTTTGAGAGAAGAGTTGTTTCTTTTGATGACAAAGTGCTGAGGGGCAGTTGTCTTTATCTGCAGAGCCATCTCACCTGCCTGAATGTAGCCTCTCTGAGACGAGGGTTGACTATTAGACCCTATTGGGAAGAGGTATATGACATTATCATTGAATGATGTACCATGGTGTACTTTGCCAATATCCCCTTTCATGTTGCATTAGAGAGGAACAGGCAATACTGTGTGGAGAGATCTCCATTGTGATATGAGACACCAACAAAGGCTCTAGGATCCAGCCAGCTGTTCTAGGAAGTGCTGAAAGAGTGTTGGCATGGCAGTGTCCCTTGTCTTTCAGCAAAACATTTGATTAATTTAAACCCTCCTGCCATACTGGATAGCTGAAACCAGGTATCCAAGTGATCTAAGATGTGTGTCTCAATTTCTTGTCTTACCTGAATATTGTCATCATTCTGTCTTGCTGTTCAGTGTCCTCAAAACATATTCCATAGGAATATGACAATGGATAGACCAAGTCCCACATGTGACAATTTTGTTAAAAGATAGGTATTACCTGTCATGTGTTATATGTTGAACCTCTGCTGGAGGGCCAACTTGTTATTTGGTTTTCTAAATGGCTCAAGAGAAATTAAAAACCTCATCTCAAAGAACCTAATCCACAACTGCATGGGTGGAATTATGAAAATCATACAAAATTATTATTAGAATTATATAAATTATCAAACTTATGAAAAAAAAACCTCACAAAACATTTGAAACTATCCTTTATGTTCAGGTTCAAATGTCTGAGAGTTGAAGAAAGAGAAAAACAATGTTCAAGATGATAAAAAAAGAAAAATCCTATTCTAGCACCAAAGCCCCCTAAAAGGGAAAGAAGGAATGGCATTAGATTGTCATGGAACTCAATTCTTGAGTTGCAAGGCCCTGACCAACCACAGGAACAGAAGTCAGCCTTGAGCCTTTTACGCCACTGGAGGATGGTTCAGCTGGATCCCAAGCAGAAGCTCTGCTGGATTTCACGGTGTGAAGGAAAAGGATTACCCATCTCTTTTTGGATCTTCCAAAGTGAGTAGTATGCAGGTGTCCCTTGCTAAGAGGGTGGAGCTGAGATCAGTGAAGTGGTCCAAGGACATTTTTCCCCTAAGAGAAACAGTGAGAGAGCTCTAACAAATGGTGTCATTAAGTTTACTGTAAAGCATTTGACAAAATTCAGCATTCTTTCATGAGGCATGTAGGTCAATGAATGAATGATTAATTGTTTTGATTAAGGAAGAATATGCATGCAGCATGAGTCTCAGGATGGGGACTGGTTTCCTGGGATTGCCAGCAGAAAAGCTTCCCACACGAGTGGCGTTCAAGTGGATCTAGAAGAGCCAACAATTCACCAGGCAAGAAGAGAACCACTCTTGGAGTCTGTTTCTTTACCTGTAACATGAGAATAAAAAGAACAACTTTCTTATCTTTAGCAGAATGACCTAAAGGCTAGGAGTATAGTTCTAAAATGGTCTGGGTTCAGCCTTGCTCTGCAGTGGAAGTTTTTTCTTTTTTTTTGGTGTGGGGGGGGGATAATAGAAATCATATTGTTAAAAATAATAGCAAATAACTTTTAAGCCAAAGTTGATTTTTAAAAACTGCCTTTGAAATGGCAGTTACAGCAGAGCCCACTCACAAGAGAAGTACCTTTAGTGATGCCCAAGGCAGAGGATTATCCTTTGGCCTGAAGAGTGTGGGAACAGAAAGAGACAAGGGGAAGATTGACGAATCTAAATCTCTGGGACCCATCTTCCAGGAGAGGCACTAGTGTAAAAACAAGGGGGAACTAAAGGAATGTTGGGTTCTTTGACATAGTGTCTGGGATTAATCCCCATAACCTAGTGCGTTCCGGGCTAGGGTATTGAGCTGGGTCACAGCCAGAGCCCTGCTGATTGTTTCTTTTTTCTTTTTTTTTTTTTATTGGATATTTTATTTACATTTCAGATGTTCTCCCTTACCCATTTCCCCCTCCCTCCCAGGAACCCCTATCCCATCCTGCTTCATAAGGGTGTTCCCCCACCTACCCTCCCATACCTCACCTCCCCAGTCTCGAATTCCCCACACACGATGTCCAGCCTTCATGGGACCAAGGATCTCTTCTCCCACCTATACCTGACAGGACATCCTCCCTTGCATATATAGCTGGAGCCATGGGTCCCTCCCTAAGTGCTCCCAAGCTGGTGGTTTAGACCCTGGGGGCTCTGGTTGGTTGGTATTGTTGCTCTCCTCATGGGTCGCGAACCCTTTCAACTCCTTCAGTCTTCACTCTAACTCTCCATTGGGAACCCCATGATCAGTCAATGGTTAGCTGTGAGCATCTGCCTCTGAATATGTCAGACTCTTGCAGACCTCTAAGGAGACAGCTATGTTAGGCTGATTGTTTCTTAAAGGGGGAATCCAAGAGTGTGGCAGGACAAGATGGTGTATAATGGGAAGACAGAGACATTGGAATCGAGTCATTGGTCCTTCATTCCCAAAGGCCTTGCTTCTAATTATCATGTGGTCACACTCATGAAGCACAGGAATTCACGAAAGCTATAATGACGGTGACTTCAGATTTTGGGTGGAGAGTTTTACATTTAATAATAAATCATTCAAAACCAGGCACAGTGGCATATATCTTTAATCCCAGGATTTGGGAGGCAGAGGCAGGGGGATCTCTATGAGTCTGAAGCCAGCCTGGTCTACAGAGTGAGCTCCAGGACAGCCAGGGTTATGTAGGCTTCGTAGAGAACCTTGCTCAAGAAAAGAAAGAAAGAAAGAAAGAAAGAAAGAAAGAAAGAAAGAAAGAAAAGAAAGAAAGAAAGAAGGAAGAAGAAAGAAAGAACAACAACAGCAAAAGGAATACATGGCAGATACAATAAGTATTTTTTAAAATTAAGTAACAATGTTCGTATATGCCCCACAGTCAAATCTAATAGACATCAGCACTGTAAGCTTTGCTTTGAACCTTGAGTTTGGGGTGATTCCTTTCTTCCTTTCTTCTCTCCTTCTAATAGAATGTTACTCATGGTGCTGAAGTGTCAGACCCTCACCCTGCCCCTCAGTGTCACCTCCCTGGAGATTGCACCGTTCGGCTACACTCCCAGTCTCATAAACAAAAGCTGGGTTTCGGGTGTGGGGTTCAAGAGAACAGTGAGGCAGATCTCTGGGGAATAAGGTTACTAGAAAACTTATTAACACTGTAGACAGACAGGCAGATAGACACAGAGACAGACAGCATGGCATGGTCTTTGGAGAGAGGAATCAGAGCACACAGGCAAAAGCAGGCTTTCGTTGTTATGCCTTTCTGAGGATGGAGGGAGTTTCACAACAAGTATGCAGTCAGGCTTTCTAATAAGAGGCAGGGAAGGGAGCTGGGAACAGGACGTGTGGTACAAACACCCCCCATTGATGTTAGCTCATTTCCCAAGTGAGAGATCCCGGCCTAGGTGTCAACTAGGGACTTATAGACAATGTCTCATGGAGGGTGCCTGTGAGTGGAAGCTACTGGAGATATTCTGTCCCAAGCAGAGGCCAGATTCTCAGGCTTTTGGCTCTTGAGGGACTGATCACTCAGTTTGAATATCCCTCTTTTCTCATCACATACCACTCCCTCTTGTCACTCCATTCATAAATGAGTGTCCTTAGAATTTTAAAATTCTGTGCTGTGTTGTTTTATGCCACACGTGATTTGCTTATTCAAGGTGTATTCTATTGTTGGAGGTTCAACTCCCTTGAGACTGAGACTTGGGTCTAGTGATTCTGCCTCAAAGTTCTCCCCGGGGAAATCTTTCTGTATGCTTAGAAGTAGATTTGCCTGAACTTCATCTGAAAAACAGAGGATAACAATAAAATAAAAGTGTCCACAGTTATTACAGCCACCCAAATTTAGTGGCTTAAATCACTGGCAATAAACGACTCTGCTCCTGAATCTTCAATGTGGCAAAGCTCAGCTCTGTCCCCAAGAGCATTAGCTGACGTGACTCAAAAGCTAGCCTCCCCCCAAGTATTCTGCAGTGACTTATGGCCCTTTTCCACCTAAGATAATTTTACACAACCTAGGTGTGTAGCTATATAAGACAGGTATATAAATCAGACATTTACTGACAATAAACCACAGAGAGATTCATTTTAAAACAATTATTTGAGAGATATGTATGTGCAGCTTTACCACTTATTAAATAGGAGAGCAATTTTACACACTACTGAGATGAATATGCTTGGTTATTTCTATATAAAGAATGAAATCTTGCTAGTGAAGGATATAGCGTTCTTCAAAGCTCTTCAGGTTGACTGGTACTTTGATTTTAGAATTATCAATGCTGTGACCGCTGTTTCACATAAATATGTAATGCACGCAACGTAAGGATATGTAGGGGCATTTCAAAATAAAATTGGGATTTGGGAGTCCTGTGGTATCCCAAACCAAGATTCATTTAATGGTTTGTAATGGAACTCATCAGCAATTCAAAAATCAAGTTTTAAAATCAAGCACTGGATGGGCAGTAGTGGAGCACGCCTTTAATCCAGCACCTGGGAGGCAGAGGCAGGCAGATCTCTGAGTTCCAGGCCAGCCTGGTCTACAAAGATAGTTCCAGGACAGCCAGAGCTACACAGAGAAACCCTGTCTCTAAAAAGGAATAAAAAATAAAACAAAAAATTCAAACACTTATTTGCTGCATTTGCTGGCTGCATGGTGGGAGAGCATGCAAAGTGCACACCCAGTGACTTCAGAACCAAGGCCGCCGTGAAATCTTACAATGCAACACAGGTGGGCAGTGTGCATGCCACTTCGTATTCATTATGCATCCAAACTGATTTGGGGTCTCTGTTTGTTTGGAAATCTTTTATTGCTGCTAAAGTCTTTTGTAACACTCCTATTCAGTTATAGTTTAAGAATTTGGAGGCTGGGGCACTTACATATGTTGTTTTCCCTGCAACCAATGACTACCTCAAAAGATGGCTGCCACTGTCCTGAGACAGCAGAGGAGATGGACTGGGAGTTTTTATGATCTGTCTCAGAAGTTATGCCCACTCAGCGATGTCCCAATCTACCAACTGAAGCTGGCAGAAATGTCACCCAGGTTTGGGAGGGGCCGACATAGAGAAAGCATCCTAAGTTCACTTAGGAATGTGCAAAGAGAGGATCTCAGTTACGTAAGTGTGAGATGGAATGCATTTGGGCCAGCTGCTTTTAGAAATACAATCTGCCACTCCATTATCCAAAGTGTAGGCTGCACAGACACACACACAGACAGGCAGACAGACAGACAGGCAGACACAAAGACAGACAGACAGACACACACACACCAAGACAAAACAAAACAAAAAGCTGGGCGGTGGTGGCACATTACTTTAATTCCAGCACTCAGGAGGCAGAGGCAGGTGGATCTCTGAGTTCAAAGCCAGCCTGATCCACAGAGCAAGTTCCAGGAGAGCCAGGACTACCCTGAGGAATCCTGCCCCTAAAAACAAAAACATGTTGTATCATCTGTTACTGTCATTTTTTAAAAGCTGTAAAGGGGCAAGTATCCTTTCTGCAAACAGAAGTACAGTTCCGTCGAGAACGGGGATGATGATGTGTCTAAGAGGGTACCAGAGGATTCCCATGGGTCTCCGTGTATGATGTGATGATACTTCTCTCCGATGCAGAGAACATCTTCTTCCCACACAGAATGATGAGGGACAAGCACACAAGAAGTTTTAAACATCTTTCTGTCTCATAGAGAAAGAAAGAAAAACCTGGTTCTACCATCCCAGGACTTTAATCGAAAATTCTGTTGTTGGGGGCACACGTTTGTTCTCTCCAGGCTCCTGGGCATACAGATGCTCTTCGCGTCTCCTCAGCAGCATGATGACTGAAGGAGCGCCTGGCCTTGACAAGTTGGGTGCTCTCTGAGTGACCTTTGTTGAAATACTTCGCTGTGCTTCAGTTTCCTTCCATGAACAATGATGCTAATTGCAAGGCTTGCAATATTTTGTAAACAGCAAATGTGTTGATTCATGGAGCTCCCTTACACTTGACAAGTGCTTTAAAATCATTAGCTGTCAGGCATTACAAAGTAGAATGGATTCAGAAAGCTGGAAGTGACTTGCTTCCAGCTCCAGGTCCAGATTTATTTGTGAGCACCCCCAGGATCTACCTACCAGGGACAGATCGTTAAGACTGGGCTGTCTTTCGCTGTTACAGACAGGTACCAATAAACCTCTTGACCTGCTCCTATTCTGCAGACAAGACAGAGAAGCTGGGAACCGCTTGAGTAAGAATGGGAAAGATCAAGGTTCTCTGATTGGATATGAATTCTCTTTCCAAATCCCCGTCCTTCCTGGGCCTTTCTTAGGCTAAAGCTCCTCATTCTGTGAATATGTCTCGGAATGCAGAAGCAAGAGGGACACAAGGCTTTCTCTTCTCCTAATGGAGGATGGCTTGGCTTTGTTAGCTGGGTGACCTTGAGCAGTTCCCCAGCCCCCTCCGCTGCTATAACTTAAAGGTCCCTATAGCTCTTTTATCGAGGGAGTTTAGCATATGTCTACCCGCGGGCGGGAGGGGGCCGTTTCCGTAGCAACAGAGGTGTGGGTGTTAAGTCTCCCTTTCCAGATCCAGAACCCAGCCTACTTAGGGACCTCCTGAATCTGCTGGGGCAGAGACCCCTGGGGCGATTCCTGGAATCACCAAGCTTGAATCAGGGTGCCACATTAGATAGCCAAAGACTCCAAAGGCAGAGAGGGTGGTTCTTGCTGCTGTCACTGTCCATGTCTGTCTGGGCACCCTCCTCAAGGTTGCGGGTTATACTCATTTCCTCTCCGGACTCCGGGAAAACGCATGATCTGGCTGTGAGCTCTCTGGGGACTTTTGTTCGCTTTTTGTTTTCCTCGTTCTTTTGAGACCAGAGCGCTCAAACCACTGAGGTCCTTGTTGGCAGCTAGACTGCGGCCTTTGACGATAACTATCCCACTGCAAAAGCCCTCTGCACCTCGGGATAGAAACAGCTCCACCAGGGGGCAGTGCTAAAAAGTCGAAATGGGCACCAGAGGAGATGTTCCTCCTTGGCATGCCAAGTTCCTAAGCCAAGCATCCTAACTAGGCTCCTGGTTGAGCAGCGCGATAACCCCAGCGGGTGGAGTCGCAGCGCTTTGATGTCGCGCGGCCACACGGTGGCGCTGCCGCACCGCCCTCCAGCAGACTACACAGGACTAGGCATGCCCCAGGCGGGGACAGGCCAGTTTACAAATCAGGCACCTCAACTCTCCCCTTGATAGCCAGTCTTGGGACTCAGTGTCCACCTTTATGTCTTGCAACACATTCGCCACCCTGCACTTGAGCCTCTTGGAGGTCGGGAAGCTGAGGCTGCAAGAATTAGGAGTCCTGACAAGGCATTTTCCTGAAGGGAAAAGAATAGAGCTGTAAGAGAAAAGAGCCATTAGGATGTATTTCCAGTGGCTCCTAGAAACCGCCACAACCTGTGGCGAGGTCAAAGTTAAACCATTTTGTATGGAGCATGAGAGAGAGTCAATACTGGCCCTTAGCAGCAGTGAACAGAGCTGAAGGTCAATGCCGGCTGTCTGTTGCCAGGATCTGTGGACATCCCACCCCAGAACCTTGCTTCCAAGCTTTCAATCACCTAATAAGAAGGAAAAGAAACCCCCAAATTCCCTCTTTCCCTCCTTAGAAGTAGGAAAGTGGAAACACCTTTAACTTGGTTCTGATCTTTGGAGGTGACAGCAGCAAGATGGCAGAAACACAGATCCCTGAAATGCCCAGTTCTCAGGGCAGGCTCTCTTACCTAAAGATGGTTGTCGGAGTGAGGTGAGTGGTCTTTAAGCCACTGTGCTTGGAGGTCTGGGGGTACGATGGTCTTCCCATTACTGTAAATAAACACGATAAATAGATGTATTTATTTTAAAAAGGATTTCTTTTGGCTCGCAGTTTTCGAGGCTTGTCTGTAGTCGGTTCTGTGGTGAGACAAAATCACGGTGGAAGCACACAGAGGTCTGTTAACCTCGTGGTGTCTTGGAGACGGGGGACTGGGGTATATTCCCAATACCTTCTTCAAGGGCGTGCCCCTAATAGCTTAGTTCTACCACCATGTCCCTACCCTCCCAGTAGTGCGTTGGGTCGGGACCACGCCTTTAACATATGGTCTCTCAGCAGACACCAATAGTCCAACGGATAGCAAGGGAGATGGTTAGCTGTTTGGAAGGGTAGCATACCATAACTGATTGCAGAATTAACTAACTACTGTATCTGATCAGGTAATAGGATCCTTGGTTAAGTGGGTATGACAGGTAGTGTCGATTGTCAACTGGACAGGCTGTAGAATCGCCCAGGAGGCAGGACTCCAAGCACACCTGCAAGGGATTATCTTGATTAGGTTAACGGAGAGGGGAAGGCTTGCCCTAAAGGTGGGCAGCACCACTCCTTGGCTTACAAAAGAGAAAGCTAGCTGAGTGGAATCATTCACACTCCTCTGCTTCCTGCCCGCTGATGCACTGTGACTGGCTTCCTCAAGCCCTTGCCACTACAGTGTCCCTGCCATGAAAGACTGCACCCTGGAGCTGAGAGCCAAGACAAGCCCTTTCTCTGTTAAGTTACTTTTGTCAGGATATTTTATCACAGTAATAGGAGAGTAGCTAACACAGTAGGAGAAGGGAGGTTTCAGGGTAGGAGGAAAAGGACCCAAGGTCTAAACACAAGACAAGGCATTAGACTCTGAGGCTGCTTTCTGCAAAGCATAGACCTGTGTGTGTGTGTGTGTACATACACACACATAAACACATGTATTTATACATGTATATGGATGCATGTATACACAGACAGGTGTATATATGTGTATATATATGTGTGTATGTATGCTCATATATATAGACATGTGCATATATACATATATACACATGTGTATGTATGCATGTACACTCAGACATGTGCATATATACATATTATGTGCACACATGCCATCTGTATACCATTGGCATACTCCTCTTTATCAAGAAAAGTAAGCTTAAATAGTTCTTAGCAAACTGTCTGGGGAGGGCTTAGAAAGAAATTTTCAAAGGTCAGAATCTGTCACAAGTTTACTTTCTCTGAGTTGGACACCATTCAGAGCTAATACACACACACACACACACACACACACACACACGCACACGGGAGGGGGGGGAGAGAGAGAGAGAGAGAGAGAGAGAGAGAGAGAGAGAAACATCTCTTCTGTCTATCCTGCAATATCCTCAGGTAACTATGGACTGTATCTTACCATTTATTTTCTCAGAGAATTGCTAGAGTCTGACTGACCATTTGCAACCCCTCCTCCTGACTCATGTCTTTATTGCATCAAGGAGGTCAGTCTAAAACTTCATCCTTAATCACAACTCCAATAATCCCTTGTCACCACAGGCCCTGGCTTCTCATTGCTGACGTCTTCAGTTCCACTCTTGGGCTGAGTTTACAGCCAAGTCCCTTCTGGGTTTGATCTCACTCCACGGTACTGATTGCTTAAACCTTTGCTATTGAGCACCCCTGTTTCCAGAAGCCCTTTACTCCAGGACACTGCCCAAGGCTGTGTCTATCTTAGTTATGTTCTCTCATCTCCCAGCTGACTTCTCTCACTTTCTGGTTCTGCACATCTTATGGTTTCCCTTCAGCATCCCCCCTCCACCTGCTGTCTGGTCTTCACCTCACCCAGTGGTCCCAAGTTGTAACCAATGTCTGCGTCCCACCGCTCTCCTCTCGCTCTGTGCTCTGCTCCGGGGCAGTGGTTCTCAACCTGAGTGTCCCGACCCCCAAGTGGAAGTGGGGAAAGGGTCGAATGTCAGATATCCTGCATATCAGATTATTTACATTGCTATTCATAATAGTAGCAAAATTACAGTTATGAAGTAGTAGTAAAACAGTTTTATGGTTGGGGGGTCACCACAACATGAGGAACTGTGTTAAAGGGTGGCAGCATTACGAAGGTTGAGAATCACTGCTCTAGAGCTTTTTATGGTTTTAAACCTCCCTATTTTTTTTCCCCAGAGAATTATGACCAACATAAACAAACATAAATATTCAGGGAAGCACACAGAAAGTCTCTCTCTGTCTGGCCAACTCATTAAAAAAGGGAAAAAAAAAAAAAAACTCCTTTCTCTTCTCCAAGCACAACACCAGCCTGAGTATCCCTTTGCTGAAATCTCTGAGCATCTTTTACTGGCCTGTGCACATCTCTGTTGCCATGGTTACCAGGCTCTTGGGGACCTGCCTCTGCGCCCTCCATTTCATACCCATCTACCACTTGCCCACAATACCACCCCAGCTATCCATCCCTAGCCGCTCGGTTTTCTCTGAATGGGCCCAGCTCAGCTCGTCTGTGTTTCTCTTTCACAGGTCTGTCCTGACAGAGACCTCCAGTCTTTCTCTTCACTCTGCCCAGTGGCTGCTGGCTCCCCAGGCTAGGAGCTATCTCTTGCTTCTTCTGGGGCCTGTCATGGCAAGGGGCTCCTATAACACTTGATGGTATTCTTTTGGGGCGAGAATGCATGCAGTGTAGTTGTGTTGCTCGTGAGCACACAGGAGGCAGGCTCCGTGAATTTTGTGAAGTGGCCAGCCAAAGGAATGTGTGAGATTCATCACTCACCTAGCAAGGTAGACCCTGAGGAGCAGTTTGGGGACTGAGGGAGTAACAGTGGTAGCCTGTTTGCTTAGGAAGGATGAGGCTCTGTGTTCAATCCCACACCAGCACCACGAGAAACAAATAGACAGGAAAACTAGCCTGGTTGGGTCAAAGGGGGGAATGAAGGCCCCGAGAAATGGCCTCGAGCCGCAGAGCTTCGAGAAAAAGCATCTCGGAGCAGCAGGTTTATGTGCAGCCAAGACATCCATTGGCGTGTCTATTTGTCCAACAGCCAAGTGGGGTACTTGTGCTGAGGATAAAAACCATGTCGCTTTCAAGCGCTTTGACGACACTCGGCTGTGTCTCCTGTGACTGCCCAGGCTAGCCAGATGAATGAGTCTGATGGCCCAAGTGGATGAGAAGCCAATCCTTCAGAGGAAGCTCTTAGGGACTGGGGCTGAAGATGGAATTCTCTGGGCTAAGACCCACTTCATGACTACTCACAGCTAATTGGCTACGACTGGCCATATGGTCCCGCCCAACAAGGGGCCTGGCAAGTGGAATCCTGGCAGAAGTGAGAACTTAGAATCCCTACGCACGGCACTTAGGACTAATTAATTGGAGACCAAAAGGAAGTCTGCCATGAAGGGGGAAAGGAGACTTTCTGAGAATGAGGCAAAGGCTCTGACTTTTGGCTGGCCTTGAATAGAGCAGCCTACTGGCTTTACCAGATAAACGTGGCTTAGAGAAAGAAGGGTTTCAGGGGCTGGCAGTTCGAAGGTACAGCCTATTATGGCGAGGAAGCCATCGCTGGAGGAGCTTGGGGGTCACAGTGCACCCACAGTCAGGAAGTAGAGAGAGTTGAATACCTGTGTTTGGGTTGCTTTTCTCCTCTTTGTAGTTAAAAATGATGTGTATGTGTGTGCAGTGTGCACACATGGGAGTTTGCATGGTTACATGAGTGTGGGCACCTTCGTACGTGTAGGTGCCTAAGCATCTGTGTGTTACACACGTGGAAGTCAGGTTGCTATTGCATCTTTTCCTTGATCATCCTCTCATTTGAACTTACATTTGGCTAGTCTAACTAGACAGCTTGCTCACCCTACTGCAACCCCTCCTCCATAAACAGGGAATACAGGCAGCCACCATGCCTGCCCAGCATCTACGTAGGTGCATGGACCACCACTCTATTCCCCATGCTTACAAGTACTTTACCTGCTGAGCCATCTTCCCGGCACCCCTCCCCTTCCTTTTATATTCCATCCAGCATTTAGGATGATCTTCCTTTTCTCCCTTAGCCATACCTAGGTAATCCCTCACACACGCCCAGAGGCTTGTCTCCTAGGTGACTCTGGATCCTATCACTCGACAATCAATATTAACCATCACAGCCCATCCCCCGTCCCCCGAGTGCTCTGCTCTTCTCTAAGAACTTTGTCTCCATGGCTACCAAACCTTACTCAGCCTTACTGCTCCATAAAATCCACCCAAGGTATGGACAGACAGCGGGGACATCTCTATTCCCTTTTCTTTGGACACTCAGTCATATTTTCCATATCACAAAATTCTATGCTTTCGGATGACCTTCCATCATTTTGTGTTGATGTAACCTCTCCTTCCTGGTGCCACATCCTTTGGGGTTCACAGCCAACCTAAACCCTTCCCCTGTGTTCCTATCACATGGGCCCAGCATTCACTCAGTGTTTACTGAATCTACACACACACACACACACACACACACACACACACACACTCACACACTCACGAGAATGCGAAAGGAGGTAGAAGGATAAGAAAGATGCAGTCTTGTTTTGAGTCTATCAAGGCATCCAATAAATGCTTACATTGAATCAAATCATCCTGAAAAACTCCTTCCAAGGAAAAATCAATGTCTGAGAGCTGAGTTCAGGTGGTGAGGGAGGGTTTGTCAATGGCCAAAGAAAAGAGGGGGACTTCACTCACACATTGGCTTCTCAACTCTAGGGGGGCTGGGAGAGCAGACACCAAGTAAGAATAAGGAAAGGAGGGGCTGATGAAAGGAGAACAAGAGAAAGAGAGAGAGAGACTAGGTCAGGTTAGCCCTGTGTTATAGTTCGGTACAAAACATCTCCCCCAGTTATCAGCAAGTACACACACAGAGCAGAGCAGGCTCAAACCCAAAGACTTAGTGAGCAAAGGGATAAACACAGTAGGAAGAGTGAGACACCCAGGCTTCCTACCCCATTCCAGTTACGCAGAGGGTACGTTGCAGACGCACGGGAGGACTTGGCACTTTCAGCAGGAGTGAGCTTCAAGCCCCTGAAAACTGAGCCAGGCCAGCATCATGATCCTCGGCAATACACCAGAGGCGTTGTCTACAGCAGAACTCATGGGAGACTAGTCATGTGTTACCCGGCTGAGTGATCTCCAACACTGATGACTTTAAGGCATGGTTCTCAACCTTCCTAAAGTTGCAACCCTTAAATACAGTTCATGTTGTGCTGACCCCAAATCATAAAATCATTTCATTGCTACGTCACAACTGTAATTCTGCTACTGCTATGAATCAGAATGTAAATATCTGATATGTGACCCCCAAAGAAGCTGAGACTCACAGATTGAGAACTGCTGCTTTAAGTGAGCTAAGAGGAAGTGATGCCGCAGGATTGATTTATGGGTTTCTCAGCCACACCAGGACACGTGAAACAGTGTCTACGTTTGTTTGATGATCGTGTCACCATCTCTGGCTAAGTCATAGCTCCACAGACGTGACTCTGCCCATCATCCTATATCTGTTTACTGTGCAATATAGAAGCCTGTAGTAACCTGTTTCCACTAAGCATGTGAAACAGCTATCTAGACCAAACATCTGAGTTTTATTTTAGTTTAGACAATGTCTTGTTATATAGCCCAGGCTGACCTGGAACTTGTGATCCTCCTGCCTCAGCCTCTCTAAGCTGGAGTTAGAGACATGCACACTGCAGAGGCTTAAGAACTGGATTTGTAATTAAACTGAGACATGCTGTAAATGCAAAACACACATCGGATTTCCAAGACTGGAGAAAGAGAAACACAATGTAAAATATCTTGTTAACATCTTTCTATTGGTTAGCATTCTATTGACTATCATAGATTAATGTCTCTAATATATTGCATTAAGCAATGTTCATTCTTTAAGGTAATTCTACCAACTCTTTTGACTTTTAAGAAATATGGTTACTAGAAAAATTTAAGCTAACCTATGGATTACAGCAGATTCCTATGCACAACTCTAGAAGCCTAGCGTGGATTTGGGTAAGATTAGTGGCTCTCACATTTCACTGACAAAGCTGCAAATTATAGCATTTGACCAAATCCCACCCGGGGAAAATTCTCACTCACAAGTTGGCATTTGAAGTCAGGCATGTTTAATTTTTGTTTCTTCATATTTGCTTTTTATGCTTTTCCTCCTAAACTTATGACTACAAACAAAATGAAAAGCAGCTTTCTTTTTTTAAAAAAAAAAAAAAAAAAATTGTTGTTTGTGTGCACTGGGGATTGAACTCAGAAGCCTCAAGCATGCTAATCACGTGTTCTACCACCAAGAAACACTCCCAGCCCCCAAAGCATCTACATTCCATAAAGTGATCTCCAAACCTAAATTACATCACACTTGCCGTTCTGTATTTTACACACACACACACACACACACACACACACACACACACACGCACACACACACACACACCCCTCTACAGGGACCAGCATTTTCCCATGTGTAAAGAGACATGCCTGATTGCTAGATTAAGCAACAGAAATTAATTATTACAGTAATTACTCGGCCACTAAATGTTTGAATGCTAGACCCGACATAGCTGTCCTGGGAGCCACCTTCAGCTTCCGAATATATTAGCTTTGACAAGGCAGCTAGAGCAATGTATTTTTAAGCTGCTTTCTGGGGCTGCACTGTGCCAGGGAGAGCCAGGTGCATCTGCTGTGGTTGGGGGTGGGGAACCACATACCTCAAGACACAGGGATTGAAATACACTGACTTCTGGCTGCTGGCTCTCTGGGCCTGAAATCAGATGTCTGGAGGTAAAAACCTTCAGCCTTCAGGGTGGCCACTTAGCGGAGGGTGGACAGGTGCCCAGCTGGGTGATGGGTGAAACTAGAAAATAGTTGGTATGAACGGCTCAGACACTCGTTTTGAAGCAAGACAGCTGTCAATTGAAAATCCTAAACCTGGGGAAAGTCATACTAAGGGAGGTAGGAGCTGTCCTGCCTGAGAGATTAAGTCAACACTTTTGGATTTCTCTCATCAGATCTTGGGCCTCTGGGCCCCCAGGGTCCATCTCTGATCCCCCACCTTAGGACAAACCCTATTTATTCATGGTGAAGACAGGCCTCCTTCAGGGAATACTGTCAGCTCAGGACTAAAGATTTGAAATGGTGACTACACTACCGTAGGCCTTGTCTCCCGTGTGAAGGTGCTGCCTTCACTGGAACTGGTCCAGATGGTTACAGGAGCAAAACCATGAAGTGAAAAGCATCACAAAGTCATGCATTGTGCACCTTAAGGTGCAGGTTGAGTTCAAACCACGGGGCGTTTCTGCAGAACGTTTTGCACTTGTGTTTCACCAATCTACCCAGATAAACCAGATGGCAACATCTGAGGTCATCAACTAATCCACCTGGTCACAAGCCTTCAGGTCCTGCTTTAGAATTCATCCGTTCCTCCCAGGAAAAGGCCAGAAACTATGAGCCTGGATGTCTAAAAGGAGGGCGTGTTCCCTCTGAAGCTTTCCCACTTTGGGTCAAGGTAAAGAGTCCTTCGCTTTCTCCAGTCAGTGAGACTTCCACGCAAGCCCAGAAAATCATTTATCCCAAATGAGTCCTTAGTGAGTTACGTTCCCTTAAAGTGTATCATTGTCTATTAATAAAGAGCAATTATTAATAATGGAGGCTGCATCTGGAACTCTGAGGCTCTGGGTTAAACATCTTAAGGTGTTATTTTATTTAATTCTTACCTAGTCATTTCAAATCTGTTTCTTGAGTGACTGTGAACATGACAGATCATCAGGTGTGGGACTGCGTAAGGGTATCCTGGTTCTTGGCTGGGCATGGGCCTAGAACCCCGAGACTCCAAGGGAGAAACGGCAGGAGTTTGGCCACGTCCCCAGAACTCAGGGTCCTAACAAGCAGTCCAATCTCCATAGACCTACATTGTTCAGTCACGTAGGCCAATACAGCCCCTCCCAAAGTGCACAGGTAGAGGGTGTGACTACAGGCCTCAGGCCCTAGAGATTACATACTAATGAAGGTCAGAGGGTGGAGCCAATTAAGCATTCCTCCCCAGAACCTCCCCCTTTCTCCCTCCCTACTTAACTCAGGTCTGCCCTGAGGTTGGGGGGGGTACATCCAGATCCATCCATCATCCACCATGACAATAAACCCTTTTGGAACCAAGGACTTCCTCGTGTCATTGGGGCCTGCCGGGCCTGCCACCACCGAAGCCTCCAGCCACTGGAACCTGGGACCTTCCTCTGGTAGGAGAGACAGGCTGCCTCCACCTCGCAGGTCCTGGGCCGCTGCCGCATGGGCCTGGGGCCTGCTGCTTCGGCCCCCAGTTTTTCCCACAATCGGGAAGCTCCCATCCTATTCCACAACCATAGAGATATTACAGGAAAACACATAGGGCCTGGGCATCTTTACTAACTGTAACTGTAGCTATGGCAGAGATGGAAAACATCCCTCTCTTGTGTCTTCTTACTGGGAGGACTCTTTCTACCACTAGGGGAGTTTGTCTTGAAGAATGGGGACAGAGCTAGGGGAGAGTTATTGGCCTTTTACACCTCTTAACTGTGGGCCATACCATTCCTCCAAGACACCCTATTGGTGTCTCTGCAGGGTTTTGTTCTTTCTTTGTGTGAATCTCACTGTTTCCCTCCAACTTCCTTGACCATGATGACCCAACCCTACACCACCCAATAACTCCCTTTACTACCCTACACCACAGCCTGCAAATCATACCCTTACCTCATGAGGGTGACTGCATCTTACCGATGCAAATGTCAGCAAGTTGCCTTGAAGCATGACTGTCCTATGTGGCAGAGCCAGGATCCCTATCAGTTTGTTTGACCCCAGAGTAGGGACTTGTTGGATGCTATGGGAATGTGGTGTGGGCACCTTTCCCAGAGAGCTGTCCTCTGTGGTCACTGGAAATAGACTGATCCATGTCCATATTACAGCCCTTGGCTACAGAAGATACTCACTAAAGTCTTAGGTTCTTCATATCCATCAGCCCACCTTTAGATGGGTCTCAATGGCAGAATATGGAGTCAAAGAGGAAACCAACACAGATGTTTTTCTTCTGGAGGGAAGTGACTTAGAGTGTAGGGCACTAGGGAAATGATGCTTGTAGCCCCAGCCCCACTGTGTGCAAATATATGTGTGCAGGTGTGCTCGTATGTGTAGAGGCCAGAGGACAACACCAGGCGTCTTCCCTTTAGAATGATCCACCTTGGGTTTTTTTGTTTTTTTGTTTTTTTGTTTTTTGTGACAAGTTCTCTCATTACCCTGCAGACCAGACCAGATTGGCCGCTAGGGAGCCTCAGGGATTTGCCAGCCTCCACCTCCCTGGGGTTGAGTCTATAAATACATCTCATCCATTTGATCAAGGGAGCAAACTCAGATCTTCAAACTTCCAAGGCAGCATGTTTCATTTGGTCATTTCTCCAGCCCATGACCGAGAGCCTAAAACTGTTAGACTAAGCCCAAGGATAGTCTTTGGAAGACCCTGCAAGGCTTTCTATACTTCACGATCTTTCCAGCACCACTTCCTAACCATGCCTCCACCAAAGTAGCCAGTAGCCCAGGCCTAAGATCCCTAAACAGACGTCAGGGAGCCCAAACCCAATGTTATTTCCCTTGCGGTGCATCTGACTCATGAGGTAGCAATTTACATGGCCAATTACTGAGTAAAAGTCTTCAGAGTTTGCCTTATAAACAGAAATGAGCTTTGGGAAACTGCTCGACACATCAGCTTTCTTAGATTTCACATGCTCCCACGGCAAAGCAGCCGTTTGGCAGTTAGCTTACTGTGGTTGGCAAGGATGGCTCCAAGTTGCCACAAGTATCAAAATGTGCCCTGTTCTTTTTTTTTTTTTTTTTTTTTAAATAAGGTTTTCCCAGCAACATGGATGGAGACTTGAAGTTTAACTCTCTCCCCTCTGATCTAGTCAGTTTTTTGGTTAGATTTTTCTTCTTTTCTAAATTACATTTTGGGAAGTAGAATTCTGGGCACGCATTTCTAGTTGTCTTGGAAATGCAAACCTGAGATCCCTAGGAAACAGAGCTGTGATCCATGGCCCCCCTCGGCCCCTCTGCTGCAGTCAGTCTGGCCCTGTGCTAGGAAGTGTCCTAGAGCTTTCGGTAGTCCTTAAAACACGACGGCAAATAATGTTCCGGACCTCTCTCGAGCCTTCCAAGCTAGCAGAGAAAAGCTGACGTGCAAATCAGTTTACAGATACTTGGTTCCGATGGTGCTCACTGTCTTAACAACAACCTAAGGTGCTGTGTGAGTTCCCTAAAGATGTGGCATCCAAGCATAGAGGGGAGGCCAGCCAAACAGAAAGGGAAAGAAAAAGATATTCAGAGAGACGGGCCTGAACAGGAGCATTTGCTCTGAAGGGCTAATGCAGCTGTCTGAGACAAGGGGAATGGGAGTGGAGAGAGATCAGCTGGGGAGAGAAACCCTGGTGCTTGTGGGGTTTGGGAAAAGAGGGAGGAGTCTATAGAAAGAGGAGCACGTGATGGTGGGATCCTATGTTCAAGACTGTTGCTTGGAGAGGGGACTCCAGCGCGCAGGGTAGACTGGAGGGATACGCCAAAGAGAAGATGAAGGCACTATCAAGAGGCTAGAACAGCAAACTGTGAGAGCACATGCCTAGAGTTTCAGCACTTAGGCAGGAGGACTGCCGTGGGTTTGAAGTTTGTCTACTTTACATCATGAATCCAAGCCAGCCTGGCTACACAGTGAGACCCTGTCTCCACCCCTGACTACTTCAGAGGTCAGTACCTCCAGGAAGAGGTGAGCCTGGCGAAGACTGGAAAGGAAGCAAAGACACAGAAGGAAAGGACAAAGGTTCTGCGTGTATCTTGTAGGGCAACACGTTGAGATCCAGGTACTTTGTGGCCACCTGTGAGTGTCCTCTGGATGTGGTACACAGTCTTAGAGACGAACCGGCCCTTCGAAACCCACCCTAGAACCTTTGGCTGTATGGAAGTCTGCAGGGTCAGAGGATGGTGAGCACTCCTCCCTGGACACACCTCTTTCTCTTGTAAGTCTTGTGTTTATGATGTGCAGGCAATGACCTTGTGCTCCAGTGAGCTCTTCTGGACTGAGGAACTCACAAGGGTGCAAACTTCGAAGCTTTTTGGACAGCCTTGCCCTTTCTCCCACAAGCTCAAAGCACTTGCTAGCTCTCTGGGCATTGCAGTCACATTCAGTTAATACCTCTGTGGAGCCATAACTCTGTATCTGCTTTTCTTCTACATCAGCCTTCCAGTCATCAGTCATGGGGTGCTTGCTGCCGAGTAAGGAGGAGAATGGTGGGAATAAGTTCTCTAGACCCCCCCAAAAAAACGTAGGGATCTGGGAAAAGCCACCACATCAGTTTAATCCCACGAACAACACCACTGGTGGGTACTATGGCATATCTTGTATACAGAGCACGTGTGCTCTTACTTCCTTTTCTAGTCGCCGTGTGTCCCAGCACTCGTATGTTCTATGCTCACAGCAGACATTATTAATCAATCATGATCCTTCCTCTTCAGGAACACTTACAATTCAATACTTTAGGCTAAGGGTGGTGCAGGACGTAAAACGTAAAACGCATTTGCCAGCCCAAGCTCAACTTCCATCAAGTGAGTCAACCTGGGAAGAGTGTCTAAGTAACTCTGATTGAGGAGCCAAGCTTTCTGGTAGGCAACCTTCTTATTTACCTGAGAAGGTGGTTTTTAGTTCTTAGTGTCGGCATGGCTCCTGGTTCCCTCCTCAGGCCTTTAGTGCCCCTGCCTTAGATTCTGACAACAGATCCTCTGTATTTTCTTGGACGCTCTCCCATCTTCTTTTGGTGACAAAAGAAGACAGAAGTACAAGATAATCAGATTCCAAGAAACACGCTGTTCAATTCAGAGTTTCTCCTTCCAGTTTTTTTTTTTCCTTGTTAGGGAATCATCACCCCAGGGTGTCTGGTCAAGGGAGCCGACGGCACAACTTAACAACTGTAGCAAAACAAAGGGACTTGGACTCCATAGTGTCTGTTTACAGCCACTAGCAAAGATTCTCCTAGCTTTCTATGAGCTGGTGGTGTTTCCACCATTTGATTTAGATTACAGCGGAAGTGACTATAGGGAAGATGAGCACGAGGTGAGGGTAGGGTGAAGGACAAGACTTAAGTATGGTTTCTAATCCCAGCCCTAGACATCAAGACACGGGGCTGCCCCAATCTGTTGCAAGCTCTCTCTCTCTTGGATACTCGGTTTGCAATGCTTTGATTCTCATGTACACTAGGGGGCGCAAGCAGGCTTGTTTTCCAGGATGGCCCTAAGAAATCCTCAGTAACTCTAGGTGATGGGGCATTCAAGAGTGCTGTCAGAAGCCACATTGTCTCTGAAAAGTGCTGAGGATAAACAGATATTTGAGGATGGGGTCTAAAAAAGGAGAGGAACATCCTCATGAATTGCTCGATGCTGTCTTCTGTATTTGTTTTCTCCTCGATCAGCCTTGGAACTCTGAGTTGGGGCTAAAAGGGCAAGTTATGTAAGGGCCCGGCCGCTCCTAGGCTGGCAGGCCCTCAGCCTCAGGGTGAGTCAACACCTGGGAGCTGGTGGCCCAGAGCGGCTCTTTCAAGTTGGCTGAGACTGAACCACTACAGTAAGGCCAGTGTTTCACCCATTCCTGAGACGGCCAGGCAGGAGACTCGTTTCTATGGAAAAAAAAGGCCCTACATATCTTTGCTCTGGAAAGAAGGGTTGTGCTTTTGGCCCCAAATTGCAAGAACTCTTTTACCAAACGGACCGTGCACCACTGACCTACTTTTTCCGTAGAGCAGACAGAAGCCAGCCCAGGAGTACACAGCCTTCTTTTCCACCCGTCTCCTCCAATTCCTTCAACAGTGGCCTTGTTGTCCCAGGCTAGGGAACTACGGGTGTGGACCGTACTTTCCTGGCCCACGAAGGGAAATGAGCGGAGGAAATCCGCACAAGGTTTTATACTGCCAAATATTTCTTTCCCTGGGAAGACAGTACATTCAAGCCACTGAGTGGAGACTGGAGTTAGGCCAGCCATAAACTATCCTAATGAAGACTAATAGGGAACTACAATTACTGTTGACTTCAGAATGCAAACATGAACTTTAGACAGCGATCCCTATCAGCCGGTGAAGCCGGGCACAGATGCCGCGCAATGTTTTGGCCGTTGCTTAGCAATGGAAAATGAACTGTTCCTGCCTCTTATCACTGGAGGTGGAGGAAGGACAATGAGCTTTATTGGACTGAATAGGTATAAAATTAGTTTATTCTTTCTCACTTGGAGAAGGCAATTGGCAGCAAAGCGAATAAGTCTTGGATGAGGGCCCTCCAGAAGTTGGGGGAGGAGGGTGTGTTTTCCTCCAGATAAAGTTTGAATTTTGCCTGGGAGTGACCCTCCAAATTATCATTAGAGAAAACATATACAAATGTAAGCCACAGACCAGATTGGAAATGAGATTGAAGAGAATGAAATCTTAGTAACAAGAAGGCCAAGGGTGCCCCTAAATCCACTAATCAGGATAAATAGCTGAACGTAATGTTAAATATAGATATTTTAGGGCTCTGTGCTTGGAACTATATTAGATCATACGTGTTGATTTGTAGGTAAAAGAAAGTATTGGAGAAAATAAAAATTGGTACCCCCCCCAAAATCCACAATGAGAAGATACAAAAATGTAAAACCATTTCTCCCCATTGATCTCAAGCTCCAATGTGGTATGTGATTGCCCTCTCCGAAACAGAGTGTGGTGGTGTTCGCCGGAAGGTGTTATTGCTGTGCTCGGATTCCCTCCTTCTGTAGGGAGGGTCTCTTTCTGCATTTCTTGTACTGACCTCTCCTGAAACTGCAGTGAGGTAAGTGAAGGAAGTGAGAGAAACCCACTGAGGCTTCCTGGGCAACGACGTGGAAAGGACCTTAGTCTCTGCTAACGCACACGGTTGGCTAGAAATTGCCGGATACCCTGTTCCTAAAACAACAGGCTGAGCCCAGGGCTGGCAGCTGATGGCAAAACCACCCATTTCCTATGCTTTCTAAACAAGGACTCACTGTGTAGCTGGGGCAGACTCTAACTCACAGTCATCCGGAACCAACCTTCTCAGTGCTGGGATTACAGGTGTGGGCTATCACTCTTGGGCGTTCCCATTCTCACCAACAGTCATGGTAACGTGGCTATTGGGGAGTTTTGGATGAAATCACATGGGCTTGCCAAAACAAATCTTCTTTTTAAAAAATCAACACATAGGATTTGACTCAATGCATGCTATATACACTAGGGCAAACAATGAAGCCTAAAGATGTCCACATCTTCATTCCTAGAACCCATCACGATGACCTTATACAATAAAGAGATAGGCAGATGGAATTGGATTAAGGATTTTGAGATATAAATCCTGGACTCTTCAGGTGAGCCCAACTGTGACAAAGGTCCTTGTAAGAAGGAAGGCCATGTTTCAACAGAAATGGAGAAAGGTCTAAAGACACTAGGCTCCTGGATTTAAAAAGAGAGCAAGCGGCCATGAGCCAGGGAGTGAGCCTTTTCCAAAACCCAGAAGAGTCAGAAACATATTTGCTCCAGGACCTTCCACAAGTAAACACATTTTCCTTCACATCTTGACTTTAGCTAAGGGAAGGCAACAGTAGAACTCTGACCTCTGGCACCGCAAGAGAATCCAACTAGGACATTTTAAGGCACAGAATTTGTGTTAATTTGTTCCAACAGAAGTAGGAATCAGGACAAATAGACTAGTATTAGTCTCACCTCAGATAAGTATATAAAAACCCACCCTCCACCTTCTAAAAGACTTAAGTGCTTAAGCTGTCTGTTTTGCATCCTCGACGTCTGATTGGGGTCTTTCCCCCATGTATACATGCTCTCATATGTGTAATACATTAATGAGTAAAAACAACTCCCCATAACATCCAGTTACTATTAAAAAAAAAAAGTTTTTGGTAAACTTGGGATACAAAGAAATTTCTTTAACCCAGTGTGAGCTATCTCCCAACGGTGCATAACAAACACTACATTTAAAGGTTCGAACGCCTTTAAGAATCCTTGCTTGTATTCAGTATTGCAGAGCAAGCGCTACCCATGCAATAAAATGAGAAACCCAAAGGACAGGAATCGGGAGCTACATTCCTTGCTTTTCCTTGTGTTGTGATAAAAGAATCTTGACAAATGCACCCTAAAGGGCAGGGATTTCTTGGGCTCACTTCAAGGGTAAATTCCACTATGGCAGAGATGTCTCAGTGGCAGGAGCTTAAGGTAGCTAGTCACACGGCATCTGCTGTCAGAAACCAGAAGGTGAACGCTAGTTCCCAGTGCTTTCCTCTTTCTATTCTGCTTTCCCAGGCCCAGGAAGTGATACTGCCCTCCAAACTCTGGGTCTCCCATCTCAGTTAACCTACTCAAGACAATCTCTCACAGGCTAACCTAATCTAAACAATCCCTTGAAGGTTCCCAGAGACTTGTCTCTAGATGAAGCAGCAGAGCCCAGTCATGATGGTGAACTACACCAACCATCATAAAAATCAAAGAAGCAGATTAGACATGAACTAAAAGTGGCATGAATATTCTCAGAAAACCACTAATAGCTGTACAGAGAGATTATAAGAATGAACAAGTGTGGCTAGTGAGGTTGAAAGATAAAAGAATAATATTATAAAGTGAGTAATTTTTCTATATAGTGACCAAAAGTTTAAAAACATAGCCGAAAAACCACAAACTTTTCAACTGTATTTCTATCAAATAGTGGGAGGGAGATTGAGGTGGAAAAAAACCCAAAAAACATATAACAATTAATAATAAGAATTTTCTAGGAAACCTATGGCATTTATTTAATAAACCTAACAATAAGTGGTCTGTAGATCCAACATAGTTCCAGTCAACATGCCAGAGCTTATTCATGGATCTGCTGAGTGGTTATTTAAGATACAATTTTTTTTTTAAACCCAATGGCCAGAAGCTGCTCAGTTTGTGTCCGGAGCTTGTTTCCTGTCTGTGGAGGTAGGCATCTACCACGGCATGCTCTGTCAGATCCTCCGGCAGGCCAAGAAGCTCCCAGCTCGATCCCCTCCTGGCGCCATATCTATTGGGGCAGAAGGTACTTCAGCGGCACTGTATGTAATGCGCCTGGCATTGCTCAGTCCAGATGTCAGCTGGGACAGGAAGAATAACCTCGAGCTTGGGACGAGTTCTACTCAGTGAATGTGGACTTCAGCAGACTCGAGAGAGAAGACCCCCGACTTCTAAACCACAAGGTTCCATAGCGCTGCTGTGATCAAGGTGTTTCAGAAGCCATCTGCACAGTTCCCCACTTAAGCAGGAAATGCTTCTCTTCTGTGTGCACAAAATCAGGTTGACTTGGGGAAACTTGTTACACTGATCAATAAATCTCTGCAACTTGGAGGGAAAAGAAAAGCCAAGGGGAGACTGGATACCATCTCCGTATCACAGTCAAGTAGTTAAGAAAACTTGTTGTTTATGCAAGGCAATAACCAGAACCATAGAATATAAGACGGAGCCCAGGAATATATGGACCTATTATATAGAAGTCCAGTTATTTGAAATGCTGATAGTACGAATCAAAGGAGGAGATGTCTAAAAAAATATATCTGGCAATACAAAGGCACAATGTGAAGGGCACTTTCATATGTCCTTACTGGGAATAGATACTGGTTTTGTTTGTTTGTTCATTTGGTTGGTTAGGGGTGTGTGTGTGTGTCTGTGTGTCTGTGTGTCTGTGTGTGTATTTAGTGGTAGTGGTGGTGTGTTTTTTAATTACAAAAACAGGATTATCTTCACATTGAAAGATTCACATACTCTGAACTCAGTTGTTCTACCCTAGATAAATGTCACCGGAAAGAATCATTGCATGTTTGCATCAGGAATCTTTGACCACCTTATGCTACTATCAGTAGGAAATGAAGAGTCTGTGGTAGAGTCTCAACGTATAATATTATGCACCTGGAAAAAAATAGGAGAGCCTGTGCCTATATCCATTTGCAGGTCTTATCTATAGAAATCAAATGCCAAGAAAGTATGTGATGTCCTTCTATTAGTATTTATACGAAATTCAAAAAACAATACATGGAAAGGACCTCCAGCTTGATGTGTGAGCATCTTGAAATAATATGTCAATGTAATGGCAAGAAAAAGAAGCTGGAGACACTGTAAACAATTCTCTGCATCTTAGTTCTCTGTAGGAGTAGAGGCTCAGGGCAAACTGCTATCCCCCACAGCACAGATTTACAACAGGTCAGAGAACTTCTGTAGGAACCCAGTGTTGGCCTTCACCAGGAAAAGTTCACAGCAAAAATGAGAGAAAGAAACATGAAGAAATCAAACAAGCCATCTGATCAGGGTATGACATTTAATAAATTTAAAAACCACGATCATACTAAAATCAAGATGGCATAAAATTCAAACCGTGGTACATGGCAATGATGAATCTAAGAGGAAAAGGAACCTAAATAGAAAAAGCACGAATAACAAGTGACTTTAAGAAGAGTGTCAAGATGACATGATGAGGAACGTTTCAATGTCGTCTGGTCACGCCATATCCATGGGTTCTGTGTGCACAGATCAACCAATTTTAAGTTGGAACTACTGGAGAAAAAAAAAATGCATCTGTACTGAAATGCAAAGACTTTTCCCTGGTCATCATTTTCTAAACGATACTGCACACAATCCTTTACATAGTGTTTACACTATTTTAGTACCATAATCCCACTCGGGAGGATTTAAAGCATATAGCTGAGTCAACCTGTTATATTCGACCGTGAGCATCTGTAGATGTGTATATCCATAAGAGAACCTGGAACCAAAATTATTACTTAACTTACAATTGCTTTTCTTTTCTTTTTTTTTTAAGACTATGAGCGTTAACGTACTCAATGGCAATTGTGGAAGACATTGCTGGAGAGAAAACAGGGTTCTAAGAAGAGACATAAAAATAAGTAAAGATACTTTTAATGTGATGAAAATGGAAACAGACTTCACCAAAAATTGTGTGTAGTAAAAGGCAGTGCCTGTGCGGAAATTTCTAGCACTTAGTGGATATATTAGAAGAGAAGAAATATCTAAAATCAATAACCTATTCTTCTACCTCCTGAAACTAGAAAGAGAGAACAAATTAAATCTGAAGTAAGCAGAAGAAAAGAAAAAAGGTAAAAATTACAGCAGAAGTCAAAAAATCAATAGAGAAAATAAATGACTCCAAATGCTAGTTCTCTGAGAAGATCCATAAAATGTATCAGCTTCTACCAATTTAAGAGCGAGAGAGCACAATATACTAATATCAGAAATGAAAAAGAACATCACTACAGATCCCACAGATAGTAAAAGAACAGCAGCACAATAATGTAAGTAATTCTGTACCAATAAACTTTACAATATAGGTTAAGTAGACTAATTCCTTAAATAACACAGTCTGTAAAAATTAAAAAGAAACATTTAACAAGGCCTATTAAAAAGTTGAATTAACCATGTTTCCAAACAGAATGAGCCAAGCCCAAATGACTCATTTGTGAATTCCATAAAACACTTGAGGAAGAAATTATGCCATTTTTTACTATAGATTTCAATATAGAAACAGAGAGAAAATTCTATGGAGAAAATTCAAAGGGAAACAAACAATAAAACCCTCCTGGAACTAATAAGTAATTATAGTAGGCCAAAGGACAGAAGATTAATATACAAGAATCAGTTGTTCTCCCGAATACCAGCAAAGACCAAGTACTGTTTGTACTTGAAACTGTGATGCCACATCAGCTGTTACCACACACGTACAACAGATGTACCTGGGTACAAATCTAATAAAATGTGCATAAGGTCTTACAAGGAGATCTGCAAAATTCCAATGAATGGAAATGTAAAAGCGTGAGGAGCAATACTGTTAATGGATAGAAACACTCAGTTTTGCCACAATACCACCTCTTCCCAACTCAAACCACATACTCACTGGAATTCCAACCAAATCCCCAGCAAGCCATTTCTAGCCATCAACAAATCATTCTAAACATTTCCTCAGAGAGATAAGGACCCAGAATAGTCACTAACACAATACTGAAGTCTGAAAAGAATGACGTCCGGTGATTGACGGTACCTTGTTTCGAGACTTGTTATAGAGCTATAGTAGCTAGGGATGTGACATTGCCCAAATCAGAAAAAGAAAAGATCTTTGGAGTTTTGATCTCAGCTCAGGGGCCCATGCCTGTCTTAGAAGTACTTCCCTCTCATGATACACTACTCTATTTCCATTCCTAAAATATGAAATAAATACGCAGATAAATAGATAAATAAGTCAAGAGCACAGAATTGGAGGAACTGATTCACTTCAATATAATTAGCTAGTCTTTGACAAAGGAGGAAGGACAACTAACTGAGAGAGAACACTCTTTACAAACTGGACCTGGAATCAGAAGGTAAACAAATCTAAACACAGACCTTCCTCTCTCCTTCATGGAAATTAATTCAAAATGGGCCACAGACTTAAACACAAAAATGAAAAACTATAAATTCATAGTATGCTCACTATTTTATGTCAACTTGAAATAAACTATGGTATGGTCATCTGAGAGGGAAAAAATCTGAGAAAATGCCCCCACAAGATTGGGCTGTAAGCAGACAAACCTGTAGGCCATTTTCTTAACTAGTGATTGATGGAGGAGGACCCAGCCCTCCTCCCTGGCTGGTGGTTTTGGATCCTATAAGAGAGCAGGCTGAGCAAGTCATGAGGAGCAAGCCATGAGGACCACGCCATGAGGAGCAAGCCATTAAGCAGCACTCTTTTGAGGCCTCTGCATTAGCTCCTACCTCCAGGTTCCTGCCTGGTTTGAACCCTCCCTTGGTTTCTCTCAGTGGACTGTGATTCAGGACACATAAGTCAAATAAGCCCTTTCCTCTCCAGGTGGCTTTGGTCACGTGTTTCATGACAGTAATAGAAACCCTAAGACACCTCATATGGATAAAATGCAGATAATCTTTGCCAGTAAGTTTTTAGAAACAAATCAAAGACATGATCCATGAAAGAAAGAATCAGTACATGGGACTTCATTAAAACTAAAACTTTCTCCGTGAGAGTTACTGTCAGGGGAATGATAGCACAAGTCACAAACGAGAAGAAAACATTTGCAAAAGACATGTCCGATAAAGGCCTGTCAAGCAACCTGCAAAGAGAATGTATAATTCAAGTAGAAGGAATGGAAGGATCCAATTAAAAATGGTCCATACAACCAAAACAGCTCATCAAAGAGGGTATTTAGATGGCGAACCAGCATACAAGATGCCACACATCAGATCTTAGCATGATGAGACATATGACACAGGCATAAGGAGAGACACTGCTGCCCAGGGCAGGGCACTGACATCCCCAAATGTGGCCGGATGTGGAGGTATTGGAGTCTCTTGGGGGTAATGGTAGCATTGATTTGGTTCTAGAGGGATAAGAGTCCATCCTGGCAGCAAGTAGCAGGCATGGTGACAGGAACAGAAGCTGGGAGCTCCCATCTTCAAATACCAATGGAGAGAGAGAGAGAGAGAGAGAGTAGAAAACTGGAATAGGTGTGACTAACTCTTAAAGCCCACCTCCAGTGAGATACTTTCTCAGGAAGGCCACCCCAGGCAGTGCCACCAACTGGAGATCAGATTTTCAAATGGGGGACATTTCTCACTCAAACCACTACACCTGTGACTTGCTGTTTGCTTCCATTTGTTCCTCATAGATTCCTCAGCAGACATCTTATGTTCTTGGCATTATCGGCATCCCGAGGTCCCCCCATTGGAGCTTAGGTTTCACCAGCACAGCTTCAAGCACTGTCCTCATAGAGGCTCCCTGCAGTGACTCAACCCTGCCATACATGGCCCAGCCTCAAGGACTCTTCCTTCAGAACCTTGGTAGACACCTCCATGACCATGTAACTCCTGCCTCTGCATGTCTGCAAAGCCAGAACCATTGAGTGGATGATGCCAAGTACTCTTGCCAGGTTGAGCAATAGCCAGGGCTTTGTGGACCGTGGTTGCAGCAGCCTTTATCTGGGCATTTGAATTTGGAGAAACAAGTCCTTACAATGGCTCTTCTAGGAGCTGGTGACCAGGGAGTAACTCTCTTATTCAAAGGAAAATAATTTAAATGAGTTTAGCATTTCACACCTTGGAATCCGTGCTGGATGTGATATTGCCAAATACTTAACATTCCTTTGAGGCATCTTTCTGTTTTGTAGCTTACTCCCAATTTTCAGGGCAAACCTGGCTAAACACAGGCAATGATAAGCATCCCACAGACTGAATGTTAGGCTGTCTTGAAAGTTCCTCGTCCAAAGCAGAGTCCGTTTTACTTTTGATTTCAGCTTCACTCACTAGTTTAGGACACTGGCTAACTACAGTCAAATGCTTTGGTAGATTATAACACAGTAGCCTGTAGTCCAATGACCAGTAGGTCCTTGTTCCTATCTGAAACCTCACGAGAGGTCTTCACTGTCTGCATTTCTTCCGGCATATTGATGTCTGAGTTCCCACAAGAACTGCCCATTCAGCTCTGCTTACAGCATTTTGGAGCTTTCCGAGTCTGCATCTCTCCAAACTTCCAAATTCCTCTCATAAATCAGCTCCAAAGGCTTAAGACTCCCATTATCAGCATTAGTTATAGACGTGACCCTGGTTCTCAGGGCCAACTTTACAAAGAAGTAAATTTCAAATTCCTTTGATCCAAAGCCTGGCAGATACAAAATAGGAAAGGGAAACTGTATTTTGGTTCATGCTCATAAGAGTTCAGCCAGTGACTTCTTAGCCTCATACACTTGAGCAGAGCGTCACTGAGGGAGGAGCATGTGTCAGAGAAGAACTATTTACATCACAGCTGACATGAAGCAGAGAGCAACAGAATGTAGCCAACATCAATACACCCCTAAGGACCAGCTCCTGGAGACTTAATTCCTCCTTCTAGGTCCTACCTCCCTAGATTTTCAAGCTCTCCCAAAATAGCACCATCAGTTGGAGCATCCAAACTTGGGCTCGTGAGAAGCACCTGATATTCAAACCATGCTGGTCATGATGGGGCATGTGTTTAACCCCAGCACTCAGAGAGTACAGACAACCTGGTCTACAGTGCAGATTCCAGGTCACCCAGGACTATGTAGTCAGACCCTGACTCACACCAAACAAATGGACAAAGATTCTAGTCATGACTTTGCTCCCTTGAGATAGTAGAGGCCTGCAATAGGTACCCAGAAGTGATGGGGGTGCTTCACTGTTTTCTCTTTCATGAATGAAGTACTGCCATACTGTGGGCCTGCAACTATTTAATTTGCCAAAAAAACAATAATAAATAAAAGTTAAAGCGTGACAAGCAAGCAATGATCAGAAAAGAGTCTCTCTGAGAATAAATCTGAATTCAGGATAAATCTTGCTCTATTTTTACAGAGAAAAATAACTGTCATAGACACCAATTGTTCAATAATCTGCATATTTAATAGTTAAAGTAGCAAAAGTTGGCTCATTTGCATCTTTCAATCCTTAGAGAGTTGGCTGGACTCTTGTCATTTTTTTTTCTTCCCTGTACTAACTCTGGTTTGTAATGTACTCATTTAAATCCAGCCTCCTCACCAGACTGTATTGCACTTGTGGGCAAGGGTATGTGAGTTGGTTCAACTCACGGGCCCAACTAGTATAATTACCACCAAGCACATTATGCTGCTTAATAAATATTTGTCCTTCATCTAAGCTCACAAACAACAGAGGTGAGCTGTCACCCTCTCTATTTGCGTGTGAGTAACCCAGAGCTCAGGAAAGCTTGCTGACTTCCGCCATCTGGTGATGCACTACAAGATGGTGGACGGACTGCTGAGCAGACCAGGGATGGCCAAACATTCTGACAGTAATGAGGTTCCAGCTCCAAATTCCACAGAGAAGCTATCTCCTAAAGGAGCCTGCAGCAACATCTGTTGGTCAGAGGTCAGGGATAAATTCCTCATGTTCCTAGGGGGTCTCCATGCTTCTCAGAATCAAGGAATATCCGTTGGGCTTCCATTGTGAGCCTGGGGCAGTGTGGGGTAAGGTTCCCACATGGAACATCTCATCTACTCTCATAGTGACTTTGTGAGCAATGGTATCGGGATGGTGTGTGCTGTGATGGGGGAGCCCAGACCATCCTTGTTTAGCATGGCTCACAGTCCCACATATGAACAGTGGTTTACCATCGGTGGACAGGTGTTTAATAGGAAATTGGGAAACACTACCGAGAGCCTTAGAGTCTATCTTTTAAAGATTAATAACAATTATTATTATGTATCACATATTATATAGTAATATTAATTATCATAATTGCTTGATTAATAATGATTAATAATTGCTGTTATCATTTTAATTGTATGAATGTGTGCATGTGGCCAGTGGTGTCAGATCTGCCTGAAGCTGGAGTTATGGGTAGTTATAAGCTGTGAGTAGGAATTGAACTCAGACCCTCTGCAAGAGTTGTACACACTCAACTGCTGAACTCTCTCTCCAGCCCCATATATAAGAATTAACAACAAGAACAAAATCCAACTGAGCTTCTAACCACACTGTTTACTAGCTCAGCTCATTGCTCCTATACATCAGCCCGTCTGTAATCCCAGGAAACATTTCAGCTTCAGGTAAACTGTACTGTTTTCTTAATGTATGAGATGTCACCATCTTTGTTGTCTGTTGCTGTAACAAAAACACCAGAGCTGGATAACTTATAAAAAGGAAGCAGATTATTAAACACCAATGCTGGGGATATAGGAGTGTGCCACTGGTGTCAACCTGGCTTCTGCTGATGGCCTCAGGAGGAACAGACAAGGAAGTGGGAAATGGGATGTGAACAGGGAGATCTCAAGAGACACTGGAAGTGCTTAGTCAAGTTTACAAAAGCCGTTCCTTGTAAGACTCTGATGAGCCTTAGCTACTGGGATCCCCTGAGTGAACCACAAGGAGCTGGAGATCGATGTAAAAGCAAGAGGAGTTTATTGTTCCAGCATGCTGGGGTCATCCTGCATCCAAAAGGAGAGGCAATGACCTCGGGTAGCCTGTTCAGCCACTTTTTATACAGTTTTCAGGGATAGAATAGAGCACAGCCACTAGGCACAATGTGATTGGCAGAACAGTGTGACTTTTAAATTGATTGGTCCTTAAGTTGGTCTACCCTGAGGAATGTGTCTATGTGCTCTGGGCTTCCCTTGTCTGCAGGTGGTCAACAGTTGGCCCCCACTGTGGTTTTCCTGAGGAATGTAATTCAGCCTCTCCCTTCCAGAAGGGAGGGGTGTCTACATGCTCTAAGGACCTCTCCCTTCTGGGAAGGGAAGGGGCCTGGTGGAATTTTCCAAAGGCTCTAAGCTGACCTCTTCAATTCTTACTACAGCTAACTCACCATCTTTCATGATGGTGGAGTCCCCATGAGTCATTTATCTCCTAAAAATGCCACCACGTCTTAGCTCTGCCACATTGAGGACCAAACCCTAACCTAAATTTTGGCGGGTCCATACCACAGTACGCATCTCCTTTCTCAGAAGACTTGGGAGATCACAGCCTTCTTTGTGCACAAAAGGATGGACTGGAACACATTGTATGCCAAACCCACCTGTTTCATAATAACAACCAAAGTCATAACACTAATAAGGCCAACTAACATCCATAGAGGTCACCCACTGGATTTTTAGGTCCTTATCCACGAGTCACCTTTCCAGAGAGCCTCCTTTCTCTAACCATCTTACTTAAAAAGAGCTCATGGGGGCTACTGAGATAGTTCAGTCAGTAAAATGCTTATCATGCAAGCATAAGGATCAGAGATCAGTGTCCAGAACTTACATATAAAATCCAGATGTGCTAGCATGTACTTGTGATCCCAGCATTGGGAAGGTGGAGTCAGGTGGTTCTCTGGGACTCCCTGGCCACCCAGTCTAGCCAAACTGACAAGCCTGAGGCCAACACTACGTGGTGTCTCTAAAAATGAGGTGGGCTGTACTTGAGAATGACCTCTAGCCTCTACATGTGTGCATGCGTGTGAGCACACAAAACACACACATACACACATACACGCACCACAGCTTATAGTTCCTGTGGTCCTTTCCCATCTATTCTTTACAGCTTTATTTCTCACAGTACTAATCACTAACTGAGCCAATATTATATTTATATAATAATTATTATTTGTAGTGGCTGGTTTTGTGTGTCAACTTGACACAACTTGAGTTATCACAGAGAAAGGAGCCTCCATGAGATCCAGCTGTAAGGCATTTTCTCAATTAGTGATCAGGAGTGGGAGGGCCCATTGTGGGTGGTGCCGTCCCTGGGCTAGTTGTCCTGGGTTCTATAAGAAAGCAAGCTGAGCAAGCCAGGGGAAGCAAGTCAGCAAGTAACATCCCTCCATGGCCTCTGCATCAACTCCTGCTTCCTGATTTGCTTGAGTCCCAGTCCTGACTTCCTTTGGTGATGAACAGCAGTGTGGAAGTGTAAGCTGAATAAACCCCTTCCTCCCCAACTTGCTGAGCAACCAGGGATGGCCAAACATTCCTGACAGTAATGAGGTTCCAGCCTCCAAATTCCACAGAGAAGCTATCTCCTAAAGGAGCCTGCAGCAACATCTGTTGGTCAGAGGTCAGGGATAAATTCCCCATGTTCCTAGGGGTCTCCATGCTTCTCAAATCAAGGAATATCCGTTGGGCTTCCATTGTGAGCCTGGGGCAGTGTGGGGTAAGGTTCCCACATGGAACATCTCATCTACTCATCATAGTGACTTTGTGAGCAATGGTATCGGGATGGTGTGTGCTGTGATGGGGAGCTCCAGACCATCCTTGTTTAGCATGGCTCACAGTCCCACATATGAACATGGTTTACCATCGGTGGACAGGTGTTTAATAGGAAATTGGGAAACACTACCGAGAGCCTTAGAGTCTATCTTTTAAAGATTAATAACAATTATTATTATGTTCACATATTATATAGTAATATTAATTATCATAATTGCTTGATTAATAATGATTAATAATTGCTGTTTATCATTTAAATTGTATGAATGTGTGCATGTGGCCAGTGGTGTCAGATCTGCCTGAAGCTGGAGTTTATGGGTAGTTATAAGCTGTGAGTAGGAATTGAACTCAGACCCTCTGCAAGAGTTGTACACACTCAACTGCTGAACTCTCTCTCCAGCTCCCATATATAAGAATTAACAACAAGAACAAAATCCACTGAGCTTCTAACCACAACTGTTTACTAGCTCAGCTATTGCTCCATACATCAGCCCGTCTGTAATCCCAGGAAACATTTCAGCTTCAGGTAAACTGTACTGTTCATCTTAATGTATGAATGTCACCATCTTTGTTGTCTGTTGCTGTAACAAAACACCCGACTGGATAACTTATAAAAAGGAAGCAGTTTATTAAACACTCAATGCTGGGGATATAGGAGTGTGCCACTGGTGTCTACCTGGCTTCTGCTGATGGCCTCAGGAGGAACAGACAAGGAAGTGGGAAATGGGGATGTGAAAAAGGAGATCTCAAGAGACACTGGAAGTGTTTAGTCAAGTTTACAAAAGCCGTTCTTGTAAGACTCTGATGAGCCTTAGCTACTGGGATCCCCTGAGTGAACCACAAGGAGCTGGAGATCGATGTAAAAACAAGAGGAGTTTATTGTTCCAGCATGCTGGGGTCATCCTGCATCCAAAAGGAAGGCAATGACCTCGGGTAGCCTGTTCAGCCACTTTTTATACAGTTTTCAGGGATAGAATAGAGCAACAGCCACTAGGCACAATGTGATTGGCAGAACAGTGTGACTTTTAAATTGATTGATCCTTAAGTTGGTCCACCCTGAGGAATGTGTCTATGTGCTCTGGGCTTCCCTTGTCTGCAGGTGGTCAACAGTTGGCCCCCACTGTGGTTTTCCTGAGGAATGTAATTCAGCCTCTCCCTTCCAGAAGGAGGGGTGTCTACATGCTCTAAGGACCTCTCCCTTTGGGAAGGGAAGGGGCCTGGTGAATTTTCCAAAGGCTCTAAGCTGACCTCTTCAATTCTTACTACAGCTAACTCACCATCTTTCATGATGGTGGAGTCCCCATGAGTCATTTATCTCCTAAAAATGCCACCACGTCTTAGCTCTGCCACATTGAGGACCAAACCCTAACCTAAATTTTGGCGGGTCCATACCACAGTACGCATCTCCTTTCTCAGAAGACTTGGGGAGATCACAGCCTTCTTTGTGCACAAAAGGATGGACTGGAACACATTGTATGCCAAACCCACCTGTTTCAAATAACAACCAAAATCATAACACTAATAAGGCCAACTAACATCCATAGAGGTCACCCACTGGATTTTTAGGTCCTTATCCACGAGTCACCTTTCCAGAGAGCCTCCTTTCTCTAACCATCTTACTTAAAAAGAGCTCATGGGGGCTACTGAGATAGTTCAGTCAGTAAAATGCTTATCATGCAAGCATAAGGATCAGAGATCATGTCCAGAACTTACATATAAAATCCAGATGTGCTAGCATGTACTTGTGATCCCAGCATTGGGAAGGTGGAGTCAGGTGGTTCTCTGGGACTCCCTGGCCACCCAGTCTAGCCAAACTGACAAGCCTGAGGCCAACACTACGTGGTGTCTCTAAAAATGAGTGGGCTGTACTTGAGAATGACCTCTAGCCTCTACATGTGTGCATGCGTGTGAGCACACACAAACACACACATACACACATACACGCACCACAGCTTATAGTTCCTGTGGTCCTTTCCCATCTATTCTTTACAGCTTTATTTCTCACAGTACTAATCACTAACTGAGCCAATATTATATTTATATAATAATTATTATTTGTAGTGGCTGGTTTTGTGTGTCAACTTGACACAACTTGAGTTATCACAGAGAAAGGAGCCTCCATGAGATCCAGCTGTAAGGCATTTTCTCAATTAGTGATCAGGAGTGGGAGGGCCCATTGTGGGTGGTGCCGTCCCTGGGCTAGTTGTCCTGGGTTCTATAAGAAAGCAAGCTGAGCAAGCCAGGGGAAGCAAGTCAGCAAGTAACATCCCTCCATGGCCTCTGCATCAACTCCTGCTTCCTGATTTGCTTGAGTCCCAGTCCTGACTTCCTTTGGTGATGAACAGCAGTGTGGAAGTGTAAGCTGAATAAACCCCTTCCTCCCCAACTTGCTTCTTGGACATGATGTTTGTGCAGGAATAGAAACCCTCTGACTAAGACATTATTACTCAATAGATATTTATAATAATAGTAATAATAATAATAATTAGTAGTAGTATTTAGGATTTTTTAGACAGGGTTTCTCTATGTAGCCCTGATTGTGCTGAAACTCACTATGTAGACCAGGCTGGCCTTGAACTTAGAAGTTAACCTGTCTCTGGTTCCAGAGTGCTTGTGCCACCACACTGGCTAAATCTATCTATCTATCTATCTATCTATCTATCTATCTGTCTGTCTGTCTGTCTGTCTGTCTGTCTGTCTATCTATCTATCTATCATCTATCTATCTATCATCTATCTATCATCTATCTGTCATTTTTCTTTAGGTTGTTCTTATTATTTTATGTGTATTGAATGACGGTCAGTCCTCAGGCTGTGGTACTAGTGGGAGACACCAGAACACTTAGAGAGCGGGACTCAGTGGAAGAAAGGCAGATCACTGGATTGCCATTGGAAAGGACACTGGGGTGCTAGCCTCTCCCTTTCTCTTTTTGTCTGTTTGTTCTTCTTTTCATTTCCCAACTGCCATAAGGTGAGCAGCCTCCTCTGTGCACTCACGCCATTTTGCACTGGGCCAACTTACCATGGAGGGAAAAACTCCAAGACTGGAAGCCAGTGTAAACTTTTTTCCTTATTAGGTTGGTTTCCTCAAGCATTTTGTCACAGCAACAGAAAGCTGGCTATACGCATGGCTCCTGCCATTACCCCTTCAGTTCTTCCTCTTTGCCTGTGTCTCTGTATCTAAATTTCTTCCTTTTTCATAAGATACAAGCCATTGGATGGATATAGGGTTCGTCTTAATCCAGCGTGGCTTCATCTCAACTAATTGCATCCCAAAAGCCTTCTTTCCAATAGGGTCACAGCCTGAGGTTCTGGGTAGACATGAATAGGAAGACGTTTTCTCCAGGTCCAGAGTCAGGGGAGGAGTGGGGCTCAAGCTCAGGCCCATTCTGTTCGAAGCATGGTCTATTACCTCCCTTCACTGCCTCACAGTTGTCTCCATTTGTACAATTGAATCAGAGCTTTATTACCTTCAAATTGCTGGGCACAAGCAACCTAACAGCATTTCAGGGGCCAGGGCTCTGGAAATCTCATTTCTGCTGGCCCAAGCCCTCCAGGGAATAACATTTTTCACACCTTCTCCAGATTTCTGGGACTGGTTGTCTTAGCCAACCCATGGCCAAGTAGTAGCCAATCCATAGCTAAGGAGTACCCAATCCATGGCTAAGTAGACCACCATTTCCGAGTCCTTCTCTAGGAACTTGGCCTCCCTCTCACATGCCAAAATGTGAGCAGATATTATCATATTATCAGCATATCATCATATTATCAGCATATCAGTGTTTATCAGGCAAGTTGGAAAGAGGTCAGAGGCTCTGTTACAAAACTTAAAATCGCAAAATCCAACATATCCAACCACCTAACCCTAGCCTACCTCTTGTATCAAGTTCTGTATTGATTTCTCAATTGTGTTTGTCTGTTTTGTTACTGTGAGTACATGTGTGTGCATGTGTTCATGTGTATCTGTGTGTATCTTCCTTCCCCAAGAACAATTCCCTAACACTTAGGATAACAACCTTCCCTTGCTCTAAGGAATGTGACCGAGTATACGCCCACTAGCTCACTTCTGTTCCTGGAGCAGCCTCCTCTGTTGGCTGCTAATCCCTTGACCAGCTAAGCTAAACCAGTTTGCTACTTGTTCTCTCCAGACAGCCACCTGTGTTTCACCAAGTTTTTATATTCCCTTTGCTTCTGCCTGAATGGTTCCTTCGCTTTCCTCCTTCTGATCTCTGCTCATCTAAGCAGACCATCTCTGACCATTCCATTAGTCACGTGCCCAAAGCTGACCACCGGCCTCATCCCCTTAGGCTTCCCATCAGTGCTGCCTGAATTACCATAAACCGATTTGGTTTCTTTCTGCCCCCTTTGCTAGAACACATGCTCCTAGAGAGGTGGAATTTGGGGTCATGTTCGCTCCCATAGTCTCCCAGTAGATTGAGTAGCAACTGGTATATACCAAGCACCCAGCACACTTGTCTTTAAAACTTAGCCCATAAAATTCAATATTCAGACCACTATCTCTGTGCTTCTTTTGCTGCATGCCATTCCGTCTTGCCTTCACCAAGGCTACCCTTGAAGTTTTATGCAGAGGAATCCCTTGGCCCAGGAAGAACCTCTCAGTATTGACATTTACAAAGATTCACAATTTTTGTAGTACATGCCCTTCCACCCAACAGGGTCCAGAGTCTAAAATTTCCTTGGGAAAAATATGCATATTTAAAATATTATCTATGCTTGAGGGAGGGACAATGAATGTTCCTCTCCTTTTTGCCTCTCTGGTTCCAATGCAGTTGTTTTATAGTAAATGTTTGTTGAATCAATGAATAACATAAGCCATTATTTCTCAGCCATATGATAAATGTATTCATTTTCTTAAGGCTGCTATGGCAAATTGCCACAGACTTGGTGGCTTGAAATATGGAGACTCATTCTTTGACAATTCTGCAGGCCAGATGTCCAAACCTACACCTCTGGGCTGAATTCACAGTGTCAGCAGAGATGAGTCTTCCCTGGAGGTGCTGAGAGAACATCCATAACTTCTCTTTTAGCCACTGGAGGTGCCTGCCCTTCCTGGCCACATCACTATCAGTACTTTCTGGACGTCACCAGGGTCACAGTTCACACTCTCATAGCAAAACAGATTTACAAGAGAAAAGGGGGGGGGAATGGCTCAGCAAATACTATGCTTGTCAGTTAGGGAATTCGGGAGCCCTAGAACCAACGCAAAATCTACATGAGCTGTTGGCCTGCCTGCAATCCCAGTACTCAGGAGGTAGGGTCAAGAGAACCCTGGGTCAGGTTGGCTATCCAGCTAGCTAGAGTCATGAGTTCTGGGCTCAAGGAGAGACCTACCTCAGCATGTAAAGTAGAGAGTGGTCAAGTAAGATCCACAGCATCACAAAGTCAGCCTCGGGCCTCTAGACATGCATACACATGCAACCACATACATATAAACACATAGATACATACCTATATCCCACATAAGTAGACACACAAAAGAACATAAGAAAAACTTTAAAAATTATTTAATTGTAGTTTTAGATGGCATAAAAGCTTTCAGGATGAAGAATTAAAATAGGTTCAATGCACAGGACATGATTAGGTTAGAAGAAAAAAGAGAGAGAGAAAGACCACTATCTAGAAACATGATTGCACAAGAAGGGTGTGCTGTAATGATAAAATTTTGAAAAGGGAAACCCAGAAGGTCCTGTCTATTCTGATTCTTTTGTCTTCTCTCTGACAGGGCTTCTTCCTCCTCAGTGAGGCACTAGCCCTCCGGAATGAGAGTCTATACTGTCTTAGTTAGAGTTTCAATTGTTGTGATAAGACACCGACCAAGAGCAACTTCAAGAGGAAAGGGTTTATTTCAGTGTACAGTTCCACATCCCAATCCATCATGGGAGGAAGTTGGGACAGGAGCACAAGGCAGGAACCTGGAGGTAGAAATGGAAGCAGACGCCACAGAGGAATCCTGCTTCTGGCTTTCTCAGCCTGCTCTCTTATGTACATCAGAACCACCTGCCCAGGGATGACATCACCCACATGGCACGGGCCCTCTCACAGCTATCATTAATCAAGAAAATGGCCTACAAACTCACTTATAGGCCAAGCTTATAGAGGCATTTTCTCATTTAAGATTTCTCTTCCCGGATATGTCTAGGCTTGCTTCAAGTTGACAAAAATCAACCAGCACTGATTTACCACTACAGACCAGAATCTCTTTATGGCCAGACAAAAAAAGCACTGGGGAAGAAAAGGGTTAGAAAAGATGTGTTTTTTTCTTTGTTGGGGTGGTTTGCAAGGATGGGGAATCAGGTACAAGGCCACGGTACAAGTGGGTAGGATGTAAGATATGAAATTCAAAAGAACCAATGAAAAGTTAAATAAAAAAGAAGAAAATTTGTATTAATTGGGCTGATTTTGGAAGAAAACTGTTTTGGATTCTATGACCCATCTTGGGTGAGAGAAATCCCAGTGTCTATGACTCTCTGTGGAGGGAGAATAAGAGGGGATGGGGAACAAGAAAGGTCAGGAAGGCTTTGGTTCCGAGACTGACTCCCAGGCCTTCCGATGCCTTTCAGTTCAGAGCACTTCCACACCAGAGCTCCACCCTTCGGGTACCGTGCTTTGACCTGAAGCACACCAAGCTCCGCCTCATAGTCATGCTGCCCTCTTTCAGGGCTAACACTCTCTGATGCCTCCCTCTTACAGAAGTAACCATGACATTTAGAGTTCTTGAAGATCTGCTTGGTCATCGCTTCATCTCCAAAATGGTATATGCATATACATACATATATATGGTATACACATATGTGATAGATATGTGTATGTCTGCATATACATGTATGTATGCACGTACATGTATGTGCTACAGCTCAGAAATCAACATCAGATATCTTCCTCTATCTCTCTTGCACCTTACTCTTTGAGACAGGTGAGAACCTAGGAGCTCACCTCTCCATCTAAAGCAGTGGACCGGAGAGCTCCAGGAATCCCCCTGCCTCAGCGCAACAGCTTTTACACAGGTGCTCAAAATCTGAACTCAGGTCCCCATGCTTGCAGTGAACAACCCAGTCATCTCCCCAGCCCCTTACTCACTGGTGTGACTTTCCATAGTAGTCTCTGCTGTACGTTGAACACTTTCCCTGCTCCAGCCCAGTTTCTCCTACCCGTCCAGTCTCCTGTTTGTCTCCTTTGTTCCTCGACACAATTTCACTTCTTTCTTTTGACATACGCATGCAGGATTTTATGTGACCATATATATCTCACCTGCCATCAGAGAAATTTGAGTAACCTCGCTGAGATTCTATCATACTCCTTTATTATTATTATATTATTATTTATTTCAAAATCATATGAAGACACCACATTCAGGTTCCAGGAACTAGTATTTGATATCTTGGGAGTGATCCATCATCCTACCCAACCACAACTAAAGAAGAGCAGCATCATAAATGCAAACATGCACGTCCGAGTCGACCAAGCCCATCACCCTCTCCCATGGGGCTTCAGCTAGAAGTTGCAGGTGAATTTCAGATTGCCAGAGAGCCAGACATGGATGAGAGGTAGCAGTGGGGGCTGTTTACATGACTATAACCCCAGTAAGTAAACAGGAGGGTGACAGGAAGTTGCCTTAGGACACAGATGCTCAATTCCATCAAGATTTGGCAGAACATAGTTTTGCTGATCTCCCCGAACCCCATAACAGCAGCGTTAGGTATCTATATCTAGTCAACACCGCTGCTACTGAAGAAGAAAAGCAGGGTATAAAGCCATTACTCCAAGGCAGCTCGCCTGTGAGCATGTCTACCGCCAGCTGCTCCTGGCTTGGCAGCAGCCTTTCTGCTAAGGGTGGCTGGAATTCCAGTGCATGCTCTCCCACACTTGGCATGTTAATTGAAACAGCAAAGATAACATCATCAATCCAACAGGGTCATGAGTCCTTTCTGCCCTCTTGGCAAGTTAATGTGGCCTAATATTTGTTTAAAGTCCACCTATTCTTTTAAATGAACGTATTAAGACACTTTATCCAGCAGAGTTTTGATAAGTGCCTACCTCCCTTGTTCCTTTAAGCAATAAAGTAGATTTTTTTTTCCTTTTTTGTCCTACGAGCAGCCAGCTTTTCTGAAGGAAGATTGGTCTTATAAATGAGAAACAGATTCTGCCCCATAAAAGATCTAAGACATGGGTATTGGGCCTAGAGTTCTGTACTGTGTGCTCTTAACTGCTAAACCATCTCTCCCGTCTAGTTTAAAAAAATAGTTTTTGCCTAAATTATATTTTTATTATTGCAAATAATGTAGTGGATCCAAACTGATCTACCACCATGCCCAGTCCAAAATCCCTCTTCACATCTCAACAGAACAGAGGTGGTCAACGTGGCTCCATTTCAAGACCTGTAGTTTCCAGAGAAAACCATACATTTGAGGCATTGAAGAGATTTGTAAAGATACAGATGCTGAACCCCAGCTCCAGAGATCCTGATGTAGCTGTTGTGAAGCAGATCTGGAGAGCTGTATTTTTTAAAAACACATCCCCAGACAATTCTAATGGGCGGTTGGAGTTGGAAAGCAGCAGACCGTTGAAATAAATTGCTACACAGCACATCATTCATAAATGCCTCTTAAAAACACAATGCGGCTGAGCGATCGGTACTTTAGAGCCCCTCTGTTCCCAGGCTACCAGCTCAGTAGGTTCTCTCTAATTTTTATTGAAGTATCATGGCCAGAAAGAAACACGTGCACACTGTATTCTCTTCAATACAGCTGCTGATAGCAAGAGAATTTACAATTTCAATATCTATCAACGGGAGGGATAGAGGCATTGAACATATTCCTGCAATGACCTGTTATACAGCAGCTAAAATGAATGAATGAACTAGATATTTAACAATTGAAGCAAGTGTCACCCAATTCACCGGTGAGTGAAAAGAATCTATTTCAGGAAGAAAATTCTAGTGTGATACTATTTATGTATTTATGCTGGAACTGTTAAAAAGGAAAGCTATGAATGGCTGAAGACAGACACCGAGGTGAACAGAAATGAGAACACTGTGTAATAAACCCCACAGTATACAGTTAGAGCAGAATTTAGTCAAAACTTCAGACGTTCAGCAAATAACACTGTGGGGTTGGCAAGATGGCTCTGCTTAGGGTAAATCTATCATTAGTCAGTGCTAGCCTGAGCTCAGTCAGCCTGAGTTTAACTCCAGAGGAGAGAATTGAGTCTGGAAAGTTGTTCTCTAATTTCCACAGGTGGTCCCAGGTTGTGTACATCCCACATACCTAATCCACAAACAAAAACTAAACAATGTAATTTAAAAAATTGCAAACAAGTTAGTAAGTCACTTGACTCCAGAACTCAGAAACAAGAACAGAGTACATCTAAGGAAAGTTTAGGAAGGTAATTAGTAAAGATAAAATTAGACTCTAAAAATGGAAGTTTTAAAGAGTAAACTTGGTTGAGAATCTAGTTCTTCAGATACATGCGGAAAAATAATACAGATCTGACGGTCTACTTGGAAAATCCAGTGTAGTCAACTGAAAACTCACGGATAATATCAGAAGTAAGGAGGATACAAGCTGAACACATTTCTTTTAGGAACATAGCTCTCCTTTTCTCTCACACTAATCGATGAGATGCCTGTTAGCAACAATCAGGAAAATCACCACTTGCTCGGGAGGAGTGAACAAATGAAACAGTGATCTAAGTTCTGCTTATGGATTCAAATTTGTCACAATATCTGGTTCTCTCTTACCAATCTATCAGTGTTTAAAAACAATTGCTATGACAAGGACGGTGTTTAACATGAGTAGAGGAAAGCTGTTGCAAACACACAATACACAACTGCTTTCCTAAGCTCCCAGGAGAGCTAATGTTAATTGTCAACTTGACAAACTCTGGAATCACCTGGGAGACCATGGGGGAAGACGCTGATGCCAGGAGAGCCATCTTAGTTGTGAGCGGGACCATCCCTGGGCAGAGGATTCTGAACTGTGCAAAATGGAGAAGGGAAGCATTCCTTGTCCTCTCTCTTTGACAGCAGAGACAATGTAGCCAGCTGCTTCAAGCAGCTGTTGTCTCAGCTTCTCTGACAGGATGGATTATGTCTTGAACTGTGAGCTAAAATAAACCCTCCTTCCCTCAGTTGCTTTGTTCAGAATATGCTGTTACCATAGCAACAGGAAAAGAGGCTAAGATCAATACATGTTTTTAAAACTTGGGAAATTGATTGTCTATTAGAGGAAAATACACATTATCCATATTCCAGGCAGAGATCTAAGGCTTTAAAAAGTATCAAATAAAAACAGAAAATAATCACGGTAGAATAGTTGTTTGCTTTTCTTTCCCAAGCATAAAATTCAATCACACTAAAGGTCAAAAATTTATCTACATAAAATATAAAATGTGTGTGCTACAGAGGCTGCTCCAAACAGTGCAAAATAAAAAGTCGAGACAAATAAAATTGTAAATTTTGCAGTAGTTGGAAAATATATAAATTGGCAACTTTACTAAAGTCTATAAGTCGGTAGGAAAAACACATCTCAATGAGCCAACAAGTCACAAAAGGAAAAAAAAAAAACCAGCTCAGCCAAGAAACTCCAGTCTTGTAAGTGCTCAAGAAAATATACATATACACACCACATACAGAAGGGATGTATCTGTATATGCAGGGAGGGAAGGAGGAAGGGGAGGATTGGGAAAGGGAGAGAGGGAGGGAAAGAGTAGAGGGAGAGGGTGAGGGAGGAAGGAGGGGCAACAGGAGAGAGTTGGGGGCGTGCTGAATGAATGCTCTGACTCCTGTAGAATAGGAAGCAATGGGAGTCGGTTTCTAGCTCTGTCCTCAAATAGGGGTCTTTTTTTCAAAGGACAAGCAAATGTTCCAACTCAGTGGCTGCCTGCAGCAACCCTAGCTAGCCTTTTCAGGTAGCTGTGAGAGGAAGCTTCTATTCTGTTGATCCTTGAACCTCAGAGTTCCCTGCAGTGGAATTCCCACATCAGGAAAAACAGACGTGCTGGTTCTACCTAAGAAGTCGCAACTTCACGAGACTGAGTTGGGGGCAGGACTCGGTTTCTAAGGAGTTTCCAGATGATGCCAGTTACGGGTACCTCAGTCCAGACTGAGGCCACCTACCCACCAACATCAGAGTAGTTGTGCTCCTCCTGGGAAAAAAGTTAGGACAGCATCAACTGGGAAGAAAGGCCAGCCATCCTGAAACAGGTAAGGATCACCAAGAGACAGACGGAAGTCACTGAGCCTTTAACCTGTGACCCACTAAAAGAATGCTGGGCTGCTGAAACACCAAACTACCCCACAAGGCCCACTGTGTATAGACCAGGAGCCCCTTACGACTATGGCTTGTGGGGTTTGACATGGCTGTACAAATGCCAAATAAAAACCAGCAGGGAAGAGGGAATTGAAACCAAAAAGATCCTAAATAAACCTCCAAGCCTCCCTTGTTCTTAGCAGACTTTAGAAAATCAATTTTGGAGGACACATGGCTGAGCAGGACAGTCTTAGCTTTCTACCAGCTTCCTAAAACAAACACCTCTGATGTGTGAGCTCTGATAACAGGTGTCTGGCTTCCTTTGCGAAAAGTTGAAGACGGCTATCGGTACCAATAAAGATTCATTCTGAGAGCCCACAGCTACTGCTGGAACACTGCCGGGGAGGGAAAGGCTTGGCTTCTCTATCTTTATACTACTGAGCCTTCCTTGACTCCCTCTGCCTTTGGATCACTCTGTTCATCGCTTTGAGTAGACATCTTGGCTATTTAAAATATTTTTGTTCAGCTTGGGGGACAGCTCAGCCGGTAAAAGTTGTCACGTGGCACAAGGACCTAATCTCCAGTGCCCGTGGTAAAGGCAGGTGTCGCAGCATGGAGCTGCCATTTTTAGTTCCAGGGAGGCAGCGGCAGGAAGATTTCTAGAACTTGCTGGACAGCAGCCTTGACAAATGGGTAAGTTCCAAGTCTGGGGACAGACATTGTCTCAAAAAATAAGATGGAAAGCAACTGAAGACATCTATCTACCACGGGCCTGCATACACACATATACATGTATGTGATGTGCACCTGCACACACACACACACACACACACACGCACACGCACACACACATGCATGCACATGCACAGGCGCACACATACACACCAAAACAACAACAACAAAAAGACAAATGTTTTATCCAAGACTATAATAACCACGTTCATGACTAACAGCCAGTTATCAAATACTAGCCCATTCCAGCAATTAATAAAAGCCTGCCGTTCTCTTTGCTAAACCAGCTGGGATTCCAGGCATGTGCCACCACACGTATGCAGTATCTGGCATCAAATACAAGACTTTGTGCAGACTGGGCAAGCACTCCACCAACTGAGCTACACCCTGACCCAACATTAGCTTTCCGTGCTCTTCATGTTTTGCCTACCTGTGGTTAAGTGAGGTATGTATGTACCTTGTGACATGGAGACCAGAAAAGGGCTCATGATGCTCTGGAACTGGAGTTGTAGACGATTGTAATCCACTATATGATGCTGGGAACTGAGCCTGGGTCCTCTGCAAGAGCATCAAGTCCTCTTAAATGCCCAGCAATCTCTCTGGCCCCTACTCTTAATTCATAGAGCAACAAGAACGTGCCCAAGGGAAACGAACATTCATTAATATTCCTTTACTTTAAAATGATAATGAAAGACTGGAGTGATGACTAAATGATTGTTGCTCTTGAAGAAGACCCAGGTTCAATTCCCAGAAACCACATAACAGCTCACAAACACGTGTAGCTCCCATCCCAGAGCATCTACATCTGCCCTCTTCTGACCTCCACAGGTACCAAACACACATGTTGGTGCATAGACAGACTTATGTGCAGGCGAATAACTCATATACATAAAATAAAAAACAGAGAATGGAAGACTTTAATAACAGTAAAAATGTTACGAATACAAGCCGACTGGTAGCCATCTCTTTCAGCTGTACTGTATAATATTACATAGAGAGAGGCACCAGCAAAAGTGGTCAATTTCCCCATTATGTAAAAGTTTTAAAGGTAATCTTGTCCCCATCTCTTTCCCTTCAAGGCTGTCTCTCAGTTCTGGAGTTGGGTGAATGCTCTGACACCTGCAGGAATAAATCAGCTCTGTACTACATTAGCTCATCACTGCATTGTTCCCGAGAGGAGAGAGTCTCAGCCAGTCAAATAAACCATTTCCTGAGAAAATGTATTGAGGATGCTACTGGAAGTGGGCAGGTGAAAAAATGTTTGGCGTTTCCGAGAAGGAATTATCTCTTAGTTCCCACGAATGTATTCATTGTTAAGAGCGCAGTGCAGAAAAGCTTGTCTGTGTTTCTCCGGTTGGCTCAGACAATACCCAGTGACACTGGGATGCCTCAGGAGGCGGATAGCTCCAAGGGAAAGTAGGGAAGGGTTGAGGGGAGGATCCATACTGCACTCAGAGCTTGGAGTTAGACCTTAAGGCTAGAGACCTTAAGAAGTTATAGGTTCTCTTGAAGACAAGTCTAATACTTAGGAGGATATGGACCCCTCGCTGCAGATGGAGACTGAAATGGGTACACCTGAGCAGGGCTTCAAGCAAGACTTATCAAGGAAGACTCGTAACCAGGTAGAATGGACACCCAGCACCCACAACTACCTGCTGACGTGGTAGGATTGATGTTCTAATCACCAAGTCAGAGGGCCCAGGAAGGGTGCATTGCTTAGGGAACCCCACATTACACTCCCACTTCCTCTTTAGCTACGTTGATGTGACTGTGATAGAATATCCTGACAAAAAGGAGCGCTTCGGGGAGAATGGGTTTACTCTGCATACAGCTTCAGACCACAGTGAGAGCAAGTCAAGGCAGGAACTGCGGCAGCTAGGCACATCTTATCCACAGTCAACAGCACAGAGAAACAAAGGCACTAGTCTTTGCTCACTTTGTTCTCAGATAGCCCTCTCTTCTCTTATATAGTCCAGGACCCAAAACTAGGGAATGGTACCGCCTACGGTGGGCTGGTCCTTCCCATATCCATTAACAGCTGAGACAATCCTCCACACACAGGCCCATAAACCAACCTGTTCCAGACAATTTCTCAGCTGAAACTTTCTTCCCAGGTGATTCTAGGCAGTGTCAAGTTGACATTCAAAACTAAACCAGAACAACTACTTCCGTATGGTTTTGAACTGGGAACTCCTCAAAATAAAGTCCCACTCGATCTGTATTCAGAGCAGCTGATTATCTACAAGAGATCCTCAACAAAGTCTGCTGTGTTGGTGCTCCCTTATAGAAAGAGTAGAGAACGTGGTAGATCCTTGCCTGAGATTCTAGCCACTCCCTCCTGCTCTCTCCTGGCTATGAGGAACCCTGCCCCAGCTGTACATGGACTACAGAGATGGAAAGTTAACTGAAGAGTGGCAGATTCCATTTATACAGCCATGAGACTTTCTTATGATACTGCAGTGCGAGGACCAACCACAATCCAGTAAGTAACCCTCACCAATGGCCCTGTAATTCAGCCTGATAACTTGTTGGTTCACCAAGATAGACTTGAGTGGAATCATTCCTCTGGTTTGTCATTCACAACTCCCCCAGGAAAAGTTGATGCTACAGGGGTCAAGGTTCTTGGCTATGGTTTGAAACCTCCTGTCTCAGCTCTACGAAACCAGAGTTAATAACGGGGAGAGCTCCGTCTTGTCTCCTGGGGAAAGAGGCAGCTGCTGTTGGGCCATGTCTCATGTGCCTTGCTTATTCTGCATTTTTGGGTGAGCTGTTTTTGTTTAATGTAAGCAGAGCAAATCCATCCATAGCAAAATCAGAGAAAATAACTTGTTGATGTGTAAACCAGGATGTCACAAATAACCCTGTTTGTTTAATTATAGCAGCTGAGCGCTGTGAGCAGCGAAGGGGGTGGCGGCCGCCGTGGCGCTGCTAGGGGAATTCAGGATACCGCTGCAGGGACTTGGAGGCCTGCGGAGGAGACCTGGAGGAAAAAAAAACGTGTGTGTTCGGAGCCACTGGATAAACTGGGGCACATATGGTGCATGAATCAGGCTCCACTGAGTGGGTAGACAGCTTTCAGTGCTAATGGGAGCCTGCTGTAGAGCGCTAGACGGAGAGATTCAAACACAGGTGAAAGAATGAAGCGGATATGTGGAAATAATGGGGATGTGAGCGCAGCAAAGTGGGTTCCGAGCAGTTGCACCACGGAAACTTTGTTCTTCCCATGAAGGCGTCGTGTTGTAGAGGTCAGAGGTCACAGAACAGTGGGTGTCATACAAAGGTCTCCCGTCTCTCTCTGTCAGATGTTACCATCCTTCCTGTCTTGGTCCATCTTGTGCTTCTTTCTTTCCTGCCTTCCTTCCATTTTCTTTTGTTGGGCGTCAGTGTGGTCCAAGACAAGCTTTCTCTGTGTAGCTCTGGCTGTCCTAGAACTCAGGCCTCTGCAAAGGTTAAAAGGGTGGGTGCACCACCACACCCAGCTCTCTTCCTCCTTCTCGTTCTCTATCCTCTTCCTCTTCCTCTTCCTCCTCCTCCTCCTCTCTTAAAGTATTTAACTATTTTGACCTGGAACTGACTATGACTAGGTTGGCCTTGAACTCTAGTAGCTCCACCTGCCCCAGCCTCCAATGTGCTGGGATAAAGGTGAGTGTCACCATGCCCAGACATTTAGCTTCTACATCAAAACAGCCAATGCTGGGTAACCTGTAACACCAAGACATTTGTTTGACTCATACTTCTGGTGAATGGAGGGTCTGCTAGCATGGCATCACCATCCTTGTGAGAAAGAAAAATGGAGAGGACAGGCGTGTGCCCTTACCTTATGTCATAAGACTTATGACAACTTGCATTCATGAGCATTAGTTTGATTCCACACAACTGATCCAATTCTACAAGACAGCATTAATTTATTAAGAATAATCAAACCCCTAGCACCTTCCACTAGTTCCCACTTCTTAAAGGTCCTACCATCTTGTATCATCCCAGTTGACATGTCTGCAGCCCCCTGGACCAGTACTTCCATGAGTGTTTCAGAGTGACCCTCCTTGGTTTGGGCTGTTTTGTTGTTTGTTTGTCTGTCCATTTGTTTGTTTTCCTGCGAAGATTCCAAGAACCCAGCAGATTCACAAAACCATGAGAATACTATGTGGAGCCTTACAGCTGGACCCTGGCTCTAGGGATATGCCTGGCTCTTTCACATTAGCTGATGTTTCTTTTGTCCTAACCTATGCATGCCTCTTGTGGACCAGCAAGATATCTCAGATAGTAAAGGCTCTTGCCACCAAGCCTAATGACATGATTCAATCTCTAGGACCCACATATAGGAAGAGAAAACCAACTCCCACAAAATACACTCTGACCTCCACAATGTCCATGCCATACATGTACCCCCCCACACACACACATACACACAGAATAAAATTTAAAAATATTTTTAAAGTGTCCCTTATAGTGACCCAAAACTATATAGAGATACATCTGGTCTTGCTGATGCCAGAACCATACTTTTGTCAGTAGGTCCTCCTAGAAATGACATTCTGAGTGACCCTGAATCTGTCTGTTTCTTCACAGCACCCTGGTTCTTATGCACCAGGACTGGGTTATTCTGAATACCTGACAACATGGTCCATATTGGAGACCAAGAGCCTCCCCTATGAACCTTGGGAGATAGACTACACCCATGCCATAGCACTGGCCTTTCAGGAAAAACATAGAAGCAGAGACTGTAGAGCCAGATGTGATGCAACAGAACACTTAAGATCAAGGGGTTTAGAATTGGGTAGAGTTGAGTCAAGTCTGGCTTCAAATTTAATCTGCATTGGAAGGTAGTGGAAGTTATAGCACAGGGCTTGTAAGCAAACAGGCCCTAAGAAAGACACTGGCTTGCTGAACGGCAAGCTACTCACTTTGTGTGGTATGGTATGGTGTGAGGTCCACACCAATGGGGACAATGGTGGGGGCTCCCAGCTATAACGCGCTACACTGATCATGCATTGTGCTTTACTTTATAGGCCCTGCCTGAACTGCTGCTTCAAGGTGGGTCCCACTCCAACCATCCCTCTGCAAGAGAGCATCAGATTCCTCTACAGATGGTTGTGAGCCACCATGTGGTTGCTGGGAATTAAACTCAGGACCTCTGAAGAGCAGTCAGTGCTCTTAACTGTTGAGTCATCTCTCTAGGCCCCCAAGAAGGGTCTTTCTAATGGCCAACAGCTTAAATCGCTCCTCTAGGTAATTATCAACGTTCCCAATGAAGCCTCAAGTCCTTAACATGGCTCTGGCCCATGAAGTTCCAGCCCTTCTACCTCTGCAGCACCTGCCTCTGCTACATCTCCCCACCCACTGTCCACCCCATTCTCAAGGTCCCCACTAACAGGAATGTTTGAGGTTTCCAATGTGCTATTTGACAACTTATTCTCGCTACCTTAACTCCCTCCCTGCAGCTTCTACTGCTTTCAGCTTTAAGCCTCAACTTTGCTGGCTTCCTCTCCTCCCTCAGCAGTTCCTAACTCTCTGGGCACTAAATGTATAAATGTCATCTCTCTGACAAGATGATCCTTGAGGACCAGGACATACCAGTTTTGTACACTTTCCCCAGGCTAGCACTCTTCTACATGCCTGGAACACCACAGGCACTCCACAGATGCTGATGGATGTATGGATGGATGGATGGAATGGATGGATGGATGGTGGGTGGATGGAGATGTGATGGATGGAGATGGACAGACAGATTCTGTTCTGTTTAGGGTCCTCTTCAGAATGTCTGCTGTTTTGCCAACACTCTAAACAGGTTTAGAAGCAGAGATACACTATAGCCTAGATTGGAGAACAACCCAAACATTCATGAATGATTCAGTCAATAAATAAAGTCAAGCATAGTCACATGATAGACACAATAAAGGAGGCTGAAGGTGTCCCGGGAATTTCACCTCATAGCACAGTGGCATGCCATGCTAATTGTCTTAAAATTAAAGATCCTTGGAGGTCATTATATGCTTTATTCTGGTATTCCTTGATCTTTACACAGAGCTCAAAATTGTCTCCATGTCAGACTGAAATTTCATAACTATGAACAGAAAAGTAGACCAGGGGCTGTAAGCACACTCCGAAGGACTTCGTCACAAGAAAATGTCTGCTCTTCCAACTCATTCAAGTTCTAGAGAGAATCGTTTCACAGGCTAATTTCCATCCAGGCCCATTCGTTCCCCTAATAATCCTTTACAGCCACTCCAAATGGCCCCTTTCTCTCTCTCTCCCACCCCTAGGAAGAAGGTTCAGTATCAAGACCTCACTGGGTCATAAATAAGACACTGCCACAATTCTCTCTCTCTCTCTCTCTCTCTCTCTCTCTCTCTCTCTCTCTCTCTCTCTCACACACACCACACACACACACACACACACTAATAAATCTATATGTCTTTTATCCCTGTTAATCTGATGGTTGCCAGCTAATTCTAATGGACCTTGCCTTTGCCCTGCAAAATAAAATCTGTAATTAAACCCAAAAAAGTGTGTACATTTCTCAAAAACACTTAACAGGATGCTATAGAGGAAGAATTATTTTAAAGGAGTCTATTTACTAAGGAGACCAGGTGAAGCAACCGTATGCAGACCACAGTCAGTGGAGTGTGCCATCCACCTTGTTGGGGAAGGCAGTGACAGGAAGTGGTTTCTGGGCTTCTGGGCTGTTAGCCTACTCTGCTCCTGCATCTGGTACTGGTGGCTCAGGCTGACTTAGCTGTGAGAATCATTTTTGGGCTATACACCTACAACAGGTGCATTTTCTGTGTATATATTATAGTTCAATAAAAAGTAAAACAAAGCCAGGCATGGTGGCCCACATCTTTGCTTCTAGCACTCCTAAAGTAGATAGAGGCAGGCAAATCTATGAGGCAGACTGGTCTACATAGCGTGAGCTTCAGGCCAGGCTACCCAGGGCTATACTGTAAGACCCTGTCCAAAAAAGAAGAACAAGAAGTAAGAGGAGGACGAAGAGGAGGAGGAGGAAGAAGAGGAAGAGGAGGAAGAGGAGGAGGAGGAAAAAGAACGAAAGAAAAAAGAGAGAAAGAAAGAAAGAAAGAAAGAAAGAAAGAAAGAAAGAAAGGGAAAGGAGGGAAAAGAGAAGAGAAGAGAAGAGAAGAGAAGAGAAGAGAAGAGAAGAGAAGAGAAGAGAAGAGAAGAGAAGAGAAGAGAAGAGAAGAGAAGAGAAGAAGAGAAGAAGTTAGGAGCCAGTATAACAATGGGCAAAACTGGGTCCATACAAATTCCCTTGGCTCACATCCACTCTCCTGCAATGCCCTACCACAGTGGCTCTCAACCTTCCTAATGCTGCGACCCTTTATACAGTTTCCTCACGTTGTGGCAAACCCCCAACCATAAATTTATTTCACTACTGCTTCATAACTGTAATTTTGCTACTGACACAAATTGTAGTGTGAATATCTGATATGCATATCTGATATGTGACCTCCAAATTGGGGGGAGGCGCGACCCACGGGTTTTGCCATTTCTCCTGCCTTTGAGGGCCCCACTTCAGACAACAGAGACGTGTGGTCGCCACACACTGAAGATTCCATTCACCTTCACTGAGATGGGAGCTAAGAGAGAGGAGTATGGAACGGAGTGTGAGGAGAGATGGAGGAGAAGGAAGTTACCCTGAAAAAAAACAGGGTAAGGCTGGGAAGGCTGGGTGTGGCGAAGCGTCCTGTGTTCTCAGGAAACGAGACAGGAGGCACAGGAGTTCAAAGCCAGTCTAAGATACTTTTTAAAAAACCTGCAGAAACAAGCAAAGTAAGTAACCATGAAGAATTTGGGATGGGCAAGCACAATGGGAGGTGTACAGCCGGGGCGCCCTGTAGATGCTCTTCCTATGTCAGGATGGTCAGGAGAATATGCGATAGAGACATTAAATATTAACTTCTTGCAGTTATCCCTCTCTGCATCTCCATCCCCACGAAGCCGCGAATAAAGTCTTCCGCATGCGCACATATGCCCTGCCTGAAAGGCGCTTTTCTGTTTGGGACTCCAGGAAGAGCCTGGGCTTCAAGTCTCAGTCACTGTAGCAGCAAACAAGTTGGTGAAATGGCCTGATGCTGGGACTCTGAATTCTTACTATCTTACAGATGTTTTTTTTGTATTGGTTACCTTTTTTGCTGCGACAAAATATCAGACAAGAAAAGCACCGTACCAGATGTCAGGTCACATTGTATCCATAGTCAGGAAATACAGAGCAAACGCAAAGTGGGGCGTGGCTATAAAATACCAAGGCTTGCCCGCTAGTGACCCACTTCCTCTAGCAGGGTTGCATTTCCTAAAGGTTCCGCAACCTTCCCAAACAGCGCTCCGAGCTGGAGACCCACTATTCCGATACATGAACCTGTGGGGCACATTCGCACTAAAACCACATCTCTGGACTTTCCTGGACCATGACCTAGAACTTGAAACAAATCTTATTTAGATCTTAAGTGAGGAGATTACAATTTAAGTAAGATCACAGGTGACCCCTGATGAGTTAGTGCAGTTATGTGTCTATTAAGGGTCTATTAAGGGACCACCTTGACACTCAATTATAAATCCTTTGAAGCAGAAGGGAGAGAATTCACCTTGGTGCTTTCCAAGGAACTGAGAGGGGGACTCTCTAGAACATACTATTTCAGGGACAGTTTAATCCTTGCCTAAGTGAGCAACACAAGATAACCATCTTCTCAGATCTTGGTTTCTTTACCTTTAAAATTAGAGATAAGTATGAAGAATAAACAAGACACTTTAAGAGATGACCCTTGAATGTAGTGACCTTGGACAGAGGGACCTAACAAATACTGAGTCTTTCCCTTGGAAGCCATCAGCAGAGATGGCTCAAAGTCCCAACCTTCCTTCTTTGACCCATCCTGTCCTCCTTCCATTACTCCCTCTTGCCCACTCCACTTGACAAAGTGATTAAGTGCAAACCTAAGGGTCGAATCTAGTCTCTGAGAGGAAGTTTGCTGTTGAAGTCAGCTTGGGGGCACTGCATTTGAGCTCCTGAAACTGACGTGCTGGTGACCTTCAAAGCTGGGCCTTGCCATGAAGATAAAGGATGTGACAGCTGTGTGGACGGTGACCGAATTTCAGGCACCGCTCAGGATACCCGTTGCAGCTCCATGTGAATAACTGCAGCCTCCTCTCTCCTCCCTACCCTCTCCTCTCCCTTTCTTGTCAGCTTCGATTCACAGGCTGTGTAATTCGAGTCATTAATTTTTTCCATTCAGTGCCCTGCCAATTTCTTCTTGTTTTGTTCCTGGAAATCTCTTGTGTGCATCTTCTAAATTTAAAATAAATACACTGTACATAATTGGATGCTAACCAGACAACACTGGGCAATCAGACTTTTTTTTTTTTTCATTGATTCTGCAGATGTATTCGCCTCCAACATGAGCAGGAAAGGTCCCTTCATGTTCCGGAGTAAATGTTAAATGGAACACATTCCTGTGATGTTTCTCGGAATCAGTGTTGGCCTTTAGAACGTTCTCCCACTAGGATCCTACTAGAAAAGACCAATGAAAGGTTCTTAACATCAGAAATAGACAACCCCCAATTATCTGAGTTGCTGCCATTTTGTGCTCACCAAGGCCCGCCCACTAGTGACCCACTTCCTCTAGCAGGGTTGCATCTCCTAAAAGTTCCTTAACCATCCCAAACAGTGCTCCAAGCTGGAGTGGAAAGGAGCTGAGAACCGGGAGGCCTGGGGAGACCTTACATGACGAAGCAGGCATGCAACAGTACTGAAGTACTCACACGGCTGGCTTCAGGATTCTCAGCTATGCGATTAAGAACTCTTTAAAATGATTGACAGATCTGTAAGTTCTTAACAAATATTTGTGAATTACTTGTCAAGTCATGTGATCTTAGATTTAAATCTATCTCAGGTAACAAAGCTGTAGGAAGCTGAGCTTCTGTTAAGTTCCTTAAATGGTAATTTGTGAAATTTTCTATTTCCCAATAGAAAATTACTGTTGGGAGGAAAAGAACAAAGGGAGGGGGGATCCAGTGTGGTCTTTAATTCCAGCACTTGGGAGGCAGAGCAGGTGAATCTCTGAATTTGAGGCTAGCCTGATCTACATAGTGAGTTCCAGGCCTGTCAGAGGTACAAGAGAGTGAGAGAGCGAGAGAGCGAGAGAGCGAGAGTGAGAGAGAGAGAGAAAGAGAGAGAGACAGAGACAGAGAAAGAAGAGAGACAGAGAGAGATAGAGACAGAGAGACAGAAGTAGACACAGAGAGAGACAGATACATAGATAGATGATAAGTAGATAGAAGATAGATATATAGATAGGTAGATAGATAAACAGCTCATATCTATTTGTTCCCCTAAATCATGTAATGCATATTTGATGTCTACTCAAGATTTTACTGACGTTAAATACCATTGGGAGTCCTGGAAGAGATGATCACTCCCCCAAAGAATCCGCTTTTCCATTTCCGAACTCTCATTATAGTTGATGACAAATGTCTAGTTCTGCCTAAGGAAAGGAGCTGGTGTGTGGTGTCACTTCTAGTTTGGAATGATGGGAAATCCAACTCATCAATGGGCTTGGGACAGCAAGCCTCTTTACCTGCTGAGCCATCTCATCACCGCCCCCCTGCCCCCATGTCTCCACATCCTAATGTCTTTTTGTAACAACGATGCCAGCCTGATTAGATTGGGACCCACCCTAATAACCTCACTTAATTTAATCACTTCTTTAATGGTCCGACATGTGAATTCAGTCACATTCTGAGGCACGGGGTGGGGGGGAGCGTAGGGCTTCAGCGTGTGAACGTTGAGGAGGCACAATTGGGTTCCTAACACTCAGTTGAGGTTTTATGACATTCCCTGATTTGGACTTGGTTTTAGAGGGGTAAGTGTTGGTTTCTACTTATTGCAATCCCTGGTGGATTTGAGTTATGGTTGTAATGTGAACTTTTCACGGACAATCAATGTATGAATGCAGTAGGAAGGCCAATTTGTAGGAAAATATAAGAAATTAATAGTACATCAAAAATTGTGACAGGGCACAGATACCTGAATTCAGGGGACATGGCTAGGTGGCCTCTAAAGTTTATCTGAATTCCCATAGGTTTTTTAAAGTTTGTTTTTATTTTAATTTTGTCTATGAACCCATTTAATTGAGGAACTACAACGTGCTTCCAATGGAGATTATGGAGTCAAGTGAACTGTGCAGTCAAAACAGACAAAGGGATCGTTCAGGTCAGACTAGGAGGTAAGGATAGACTTTCCAGAGGGGAGTTACAAACAGTTCGTTTAGCTCCTAGTGTTGGAGGTCTAAGAATGTGACACCTGGCTGGCTCAACTGAGGGTCTTCTGGCTGGGTCACAAAATGGCAAATGACCTCATTACAAGAATGCTTGCAAGAGAAAAAGATCAGATAGTGGTCTGGGAAGCAAGAGAGAGCCCAAACTGCTGAACCGTCTCCATAGCAACCCATTATCCTGAGAAGTAACACACTCCACAAGACGAGCCTTAGTCCCTTCCAAAGGCAGAGCTTTGTCATTCAATTACCGTCCACTAGGCCCTGCGTTAGTTTCTTCAAAGCCATGCCAATAGCTGGAACAGTTTAAGATAAGATCTATTTTGGCTCACATTTTCTGAGATTTTTAATCTAGACTGTAGGTCCAAGGGAATGCTGAACTTCCTAGAGGGGAGCATATAGTTCAGCAAAGCTGTTTGCCTTAGGTTAGACAGGAAGCAGAGAGGGTGACAGGAGGAGACCAGAGACCGGGCACACCCCCAATGACCCACATCCCCTAACTATCCCCCACTTCCAGAGTTCCACCATTTTATAATCATTTATTCACATTTTGAATCTACTCATGGCTAAGTCACTGATGAAGGGATAGCCCTCCATCCAACAGTTCCCGGAGCCTGAACATTGATTACACTGGGGACTGAACCTTCTATTCCTGAGCCTTTAGGTTCAAAGGATGATTAACATTCAACCCTAAGAAACCCACTTCTTGAAGGTTCCTCTTCCAAGTTGAAGGTGAGATCTGAGGCAGACCTCTGAGGTGTGACTGGACATGTAAATAAGGATAGAAAGTAGGCCTGTGTAGGTAGAGTGGTGGCAGAGGAGGACATGATGGGTAAAGGCAGAGATAAAGACCAGGCCAGAGCAAATGCAGGGCCTTGTAGCCAAGGTAAGAAGTGGGCTTGCAGCAAGCATGAGGAAAAACACTGGAGTTCTTGGAGCGGAGAAATGGCGCCATCTTGTTGATATTGTTTAGCCTGTGTGAGCTAAAGAGTGCTTCTGCCTGGCTCCAAAGTTTAGTATCCCTACCAGAAGACAGGCTTTACACCACTATCTCTCCAAGTTCAGTTTCTGTACCTTCAAGTCAAACTCACCTCCATGGATGAGTCCCAGAACTGTACAATACCAACACAGAAGGAGCTGGCAGGCTTTTTTTCTCTGAAGGACCATTATTGGGTCCACTGTAACCCTTCTAGCATCAAATGTGGAAGTATTAACCTTAGAATGTGATCTGGAAATAGACATACTTAGAAGACACATTGTCCTAGAGTGGGATGGGCCCCTAATTCCCTATCACAAGAGTTCTGAGAAAGGGAGAAATTTGGATGCAGACACGGACACAGAGAAAACAATGCGTGAGGACGAAGACAGAGGTTGAAATATTAAGTCAAGTAAGAGTATATGAGTCCTTTATTTTGGCTCTTGACCAAGAATGGGCTCTTGCCTCAGAGTCTCTTGGTGTCAAGCCTCAGGGATACAGGTACTTTTAAAGGCAAAATCAATGGTAGATGAGGGTCAGAGGAATCTTGTAACATTTGTTTTGGTAAAACATAGTAGTTATTTCAGACACAACATGACTAGTGATTTTGGCTTAAATACTAATCATTTTGTTTAATGCAGCTAGACCACAGCCAGAGGCTGGGACATCTCAAATGTGTTCCCAAGGCAGACTTGGCTGTTGTGGGGAGTAGAGGACTGAGAAGTTTCTATGTCAGGGCTTCTCAAAATGTGTGTCACAACCCCCACTGAGGTCGCACATCAGATATCCTGCATATCAAATATTTACATTATGATTTATAAACAATTTCAAAGTTACAGTTGTGAAGTAGCAAGGAAATAATTTTACGGTTGAGGGTCGCCACAACATGAGGGACTGTATTAAAGGGTCACAGCATGAGGAAGGTTGAGAACCACTGGTCTAAGTGGAAAACAAAACAGAGTCAGGACAAAAGGTGTCACATTTAGTCAGTTCAAACTGAGGGATTGTCCACAAGCTACCAGAAGCTGGGAGAGAGACCTGGATAGATTCTGTCTCAGAACCTTAGGAAGAGCCAGCACAGAGGTTAGCCCTCCAGACCTTAGGGGAAAAATAGATTTTGGTTGTATATACCTCGTGTCCGTGCCACTTTCCTACAGCCACATTAACAAACTATTACTGTGCTCCAAACAGGTATTAAGCCAGGAGTGGTGGCTCACACATTTAATTCCAGAACTCAGAGATCTGAGGCAGGAGGATCTCTTTGAGTCAAAGCCAATCTGATCTACATAGTGAGCTCCAGGGCAACTGGGACTTTATAGAAAGACCCTGTCTCAAACAAGAGAGGGTTATTTTAGATTCCATAGTCAAGAGAATCTGAGTGGTCACCTCAGCTCCAGCATTGCCACACTGTAGGCAACACAGCTCCAAGTCTGTATAAGTGTGCTTCAATGAAGCTATTCAGAAGTGAATGTGGTAGGCAGGTGAGCCTGGCTTATGTCACAGTTTTCTAAGGCCTGTCCACCAACAAAGGTAGTGCCTCATCTTGCACTCCATGGGCTGGGCTGTTTAGAAACTCTTCATGTCTTTCTCCATGAAGAACTTTGCTCTGTTTGAAACCTGGGGCTAAAGAGAGGAACTCGTATTTACAAGTGTGTACCAGGCATTGTGCTAATTAATCACTTTAGGAGAATTCTCTTCCTTAGTCCCCCAAGCCCAATGATATAGGAATTACTGTTTCCAGCTCCATGTTACAGAAAAGAAAATAGAATCAAGCCAGTGAGCCAAGTTGCCCCAAAGTCACACACAGCTGGCTCTCTGCAGAGCTAGGCTCAACTACCACAGTCTGACTGCGGATCTAGCAAAAACACTCAGGGAAGGGACTTTCCAATGCTGCCAAAGGATATTGTCATACTCCCTTCCTCTCACGCTACTCTCTGCTCTGTTATCCTCCCCACTACATTCCATCATAAAAGTGTATTTAAATAAATTTCCCTTCCAACTAAGACATGTGGTCCCTTCCTCCCAGGCTGAAACCAATGATTGAAAATTATTTTGGAGAGTTGTTCATTTGTATCCTTTCTAATCATCAGAGCATCTTTATTCCAGCTATAACTTTAATAATCCTGTCAATATTATTATTGTCACTGGGACAATGGAGTCAGCTGAGTAAAACTCCCCGGCCTTGGTTGGGATGGTTGATGAGCTGTAGATGGTAGTCAATCAGTTCTCTTCCATTTCTTCAGCCTCCAGGATTCACCTGGTTCCATTCCCACTGGCCCCATCAAGCCTGGTCCTCTTTATTTCACGGCTGGATTATTGCAACAGTTGGTCCCCGAGTCTCTGAGCTATTTTATCTCTCATTTCTTCTGAGTGCCCCTCTCCTATCCTAGTGCTGTTCCTCAGCCATAATTGTTCCACAGCTGGGGACCAGCCAACAGTTCCCCATCACCCTCAAATCAGGCTCCTCGATCTGGCCTCCACCCTCGCCAAAAGGGCTATTTAGATTCACGTGAATAAACCAGGTATTTCTTTCAAGGCAAATGTGTTTTGAGTTCCAGACAAGCACCTCTGATTTTTATAAAACATGTCTCCTGCCAGAAAAGGTGGCATCATCCATGAGATTCTGTGGAAGTAAAGAAACAGAAGAAGAAGAGAGAGGAGGAGGAAGAGAAGGAAGAAGGGAAGAAGAGGAAGAGAGGAGGAGGAGAAGAGGAGGAGGAGGAGGAGGAGGAGAAGAAGAAGAAGAAGAAGAAGAAGAAGAAGAAGAAGAAGAAGAAAAGAAGAAAAGAAGAAGAAGAGGAAGAAGAAGAGAAGAAGAAGCAGCAGCAGTGGAAGCAGAGGGAGGAAGAGGAAGTGGAAGAAGAGGAAGAGGAAGAAGCAGAAGCAGCTAACAGTATAGAGATGTAAACTCACCAATCAGAAAGGACACACAACGAAGGTCCTTTCCTTTTTCATGGGACTAAAGGAAAATTGAACCCAAAGGTTAATTCATGTGAATGAAATATTTAACCCCATTATAATGTTGCCTGTGTACGTGTGAGGTGGAAATCGCTGAATTTGTTTCTTAAATGTAATGTTCTATTAAAACCAGAACAATAAAAAGGAACTATGAGGTAGGGAGGAGAGCTAGCAAAGGAGCTATCGTGATAGACATGATATGAAGAAATCAAGGAGAAAATGAGGGACTGTCTTAATTGGGGAAGGAGGGGCAGTCAGTACTGAAGTGGGGAGGGAACAGTAAAGATGTTTGAAAGTCATAAGGGATCGTATTATTTTATATTTACTTAAAATACATATATGTGCATGTGTATACAATTTAAGAAAAGTTATGCTACTTGGGGTGATAATGTTCCCCCAAGAGCCATGGACTGTCAAAAGAAAACCAAAACCAAACCCATAATATTAGGCATAAGAAACCCCCTTTCCAGTTGTTGGTATGTAGAGTCCAAAAGACTCCCAAAACAATATAGGCTATTGGTATTGCTCTTGATTGCCTTCCAGAAATTAAAGGTAAGTACATCTCTATTTGCTGAAGACACTACACATTTCAGATACAGGAATTAGAGAGAGAAGAGAGAGAGAGAGAGAGAGAGAGAGAGAGAGAGAGAGAGAGAGCGCACTGGATCCTCTTCTCTGAGAACTAATCTTCATAGAACCATTTTATTACTGTGCATACACACACACACACCACACACCACACACACACACACACACACTTGATGAGTCCACTTAGTGTTGCTTATATGTACATGTCTTCAAAGATGACCATTTGATATTAGATAACAGTTAAGGGTGCATCCCATATTCTCCTGCTTCATCAGTTGCCTATAGTTCTATATCTAGGTGTGGGGCCCCATGACATTTCCCTCTTACAGGTTATTATGTCTATTACTGTTGTTATTGCTCAGGTCTTGTTTAGGCAACCATATTGTTGAGAGTTCATAAATGCACCTTCCCTGTAATTTCTAAGAAACACAATTTCATGGCAGACCTCCTGTACATAAGGCTCTTAAAAATCTCAGCACCTCCTCTCCTGGGATGTTTCCATGAACCTTAGATGTGGATGTTGGGTCGTAGAATATGTCAGCAGGGACTAGGCACCCTACAACCAGTTGTTTTCTGCATTTGACCAGTTGTGGCTTTCTGTGATAGTCTTTATGTCAAGGAAGCTTTTTTGATGAGGGGTGAGAGCTACCCTTCCCGTGGGGTAGAAGGATAAGTACCTAGAATGCAGCTAAGAATGATGCTGGTTCAGGAATATGGCAGTAGCCATTCTTCTCCAGGATCCATGACCTCACTCGCTACAGGTAGTTGGCTACAGGCCACTCCCAGGCATGGTTTCCCACCTATTGAGTGAGCGTTCTGTCCATCATAAAGAGAATCCAGATTTACGTAGTCAGATTTATGAGCTGACAGAAAGAGTTTTTGTTGGTGTGAAGGTGGCCTACCTGTTGTTCTTGTGCTTGTTCTTGCTATTGCAAGACAGGGTTTCCCTGTGTAGCCTTGGCTGTCCTAAAACTCACTCTGTAGACCAGGCTGGCCTCAGTCTCAGAGATCCCCCTGCCTCTACTTCCCCAGTGCTGGGATTAAAGGCTGTGCTATCACTGCCCACTGGTATTACTTGTCAGACAAGAAATAATACTCACCATTCAGGATGAACTGCACTGGCAAGAATAGCACTTTGACAGAGAGGGTTATCTGAGTTTCTTTCCTAGTCACTGTGATAAAATACTCTTATAAGTAAATTAAAGAGAATGGATTTGTTTCAAATCACAGTTCATAGTTCATCATAGCAGGGAAAGTAGGAGCTTGAAGGAACTGGCCACATTGTATCTATAGTCAAGAAGCAGAGGGCAATAGATGTTTGCTTGCCACTTTTTGGCCCCTCTTCACTTACACAATTCAGCATCTCTTGGTCAGGGGTCACAATTAAAATGAGTCTTAGCACATCAGTTCATTCAATCAAGATAATCTCTCACAAGTGTGCCCAAAGACCCATCTCTCAGGTGATTCTCGAGTCTGTCAGGTTGACTATTAACACTATCTCGGGAGCTTAGGAAATGAGTCTCTGGTTAGGCAGCCGTTTCTCCAAAGTGACCCCATACTACTGAAAAGAAAGTGAGGAGTGCGATGGACGCCAGGTTTCCTTAATATATGCCAGTCGATATCAAGTGCTGGTCACTTTGTTCTCAGGCTAAACATCTGTTCAAGTGTGGCAGTCAGGTGGAGAATTTAAAAAATAGGAACAGGAGGCTGGAGAGTGCCCAGAGGCTACAAGTGATGGTTGCTCTTCCGGAACACCCAATTTTGGTTCCCAACACTCATAACAGGGAGTTCACAAGCACCTATAACTCCAAGTTCAGGGATCCCATACCCCCTTTGGCTTTCTAAAGCACCTGCACATGCATGTGCATACAAACACACACACACACACACACACACACATACACACACACACACACACACACAGAGAGAGAGAGAGAGAGAGAGAGAGAAGAGAGAGAGAGAGAGAGAGAGATCAATTTTTAGAAACTAGAAACTAAGCAAGTGTCCCTAACACTATCTACCACAGCACTCTTGCTGGGCAGCTCACTCATCACTCTCTCAGGTCTCAACTCTTCCTTCTTTCTCTTTCCTGACATTTAGGTTCATTCTGTACACATTTCTATCCCCACACATCTCCTGTGTGTAACACAGTTACGCTCTCACACCGTATGATGATTACATGAACATCCATCTCTCCCTCCTGTTACCCTCTAAGTTCCGTCAGGGTAAGGAAACCAGTTGTTTTTCTCACGACCTTACTCCCCATATCTGGCACAGGGGTACATTTACAATAGGGTCTCAATACACAAGCATTGCCTGAATAACCAAAGATGATTGTTCACGGTAGGAAGAAAATGAAAATGCAGATCTAAAGAAAGAAAATGATCATGGCAGCTCAAGTCTGTAATCCCAGCTCTTGGGAGGCTGAGGCAGGAAGACTGCAAAGAGTCTGGGTCCAGCCTGGGCTACAGGGTAAGTTTCGAGTCCAGCTTGGGCTACAGTCAGTCCACAGTCACTTCCTATCTATATACCTTATGTCTCCAGGAGGCTCGAGAGATAGCCCAGAGGCTGTCTCTTTTGCCTAGACCAATCTAAAAGATCTTCAGGCTATTTTAGCTAGATTCTAATAACCCAGACAGAAGCAACTGGGCAAAACCCACCATAGCATCACAATAAGACCCCTAGCACTCATGTCCTCTTGGCCAATGTGGTTAAATTAGACTGGGAACAACTCTACCCTAGAAAGTCCTGCTGCAAATGTGAGAGGATGAAGAAATTACTTTTTTAAATTAAGTGAATCTATCATATTTTGATTTTATACTTCATATTTGTTTAAATAATATAAATATATATATATTATATGTACATATTGTTTATATTATTATATATTGTATATTATATTATTATGTATTGTATATGTATATTATATGTATATTATATGCATATATTGTGTGTGTATTGTATATTATATGTATATATTATATGCATGTTATGTGTGTATACATATATATTGATATATATTATATATGTGTGTTTGTATTATTATATATTGTATATTTTATTATTGTATATGGTATATGTATATTATATGCATATATTGTATGTATATTGTATATTATATGCATATGTTATGTGTGTATACATATACATATATATATATTTGAAAGGTAGACTAGTTAACGTTAGGATGAGAGAGACTGTCTGTGTGTGAGCTTCAGAGCATGTAGGACACTTATTAATTGCTGCAGTGATTTATAGAAAGAATTGCCAGAAGATCTTTCAATCCAAATGGTGTTGGAACCAGGTCCCGGCTTTATTTATAGCTCCTCTCAAAATAAACGAATTGTGACTCATTGGAAGTGCAGCAGGAGTAACAAAGCCGAGACTTCCTACCCTCAAATAGTACCATGCTCAAACCATTCTAGAAAACACTCCCATCCCCAGGACCGTCTGCTCCACAGTCAAGTGCGGGGCTGCTCCTTCACAAGTCCTGGAGATGAGAAGTCCTTTCAATACTTTGCAGATTACATCTTTTCCAGTAGACACAGAAAACAGGCCAGCCTGACCGTAAACACTTCTTTCAAACCGGCTTTACATGGTTCATGAGTGACAGGTACTCAATTCTTCTATAGACAATAATGAAAGTTTAAAAGTCTCTCTCTCTCTCTCTCTCTTTCCTCTCTCTCCCTCCCTCCCCCCTCCCCTCCCCCTCCTCTTTCCCTCCTCTCCTTCTTCCCTTCCCCTCTCCCTCCTCTCTCTCTTTCTCTGCTCTCTCTCTCTCCCTGCAAGTTTTCAGTGTATTCAAATACAATTAACGCCAAAACCCCTGCTTTATCCAATACGAAGGGGACAGTTTACGTGATCTCACGCTGAAGCTGTGCAGATGTCAGGGTGAGATGTGAATCAAAAAAAAAAAAAATCAAGAAGAAAGGATATTTTAAATGCCTCGTGGAGCATTCATATTTGAAAAGAGAAAATGTTCTCACTCAAACATTTATGTGGCTACAGGGCCGCTTCTACCAAAGGCGATAAGACTCTCTAAGTTGTCTTTGTATTATTTCTGACATATTCTTCCTGTCTTAAATTTTAAATTGACTAAATGAAGATGAATATAACATGAGACTCAAGACTCGTGCTAATAACTAGAGATAAAAAGATTTAAAGCGAGTAGAAGCCGACCTTAGTGGCCCAGCACCTCCCTGTAAGGTCACAGACTGTCTAGGGGAAATGCCTGGGACCCATGCTTGACTCCACAGGTGGTTCCATGAAGCTACTTTCCTGTGGAGGAACGTGTATGAGGCCACACAATTCTGTCTTGAGACACTGTCCAGCAAAAAGGATCTAAAGTCAGCAGAAGAATCACCCAGGCAAACAGCTTGCCTTTGTCTTTGCTGGGCAAGCAGCTCTCAGCGGGGACACCCACCACTTCTCCAGGCTTGGGGTTTTAGACAACTCTCTCTATACAGCCAGCACTCCCAAAATGTGCCAGCTGAACATAGTTACCATCGTTTTTCTCTCTCTCCGTTCTGCCAAGTGACCAGACAGCGAGCAAGCAGCTCTCTGCTTGTCTTGTTTGTAGTCCGTGTGTGTGTGTTTGCAGCCAAAGGGGAGGAAGCTGGAGATTCAGAGGAATGCTCCTGAAATGTTGGGCTGCCTTCCTTCTCCACTGAGCTTGAGGTTTTCTCCCTAATGGATCTCCCCATCAAGGTAGCCAGACTAATGCCTTGGCAGGGGAGGGCATCTGGGAAGCAGATGAGGCACTTCCCACTATGATCAAATGCTTGTGTCCCCCAAGGTGAGTGTTGAAATCTGATCCCAGTGTGATGGTAGTGACCAGTAAGGCTTTTGGGGGAAGATCCTTTCCCTTATGAAACAGGCCCTGTGGGAGCTGCTTTGTACCCTCTACTGGATAGTACACAGCAAGAGATGACACCTAAGACGGTTCTCACTTAGTTGGCTGATGCTTTGATCTGGAACTTTCCAGCCTCTGGAGCCATGTTGGAAGCATGAGGAGAGGGGGGACAGGGAAAGGGGCTCTGACTGTCTTTATCTAGTCTTAAGGATATTTTTTTCTTCTTCATTGATGATTTCATACATACATGGAACTGGCCCCCAAGTACCCTCTCCTATGCTTCTCCCACGCCAAGTTATCCTATCCTAGTTAGCTTCTCTACTACTGTGACAAACCATTGATCAGATACAACTTGGAGAGGAAAGGGTTTATTATATTTTACAGGTGATTGTGACCATCGACCATGGAGGGAAGCCAGCACAGAAACTTAAACTTAAGCCGGGATCCCAGAAGCAGGAACTGAAGCAGAGACAACAGAGGAATGCTACTTACTGGCTCGCTCCCCATGGCTTGCTCAGCAGGCTTTCTTACACAACTCAGGACCTCCTGCCCAGGGGTGGCACTCACGTGGCTAAGGCCCTCCCACATCAATCATCAGTCAAGAAAATATCCCATATACATTCCTATAGGCCAATCAGATGGAGAAAATTCCTCAATTGAAGTTCCCTTTTCCTAGGTGATTATAGTTTAAATTGACAAAATCCAAGCAGTATACACCCCTTCCCCATCCACCCGTGATGAACTATCGGCATGCCCAGGTTTCTGCAGGTCTTGTGGTCAAATAACCTCAGCTGCTGTTGTTTTCTTAGGGTTTTTGTTTGTTGTTTGTTTGTTTGTTTGTTTTTTGAGACAAAATCTCACTCTGTACCCCAGGCAGGCCTCAAATTTGTCTCACCTTCTTGAGCAGATCTCTTCTGAGATAACAGCTCTGTACCACCATGCCTGACTCTGGCCGGCACTAATCCTCCGCAGGGCACATTTGGAAGGAATTATTTCCGAGTCCTCATCCTGCTCCCTTGTTGCTTAATGGCCTTGCTGAGTGTGTGTGTGTGTGTGTGTGGTGTGTGTCCTTCAGTGTGTGGACATGGCTGAGCACCAGGCCTTGCTGGCCACTGTCAGCACTCCAACTTTTGGTTCATTTGCTGCCACTGCTCCTTGGAAGGGAAAATGTATGCATTACTTGTGTGTATATTTACATGTCTGCATGTGTGTGTGTGTGTAACATGTTGTGTGTGCATGTGAGTGTGTATATATGTGAGTGTGTGTACATGTGTGTGTTCACACATGTGTGTATGTGCATATGGATATGTGCATATTAGTATATGCATATGAGTGTGTCTATGTGTGTGCATGTGAGTATGTGCCTGTGTGAGAGAGTGTGTATATGTGTATGTGAGTGTGCATGTGAATGTTGAATGTGTGTATTTGTGTGTATATGTGTGAATATATGAGTGTGTCTGTGCCTCTGTGTGTGAATATCATGTGACTGATTTGTGCATGTGTGTGTGTATGTGCATGTGAGTACGTCTATGTGTATGTCTGTGTGTGTGTGTCTCTGTGTGAGTTTGTGTATGTGCATGTGAGTGCATGACTATGTGTGTGAGTGTGTGTGTCTGTGTGAGTGTGTATGTGTATGTGAGTGTGTCTGTGTGAGTGTGTATGTGTATGTTAGTGTGTATGTGTGTGTCTGTGTGAGTGATGTGTATGGTCGTGTGAGAGTGTATGTCACTGGAGAACAAAACGAAATAAAAAAAAGAAGTCCTCCGAGAGCTAGGTAATATGAAGATCTACCTGACAGCAAATTCTAGAACTTCTGTCTTTAGAGGTAATGTTTGTTTAATCCATAAGGAAAACAGAGTGAAAGATACGGGGGCATTTCTGTCGATTATTAACATGCCCTGCTGGTTTCAGGGATTGTTTTGAGTGGAGAACATATTGCGAGAGGAAATTCCCAGCTCGCTACCCTTTTCATCAGGCCTATTAAGCTAATGATTTTATTTTAACAATGGCTTTCCCCACAGCCAGTCTGTCTAGGGTATAGGCTGCCAGACATGGTTACTAAACACCAGAGACTCAGGCAATTATAGAAAATGCTATTTTTAAGTTCTATTGTATAGTTGCCTGGGCAGTGAGCTAGCTAATATCCACAGCACAGGTTCCAGAAGCTTCTGCACCACCAGTGTGAGCCTTGATTCATTTAGGTACCTATGGGAACTTGTGCCTAGGACTTAACCAAAGCTGGACGCCAAATGGGAGTTACTCTTCACATGGGCATGGGTATGAGGCAATAAGGCACTCCTAATCTGAGTGGGTTTCTTGGGCCTGAACAAAAATCTAGGTAGAGAACTGAGATGGCCAATATTAATTGTCAACTTGACAGAGTCCGGAATGGCTTGGGAAGAGAGACTTAAGGGATCAGGTTAGCCTGTGAGCATCTCTTGGGAGGGGCACCTTTCTTGATTGTCATTTGATGTGGGACAACCCTCATATTAGTCATCTTCCTATTGCTGTGATACAATATTATGCCAGAGCCAAATTATAGAAGAAAGGGGTTACTTTGCCTTATGTTTCCAGAAGGTCAGAGTCCCTGATGGCAACGTGGAAGTATGGGGGCAGGACCAGGAAGCTAAAGGTTCACAACTTGAACCACAAGCATGAAACAGAGAGCAGATCTGGGAATGGTGCCAGACTTTGAAACCTCAAAGTCTGACCCGTGTGACATACTTTCTCCTGCAAGGGCACACCTCTTAAACCTAGCCAAAGGTACCACCAGCGGAGACCATGAGTTCCAATGCTTAAAACTATGGGGGGCATCTGATGCAAAGCACCACAACCCAGCCCACTTTGGGTGACACCATTCCCTAGGCAGCGGCCCCTGAATTACAAGAGAGTAGAGAATGCTAACTGAGTACTAGGCATGCAGGAAATCATTCTCTCTACTTGCAACTATGAATGTGATATGACCAGCTATCTCAAGCTCCCCTTCTGGGACTTTTCTGCAACAGTGGATTATAACTGAAACTGTAAGATAAAATAAACTCTTTCTCTTCTAAGTTGTGTTTTGCTAAGGTGCTTTGTTATAGCAACAGAAGAGAAACTAAAACAAGGTCCAAGTGTTAGCATGACACCTGACTTCTCTAAATAATGTTTGCTATCAGCCAATGTGCCCTTACCTGGTCCACATGAGTGCAATGGTACTAAATTAAAGGATCTATCTGAACCAGGTGAAGGCTGATATCCTCGCTCAAAACCTCAAAGCAGATAAGCTTGTATGTTGGAGGCATCATCTCCCTTCAGACTGCTCACTCTCCCCGTCTCCAGCCCTCAACTGCCTCTGCCCCACTTTTCACAGTCCCTGCTGTCCCCTGCTCTTCCTCTAGTCAAGCAAGGCTTTCCTGGTAGTTTCTTTCTCTCTTTCCCCATCAGCAGCTGACTTTCTACTTGGGCTTTCAAACAAGACCCAGTCTTCTGGCCCCTGCTCTAGTTGCACTTCACAGCCGAGGGAGATTAAAGAGTACCGGAGGCAACAGTAGGGTATAAATTCAAATGGTGGCTATCTGGTAAAAGGAAAGAGCACACATTCTCCCCTTACCCTGGGACTAGCGCCACCTGGTGTCCACTCCAGGAACTGACTTTGGCTCCATCAGGAAACATTTTAGCAATTCTGAACTTGAAGGGTCAGATCTGTCTTCCTCAGCCAGAGACCAGCACAGAGATTTACTCAGCAGGTCAAGTTTCACTCACATGACCAAGACAAAAATAGCAAGATGCGTTCCTGGAAGTTACTCTATTCAGAACCGGAATTCTCCACTCAAATAGGGAGTCTTCCAGTCACTGAAGGTAGACTCAGCCTTCCCAGATGAAATCAACAGTTACATCTTGAAAGTCATGTAGCTAGACAGAGAAGGTTATTCTGGAAATCATACCTTGTTCCAAGAGGACTTGAGGCAATTTACAAGAATAAATAATATCAAATAGAAGGATTTGCATGTAAATAAAAAATCACATCTAAGGTATGTGTAAATAAAAATAAGTAGTTTAAAAAAAAAAAAAAACAGAGGAAAACAAAGGAACATCAGATGCGCAGGCTACGATGGTGGCTGACAGACTGTCTGAGTCTGTCTGTCCCCTAAATCCTGACATAGTCTGGGATGCGGCGTGGGAACTGGGTCTTTTTAAAGTCTCTTCAAGTGAGTTTTGGTGGCTGCAAAAGTTGAGAAACAATGGACTAGCTGAGCCTGCGGTCGTTAAAATGAGAATAAAGGCCTACTTCAGAGCTTCTCAGTCACTGACAGAAAAAGAGGGGATTTGGTGAGTTTCATACTAACATTATCCCAAAGGTGGGCTAGCTGCTTCTTCTACCTGTAAGGTCTGGGGCCTTACTAATAGGAATCTTTCCCATGTTTTCACACTGGTGTGTGTGTGTGTGTGTGTGTGTGTGTGTGTGTGTGTGTGGACAGAGAGAGAGAGAGAGAGAGAGAGAGAGAGAGAGAGAGAGGGTCCTTGTGTGACTTATATGCACACACACACACACTTTCTGTACGTGTGGAATGATCCCACATTTGCTTTTCTTTTCTGCAAATGCTTTTTTTTTTTTTACTTGCATTCATCATCACACAGATTTTAAGGCAACTTTAGGCAGATTTGACTGAAAAAAGAAAACAGAAAAACATAGACGACCATGTTTTAAGAAAAACAATGTCTCTGCTTCCATCTTCATAAGTGATTAGCTGTGCTCTCTGCTCGCTTTCTCTGCGTTTACGGTTTTCCCGGCATTCTTCAGACCGGAGGATAACCTGGACATCCAGGGGGATGGCCTTGCCAAGTGCTCACGGAAGCCTTCCAGGGGCCAGGGCGATTAGACAGGGACTCTGTTACAGTCGTTCTTTGGCAGTGACAAAGCTAGCTGGATAATCTATGACTGCCCTTCCTAAAGCAGACACCACAGGGTTCTTCATGTACCTGAAAGAACCAGCCTCCCAGTCAGACAGTGGGCCAATAAACAGAGCCAGCGCTTCTCTGAGGCAAGTGACCATGGGAGACCATGATTGAGTAATACCACTGATGGGTCTCTGAGACAGAATGCATCTTCCTTTGAAGTAGTTGCTTCCACTCCTGTGTCTGCATAACAACCCCTTTCGCTCTCCCTCCTGGGAAGGACTTGATTGATGTGGTAGTTACCTGTACGAACCAGGAGAGAAAGCACAGGCACTTTAGAATGTTACCTCTCAGTCTTGCCTCAGCAAAGACCAGGGATCTGGATCAATCCCTGTGCCTGCTACCAGCGATGCACAAGCGGTGCTTTTGCTTTTCCTTTCTTTTTCTTTGTTTTTATTTTATGTACATTGGTGATTTAACTGCATGTTTGTCTGTGTTTAGATCTCCTGGGACAGGAGTTACAGACAGTTGTGAGCTGCCATGTGGGTACTGGGAATTGAACCCAGGTCTGCTAAAAGAGCAGCCAGTGTTCTTAACCACCACGCCATCTCTCCAGTTGTTTTGTTTTTTTTTAATACAGGTTCTTGTACACTCCAGTCTAGCCTCAAACTCTATGTGTAGCTGAGAAACTCTTAGTCCTCCTGATTCCCCAACCCAGGAGGGCCGGAATTACAGACGTATGTCACCACACCTTGCTTTGGGGCTGCGTGCATGCTGTACCAACCAAGCTATATCCCCCCCATTCCTCATACAGAGTCTACTTATGCCAATCAGAGAAGCCACTGAAGCATCCGGAGCTTGAAGATTGGACAGGAAAGCTGAGCAAATCTCCATGGCTTGTGAGAAAGTGACCCCCACATGGGAGATGGTGCTGTTATCTTCTTCTCACAGGGCACACAGCAGGGAGATTAAAAAAAAAAAAAGATATGCATCTGGGGCCAACAGCAAGGTGTTATCCATAGCAGTGATCCGAAGAGCAACCAGCCATAGGAAGGGTTCCTGCTAGCTCCCTTCCTCCCTCCAACACAATGACCCCCAGGATCTGGTCTTGCTCCTTAGTCCTCGTTGTTGCAGACGATCACTGCTGGAGGCCTGCAGCTGACGTTCTGTAGACTGGCCCTGCCACAGCCCAGCACCTTGGGCTGTCCTTGACACACAGAGACCTTCCAGATATATTTGCTGAGTGACTGCACACTGAGTGAAGGATATGGACTTATCCTAACCACCATTTGGTTAAACAGAGCACCAGGGTGAGCCAGGCCCTGGCTGGAGAACTGACTATTCTGTAGGGAGGAGGCAAAGAGGAGAAACTGAATGGCTCTTCAGGACTGGAGACAGTACCTATCTCAGACACGGTAGTTCTCAACCTATGGGTTGCAACCTCCACAGAGGTTGCATACTAATATGCATACTAATAGCATACTAATATCCTGCATATCAGATATTTACATTACAATTCCTAACAGTCGCAAAATTACAGTTATGAAGTAGCAACAAAATAATTTTATGATTGGGAATCAGTATAACATGAGGAACTGTATTAAAAGAGTCACAGGCTGAGAACCACTGGACTTGAGGATGCTGGTGAATAACCCAGGCACAAAGTACCCCAAGGAAGGCCAGACTCTGGGTCTCAGGGCAGCTGGTGGTCCTTGCCAAGGTCCAGGTCACCCTGCCTACCTCCCTGGATCAAGCTAAGGACATGCAGCATTTCTGACAGCCTGCTAATAACCAGGAACACCCGATATTAACATCCTACCCGATTAGTTAAAGTTCACCTCATATACACTGATGTAGGAAATCGGAAAGATGGTAGACTCATTGCCCACCCCGCCCTTCTCTGTTTTTTTCTTTAAAAAAAAAAAAACACTCAGAAGTGTTTTAATGGCTGTTGAAGGAAATTATTGCCGTGGCAATCAGAGCTCTCTGTGGGAACTGCCTTCAATAGTCCGTGGCCTCCCTCGTGAGGCGGGAGGGACATTTGGATATTAAAATGCCAGTGAGCTGCATCTGCTAGACAAGCAGCCACTAATCATGTCTTAAGGCAGCAGGGGACAAACCCCAGGTTCCTGCTCTCCAATACCTTCCTTAGACGGGCTGAGGCCAGATGGCGGCACTCTGGCAAGGACAACAGAGGAAGAAAAACGAGGAGGTGAAGAGAGTCTGGCACTTAGCCAGCAGACAGCACCACTGGTTCCTCCTCCCCACTAGGTGAAGCAGACCTGGAAGCCTGGCTGCTGGCAGGTCGGATTTTCAGTCAAAGGGCAGAGCTTGCAGTTACATTCCGGGTTTATAAATCTTTGGCTAAATAAGAAACAAAGTATCTAAGATTTGAGTAGTTTAAGAATTGAATAGGGTTGTACAGTTTTGACCCTCTCTTCTGGCATCTTTGGGACAGCTCTCTCTGTCCCTTCTCCTCTGCCTTTCTCTGGAGTTTGGCTCATGGAGCACAGCAGCAGGTAAGAGGGTGGGAATCCAGGATATGTATCTCCCAGCTCACTCCCTGTAGAGACTCCAGTAACATTTCTGTCAGGTGCCCCTCTCTGCCAAGACCCATGAGTGTGCCTTGGGGTCTGCATTCTGACCTTGAAGCTGGATTCTGGACACGAACTTCTCCCAGTAAAGCTTCAGGGAAGTGGCAGTCACCTCCTTACCAAACACCCCACTGCAAGCTAGGGTTTATGTTCCCGCCCACTATAATTTTGTAAAGAGTCTCTCTATGCCAATCACTCAGCTTTAGGGTATCCCCGTCTTCCTGCAAGGCTGTGGCTAGCACACAGGTACAGACAGATCTTTCTGGACCTCCTCACAGACTTTCAGCATATAGCAGGGTTGATCTGAGAGTCTTCCTTTCCAAGGTCAATCAACAGGAATTTTCGGATGTAGATATCTGACACATTTGCATCTCTCTTTTAAGTTTGGGTCTTGATTACTGCACCATGGGGCTTCTCTTGTGGGACTCCCTGGATCCTACCACAATGCTCTCTCAATGCTAGCTGTTATGTCAACTAGAATTTGCCTACCATCCTCATGTATGTGTATATGAATCATGTACATGTGTGTGTATGAATTATGTACACACACACGTGTGTGTGAATTATGTATACAAATGTGTGTGTGAATTATGTACACGTAAGCTTGAATATTTGAAAGCCTAAACCCACCCTCAGTGACACACATCCTCCAACAAGGCCACACCTCCTAATCTCTGTCAAGTAGTACCTACCACTCCCTAATGACCAAATATCTTAGTTAAGGTTTTACTGCTATAAAGAGAGACACATGACCAAGGCAACTCTTATAAAGGACAATATTTAATTGGGGCTGTGTTACAGTTTCAGAAGTTCAGTCCATTATCATCAAGATGGGAAGCATGGCAGCATCCAGGCAGACTGGGAATTCTACATTTTGATCTGAAGGTAGCCAGGAGAGATTCACTCTGGCCAGACTTGAACATATATATATATGAGGCCTCAAAGCCACCCCTCACTGTGACACACTCCCTCCATCAAGGACACACCTACTCCAACAAGGACACACCTCCTAATGATGTCACTCCCTTTGGAACAAGCATTCAAGCACATGAGTCTGTGGGAGCTAAACCTATTCAAACCACCACACCAAGCCTTCAAATATATGAGCCTATGGGGGCCATTCTTATTCAAACCACTGTACCCACTGAGCCACCTACCCAGCCTTTTGGTATTCTTCCCATCAAAGCATGTTAACATGAAAGGTTTTAGTTGCACTTCAGAACACAGAGATACAAATCATTCTAAGACTGACCCTGTATCACATTGCCTGACCTTAGGTGCTCTCTAGAACCATGGAGCAAGATGCTGTGACTCCTTCACTCTTGCATTTTCTGTGCCTGCAAAATCAGTACCATATGGATGACACTGCCAATTTCTGCTGCTAGCTACAGCTGGAGCCTGCCCGCTTCGGACCACAGATGAAGGGGCCTCTGTATGCCTTGGTGGCTGAATCTACACAGTCCACTTCCTAGGCAACTGTTTCTTTCCCCTTTAGGTATTTTTTATATAAGTGGTGATTGATGGGTTTAAAAGTTACACGGATTAGAATGTGATTGTATTTACACTTATTTTGTTGGGCATCTCCCAGTTCCAGTCCCTGGCAAGCCTTTCAGCCCCATCCTGTGCTCCTAAGCAACTGTTGTCAAGTAAGGAATCCTTTCAGATACATTTTAACTTCATGTCTCTCAAATAAATTTGCCTTTTAGCAAGAGAGAGCCTTTGATGGGTGGGGCCTTACCTTGAGGGCATCTTTCCTGCCCTCCCCATGCAGGATGGAATTTTTCCCTTAAAAATTACAGTTGCTATTTCATCCTTGCCTCAGCTGCAACTTTAAACTTGCTGACTCTCCTTTCCAGAACTGCACATTTTAACGCCTGCCTTGCCTGCTGCTTTTCTTCCCTGTAGACCTGGATGAGGGTAATGAACATTAACTATGGCACAGCCTAAATGCTATTCTACCTCAAAATATCACCTACCAATCACAATAATTCATTGCTTTTTAATTCCAGGTTCTGTAAAGTTCTCAAGACACAGGCAGAATGCAGCCAGATTTGGGCCAGAACATAACCCAGACCCCAACAGATCTGGTTCTCATCTGAAGCCTTGTCAGCAAGGCCTCCACCCCCTCCACTCACTTTTCAACAGTCCTATCTTCCAAGCTCCCACCAGAATGGCCAATTGAGATTGGCATTTCATTGCCCAAAGTTCCAAACTGTTCAACATTCCTCCTGAAAATCAGTTCCAAAGCTTAAGAACTACATTACCAGACTTAGCAACTACCCCGCTCCTGGTATTAATTTCCTGTATTCGTTACTTGTTTTGTTGTTGCAACAATATACCTGCATACCAAAAATCCTTAGGGCAGTATGTCTTATGTACTATTGCTATGATAAAGATACCCAACAAAAAGCAATTTAAGGAAGGAAGGGGTTTGCTTTGGGTAGCAGCTGGAGGGTATGGTCTGCTGTGGGTGGTGACAGAATCACAGCAGCAGGAGCTTGAAGCGCTGGTCACATTGCACCCCTGGTGAGGAAGCAGAGAGAGGTGAAGGCTTCCGCTCAACTCACCTTTTATACAGCCTGTGGAATGGGCTACTCTATCTCCCCACATCAGTTAATATAATCCAGACAAAGCCCTCACAGACATGCCCAGAGATTTTTTTCCCCTATGGTGATTCTAAATCCCTTCAAGCTGACAATCAAGAGTAACCATATTGAAAACCTTTAGTAACACGTAGATGTGGGCACAGACCAGGAGAGGTCAATGTCCCACTATACAGCATCATGGTAGCATGAGTGATTGAGCTACCAACACCTTCATATGTGGATCGCATCAAACACTAGTGGTCTCTCCTGCTCCAAGAACACCATGGCCAACAGACCTGAGCAACTTAGAGGAGACAGGGTGAGAGATGACAAGAGGAAGTTGAATAGGCTCTGCATTTGTGAACCCCCATTCCCACACACCTTAGTGCCTTTCAAGGTAGAGGAAAGAGAGATGGCATTATGGCCTTAGGAGTAAGGCTCTCACTGAGAGCGAGATGGGATCCAGCACCTTACAGAGAGAAAATGGATGATTTTGTCCCATACTCTACCTCTGAAGTTGGTGCCAAGAGGTCAGACTTTAGTGGCTGTAGCATTTATCTTCTTAAGAAATCCAAAAGTTCTTTATTTAAAAAGGAGGCTTTATTGGATCCCATAAATTCAAGTACCTTGGGATGTGAGGCTTTTAGGATTCAGGGTCTCAAGTCTTGCCCCTCCTGTCTGGGTTCCACTGTCCTCTCTTATGGCTTTATCTTTGGGCTCTTCATGGTGTCAAAATGGCTGTGGGTCACTCAGCCTATACTCTTAATGCTTGTCACTGGCCACCCCTGAACTAATCATGGTGACCAAACACACTTTGAACTTCATCTGACCCTTATATCCTTTGGTTTTACATAATTTCATCCACTCTTTTGCTTGCTTTGTCCCAGACACATGTGTCTGTCTTCCTATTCCTCAGACATTCCAAGTGTGCTGGCTCATCACAGAGAATTCTGTGCAGCTTTCTTGTATATCTCCCTGAGCTCTTTATCAGCTGTTACCTCCTCTAAGCTCTGGATTTGAAAACTAAACTCACAGGGCTGGAGAGATGGCTCAATGGTTAAGAGCACCAGCTGTTCTTATAGAGGACCTGAGTTCAGTTCCCAGTAACCAACCACAGGGTAACTCACAACTGCCTGTAACTCCAGTTCCATGGGATCTGACACCCTCTTCTGGCCTTTACAAGTACTGCATGCACATGGTGTACTTACACACACACACACCCCTCATGCTATCCTTTGTGCACGCACATATGGTCCCTAACACTTTCTCCTTTTTGGGTTTATCTAGAGCACATTGATTACCAGGCGATAATCAATGAGATGATTCCTTCACCCTTCTTCCTCTTCTTGCACCAGAGCAAAGCAAATTCCACAAGACCAAAACTCCCCCTATGCTGTTTACTGCTTTATCCCAGGCCCTAGAATAAAGTCTGTTACATAGCAAGTTTTCAAACCAGTGCTGGAAGACTGAGCAATGAGGCTACCGTCTCAAGCTCTGTGAGGTAAGAAAGGACAGAGGTTAAGGACCAGTGGTGCCCTGAGTTCTTGCAGTGAGGGCAGCTATGGGAAGGGATGTGATTGGCAGCTTGGCCTCACCCACCCTTGTAGCATACAAGTTAACTCCTTTGGCTACTTCTAAATCCCATCAGGAGCTTCCTAAAGCAATTCCTATAGTTCTCCACTCTGCCTCCAACCCCAGCCCCAGTCAAAGCCTGAAGCAAAGCCACAAAACTCCATGTCTTCTGCAGCCCAGCAGAGCTCTGCTTGCACAGGGCTGTGTCGGTTTTCCCAATCTACCCCAACCCATCTGTCCCCTCTTTCCCTCACTCCGATCCATCCCTCTTTGTGCATTTTTACGTGATTATCGATAGAGGATGGACTTTCGGGGCTGTTATTAAAGCTGGGATTGCAACCTCTAACATTATAATCCGCGGGGCAGAAAGAAGCATTAGTATATCCGGGATAAATTAATTCAGTGTATAAGTAAGAGCTTTGAAGCCGGGCACATTGCTTGGCTTTTGAAGCTTAAGCCCTGTTTAGATTACTTGATTAAAGTGAGGTCCAAAGCTTCAGCAATCAATATATTTTGCTTAAGAGCAATGTTGCCACAGAGGCAGATTTCACTGCATCCACGGTGTCTTATGCTTTGGCTAGCTCTGTAGACTATAATGAGATATTATAAGAGAGAAAAAAAAACAGAGTGGGGGGGGGAGAAGGGACAGTCATTCAAGTCAATACCCTGGGAAAGCGTGGGATGCAGACTTGCAGACTATGTGTAGAAATAAGCCCTGAAAATGAGAAACTGAGGTGAATAAAAGTGACAATGGCTGCTTATAAAACCTTGGTGTGTGTGGCACCTGGGGTTTTCTTGTCTGTCTTGAGGATGGATCCCTGGGCTGCAATGGAGGGAGTCTGTTGAGTCCGAATAGGATGACATTTTTAGGATGACAGGCTGGCACTTCATCAAAGTCATTGTGATTAACGAGGAGATTGACCTGCATCCCTAGAGGCAGGAGATGACAACATCTCTAATAGAAGAGACAATCAGGTGAGTCAACTGCAGGGGACTGGAGAGGCATCCAGAATGACTAAGAGGAGGAAATAATCTGTACAGCATACCTACTGTGTGCTGGCCACTGCTCCAAGAACTCAGGGTGTTTGTGAGTGAGAAACAGTTTTGTGTAGCCCAAGCTGGCTTCAAACTTGCTGTGTTGCCAAAGATAAGCCTGGACTTCTGACCCTTCCAAGTGCTGGAATTGCAAGTGTGCAGTGCTGAAGTTCCAAGCACATTCAGAGGAAAAACACCTCCAAGGAGGGAGAGACACAGCCTCTTGTCATCTGTCCGCCAAGGCCGTCTGTATGTCACCACATCCTTGCTTTGCAGTTTGCGGCTGCAGGGAGAGCTCAGGGGCTCCTGAGGCCTCTATTCCCTACATTTCACATGAAATATTTTTATTTATGTTACAGTCATGACACGGCACCATATGCTCATGAGTCAGACCCAGGAGAGAGCCTGCAGACTTGCCTCCCAGATGAGTGAGCAGAACAGAGGCTTCAGAAACAGAGTAAGGCATTAATCTCAGGGAAGGACACATGTCAGAAAACATAGAAGGATAACACTGGCCTCAAGGACTCGTTGAATTCGTTTCTCGGCATCTCAGGTTGCAAGTAAACTCCCTGGAATTTTACTTATGTGCACACGTGGATTCAGAATGTGAATTTTGACTCCGTGGAATATCTACAGCCCCTTTCAGGGTTTGGGAAACTCATTACCTTTTTGAACAATGGGTGACAGTGCTGATTCTCACTCTAAATGTTGACATTGACACCTTTCCCAGCATCCCTGACTAAGCATGACTATGGGACATATGCTGTATTTGTCAACCAGACTTAGAATCTAGACCTAACAGCAGGAGAAATCAATAATATGGTATGGGGCGGTGAGCTATGAGAGACAGCCAGGTGCCTGGTTGAATGAGCTTTGAACCCGGGAGAACCCCCTGGGATGAAAGGCATTCAGCTCTGTGCCTGGGCCCCTGGCTCTCTCAGCTTCAGCAGCCCCTCTCACAGTGAGGTCTATGGCCATATTCACGTAGGAGTAGTGCCACAGGCTCTCCCACACGTAGATGAGGCATCCCCAAGCTCTCAGACCAAGCCAATAGGGGTTACCTGCTGCCAAACCTTAACCCACCCCAAACTGTATATATTAGCCCATCTCAGAAGTAAAGCATATGCGAAAATCATCTGGTTGTCCGAGAGCTTCTGTCGTGGACACTCCCCTCTTCGCCAGCTAGCTGGCACCTCCCAGCTCAGCAAAGAGCTATAACACTTCGGAAGACTCCAGCTCTCCCGAACGTTGGAGACGTCTGCGGAGACGCGGAGTCGGAGGCAGCAGCGGCAGAGGTAGCAGCAGACTCTGCCCACGGGCAGAGGCAGTGGCCATTCCGCCGTTCACATCCTGTCCTCAGCCAAGCCAGAGATTCTCATGGGACCTCCTCCAGAGCCAGTTCCAGCAATATGGGCTGATGAGATTGTTCTGTGTTATAGTGCTTGCCTGCAAGCTTGAGGAATTGAGTTCAAGCCCCAGAATCCACCTTAAAGAAAAAACAAACAAGAACAACAAAACCAAGGCCAAATAGCTTAGAGATGGGGCATGATTAGAAACTCATGTGTATTTGTTTGTTTAAGAAAAAGGGTCTCAAGTAGCCCAGGCCCTGAACTTGCTATGTACCCAAGGCTGTCCTTTAACTGTCTTTTAATTAATGATCCTCACGCCTCCACCTGGGATTAGAGGTATACATCACCATGCCTGGCTGATGCTGGCTCTCAGACCCAGGCTTTTGTGCACTGGCAAACACTCTATCAACAGAGCTTCACCTCCCAAGTCCAGCCCTACCCCATCCCGAGGTGGTCTCTTTATTTTGAAATAGAGCTATCTATCCCTGATGAATCCTCAGGCCCTAACAACCTCCAAGGCTCTCAGTCCTGGTGGCTTCGTAGAGCCCTTGGAATCCAGTCACTCAGAAAACAGCTACACTCAAAGACTTCCCAGTGATGGACGTTGTGGAGTTCCGGTTTGCTCAGTTGAGATGGTGCCTGATACTTGTCAAAATTCCCAGCTGGGATGGAAGGATTACCACTAATGCTTTCTCCTTTTTAAAAACTGTTATTAAACATATATTGAGTGTCATAGGCATGTGCTGTGTGGTACACATAGACATTAGAGGACAAATGGCAGGAATTGGTTCTCTGTTTCCACAGTGTTCTGGGTGACAAACTTAGATCATCAGGCTTGGTGCTCTGTTACCTCTTTTTCTCTCTTCCATTTGACAGCCATGTTCTGACTCATTGTGACATGCAAAGGACCATATTGGGCCCTGTAGGAACAATGAGGAATGGGGTACGGTCCCAGCCTTCAGAACCTATTGTCCCATGAGCTGTGGCTAGATAGATGCCTTTTTCTGTCTGCTAGTCTAGGAAACCTACACTGAGAGATTGGATGACTTTTTCAGGGTCATGATTCTTATGCAGAGCCAAGGAAAGAGGTCCAGCAGAGAAGCATCTATGGAGAACATTACATCCCCACTGGAGTCCACAGCTGATGGATGAGGGCGGAACTCAACTACACGTCTTCAGGGTTGCCTCTACCCTTTGGAATCTAATAACATCTGAGAGAATAAATAGGTTCCAGGAGGGCTTCAAGGAGTTCTCGTGAATGATATAGCCAGAATGAGTTATTACAGGGTGAGTCCAAAAGGCTCACATCCCTCACCTTTAGAAATGACTTCAGCAGAGGCAACTACTGTGTTCTTCCCAGAAAGCGTCTTTCCCCACGACTGCCAGAAACAGAAGAAAGAGACAGATCCAACTTTGTTCTGTTCTCGTGTAGTATGTCTTATATTTCAAAGGTTTTGGTGTCTCTACCTCCCCACAAGAAACAGGAACTGAGTGCCTCAGAACTTATAACCAGGGGACCGAATCCCTCACAGGAGAGAAAGGTTGACAGCGGAGAAGGAGATTCATTCTCGAGGTGAGTCAAAGAAGCACAGAAATCCCCTACTTGGCTCTTTCTTGTAGCTCTGGAGGAAACATCTAGAGTTGGGATGAGAACAAAGGGGGAAGTAGTTACAGCGCAAAGGCATACAACAAACTGCCCTTCCATCACCATGGTAACACCACCAGTCCCAGGAAACCAGGAGGAAGCTGCTATCTCCCCCTACCCCCCCTCCCGCCACGGTCTGCTTCACAATCTGAGTGGCAGCTTTGAGGTAAAAGGAAAACCAGAGCTGCCCAAGATCTCAGGTTCACTTCTGTTCGGAGCCCGTCCCCTTGTTTCCGGAAGTGTCACGTCGTTGGGAGATTCTCTGTCTTTTCTCCAAATTCCCCTGATGATCATCTTCTTCACAGAGGTGTTCTTTCTGCTTCCTCCCAGATGTCAGCTGCAGTGACTTACATTTTAACCTTGGAGCTTCCTAGAATGTCTGAACTAGATGGAACCCCACCCCACCCGCCCCCACCCCGGGGTCTAGTTCACAGTCCCATCCTGTTAGCTAAAGGAAGGCAGGGAAGCCTGACATGTCTCACGATCTGCCAAGGTTCTTCACTGTGTCTGTGGAGACTGTGCCCAGACCTTAGCTTCCTAGCCTATCTGCTTCATCGTGATCTGAACATTCTAGAAAGCATATGCCTCCCAGAGTTACATTCCAGACGGAGCTTCCTCAGAGATGTTTATCTGATCTTTCCTTGAGGCAGGCAAGATTCAAGGTATCTTAGCAACCCAGGAGTTCTACTTGGCTCAAGCTATGCACTCTCTCTTCTTCTAACAATGCAGCTAGAATCCCAGGACCCTGCATGGAGCTGCATATACACACTACTTCAAACAATGGAATAAGTCTCTTCTCCCTTAATGTGTGTCACCTGCCAAGAATCCCCCCGCCCCCAAAAGACAAATATGTCCTATTGAACGGTTCTTGCCAGTGTCAATCAGATGTCAGTTTGGAATATGGTACCAGAGACCTTGAAGATCATAAGAAAGGCTGATTCTGGTTCACAGTTTCGGCAGCTTCAGTTCATGCTCGATTGGCCTGGCTGCTTCAATCTGTGCAGTAAGGACTAGGCAGCCAGAGAAAGAGTCAGAGGAAGAGAAGAGAGAGGACATTGCCACTCAACAGCTGGAATGTGTCTAATAAACAAGGCCAACTATCCATCAAAGCCATCCATCAAAGCCCTCCATCAAACAAGGCCATGTGTTATTTCTGTCCTACCTGGTGAAATGTTAAGTGGGGAGCGAGGAACAATGAAAGGAATGTCCCAAGGGACTAGCTCAGAGACCACTTGGCAGTCTGCCAGCCTTAGGATCATACCTCAGGGTATTCTTCATCCTTGCTCTCTGTTTCAATAAATGCCAGCTTTCACCCTTTCCAAGTCTTTACTTCTTTGTCCCTGGGAGTTCAATTGTTTGTCAGTCTTTTAGGAAGGACCTGAATCCTAGGCTGCTGTTCCCACACTCATGGCTGCATAGCATTATGGGGGAACGTGTGGAAGAGGAGGTATAGTAACATCACTGTGGCATGGGAAGCAAGAGAGAAAGGAGAGGGGGCAGGACCCCAATGCCCTCTCCAGCTCTCCAGCCTCGAGGATCTAACTTCCTCCCATTATACTCCCTCAAAGGGTCCCACCTAATACCACCAGATGGCAACCAAGTCTCTAGCCTATAGACCCTTAGGAGACATTGAAGATCCCAACATAACACTCCATTCCTCCTTGTCATAGCCTATAGCAAATGCCAGTCTACTTTGTGAAACTGTGCCTTTATCTATTCTGCACGCGAGTGAAATCATTCACGTAATCACATTCGCCTGGCCTCTTTCCCTTAGCACATTTTTAAGGTCTATTCACGTTATAACATGAATCATTTCATTGTTCTTTTATGCTGAATAATTGTCCGCTGCACATATATTTCCCAATGTGTTCTCTGCCCGACGGTGTTCCATATTCTGGCTATTTTGAATAATGCTGCTATGAGCATGAAAACACACACATACACACATACTATACATATATGTGTACTTATATATGAACCACTTATGAGAGAAAACATGATTTATCTGTCTGAGACTGGCTTGCCTTCCTTACTCTGATTATCTCTAGCTGCATCCATTTTCCTGAAAACAACACAACGCCATCACTCTTTATAACTGAAAAAAATCATACTGTGTACACATACAACACTCTCGTTATCCTGCTGCTGGGTCGGGTCTGTAACTTACCTGCAGTGGCTGGTGCTTCAATAAACATCAATACAAGCATCCCTGTGATGTGCTAAACTGAACTTCACTGAGGAAAAGACCCAGGAATGGTCCAGCTGGGTCATATGGTAGAGCTAGCTTTAGTTTTTGAGGCAAGTCTGTCCTGGTGTCCATAGGGGCAGGGCATTCCCACTAGCAATGGACAAGTGTCCTTTAGTGCGTGTCCTTGCTAGTATTTGTTGCTTGCTTTGCTGATGTGCTTTTGTTTAGTAGCTGGAGAAGCTGAGACAGGAGGGCTTTTCAAATTACTGAGTGGACAAGATGGGATTGGAGGGAAACTTCACATGAATAGTCTTTTCAAGAACCAAGTATTGACTTCCTAGGTAACACTTAAGAGGTTTGAGGGGACAGAGTCTCAGGATTGAAGACCCACAACATGAGGCACTCAGGATACTATGAAAGTCTCTGGACTTGATTCCTTCTATGGCTCCAAGTGCCATCTCTTTACATGTCAGGAATAGAAGCAGGAGCCTTTTATTGAGTGCAAGTCTGTCCCCTGGCAAGGGAAACGTACAGGACCATATGCCAAAGCAGGAAGACACCCAGGTAGCAGGCCCAAGGCCAACTTGAAGCAAGAGCTCAGCATCTTTGACTCCTCTTACAGCACCTGCCTACAGGGCAGGTGTCGCTGTGTCAAAGCCCAAATCCCTGGGAAGAGGACACGGGTGTCTCTGTATTCTGATTTTCTGACCCTTGAGCTTCAACTTCCCACAGTGATTTCCAAACTTGAGAGGCTTGTAGGGTGAAGACGTGGGCACATGGATGGACAATATTAAGTGTCAAGTTGTTGGTGCTGAGGATGAAGACCAGGTTGACTAAAATCACAACCATCTAGACACATTCTATAATACCATGCTGCAAACCTCAAGCATACCCCACAAAGTTTATTTTCAAAAGACAAAAAAAAAAAGGAAGGAAAGAAACCACACCTGTTGTTTGGTTGTAGTGTGTTTTCAAATGCAATGGCTGCCTTCTGCAGAAAATGCAAAGCCATCTGAGAGCAAGAGGAAGGAAAGCGGAGCCTTCTGCAATCCTACCTCCCAAAGACAACCTATTCGAACATTCTGGAGTATGCTTTTTATATCTTTAGAAGGCAGGTGTGCATGAGTGTGTGTGTGCACACACACATACATATTTTACTAAAATCAGTGTATATGTGTTCTATACACACATACATGCTCCTACACATACATACACACATATCTTCATTTTTGAGTCTTTTAGGCTGGGCTTAATTTAACACAGTCAAATATTCAGCTACGCAAGGCACTGTGGTAGGAGAGGGAGCTTCACACATACACACACACACACACCAGGAAAGCGGACACATACATGCTACTACCTGGACCTTTGGCATTGTGCGAAATCCCTTTGTAGGACCAGAACTACGTCTTAACATGTTATTGCTTTAGCCCACAGAGAGCTATTACTTGATATTCTCACTTCCAGGACCCCCCTTGGATGCTAAAGTCCACACATGTTCCATGTCTTCCATAAAATAGAGGAATATTTGCATAAAATATGAACACACTCTCCCATGTGCTTTAAGTCACCTCTGGGTTATGATGCCACACATCATAACCCACAAGAGTAGAATACACACATGCACGCATGCACATGGGAGTGTGTATGCATGGGTCCAGCTACACATGTATGTGTAGGTGTCTTCCTCAATTGCTCTTTAACTTATTTTCCAAGCCATGTTCTCTCTCTGAACCTTGAGCTCACCAATTTGGCTAGATTGGCTGGCCAGCAGACTCCAGGGGTCCTACTGTCTCCACCCCACTAGCACTGAGATTACAAATAGGCAGAGCTGTGCCTGATTTTTCTACCTGGGTTCTGAGGATCTGAACTTCATCTTCATGCATGCATGGCAAACACTTTACTGATAGGGTCATCTCCTGATTCCCCAGTTAGTATAACTATTTAAAGATATTTCTCAGTGTGTATTCAAAACTGAGAATACAAACATACTTCCAAGTGTGTTAGGAAATGGCCTCCTCTTGCTGCCTCTCCCAGTGTTGCAACATTAGGTTCAATAAAAGGCTTCTCTGAGGTATCTCTCGTGACTATTTTTAGTAATGCAGGCTGGTAACATTAAGAGTAAGTTTTAGGCCAGGGAGGTCCAAGAGGTTCCCTGAAACAACTTGGGCTTTTACCATCACTTGTGGTTACCCTCTGGAGCTAGATGTTAAGAACTTACTGCTGAAGACACTGCATACTTTCGTTGTAGGACACAGAGAAATCAAGCTGGAACTGAGCTGAAAACTTTCTCTCTCCTAGCTAGCTTTCATGGTGCTAGAAGCTGCTATATAGGCTACTATGGAGAAATGTCATCAACCATCTGACTGAGCTGTGGACTGTGCGCTACACTACTAACTGGCCAGGCAAGATACAGCCACTGGTACCGTAGTGTCATGACTGGCTATAGTGGATAACAGATTGCTTTCTGATTGGATCTGAGGCCTGCTCTACAGGAGGGAATCCATGACTGCTATAGTAAAACTGGTCAAAAGTACATAGCTGGGAAAGTCACAGGTCCTAGGGAAGACTCTCCTACTGACGTTTTACTAATTGAGCATGTAGTCTGCTGTCAGGGTTTGTATATGCTGAGCCCACAGAGTGCCACTATTAGAAGGTGTGGCCCTGTTGGAGTGGGTGTGGCCTTGTTGGAGTAGGTGTGTCACTGTGGGTATGGGCTTTAAGACCTCATTTTAGCTGACTGGAAGCGAGTATTCTGCTAGCAGCCTTCAGATGAAGATGTAGAACTCTCAACAACTCCTGCACCATGCCTGCCTGGATGCTGCCATGTTCCTGCCTTGATGATAATGGACTGAACCTCTGAACCTGTAAGTCAGCCCCAATTAAATATTGTCATTATAAGAGCTGCCTTGGTCATGGTGTCTCTTCACAGCAGTTAAACCCTAACTAAGACATCTGCCTTCTATGTATTTCTGTTTATACTCATAGATTAGTGCTCTCAGCTTTGGCCAGAGGAGCATCCTTTTTTGCCATGGGTGATGTGTAATGCACAAACTTAGGACTGGCGGGAGTTCTGAGAATAGTTGACTGCTGAGTGCTCATCCGTAAACATGACATCAGTATGTATTCCTTTCTAGGCTCAAGGAAGGTTTCAGAAGAGGACTGGAAAGAATGTAAGAGCCAGAGGTTGGGGCTGGGTACCCCAGAGCACACTGGCTATGAGGTGACCTATGGAAGATCGACACTCACACACAGGGTGAGGGAGTGAGTAGGAGGGAGAGTGGCTGAGGAAAAAAGTAGGCTCAACAGTATTGGGAGGAGGAAAACTGAGTCGTTATTGGGGGAAGGTATGACCACAGTGTGTTGTACACAGGTAAGAAATTGATAAAAGTTAAAAGAGGTTGGGCAGCGGGGAGAAGGCAGAGCTGTGGTGATGGCAGGGGCAGGGACTAAGCAGGTACCTAATGGTTGCAGAGCACTATCAGGCGTTCGTTGCTCTCTGCTTCCTGTGTGCAGATGTAATGTGACCGACCGGTCAGCTTCCTATTCCTGCCACCATACTTCCAATACCTGCTGTTACTTCTTCCCCACCATGACAGACTGTGTCCCTCTGGGATTGTAAGTCAAAATAAGCCCAACTAAATCGCTTTTCTCAGAATGTATCATCATTAAGATTATCTAGAGTTTCATGCTTAGAACATACGGTAAAGTAACGATATGCAGACTAGGTGTGGCCAGTAAATCATTGCATATTCATGAATGTGACTGAGACAGTGCCTGTGGGATGTGTGCATGTGTGTGTGTGCATGTGTGTGTATATGTGTGTGCATGTGTGTACATGTTTGTGCATGTGCGTGTGTATGCATATTGTGTGCATTTGTAGGTATACATGTATGTACATGTGAGTGTGTACATGTGAGTGTGTACACGTGTGTGTGTGTGTGTGTGTGTGTGTGTGTGTGTGTGTGTGCCTAAGGCTGGAGGTACAGACCTCAAATGAGCAACTTCTTCATGAGCAGCATGGTGAGATTCTGGGTGAGTGTTTTTTTTTTTTTCCTTCTCTGAGATCTTCTGTATTTATCATTTATTCATCAATGAATATGTATTACTTTGGTAATTTGAAATTTTAAAAATGTCTTAAAAAGCACCAGCCCATTTGTCACCTGACAGATGGGAAGCTGCAAAAACACAGAGAAAAACAATTGCTTCAAAGCTTGAAAAGTAAAGTTCATATTGTTTAAAAAAAAAAAAATCAGTTTGAGTTTAAAAAGTGAGCTATCACAGGCAAGTTAATCAAGGTCTCTGTGGCTTTAAAAGTCTCTGGTAAGCTAGGCATAGTGATACATGCCTTTAATCCCAGCACTCAAGAGGCAGAGGCAGGCAGAATTTTGTGAGTTCAAGACCAGCCTGGTCTATATAGGCCAGTTAAGATTACATGGTGACTCTATCTCTCTCAAAAAAAAAAAAAAAGAAAGAAAAAAGAAAAAAAGAAAAGTCAAAATAACAAAACCCCTCTAGGGTAGTATGAAATAAATCTCATTTAAATTTAACAAATTGCCAAAGTGAGTTGGGAGACTTGATTTTTGTTTGTCTTTAAAAACAGGGCCAGGGTTGGTATCAAGTTCGCTGCATAGCTGAGGTTGATTTTTTTTTCCTGATTCTCCTGACTCCAGTTCCCAAGTGCTGGGATGGCAGACATGCACCATCATGCCCAGCTAAAATGAATGCTTTTAAAAACAAGCCCTTCGGATGCCAACTCATATCAAATGAACAAACACCCTCACTTTTTAGTCTTCTCCTTCCGACGGGCTCCCCTCTGGTCAGGCAGGCCCCGGCTGCCACCTCAATCAAGCTGGTTTGTAGACAATTGTCTATAAAATTTGTAAAACCATCAAGTAAAGCATGATTTGCTGAAAACCTTAATTAATCAGATTTGGGGTGAGGCTTTGGTTTTTAGGGTAAAAGCAAAGGAAAATAAAATATGCAGGGCTTAAAACCAATACAAAGCCAGCTGTGGTCCCACACACCTGTAAACACAGCATCTGATAGAGGAAGGATTCGGAATTCAGAGCCAACTTGAGTCTGTCTCAAAACCAGAAATGAAGCAAAAATCATGAAAAATTAGCTTTCATGAGTGTGTGTGTGTGTGTGTGTGTGTGTGGAGAGAGAGAGAGAGAGAGAGAACACATGCACACATGCACGTGTGCATGTGTGCACATATGTGTGCTTGGCCCTGCCCTACTTTCAAGTCATGCTTAAAGTCTAAACAAAAGAAGCCCTAAAAAGCAGATGGAAATTAACATTACCCACGATCTTACCATGTTTAATTAGCTACAGTTTGTGCATGCACATGTATGAGGGCACATAACTACCCCCCCACACAACACACACACAAGGTTACCATTATGGAGTTCATTCCTTTTTCACATGGAAACTGGTTATTGCAGAAATAACATTGAAAATGTGTTGGCAACATGCAGTTTCTGGAGGTGGAGGCATTTGGAGCAGACTTCTATTGTTTTTAGGGAAGTCTTCTGTCTCAGGAACACAAATGTAAAAATCTAAAATACTGAGAGAAAATGGCATTATCACAAATGTGACCCTAGCTGTCTGGCCTGTCTCAGCATCAGGGTTACTGATGGGAAATAGGCTGTTCTTCCCTCTGATTGTGCCATTTGTGAGTCGTTAGGTAGGACTGCTGTCTGTCCTTAAGCTGTGTCATTTATAATGCTGGAACTGCCTTTGAGGACTGGGCTTTTGGCTCATCTGAAGCCAGAGAAGTCAGACCCAAACCTTAGGCTCTGATTCATTGGTAGGGTCTATCTCTAGGTTAGGGTCACTGTTCCCTTAAAGTAAATATATCTTCCTTTTCTCAGTCATCCTAGGCAGGTGTGAGGGTCAGCATTTGGACCAAAGAAGGTCCTCGTAAGAGCCAGAAGGGAGCTATTCTGGTCCTGGACTCAAGGTGCCTTCCAGGGCTCCAAGCACAGAGCTTGGGGAGGGTGGCTTTGAACTCATGAGTTCCAGAAATATGTAGCCCTTAGTTAGGAAAGGCAGGAACTTCATTGGACTCTGGGTTATTGTCCCAAATATCTGTGCCTGCTCTGGGCTAGGATTCTGTTAAGTCTAAGTCTACTATGGAGGCAGAAGTCTGATAAAGAGAGCTGCTCCCAAGATAGCCAGAGGAGACCCCTGGAAATTCTGGGCTTTATTGCAACAAAGCAGGGGCAGCTAGAAGAAGGGAAGTTGCTTAGCTTTGACCAGTGCTTCCCAGAACGACCTTGGATGGTGTATCAGGTACTTTTCTCATCATTGTGACAAAAGCTCTGACATCAAGCAACTTAAGGGAGGAATGGGTTATCTCAGTCTACAGTGTGGGAGTATATAGTCAATCGAGGCAGAGAAGACCTGGCAGAGGGAGCTGGTCACATGACATCTGTAGTCAGGAAGCAGAAAGCAATGAATTCTGGTATACTCAGCCTGCATTTTCCTTTCTATTCCTTCTGAGACCTGACCCCATGGAACAGGGTCACCAACAGTTAGAGTGAATCTTAGCCCTCCAATAAACTATATCCAGGGTAGCTGTTCTCAGCCTGTGGGTTAAGACCCCTTTGGGGGATCGATTGACCCTTTTACAGGGGTTGCTTATGACCACCAGAAAACACAGATATTTACATTATGATTCATAATAGTAGAAATTTACAGTCATGAAGTAGCAGCGAAATAATTCTATGGTTGGGGTCACTGCAACACGAACGGCAGTAAGAAGGTTGAGAATCACGATTCTAGAAACTCTCTTACAGTCATACCTAGAGGTCTGTCTCCCAGGTGACTCTAGATCCTGTCAATCTGACTAGCAACACAAAGCACCATAGACGGGAAGTAGAGGAATGAGTTTCCTGGGGTGCTTGGGGTGGGGGTGGGGGGAATCTGGAATCAATGTCATTTAGATACAAAAGGAAACATAAACTCATTGGCATTCCATCTGGGAAGTGGGTGGCACGTGCTAATAATATGCATATTCGTATTTTAGAAATGAAGAGATGGCATATGATACATTGTGTTTTGTAACCCCATTGTTTCAGAGAAGAATACATTGTGAAAATTTGTCCATAGACTAAATACCCCTAACTATGATTGCTTCGAGTGCCTGCCACATTCTAACACATGTTCCTCAACTCAGGTTAACCAAGTACATCCAGTAATTTTTGTAAGTGGTGATAGATATATATCCTCATGGCCAAATCTTGTTACTTGTTTTATTTTACTCTGAATCCTTACATTCACTCACAACCATGTAACTTAGACTTGAACTTGCTGTGTAGACCAGGATGGCCTAGACCCCTGGGAATGACTGTAAGAGAGTTCCTAGAATAACAATTCTCAAGCTCCTTAATGCTATGATAAACATCTCCCTGCCTCTACCTTCCAAGTGCTAGGATTAAAAGCATTAAGTACCATGCCTGGCTAAGCACTTCAAGCTCTTGCAGAGGAACTAAGTTCAGTTTCCAGCACCCATATTAGGTGACACATAACTACCTGTAACTCCAGCTCCAGGAATCCAAAGCCTTCTGGACTTTGCAGGTACCTGTGTGAGCACTCACACAAGCGCACGCATGCTCAATTTTGCACACACACACGTGCACATGTGCACACACATGTGCGTACACGTACACACTTTGAAAAAGAAAAAGAAACAGAGAGGAAAGAGGGAGGAAGGAAGGAGGAAGGGAAGGAAGGAAGGGGTGAGGGAGGGAGAGAGGGAAGGAGAGAGGGAGGGAGGGAGGGAAGGAGGAAGAGAAGGAGGGAGGGAAGGAGGGAGGGAGGAAGAGAAGGAGGGAAGGAGGGAGGGAGGGAGGGAGGGAGAGAGAGAGGGAGGGAGGGAAGCATCAGGCAGTGATACACACTTACTTGAATGCTGGCAACCCAAGGGTGTATTCTCTGTATAGTATGCAAAACCAGGAATGAAACCCACAGAGCCTCTTTGCTTTGTGTTAGTACCATGTGTACGCATCATTAAACAGTTAGTGAGCAACACTCAGACACATGTTTGTTGACTCTAGGTTCTAAACAGCTGCCATGCCCTACATGAGATTACCAAGAGATATGTAACCTTAAATTTTGTGAGCTTTTATTACTTACATGGACATGAATTTGCCAACTCGGAGCTCTTTGGTCCCCTCCAGTCTGGGGCACAAGTGGGACAGCCGATTGGCATTCTTTTCAAGTTCATGAGGGCTTGAACATGCTCAAGTGTACCGGGGGTGCGGTTCACATCCCCACTTAGCGCAGAACCACAGATTGTGTTTAAACAGAAGACTGAAACACACAATGATTAGACATGAATAAGAGTAGCATTGTGCTCTCAGCAACGACAACAGAGCACACATTGTTTCATTCTGTGTGATCACTTGTAAGCTTTTATTTATTGCTAAATTTAAGACAACACAGTATAATCCAGGAGGGCAGCGGTTTCCTCTTGAATGTGAAAGTTTCGGTTCGTGCCTGCTTTCCTAATTTGCTTACCAGATTTACATGAGCTCTTTAAGACTGAAAATGTGTTCTTCTTTTAAATTTGTTGAGTGTTCAAAACCTCAAGAATTGGGTATGAGAATAAAGCATTACTCAGCAGATACTACGTAATTACTTTCATAAAATATTACTGTGTTAGTGTTGTGGTCTGAAAATTCTGGTTGCCCTACACCTCAGATTCTGGGATCCTAACTCAGATGATGGCATAAGGCAGTGGTAGCTTTGGGGGGTTGGGGGAGGTGCTTAGGTCACAGGAGCCTGTGTGAGTGTGATTTGTGGCATCATAAATGAGGCCCCAGAGAGAGTTGCATTGCCCCTTCCTCTCAGTGACAACACAGTAGTGGGTATTATCCAACAATGAAGAAATGGAGTATTTATCACATGCTAAATTGACCAGCAACTTGATCTTGGTCTTCTCTGCCTTTAGAACTGTGTGAAATAATTTCTATTGGTTATAAATATCCAGTCTAGGGAATTTTGTTACAGGGTTATGAACAGACTAAACTACTAATATTATAAACAAAGGGCCAAATTCAGTCTAAGTAAATTGCTCAGTGCAGTTGAGCCTCCTCTCCTGCCATTCCCATTTTGTGCTAAAACAGTTGTTTTTATTATGAAAATGTTTAGGGGGCTGGAGAGATGGCTCCGAGGTTAAGACACTGGCGACTCCTCCTCCAGAGGACCTGGGTTTGATTCCCAGCACCCACACAATGGCTCACAACTATCTAACTCTAGTGAGTCCTAAGGGATCTAACGCCCTCTTCTGGCCTCCATAGGCACTAAGCCCACATGGTGCATAGCCATACAAGCAGACACAACACCCATACACATAAAATAAAAGTAAAGGTTTTAAACATTTTCTAAAGAATTGCTTCTTTGGTGACTGGAGAGCTGACTCGGCAGTTATGAGCACTGGCTTCTCATGCAGAAGATGCAGGTTCAATTTCCAACTCCCACATGGCAGCTCATAATTATCTGTAACTCCAATTCCAGAGGATCTGACATACTCTTCCGGCCTCTTTGGTCACTGCATATACATAGTGCACAGACATACATGCAGGCAAAATGCTCAAACTTACAAAATAAAAATAAAGAAAAAACTTTTTAAAAAATAAAGTAAGATTTTAAGCAAAGGGACCAAGCTCAAAGTTAAATACATGTGAAAGATTGCTCAGTGTATAATTGGGTAACCTCCATGCCCCGTTTTGTGCTCTAATAATTATTTTATTATAAAAAAGTACATGTGACTCGCAAGATGGCTCAGAGGTTAAGATAGTGGCTGCCCTTGACAAGGATCTGGATTTTTGTTTCAAAGCATCCACATAGGGATTCAAATTCATCTATAATTCTTGTTTCAGGGGAGCTGATGCCCTCTGTTGGCCTCTGTAGACACCAAGACACCAGGCATGCACTATCCAAGTGAATGCAAACACTCATACACATTTAAAAAATAAAAATAAAAAGTTTAGACAGTCTTTCTTAAATGTTCATTAAACAAAAATTCACTGTCTGCATTTACATTCTGGCCACTACCTTTTGTTGCTTGTTTCTTCTTTGTGTGTGTGTGCATGTGTGTGTGCATGTGTGTGTGTGTGTGTGTGTGTGTGTGTGTGTGTGTATGCAAGGTCTCATTGTATAGTTCAGGCTACCATAGAACTCACTATGTAGACCAGGCTGGCCTAAAGAGATTGACCTGCCTCTGCCTCCCAAGTACTGACATTAAAAGCATGAGCCACTGCCAGGCAGTGGTGGCACACGCCTTTAATCCCAGTACTTGGGAGGCAGAGGCAGGCGGATTTCTGAGTTCGAGGTCAGTCTGGTTTACAGAGTGAGTTCCAGGACAGCCAGGACTACACAGAGAAACCCTGTCTTGAAAAACAAAAACAAAAACAAAAAAAACCCAAAAAGCATGTCCACCATGTCCAGTTATGACACTATCATTTTTTTATTTCATTGCCTGATTATTTATGAGAATACTTTCATTACACGAGGAGAGAGGACAGCGAGCTTCAGACAGGACTGGCTATAGAATTTCAGAGACCTTGGACAGGGACGCTCTTCAAGCATGACAAAGTATTTCACAAGGAGTGACCATAACATGCTATCAAATGGTGGTGACCCTTCTGAGAAAAGGCTTTCAAATAGTGGATTCCCTTTCCTGACCATAGGCACGGCTAGCCTATTGCCTGTTCTTGTTCTCTAACTCCCAGCGGATCCCTGCTGCCCAGCACGATGGCTCCAAAGCCCTTCAGAGTCTCCAGTGTCCTTCACAGAGAAGTCAACTCCCCAGGCTAATCACCACCAGGACAACCCCAGACCTCAGTTTGTTAAAGGATTTCAAGGCTTAGAACCACCCCTTTCCAGATCTTTCTGAACAATCAGTGTTTGAGCAGGTGAACAATTATCAGTCCACTCTCTGGCAATGTTTAGCCATTGGAGAGCTTCTTATCTGGGGCTGAATTTTATACAAAGTCTTCACTGGGCAACGAGAGGCGAAGTTTCTTCTCCTGATTCCTTACACACCATTGCCAGAAAGCCCCCAAGATGGCTTGGAGGCCAAAAAAATGTTGAGGATTAGATTGCAGCCATGGGCATCAGAAATCCATGTCCAAGTATATGTCAGGCCTATGTCAGATATTGTCAAGGTACCCCTGAAGGGGTCCACTGTGATTAAAGGGTTGGCTTCCATGGTGGCACTATTGAGAGGTGGAGCCTAGGAATAGGTCCTTAGGCCCTGGGGAGCATGACTTCAAGAACCTTTTTGACTGTTCTTGTGGCAATGTTCAAGTGAAAGACTGGGTTTCTTCCCTGACTTTCTGCTTTTTTTTTTCTTTTGAGAGAAGGTTTCATCAGTTACCTTAGATGGCTAGAAACTCACTTTGTGAGCTAGGCTGGCCTGAATTCATACAGATCTATCTGCTTCTGCCTCCTGAGTGCTGGGACTAAAGGTGTGTGCCACACTGAACTTTACAATGGAATTTTAAAATCACAGAGACTTAGCCTGCATGAGGCTGTGGGTTCCATCTCCAGTACCATACACACCAGCTGTGACTGTTATTCTAGCATTCTGGTTGTAAAGGTAGTGGGATCAGAGGTTGAAGGTGGCCCTCTGCTTGGGTGTTTGAGGCCAGCCTGGGCTGTAAGGAGAAAGAGAGAGAGAAAGGAACAGAGAGAGAGAGAGAGAGAGAGAGAGAGAGAGAGAGAGAGACAGAGAGAGACAGAGAGACAGAGAGAGACAGAGAGAGACAGAGAGACAGAGACAGAGAGAGACAGAAAGAAACACACAGAGAGAAACACACAGAGAGGAATAGAGAGAGAAACAGAGAGAAAGAGAGAGGAGAGAATAATCAGTGTAGCCTGAAGCCCTGTCTACGGTTGAAAGGACTCTACACAGTGGGAGAGGCAGCTCACCTCAGGAGCAAGCAAAGATTCCTGGGAGAATGAAGAGGGAGGAGAGATACGGTGGCCTTCATACTGTCCCGATTTGACAAGAGAGGCTGTGAGAGTGAGTGTCCCCTTGCCCTTGACACTCCCGTCTACAAAAGGAGCATCTACAAAATGTTCAAGCTGGATAGGTCGCCAGTGAGAAACAGATAATAAAAACCCACTTGTGACGCTTAAAGTGCATTTGACACAAACCGAAATCATACAAAGGAATGTGCTTCTTGGGTTTTTCCTGTGAAGGGCCGGGAGTGAATGACCCGCAGCCTTTGCCAAGAGGCTGCCGGGATATTTCTGAGACAAGAGTCTTGCTTTTGTTCACATACAGAAAAGGGATCGGCTCCTTGAAGCCGGCAGTCCCTGGTGCGCAGGATCAATGGTTGCCAGCCCGTCTGTTCTGAGCTGGTAAGAAGCTGAACAGGGATTTCAAAGATTTGTAATTGTAATTTAAGGTAAGCCAGTGGTTCAAATGAAGCTGACATTTAACTCCAAGTGGCTGACTGAGAATTGTGGTCTCTTGGTCCCTGAGAGCTTCCCTGCTTTACATACCACTTTTGAACAGACCCCCTCCCTGGCCAATTCCGTCCTGCCACTTGGTCTGGTCTGGTCCCAAACCCAGTGTTGCTCTGGTGTCTGGATGGATAGACTCCTGTAGCCTAAGCTAGAGGGAGAGCCACAAAGAGCATTCTAGGGCAGATGCCACAGATTGGTGAAGGCAATACAATTTCCCAGTAAAGTTCGTTGCCTAGCCACGGAGGACAACATCCTACCATATTCTCCAATGCCTGAAACATTGAACAAGTTACACTCCATGCCTTGTGCTCCTTCCTGTAAAACAGGCGCATCACTAATATCACGCCAATGCTTAGCACGTGGTGACTGCTTAATATCGGTTAAAGCAGAGGGGATGGACTGTGTGCCACTGAACCGTACGTGTGAAGTGGGGAAAGGGCTAAATTCTGCATTCCGGAGATATTACTACAATAAATTTTCTTAATTAAAAAAAAAAAAGTATGGGAAATTATCATTTCAGCCAGGAGTGGGGATAAACAATGGAAATCTCAGCATCCAGAAAGTAGAAGTAGGAGAATCAGAAGTTCAATACCAGCTATGGCTACATAGTCAGCTCAAGGCCAGACTGGGCTACATAAGCCAGGGAAACAGCTCAGAGTGTAAAGTCCTTGCTGTGCAAGCATAAGAATCCAAGTACAGTCTGGGCACGGGAAGCAGCCTGTAGTCTAAGCACCTGGGAAGCAGCCTATGGTCTAAGCACTTAGGATATAGAAGAGTCAGGATGTTTCTGAAGCAGCGTGGCTAGCTGAATAGGTGAACTCTGGGTCCCAGTAAGAGACGCTGCCTCAATATATAAGGTGGACAGTAACAGAGGAAGACACCCAATATCAACCTCTGGTGTACACTACTGCACACGTATGTGTCCATGTCCATACAAATGTGAACATGTATATACACATGCACACATGTCTGTCTGTCTGTCTGTCTGTCTGTCTCCCTCTCTGACACACACACACACACATACATGCAAAGAAAAAGAAGTACGTTTAAGTGAAATAATAAGTATTGAATTTAGTCTCCTGCCTCAAACAATGAAATACACAAATAAAAATAAATACAGAGAAAGATTTCCAGTCATGAACCATGGAGTGAGAACCCAAGCAGAGTCTGATGGATGGTCATTGTGAGAGACAAAGGCAGGGGGGATCAGGAGTTCGAGGCCATCCTTAACTACAGGGTAATTCAAAGGCAGCCTGGGCTACATGAAACCCTGAATAATAAAACCCCAAACAAAGCGAGAGAGAGAGAGAGAGAGAGAGAGAGAGAGAGAGAGAGAGAGAGAGAGAGAATGACCCAAAGACCTATGGAAAATCTAATTGCCTAAGACCTAAGAGCATCTTAGAAGCAGCCAGAGATGAGAACTAGTACATACATAGATAAGAATGACTGCAGGTTTCTTAGGATTCTCAGCAAAAATAATGTAAGTTAAAGATAATGGGACATACCTATAAAATACATTAAAAAGAAAAATAGTAAATCTAGAATTTTTTCTTTGTCTTCTTTCCTTCTTGAGACAGCTGACCTCCAATTCATAATCCTTCTGTCTTTGCCTCCAAACACTGAGATCACAGGTATATACTACCATGTCAAATAAACAAGAATTCTATACCCAGCAAAAATATCTGTCAAAGACAAAAGCTGAATTAACTCATCTCTGTTGAACTTGTACTGTAAATATGTTAAAGGCAGTCCTTCAGTCTAATTTTTCAGAAGAAAATTAGAGAAATTATACTCAATAAAAATGTAAAGAGTGGTGTTACTTTTTTAAACACAAAAGCAGAATTTCTTTTCCTCCTACCTTTAAAATATTTATTTCCTAGAACAGAAAATTTATAGTCTGGAACCCATGATGTGGCATAGCAGAAGTGCTATGGTCTCTAGCAAATGACTGAAGCCAATTATTATCTCCTGAACGCAGTATTTGTCACCTGGCAAGCAGGAGACGATGGTTCTCAGCTTGTTTTCCTGTGTTGTTGTGAAAATAAAATAAACTAGTAAGCAATAACGTCCATTTAAAGAATAAAGTAACAAATTAATAAATAAATAAAAATTAAAGTAATATGTGGACAATACTAGTTATATAGCTTCATTCTCAAATACCCCAAGGCTCATATTTTTCTTTTCTTTGTTCTTCTTTTCTTTTCTTTCCTTTTTTTTTTTCATTTTTTTTTTTTTTGATACAGGGTTTCTCTGTGTAACAGAGCCCTGGCTATCTTGGAACTCACTCTGTAGAACAGGGACCAGGCTGGCCTCAAACTCACAGAGATCTTCTGACTCTGTCTCCCTGAGTGTTGGGATTAAAGGCATCCACCACCATTGCTCAGACATTTTTTTTTCCTTTTTTAAGTTTTATTTATTTTATTTTAGGTATGTGAGTACACTGAGACACACCAGAATAGGGCTCAGATCCCATTATAGATGGTTGTGAGCCACCGTGTGGGTGCTGGGAATTGAATTCAGGACCTTTGGAAGAGCAGTTGTGCTCTTGACCTCTGAGCCATCTCTCCAGCCCCTTCTTTTTGTTTGCTTGTTTGTTTAATAATTTTTACATTTTGCTAAGGTTTATTTATTTATTTTATATATGTGAGTACACTATTGCTGACTTCAGACAGACCAGAAGAGGGCATTAAATCCCATTATAAATGGTTATGAACCACCATGTGGTTGCTGCGAATTGAACTTAGGACCTTTGGAAAAGCAGTCATGCTTTTAACCTCTGAGCCATCATCTGAGCTGGAGGCCCTCTTTTTTCTTTTTTAAAGTTCATATATTAAAGGCTTGTTTGCCAGTATGTGGAACAATTGGGATGTACTGAAGGCTTTAGAAACTGGGCCTATTCAAACTCACAGTCCTTCTGCTTCAGAGGCCAGATCCTTGGAGATACTGAATCAGAGAGTAATTAGGAAAAGACAAGGCCTGAGAAGATACAGGAAAAGAAGGAAAGAGAAGAGTGGAGATAATGAGACAAGTATGAAGGAGAGACATGACCTGCTTGCTTGTAGGCAGTAGTGAACTGGGGAGAGGCTGGATTAGAGGTTTCAATTGAGAATAAGACATTTTGAAGGATAGATGATATGAGACTCTTTAAGTTTTTAAGTTTTTGTATATTATCATTTAAATATTTATTTTATTTTTGTGTATGTGTATCCATGTGAATATATGTGGCAGTTGCCTGCAGAGGCCAGAGGACAGCATCAGATTCCCAGTTACAGGTGCTTGTGAACTGTTAATGTGGGTGCGGGGAACCCAACTTAGGTGCTTCGTGATCACAGTAAGTGCTCTTAAGTGCTGAGCCATCTCTCCAGCCTCTGTAGCTATTTTAAGAGTGATGAGGGCACAGACTGAAAATTTTGCAGGTTTTCTTCTGTTTTAACCACTGTTCTGTTGCTTTGAAGAGACACACAACCAAGGCAATTCTCATTAAAGAAAAGATTTCATTGAGAGCTTGCTTATGTTTTCCGAGGCTTAATCCATTATTATCAATCATGATGGGAAGCATGACGGCAGGCAAGGAAAGTATGGTGCTGGAGAAGTGGTTGAGATCTACATCCTGATCTGCAGGCAGAGAGACAAAGACACTGGCCCTGGCATGGGACTTTGAAACCTAAAAACCTACCCCAGTGATACCCCTCCTCCAACAAGGACACACTTCCTAATCCTTCTAATCCTTTCAAATAGTGCCATTCCCTGGTAACTAAGCATTCACATATATGAGCCTGTAGGGCAATTATTATCCAAGCCACCACACCTGCTTTTTGTAGTTGATCATTTTGGGGGTTTAGATGGATCTTCTTTGAAAGGGATGCCATATAGGACAGCCTGGCTCAAGGTAGAGTCACCAATATAATCTGAACTTTTATAATGGCCGATTTATAAAAAAAAAAAAAAAACAGATGTGATTACTTTTAATGATATGTTTTAGCCCTGTATACCCAAAATATTATTTCCATATCCAATCTATAATTAAAATGTATTAAGATATTTCATATTCCATTTTTTTCATAGTAAGTCTGAAACCTGCTTAGTAGGTAAAATACTTGCTTTGCCAGCACAAGGAACTGAGTTGAATCTCTGAAATCCACATAATATTCTGAGCATAGTGGCATGTATTTGTCATCCCAGCAGTGTGGGGCAGAGACAGATGAATCTTTGGAGCTCATTGGCTAGCCATTGTAGCCTACATGTTGAGTTCCAGGCCAGTTGACAGACCTTGTCTGAAAACAAAACAAAAACCATGAGCGACACTTGAAGAATAACACATGAGGTCCTCTGAATGCAGCATATGTGTGCATACTGCACACAATGTGCACTTGCAAACATGCACAGACCCAAACTAGTAATAGTAGCAGCAGTAATGACAAGTCACTCTTTGAGTCTCTTAGACCTGCAGTGCAATCCCCTCTCATGTCACTAATCCTCTTAAGATTAAAACTGCATGGTGGGGACTGTAATAATAACATCCTACAGCTGCAGACATGGCATCAGAGAGAGGGAGTAACTTGTTCAAGGTCACACAGGCAGCAAGCAGCCAGTCTATTGTTGACTACTCTGTCTCAGTCTCTTTGGCTAGCAAAGAGGCCAGTCATCCCTGAGAGGTTGTACACCAGTGTTCCCTCTATTGTCTGATGATCTGAGCTGTTGCACTAAAACAGACCAGAATGAATCTTCATTGTATAGCTGAGCCCATTGTGTGAGTGACTGAGACCCGGGCAACCTTGAGAAACTGGAGGAAGCTGCAAATTCAAGGCTGAAGACCAGCCTCACAAAATGCAATTGTTGTCTGTGACACTTAGAAAAAAGTCACAACAAATTGGCCATCACTGAAAGCAGAATAAGATCATTGATTGCCTCTTCCCAACCCCAAGACGATTTGGGAATTTCTGCTTGGCTGTGCTGAGAGCATAGGAACAGAGATGCTGAAAAAGCAGCTTCCTATATGGAAATGGCTCTAGTCAGAATGCAAGAGTGAAGTCACATCCTAACTAGTTTGGGCCAGCTGGATTCTTTCTGCTCAGGCCCCATTTCCTGTAGGCTGAGGATAATAGAGAACCAATCTCTATTCATCTAGGAGCTGCTGGTTGGGCTTATAGCAAGGATATTCCTTACCTTCTTATACTTTTTATTCTGGAGACTGTCTAAGTCTTTGGAATTATGACCTTTTGGGAGCCAGAGGGTCATGGGAGAAAGATGGGCCCCATGCTTTGCTGGCCATAAATGTGGCCTGAACAAACTGGACTGAAGCATCCACCTTTGGATTCTCAAGTTTCCAAGTGCTCTTCCCCTCCCTGCTACCTCCAGGAACTCTCCTCTGGAAGGCAATGGGAAGATCTTGCACCTTCATAAACTGCCAGCTTGGTGTGTATCCCTGCTCTGCCTGTGCATTGTGAAATTCGAGATGTATGTCCACGAAGAGTCCCAAGATAGACTCTGAATAGCTCATGCCTACTATCTATTCATCTATTTATCCATTGATTTACCCATACATCCAACTATCTACCCATTACCCACTTCCCCTTTCCACTCAACCACTCTCTCATCCATTTACCAACTCTCTTACCTATTCATCTAACCAACCAATCATCCATTCATCCACCCACCCACCCACTCATCCATCCATCCATTCATCTATCCATCCATCCATTCACCCATCTATCCACTCATCCATTCATCTACCCACTCATCCATTCATCCACTCATCCATCCATCCACTCATCCATCCATCCACTCATCCATCACCATCCATCCATCCATCCATCCATCCACTCATCCATCCATCCACTCATCCATACACTCATCCACTCATCCATCCATCCACCATCCATTTCCCTCCATCCACTCATCCATTCATCCACTCATCCATCCATCCACTCATCCATCCATCCACTCATCCATCCATCCACTCATCCATTCATCCACTCATCCATCCATCCACTCATCCATCCATCCACTCATCCATTCATCCACCCACACATCCATGCATCTATCCATTCAACCATCCATCCATCCATCTACACACCCACCCACTTATCCATTCATCCACCCACTTGTCTGTCCATCCATCCATCCATCCATCAAGCCAGCCAGCTGCCCACCCATCCACGTATTTACCCTTCCATCCATCCACTAACCCTCTCACCCTACCCCCATACTTTCCCTATCATGATGGATAGTATTACTCAAAGCAGTGATCCATTTCCTAGTGAAGCTTCACCTTCTAACAGTTCTACAACCTTCCCAATCAGTGTCACAGACTGGGGGCCAGGTGTTCAAACATATGAGCTTGTGGTGGGGAAAGATCTTTTATTCCAGTTCAACCACAGCACAAGAATTAGTTCACTGGAAGATGATTTGCCCATGGGAATGGATGGACTTATCTGCAGAAGGCAAGCTGGTTCTTCTTCACCTGCTCCTTGGCTTATGAAGGTAAGAGGATATACTGAAGAGAGAAGGCAAAAGTTGAGTTTATAAAAGATCAACAGCTACTGAAAAGTTTGAGAAGGGGGGGGGGTGCCAGCTGCCAGCATGATGCTTATTCATTGGCACAGCTGGATATTTGGACACATTCATGCCTGAAGCCAGATTTTTAAATTGATATTCCCAGCAACTAGTAGGATTGGCACATATCAAAAACAAAACAAAGGAAAAAAAAAAAAAAAACCCAAGGGAGTTGACTATGACTAGGAAGGAAGAGATCTATTTAACAAGCTTCTCCATCCATTTCTTCTTTACCATTTTCTCTATCTTTTCAGATTTTTGGCAGCTTTTTGGATGATAGAAGCTCCAGATGCTTAACTGTGTATCCATGCTGGGTGAAGGGCCAAGTGTGTAAAAATAAATAGGTACCAGAAGTAACCTAACTCAATTTCTGAGTTTTATTTTTTTAAGACCTGTTATTTTGAGTGCATGTAACTATATTTAGAGGCTCACGACACACTAGATATGGCAGTCCTGTAAATAGAACAGCACGAAGAAAGAATACTATGGACACAACGCTGAAGGTTCCTTGTTGTAACCAAGAGCAAGATAGAGGCTATGCACTGTGGACCTGTGACTGCAGTATGATGCCCTACAAGGGAGACAGGAGGGGTATTGTTGTTTCCTCTGGTGGTGTGTGTGTGTGTGTGTGTGTGTTCACATGTGTGTGTATGCAGGTACATGTGCATGTGGCAGTCTTTCTCTCTCACATACCTTTATGTTTTGAGTTGAGATCTAGCAGAACCTGGATCTCACCGATGCAGGTAAGCTGGCTGATCACCGAGCTCCAGAGATCTTTGGTTGTCTCCTCCACAGGGCTCAGGTTACAAATGTGTGCCGCTGCATTCAGTATTTTATGTGGGTGTTGGGGAATCAAAGGTGGGGCTTCAGGCTTGGCGTGGTACTCACTTTATGAATGGAAGCATATTCTGAATACAGTAAAAGTGCTTTGTGCGTCTTGGAATGGGTGTCAGTATGGGCTAAGACACAGTGAGTGAGTGAATGGCGAATTCATTTTCTGTGTGAGGGATGTGCTCCTGAGGAATGCATTTATAATACCTGCATAAATCAAGACTCATTCCCACACAGGGATGAATCAGGACTGGCATGGCCTCTAGTGTTCCACAGTGTAAGATTTGGGTCTTTCCCTTTGTAGAATTCAGAGTAGCAGAGAGAATGACATCACTCTTTTCTTTTAAAGGAAGAACTGTGGCCCTGGAGATCCAGGGTTGGGTTAGTCATTGTGATTGGGACAAACATTGGGAGAAGCAATTTAAAGGAGGAAGGGCTTATTTTGATTCCCAGTTTCTAAGATTTTCATCCATCCATGGCTGTCTAGCTCACTGACAGTGAGTTGTGGGGAAAGGGAGGGAGGGAAGGAAAAAGGAAAAGGGAGAGAGGAAGAGAGAGAGTGTGTGGCAGAGACACAGAGAGACATGAAGGGGGAGGAGGAAGAGGAGGGAGGAGAGAGGAAAGGTGGAGAAAAGGAAGAGAGATGATGAGGGGAGGGCAGGGAGGGGAAGAGAAGATGGAAGGAATGGGAGAAGAGAATGGGGAGGGGAAGTGATCTGTGCTGTGGCCACAGAGCATAGGAGGGTGTGTGTGTGTGTGTTGTGTTCTTGTGTGTGTGCAGGTTCTTGAGTGTCTGTGTGTATCTGTATGCCGAGGTCAGGATTTCCTATTACCTCCAAGAATTCTATCAATTATCAGAGCCCTGGTAATTTAGTACCTCTCAATGGCTGGATCTACCAGTTGGGGACTAAATATTCTACGTGAGATTTGGTGGGGGACACTTTATATCGAAACCATAGCAACGGTGTATTTATTTATTTTTATAGTTGGACAAACTTTTTTTTAAAAAGGCTTACTTGTTGGCCAGGAGTGATGGATGACACATGTTTTGATCTCAGCACTAGGGAGTCAGAGGCAGGCAAGTCTGTGAGAGTTCTAAGCCAGCCTAGGCTAGATAGAGAGACTCTGTACCCAAGTTAGCAACAAAATATTTGTTTATTTTTAGTTGTGTATTTTGCCTGCTTGTATAGATGTGAACTGCATGTGTTCATATGCAGAGAACATGCAGTTCCTGCAGAGGCCAGAAGAGGGTGTTGTATCCCCTGGAAGTGGAGCTACAGATGATTGCGAGCCACCATGTGGGTATTAGGAACTGAACAATACCCAAGCAAGAACAGCAGTGCTCTTAACTCAATACAGATCCATTTCCCCTCCACCCCTCACCTCCAGGACAAATTTTTGATTGAAGAAAAAAATGTAGCTAGCATCTTCAGAAACTCAGGTCTGTGCATACCTAGCTGAACAAATGATCTTAAAAATGATGAGTGAGGTCCACAGGGACCTGTGGAGGGGCCTCTAGAAGAGACAACCTTGCCCTAATTGGTATATTAAAAGACACTTCTGGCTTTTTGTGTTGAATGGCACCTGAACAGCAATGGCACGAACGCCATTCGTGCCCTTTGAAAACAACATAGAAAGTTGATCCCTGTGCTACTTAGTTTTGTTGCCAACACCACACACCTAGAACCACCTGAGGCGAGAGACCCAATGAAGGATTTTCTTCCAAGTTGGGTTTGTCTGAAGGGAATTGTTAGTTAATTGATGTGGGAAGAGCCAGCCCACTGTGGGCAGAATCATTCCCTAGGCAGGGGATCCCGAGACTATAAGAGTAGAGAACTCAAGCTGAGTGTAATCAAGCAGGTGGGAATGTATATCTTCATCTCTCTCTGCTCTTAACTGGGGATGGGATGGGATTAGCAGCTCCAAGTTCCTGACATCCCAATTTCCCTGCCATGTTGGATTGTAAGCCGGAATACTAAGGTAAAACAAACCCAATTCTCCCCTCAGTTGCTTTTTGTCAAGGTATTTTATCACAGCAACAGAAACACAACAGAGTAAGTTAGTTCAGTTGTGAGCTGGTAAAGGGTGAAACCGAGTGGGACCTTCAGGGCATGACTATGGCTCAGTCCTCATGAACACACTAGTTCACTCAGGACTCACAGACTACTGAATTAACTTGATTGGGGTCTGGAACCCAGTATGGCTAGGTTTCTTGCATGTTCCTTGCTTTGCAGCCCCTGACCTTGAACCAGAACTGTTGGCTAAAACAATTCTCCCCCAGTCTGTGGAATTGCTTCTTTTTTTTTTTCTTCACTAAGCCCAGGCTGGATTTGAACCTCCTGACCCTACTACTATCCTACCAGTACTGGAATCTCAAGTGAGTGCCTCCACACACAGCATTGTATACTGTTACTAGGAACAGAAAGCGACTTCAGGCAACAAATGTTCTGGTTGGACAAAATCAAGACCTCCACACAGGCTACCCCACTGTCAATCTGAGCTGGCTTCAAACAGTGAATCCATTACAAGGTAAAATTTGATAAAGATAAGGATAAAATTCTGCCTGAAGATGTCGATTGTAAAGGGAGCTTATGTGGGGACCCTGGAGGCACCTCACACACTGAAAACCAAGGTGGCATATTTGTGGCACCCCAAAAGATTGTCATTTTCATCCTAGCTAAATGTGAACTATGTAGGACATCGTGTGAAGTGGGCATATTCTTCCCATACAGTGATTATAATTACACATTAAATAAGTGAATACAGTTGAAAGGATAGAACATTTCTACTCTTTTAATCCAATTCTGCCATTAGCTAGTGTGGTTGTTCAGGGCAAATCCCTTAATTTTTCTATGCTTCAGATACCTGGTCTATACATTGGGGAGTTTGGATTCAGTGACCTCTAATGTCCCTGTTTTGTTAAAAACATTTATGAGTGCTGTAAAGAATTTAGACTTCTTCCTAGTTTTCCGATCTGAACAGAACAGACCCATTTAATGAAGAAACTATGTCCCAGGGGATTGACAGAGCAGCTACTGTCAGGTTTTCAGATTTCCTCCACGGTACGATCCTTTCCATGTTATGAATTTTTAGAAGTCGGCATGAAATGTGTAGCAGGTGGGGAGGGAGGGAGAATCCTCAATCCTCCTCCATGACTTGCTGTCTTTGAGGGAGATTTAGCTGTCTACTCCCAAAGCACTTTATTACGGAGTAACACGAAACAGTTCTCAAGCCATTAGATTGCTTTATCCACAAATGCCCAGGAATGATTCCAAATTAAGGTATGACTGCTTTGAGCAGCATTCAAACATCCGGCTCTGGGAAGGCTGATTCCAGCGCAGGGGTCAAACGTTCAATACACTGAACGTTCACTCCTGCTTCAGTGAAAAAAAAACAAGCAAGCAAACCAACATCTGTCCTCTTTCCAAAATTAAAAAAGAGAGAAGTCATCCTTCGTGAACCTCTCTCTGATTTTGTATTTCTTATAATGGAAGGAAGATAAAAATATACAGTAGTTGGGTATGCATGACAAGCTATGCTTGTAATCCTGGCTCCCAGGAGTGGGGGCCGAGGCAGGCTCTGTGTAAGTTCAAGGCTGGCCTGGGTTACATAATGAGATTGTCTCGAACAATCATACTTACGACTGGTCTTACTTGGGGCATCCAAGAAGTGAAGGGACAGAACACGGGCTTTCTTTTTTTTGTTTTTTGTTTTGTTTTGTTTTTTTGAGACAGAGTTTCTCTGTGTAGTCTTGGCTGTCCTGGAACTCACTCTGTAGACCAGGCTGGCCTCAAACTCTGAAATCCACCTGCCTCTGCCTCCCAAGTGCTGGGATTAAAGGCATGTGCCACCACTGCCGGCAGAACACGGGCTTTCAACTCACAGTCTCCCATCAGCCAGGTACTTTCCTCTGAAGTACCTCAGCTATCCAGAACTTTCTAGGAGGTTGAAAATTCTTAGTTTAAGCTTTCTAGGGTCATGAGACAAGGAAGTAGTGAAGGAGGAGAGTGGACCTCACAGGTGTGCTTCCCTGTCTCAGCATCAATGCCCCTCAAAGCCTCTGAGATCCCTGAAGTACTGTGTGAACATGAATGCACACACATGCACGCACATTGTATGATCGCAAAGCTTGAACTTAATGGAATCGACAGATGGGCACCACCAGGGGTAGAGCCTGCAGCTTAGGTCCACCCAACAAGGGAACCCTCACTGGAAGTTAAGAGCACTAGATGCTTTGCTGGAGGACATGTGTTTAATTCCCAGCATCCATACAAAGGCTCAAAACTGTCTGTAAATCTAATTCCAGGGGATCCAACGTTGTCTTCTGGCCTCCAGCGGCACCAGGCATGCATGCAGTGCACAAATACAGATGCAGACAAAACACTCACACATAGAAATAAAGTTAATAGTAATTAAAAAAAATAAGACGGGCCAGGCAGTAATGGTGGGCGGTGCATGCCTTTAATCCTAGTACTTGGGAGACAGAGTCAGGCAGATCTCTGGGTTCAAGGCCAGCCTGATCTACAGAATGAATTCCAAGACAGCCAGGTCTACACAGAAAAACCCTGTCTCGAAAAACCAAAAACAAGAAAAACATGGAGATACACTGTGGACCTCTGATGCACATGCAGGCATACTTGTATGCCCATACATACATGTGCATGCAAACACATGAATTGAACATACACACACGTACAAACTGTATGTGCTATTTTCTGAGGCTACCCCCTTGGAGTTGGCCTCAATATTACCCAACATGGAAAATTACCTAATTCATCAGATTTGGCTCAGAGTGATTGGCTCCTGTTCTTTGTCCCAATAATGTCTCTCTTCAGACATTGACTCTGCAATCTGGAGGACATATGGTGACTTTCAAGGTGACCCTGAAAAGCAGACTCAAATGGCGCTGGACCATGGTGGTGCACGCCTCTAATCCTAGTAACTTGGAGGCAGAGGCAGGAGGATCTCTGTGAGTCTGAGGCCAGCCTGGTCTACAAAATACATTCCAGGACAGCCAGGGCTACACAGAAATCCTGTCTTAAAAAACAAACAAACCAACACACAAACAATAAAAAAGACTCCAAGAAGGTAACAACATGGGCCAAACAAGACACTGAGGTGGTTCCTTGGAGACGGACACTGGGAATTACCTCCCATTCAGGACTGTTACCTGGACTGTGACCCTGGATGGGAGAAAGGTAAGAGATAAAGCCTGAGATTCCTAGGGGTCAGAGGTACCTGACAGGGGTTGGCGATTGAGTTAGCCCAACTCACTGTTGGTGAAGCCTGGGTTAAATAATAGGATGGAATGTCCAGGGCTGGGGAGATGTCTGAGGGCTCAGGGGATGGCTTAGGGCAGAAGACATACTGTGAAGGTCTGGAGAACCAAATTCACTAAAAGTCACAACCACCACGAAAGGGACCAGAAAGAGCATCACCTTGTTTCTCAGAGATGACAGACTCCTAGTCACCCGATTTGGGTGTGTGCTACAGAGATTCATCTGCTGGAACTACCAGCCCCAGGATGGTGGCAGAGCCTTTAAGAGGTGAGACCTGGTGGAAGATAATTAGGTCCTAAGGGGTATCATGCTCAGCAGATATTAATGCGGTCCTCAGAGGACCTGGTTATTTCCCAGGACAAGGGGCTGTTATGAAGAACAAATTTAGCCCTTAATCGCTCCCTTCCTGCCTTGCCATGTGATGTCTCTCTCTCTCCCCAGCTGCATAGAGCTGGTTTTATTATAACAGAAAAGAGATTCCTAGCATATGTATATGTAGTGGGCTGGAATGGGCATCTCAACAGTGGAGATTATAAATCCCAAATGACTGGGAGAATGTCGTCATTGGACAGGTAAGCAGACCCCAGACATGCAACCTTACTTTAGTATTTGGTAACTTCCAGACAAGACCAGTGGTCTTAACCACACATTCTATGGCTTGTGGCGGGAGCCTTGTGCTTGTCCTGCACAAGCGGCTTTGCAGGACACTGAAAGATTTCCCATCAAAATGGAGGCATGTGTGACGATGGGGATGACCTGCAGTTGAGACCCTAAAACCGGATTGAAGCTGCATGCACCTGCTACTGTGGGTCCACACACAGGATGGGATCTCTCAAGGCTGGGGAGATGGCTCAGGTGGTAAAAGGCATACTGTATATGCCTGGAGACTTGAGTTTAGATCATCAGTATGTACATTACATAAAAATAAAAGCATGCACATGCTTCTAACCCCAGGCAGAAACAGAGGGATCCTAGAACTTGTAGGCACGCCAGCTTAGCTAGTTGGTGAGCTTCAGCTTCAGTGACAAGACTCTGCCTCAAAAAAGTCTTCAGAAGATCCAAGTTTGGTTTCCAGCACCTACATTGGGCAACTCAAAACTTCCTGTAACACCCAGGGGTCTGATGCCAGGAGTCTGAGGGTTCTGGCCTCCACAGATACATGGCATACAAACTCAGACATAATACACATTTTTAAAAAGTGGACATTTATCAAGGAAGACATCAACCTCTGGCCTCTGCACACACACACACTGGAGTACACACACGCATGTAGGGAGTGGTTCTGATGCTTTGGTCAGGAATCTGTGTGTGAACATTGAAGGTCCAGGTCTCCAATGGTTCTTGATTGATCAATAAAGACAACGTCTGGCTGGAAGAGATGGGACTTCCAGGTTCCTGAAAGCAGACTAGCAGACACAGGAGAGGGAAAGAAGATTCACCATGCTTCAGAGGGAGTCAGAGCCACCAGGCATGTGGGATCTCAGGTGGAGTGGACATTGGCTGCTTTCCCGACTGGGCCTGGGGTAGCAGGCAGAAGATTGGAAATGCAACCAAGTCAGGGCAGATTTAGGATGCTGAGCAAGGAGAAGGTAAGGAGAAGTTAACTGGGCAACTAAGCCAAGGACAAATTCAGAGGTGTTGAGCTGGCAGTGAAGGTAAGGGTATGTTAGCCATGGAGGGCTTAGAAGCGCCCAACCATTGAGCTAAAAAGCATACTAAAATAAGCTGGTGTGTGTGTGTGTGTGTGTGTGAGTGTATGTGTGTCTTTCATCCAGAGATCCAAGGGAACCAGGGCGATGGCTGGTAGCGCATCCCTCCTGTCCCTGGGAGCTTAAAGTAGGGCAGTAGAAACTACATGCTACACATACACACAACACACTACACACACGTTTGCCCACAAATACTTGGATGGCTCAGTGCCTACTTGCACATGGAGATACTGCTTACACAACACACAATACTTATCTTCAATTGATGCAACTCAGTAATTTTTATTGCAACTGGAAGACAATACATCACAGAAACTTTATGGTAGGTCTGGGGAAGTGTTATTTACAATAAATGATGAAGTAGTTTGTCTTTGGCAATATGATTACACATGAAGAACGCAAAATGCTGTATGGATCCCTTCCAAGCAACACCAAGTCCCTGGAGCTCGGCTGATGGAGCCATCTCCACACCGCTGCTTTAGGTTAATGCAAACACCACCAAACATCATTTTCTTTCTCCTTCATGGTTCTCCCCTTCTGTTCATGATATTGGCAGTTTTGTACAGAAATACAGAAAAAAAAATTGGCTTCTGAAGAAATTATTACTCTTGTAAATTAATTTGGCCATGTAGACCTGTTGGCCAGGAAAAGTCGGGTGACCCTAAGATTCAGCCACAAACCTCATGGTCTTCTGCTTTATCATTGTGGTCTTGTTTGTTCTCTGTAAAATTAGAACAAAACTCAGAAGTGTTACAGAATCAGAGTAGTAAAAAAAAAAAAAAAAAAAAAAAGTCTATGTAGCTGTTTCCCAGACACACAGAGATTCTTTTTCTCTCCCTATATTCACCATGGAGGGACAGGTGGTGAGTCAATGGAGGGAGTCTGGCTGAGCCAGCTATGACCTTGGATGGCTTCAACATACATACTCTAGAAATGGCAACTGTGTCCATAACCCAAAGTGTGCTGTTTCCTCTAAAACAGGAGAAATGGGGAAGTCAGGTATGAAAAGATAATACAATTTCTAGGTTTGACAGGATCACCATATCGAAGTCTTTTGAGAATCCAATATGGAGTATCAATTATTTGCAAAAGGGTGGAGAAGGCATGTTCTCTACTTTTGCAAATGAAACACAGTGGAGGAACACTGCTGTATAGATTCCAAATAAAGAGTCTTGATTCCAATACTAACGAGACAGGAAGGGGACTTGTGAGCATCCCACAGCAAGTCAGAAATGGTCAGTCCACAGCGGGCTCGTTCCAGAGGCTCGACAGCACGAGGCAGCACCGTAGACTAACATCCGTCTCGGCCATGAAAAGGTGGATCATTTTTAAAATGGTGTTTTCCTTCGTTAATTTTTGGTCAGTGAAGCTAGCACTTGTTTGCTGAAGGGCAGAAGAGTGACCGAGTCACACCAATTATTCATGATAAAGCAACCGAGCGGATGAGTCTGTGCTTAATTCAAGAATAGCCAGCAGGAGAGAGGACACTGGGAGTTCGCCACCACGGCTGGCGCGCTCTCAAAGGAGGAGGAGTTAACAGATGAATTCACAAAGGTGGGCAGGTCTATACAGAACACTGAATGCTGTGTGTAACTCCTCATGACATCCCAAGAAACAGGAACACCACACAATGTATATACTTTGATTTACACATTCCGTTACAAAGGGGAAAAAAAAAAAAGAAAGAAAACAAAAAAAACAAGACACCATTACAATTCTGTAACTGTGTTAACTGCAATAGAAACCAAAGTCTAGAGTCTGACAGGTAACCAAAAAAAGGGTTTATCACTTAGGTTATATAGCAAAAGTGTTGATGTATATTATATATAGTAGTATAAATAATAAAAAAGTATTATTTAAATTAGATCACAGTGCTGCATCATGTGCCTAACAGTGTTTGATATAGTACTGGTGGGCTGGGACCTACAACACAAAGAACTGAACTGTCAACACTGGAAAGTCACAATCAAGAGGGGACATATATGTTCCAATGTTTTCTTTTGGTGGCAAAAAAAAAAAAAATAAATAAAAACCCTGCTGAAGATGAAAGAAAAGGACTTCTCTATAGAACATAGAAATCAATCTACACATCTGGGCAGCTGTGATCCACCAGAAAGAAAAGAGTCCCAACCTGAATAAGGTTTGAAAGGGGAAAGAGAAACCACACTGAATTTAGTCTAATCCCATATATGGGAAAACTTCCCGTTCCCATCACTTGTCCCTAACTCTGGCATCATGTCATAGGCTTGTCCACCCCCCAAGAGAGAGTCTAGAGGTTGGAGTGGCATCAATAAAACCCAAATTGGTGGCATGGGACATTGCACAAGGGCCTGCTGTGTTGGGACTCTAGGCACCAAAACCACCCCATCTCTTGCTCGGGCACCACTGAATGCAACAGTCCTTCTAGAAAGCTCCGTGATAGGAACTGCTATGAACAGGAAGCACTAGACATGCTATTGACGCTACAGGAAAAACCCACTCTTGGGAAAGGGCACCAACCCATTCCTCCTTAAAAGGCTCAGCCCCAAGATGGAGACCTACCCTGGTCATCCTGACCACAGTTTCCGTACACCACGATCCGATCCGCGTGTGGGTTTGGCTCAGCTTTAGTTTCAGAGAGCCAGCTTTACCAAAAGCACTCACTCTTGAAAAACATACTGACTGGAGATGCAGAGGGAAGTAGGAGCTTGGTGATATAATAGAAAGAAAATCTAAGTACGGTGCAGACCCTTTCCAAAAAGGACTAGAGAACGAGGAAAGACCGTCAGGATCGGGATAAAAATGTCGATGTGAATATCACCTGAGAAAAGAAAGCGAGTCTCTCTCTTCTCTTAAATGTGTCCAAGGGCCGACAGCCAGCAGTTGTGATGTCACTGTGCTGATGTGATCCCGAAGCATCTGTAAATATTGCTATAGTTCCCCACCCTCCCTCCCCCGCCCCGTGTGAGTACGTGAGATACTGGAATGACACATGAACCGCCACTTCTCCCCACAGGAGAAATGCAAGGAAAAAAAAAAAAAACAAACACCACATCTGTTTAACGATGCTCAGGCGATCTGTCAGACTAATGGATACACAGGCTAGTTGGAAAGCTAAAAGAACACCTGACACTTAGGAAGGAAGTCCAACACTAAACTGAATTACACTTAAGCAAAATATTCTTTCACAAATAGGCTTGTGCTTAAATTCTCTACTGCTCTTGGGGGAGGGGAAAGAGAGGGTGCCTCCTGCCCCTTGGCTTGTTAAGGACACGGACAGCCTCATTCGGCAGACTTCACCACAAACAGCCACGTACACATTGATGACTTGGTTTTCGCCTCAACAGTCAAAATACAGAGTTAAACACAATTGAGCCATTGTTTTGGTTACGCATAATGTGTTATGCCGCCCAAAACAGAAGGAAAATAGAAAAAAGTACCCTTACTAAAGTTTCCCCAACAAGTCTTCCAGAAAATTCCAACAAAGGTGCCAAGGGAGGCTCAGGAAAATAACACTTAGAAAGCTGCCCGATGAGGTATTTATGCAAACGGAGTGGTTCTGGGGATCAGAACACACTTGTATAAGATAGTTTTCCGGATCTCAGGGAGATCAGAAAAGTAAATCACACACACACTGCATCTTGTTATCTCTGAAAGAGGCCTCTGCCCCTTCAGAAAAAAATGAAACGAGGGGAGACAGCCCGTGTGGGGTTTTCATCGGAAGAAGTCCCCTGCCAGAAACAGTGCCGAGTGCCTGCCTTTACCTTCAGGTCTGGGGTTGAACATTGTGGGGTGGGGGTGGGGATCTTTTGGACTTGGTAAGGTGACAGCAGAGATCAAAGCGTAGCTCAGGGTTCCAGAGCTGTGGATGGCTTGTGGGGTGTCAGAGGTTTGTGCAGAACACACCTGTGCTCTCATTTAACTCTGAACCCCATGCTGAGAGAGCCCAGGCTGTGGGCCACGTGGGGGTAAATCTAGCCTGCCCTAAAGTGGGAGACCCCCCTCCCACCCAAAAGCGGCCCTCAGGTTAGGTAGGGAGAAATGCACCGGATAACCTTCCGGGGCTCCTGTCCTTCCAGGCTGCCGAGGTTGCCATGGTACCTGGTACTGACAGGTGGACATAACTTTCAAGGCCCACAACTGACCTGTTTTAAGAGTTCAAGGTCACTTTAGTTTCCTTTCTCTCCCAAACATCTGACCCTGAGCCATGGTAGTGTTTTTGTTTTTAAAAGTTCCCTCCATTTGGATGGGAGGCCATATTGTTTTAGGTATTTCTCTTTAAGACCTCAAGGAAAAACTTTTTTTTTTTTTTTTTTTTGGCAAAGGTAACTGGAGTTTCTGGCTTGTGTGACATGGTCTGGTTGTTACTCAGCTCTCATTATCTAGGTGGTCTTAGTCCCAAGGTGGTTTCTGTGCTGAAGTGGCAGAGATGGCCAGCCCCCTTCTCACTGCGGTGAAATCACACCGCTCAGGGCTGCTCCATCCAACCCCTTGATCACTTCCTCCTACCCATGTACCCATCTCTTACCCTCACCCAGTAAGGCCCATTAGCATGTTTCCCCTTCTTCTGGCGAATTTGCATAATTAGTCACTGCCTTTTTCCTAGAACCAAATCACGGTAATGATTTTCCTCAAGTCAGCGTCCCATAACTCTCTTGATTCTATCGTACACACTAAGTTTGCCCTCGAATTATTGCGTCATGTTAAACACATACAGACATAGGGAAGGACACACTCTTCAGTAGAGAATCAGAGGGGGTCGGGGCTGAGTGCAGACAAGGCAGTTTAGAGCTCAACCATCCAAGCCCCTACCAGAGCATGAAGATAAATTTATATTGCAGAGTAAGTTCCCCAAAAGTCAGAATTTGTCCCTGAAGAAGGTTAAACCTTAAACACCTGCTTCAAAAAACCAAACAAAATAAAAACAACAACAAAAAAAAAAAAAGAAGAAGAAAAAAAAGGAAAAATAAAAGGAAAAAGGAAGGAAAAAAGAACGAAGGGCCTCTAAGCTTAAGGGCTTAAAAATCAGAGGCATAGTCTTCTCTCTATTCTCTATATTTATATGAAAATAATTCATGCTTCATGCTAAATACATTATTTACCTTACAAGAACTTTGTTATTTTTGAATAAAAAAAAGTTTGTTTTTGTGGTTTTTTTTTTCTTTTTCTTTTTTTTTTTTTTTCTTCAAAGGAATCCATGCATTTGTGGATCAGAAATTTCTGCTGGCTACACTGGCTGAATGTGAAAAATCACTGATCTTTTTTTATTTTCTTGTTGCAAAAATGAGTACTGATGTTAATTGCAAACCCTTTTTGAGGACAGTACAGGAGTTGTATTGTTTGTCTTGTTTTTGCTTTTTTGAATCCATTGGCGTGCCTTTAACCTCATAAAGACACCATAACACTAATGGCAGTTTCTGTAGCACCCCCCCTCCCCAAACTTGGATCAGATTATTTAGAAGGAAAAATCTGTACCATTTTTCCTTTCTTAACAGCTGCTGTCATTTCTTGGGTGTGAATGCTTTTCCTTGGGCAGTTAAGAGGGCACAGCCTTGCTTCCTGCATCACACAGGAACCAACCTTCAGGCTTATGGCTTTTGGGACGTCTTCTTAATTTAACAGAGAGCGGAATTCAGTGGTTATCAATGGTTCCAGTGATCCCTCTCAGTCACTGACAGTCTGGTGGTGGTCACCCTGGGAGGTGTTACCAGGCTCAAGGTTAAGAAGCACAGAGGCCTGGCAGGCAGATCCTGGGCTTGCCACACAGCAATGCCAGTGGCATTTCTGGTATGGTGGGTGTCCAGGGTCAAAGCATGGGGTTACTTACCCCTAGGGGATAGTCTGTTCCTAGGGTACATGTGCTCTTCAGTCTCTGCAGTTGCTTCCTAGCCTCACCCCAAACACGACTGACCTTTTAAGCCTAAGGGTTGGGCTGAGCAGTGATGACTGTTTGCGTGCCCCTAGGTGGAGCATGAGTGTCCCTGTGGCATTAACATGGACATCTCTGTGGGTTTAGCCACAGGTTTCTGACAGGCTGCAGAAAGCAATGGTTAAGTTGGCTTTTTTTTTTTTTCCTTTCGGTTTTTGTATTCGGATAAAGAAAAGCTTTTGTAAAACGGCTCTGAGTGCAATATGAGTTTCTATGGCTTCAATCTCCTTTAAACAGAAAATTCTTAAGGGTCCAAAAACAAAGGAGTGGGGGGCAAATTAAAAAAAAAAAAAGGAAAGAAAGAAAAGAAAACCAAACCAACAAAAGGAAAAAAGAAAAAGAAAAAAAAATTGCTGATATTGCCACAAACCACTAGAAATCTCCTGACATGCTGAAACCAAATGGCCATAAGTTCAAACAAATCAGAGACTTGTTTCAATTTTTTGCGGTTTCCTTTTGTTCTTTCTGCCCTTGGCCGTCCGATTGGTGATGTTGTTCAAACAGGACCGAATCCCTGCCAAGTGCAGGAGCGAACCAGCCGCCTCCTTCATCTCCTCGTCGTCGCTCTCGGGAGGCTTCTCTGTGCGTCTCTTTTTGAGGGGCAGTGTGTCGCTGGGGACCTTCCTGGCCTTGGCGAAGTGCTGGCGCTTCTTGTGCTGGGATGCGTATCCGCTGTCCCCCAGGGCATCCTTGCCCTCCTTCTGGCTGGGTTTCCGGTCATCCTCCTCCGGTTCGCTGTGGCTCTCATGGCTCTGAAAGCTTCCCTCACTGCCCTCCTGGCTCCCCTTCGTGGCAAACTCATAGTGGTCGTCGGCTGAGGAGGAGGAGGAGGAGACAGAGTCGCTGGTGGGAGAGGTGCTCCGAGCGTTGGAGGACTTGGCACTACTGTAGTTGTGGTCCTCCTTGGGATCGCCACTGACCACTGGGGAGCCACATGGCGGCTCACTCTCAGTCCGCATCCGGCAACTGGTGATGCTATTCCTGCAGACGGAGAGGGAACAACAAATTACATCTTCTCTGGTAAAGACATGGAGGCATATGGGCTCCTGCAAACCCTGCTAGCAATTCCAAGACAAGGGTAACAGGTGTGTGAGCTTTGCAGATGGGGCCCCAGTCCTCACTCTTATCTTTCCTGGTTTTCCCTACACCCTCCCAATGGCACCTTCACCAAACCTGTGTGTCTGAGTTGTCAAAATAATACTTTTGAGGTGACAGGCAGAATCTTTCACACACCAGCCAGTCCTAGCACTGAGGACCAAGACATGGCCAGCAGATGCTGGCTGGGCACCTCAGAGACAAAGACATATTCTCTCCTGAAACTGCTGCATTTATCAGAAGGTTAAATACAACATGTGGCAAAGAGCCTGCCTTCTGATGACAGTCATTCACTCAGTCTGCCAATCATTGAGCATGTGAGAGTGGGGCGTCCCTTCAGCGAGGACCCAGGGGTGCAGTGAACAAAACAGAAGTCGAGGCTGGATCATGGAAGAGAGGGCAGTAAGTTACTGTTTCTTGCGCCCCACAAACAGATGCCCTACTGAGCCCATAACCATGTTTAGCTCCTTATTTTACATGGATCAGAAATGAGTGCTGCGAAGTGACTTACTAAAGCCACAGAGGAGGGCAGAGTTGGGACGGAAACTGAAATATAAGCCTTCAGCTCTACCACCTGGCCCATCTCCCTCCCACAATTCCCTCTAACATGGCTCCCTGCTAGAACTTAGCACCCTAGCGCCCCTAACGTCCTGGATCGCTTTTTGTGTTGTATATCTTTATGTCTGGGAGGCCACTGACCACCCTGTGCTCACTTCGTTGCTTTCCCAATGTAGCTGGCATACAGCAGATGCTCTGGGTAGGTAGAAGCCGGAGGGATGGATGAATGCAGGAGGCAAGGGTTACTTATAGCCAAAGGGAAAAGGACCTGGGGGGGGGTGGGAATATTCTGGCAAAACTGGCTTGATAATGCAAAAACAGTGATGGTGGGCCAGGTTGGCTCGGAAGTTGGAAGTTCTCTGGTGCCTGCTGTCTTTTCCTAACTCTCCTTTCCCACCGTGAGGTCCCTGCCGTTTCCCACTGCCACTGTGTACATCGCCTGATGCGTTTCCTTCTCCATCTCTCAGAAGGATGAGGGGATCCAGCATAAAGACAAAGTTAAGTCCTAGGATAGGAACCCATCACGGGCCTACTTCAGGGTGCAGTTCTGAGCCTTAGAGCCTGCCCTCCACACCCTCACCCTGTAGATTTCCTTTCGTGGCAGTGTACTGGGCACAGACATGGCTGGCACAGGTCACTGGGGAGCATTCCGGGTATATAGATAAACGTGATTAACTGTGTGGCTAGCTCTCGGTACTTATTGAAAGCAAATAAAAACCTATGTCCCACCTGTGCTTTCCCTGATTTTTTGTGTTGAGCATAGATACTATGAAATAAAAAACAAACTTCTACTAATGTAGGGGAGCTTCTTAGGGAACCCGAATACATTTGGATGAGTGAACTGGGCCATGATTGGGTTTTAACAAATCAATTTCCTCCTTTAATCTCAGCACTTGGGAGGCAGAGGCAGGAGGATTTCTGAGTGCGAGGCCAGCCTGGTCTACAGAGTGAGTTCCAGGACAGCCCGGGCTACACAGAGAAACCCTGTCTCGAAAAACCAACACCAACCAACCAAACAAACAAAAAAAAACAATCAAACAAACAAACAAACAAACAAAAAAACAAATCAATTTCCTTATGAACCCTTATTTTAAAGAATTCATTTTGTGTGTGAATGATGTTTGTGTGGGGCACACATGTGGAGGTCAGAGGGCAACTTCATGGAGTCCTTCTCTCCCGTTCCCTTTGCATGGGTCATAGGGATCCCTCTTGGGGTGTCAGGCCTGTTGAGCATCTCCCAGTTCCAAATCCTGATGCTTTATAATAGCCCCAGACTTGAGGACGACTTCAGTAGCAGAGGTCAGCAGAGTGTGGCCCTCGGCTGAGCAAACACCAGGAGTGAGAAAACCAGGAGCTGGGGCAGAGAAGCAGGACGGGGGCCTAACTTGCTGTCTAGTGGGTCTGGCTGATGGGCAGTGCTCCCTGAGACTTTCTCTCCTTCCTTTTAATGAAAACACTGAGAATGAATGGAGAAATGTCAGGAAGGAAGCCCTGAGAGGCGGACTTCAAGCCAGATGACTTACTGCTTTAAGTAGATACCTGTTCTGGAGAACCCATGTAGATAAGGAGGCAGAAGAGAGGGTTTCCCATGGTCCTGGGAATCTGTGCTGTGGACGGGAGTACCCAGCTAAAACAGTATCCCACATCTGGCTTAGAACATCACCCAGCTCAGCCTTCTACGGATAAACAGAAATGCAGAGAGCCCCAAGACCCCTCCCACATGGAGTACTAGCTCGTCTTGCTAGTTCTCAAAACCAGATGAGTCAACTGGAACATCTTCCTGAAGTCCAAGAAGGATCTGCACCATGCAGGCAGAGGACCAGCACAAACACAGCCTGTCTTTTTGGCTGAAGACAGGCACATTGGTGCACCTTTAGGCTGTGAGAACTGGAATATAGCCGGATCTCATTCTTACTTAATGAAATGAACTTTCTCTGAGATTTCAGCATGGGTTTATAATCCATAAATTACACACCAAACTCTGCAGGGAGTGACAAGCTCCTTCAATTATGAATAACTTAGTGCCATGTGACTCACGATGGTGTAGGCCAGCGGCACTGAGCCGGTGTCCAATGCCTCTGCTGCAAGGGTTTCGTTACAGGACACCAAATGCTCAAAGGAAATCAGCCATCCTGAACACGTTGGAAGGTGCATTTCTAACTACAGTCAAAACCAAGAACCCCAAACCATTCATTCTTATTAACATGCGATACAGTGGAAACGCCTGCAGTTTCTCAGCGTCGGCTGATTTTATAAGTCATGATCTTCCAGTGATCACAGATTAGCATAAATGAAAGCCACCTGATTTTACCAGGCCCCTAGGAGTTCAAACCACAGGCCCAATGAAGCCACGTGCTCTGAATCTCAAACCTGTTGTTCATTTTCTTGTCGACTACATGGAGATAAAGGAAGTGAGACCTCGAGGTAGTTCAAGCCAAAAAATGATCAACATTTGTAACTAAGAAGCTGAGGTCAGGCTATGCTAATTACTGCTTTTCCCTACAGTTAATTATTTGCTCCTTCCTACTTAAATGGCACGGGTTACCTGGTACCCATGGGTTCTCTATGGAACCTAGTGGTGTCCTTTGGAAGTCCTTCCCAAGGCATTGACTGATACTTGCCAAATGTGAAAAGCGGACAGAATTAACACAAGAACCATGGAAGCAGGGGACCCGAGGCAGCGCAATGCTTTTCTACAAAGGTGACCATGACAAGAGACACAGGCCAAGCTAGAGGCTTGCATTTCCGACCAGGTGGCAAGTGTAGAAGAGGTTTCTCGGATTACGATACAGAAGGTGTTAGATCCTGTGCAGCTATAGATTTTAGGTATTCTGAGTTCACTAGATAATAAGGGAGGGCTGGCACACCCACGCTGTGCATCCCTGACAGCCTAAGTGTGATCCCGGGAACCCTAGTGGAACCGGAGAACCAGAGCTGTCCTCTGGATGGGCACTACTCATGCACACGCATTATCACACATGTTCACGAGGAGGTGTTAGCGGCCACAAAGACACACATGCATCCACCCTTCCCTACCCCAACACACAGATAGATGCATAGTTTGAAAACAAAGGTGAACAATGGGTCCATCAGGAAGCCAAACGTTCCTGGAACAAATGCCTACTCAAGGACTGGGGCAAGAGTCCAGACTGATGGGGAAAGGGAGAGGATGGAAAAGACTGTACTTCATGGATTTTGTGGTCGCTCCAAGGGAGTTAAGATGGACATAGTCCCCCCAGGTTTCCACAAGTTTGAAGAGCAAACCTTCTCCGGAAGAATGCACTTCGAATCCAACACACAGAGAATTCCAACTGATTAGCATGCACAGAGCCTAGGGTCATCATTTCAAAAACCATTAAGCACAAGGGAAATACACTACTGTAAGCTGGAGAGGGGACAGAGAAACAACTAGAGAACCCGAACTACAAAGACTGCACATGCTGAGACAAAACACAGAGCATGAGGTCAGTGTTTTGAATAAACAAAAGAACTGTGGGAGGTGAGCCAGTCCTGTAACCCTGGTGCTCAGGAGGCTGAGGCAGAAGGGTAGTAAGCTTTGGCCAGCCTGGGCTATACCACAAGACCCTCTCTTAAGGACTGAAAAATAAATTATAAATACCCAGTAGCTGAGTATGGTTAAGAGATGGGAATGATGGAGAAGGGGTTGAGCAGAAAAACTGGGCACTGGTGCTGAGGAGGTGGCCGGGTCCTAAGAGCCTCTTGAGCACCTATGTAAACCTGGGGAGCAGTGGAGTCTGTATATAATCCCTGTGCTGGGGCAGTGGACATGGGGACCCCTGGGGCTTCACAGGCAGACAGTCTAGCCCAACCCGTGAGCTCTAGGCTCCAAAGTGCCTATTCAAAATACCTGCCTATAATCCGAGCTCTTGGGTAGATACAGAGATTAAAACTCAAGGTCATCCTTACCTATATAGAGAGCTCAAGGTCAACCTTTGCTATCTGAGACTATGTCTCAGAAAATAAAACAAGCAAGCAAACAAAAAAACAAACCAAAAACCAAAAGCCAAACACAAGAACATGTACATAGATTGGGCTGGACTTTTAGTGGCTAAGAACGCACAGGAAGACTTAACACCTGAATTAATGGCTGAGAACTGATTTTCTAGATCAGAAGAAAGGTACCCATTTATAGATTCAAAAAGCCAAGAAATGCTATCAGAATAAACAATGAAATCCACGCCTACCTATCACTATCAAATCAAAAGAGTTAAACCAAGAAACAAACAACTAAGGCCACAGGAAACCCAAAGAAATTAGCCAACTAATCAACATAGCCTAACCAATTAACCCAAACCACCAAGGACAGCTAAGCAGCAAGGCGCTACAACGTGAAGTCCCGGCTACTCAGAAGGATGGGATTCTAGGACTATTGTTAACCATCTCTAGACTCAAGTGCTGGGCAACAAAGAATGTAGAAGTGGTAGAAAGGATACACACATGAGTATGGAGATACATCAGCTGACCATAGGAAATGCAAACGGGAGTGTACAACATTCTCAAGATAAAAGAAAAATCACCTGTCAGCTTAGACTCCACAGCAGGAACAGACCCAAGCTCAACGCTTTCACTACAAACAGACCCTCACTAAAGGAACTGCTTAAGGAAGCTGAGAAACAGGAGCATGATCTCAAAAGGAAGGCCTGGTGTTTAGGAAGAAAGTATTAGCAAAGACATAAGCAAACGGTGACAAAACTGCAGTTATGGTGAGCTTAAAAAAAAAAATCAAACAGAAGCAAAACAGAAGCCAAGAATTTGGGCAAATTAGTTCAGCATTTGGGAGAAGTAAGTGAAAACATTCAAAAAATTCAGTATCGATCAAAGGTTAAAGACAGTGATCAGGCATTTTAAGATGTTCACGTCGAAAGTTCTAGTACTGACAATAAAAGAGAAACGTGATGTGTAACTTCCAAACCCCGCAGACAGGGGGAATGAAGAGTGGGGAGTTCCCATCTTTTGAAGATAAACAGTTTGTACAAATTTAGCCAGAAAGGTGGACACAGGTAGTCCACCTTTGGATTAAAACAACAAAAAACAAAACAACAAAAAAAAAACATACTGTTAAACATGGGACAAAGCTAAAGGACAAAGAAAAGTCAAAAGCCTGGAAGAGCTGGATCACGCTGCTGCAGCCACAGGAAATAAAACCACAGGTTTTTTAAGGCAACCGCCATTATCACAGAATACTCATAATCTATAATGTTCTATTAGCCAGGGAGATGAAGCAGTTCTCAATATGAGTACATCCAATAAAACCACTTCAAAACACATCTCCCACAGCCCGAGTGCTACAAGAAGAAATAAATAGCCAAACCCACAGCATGATGGGGGGATTTTGACACATCGATCTCAGCACCAACCAGGCTTCTCATACGTAAGACACAGAACACACACACAACACACACAACACACAACAGAGAAAAGAGAGACAGAGAGAGACAGAGAGACAGAGAGAGGTTATGTAGATGGTGTCAACACATACACAAACAAGTAAAAATGGAAAAGACACTTATGAAAACAAAAAGTACATGTAGAACACTTAAAAATTGATTTGTACTACACTATATACTATCTATCTACACTTGACCATTATGTACTAGGGCTTTCACACTAGGCTTCAATGTCTCAAATTCCTAAGAAGTCTCACATCAGTGTGCATTCAAGTTCATGGTTTAGAAATATGTATATATACTTCTAAAAATATGTACAGGTCATGGAAGAAATCAAAATGAAAATTAGAAACCACTTAGTGCTGAACAATGTTGAGACTAAAAGCCAGAAAGACCGTGGGATGCAACGAGGCTGTGGTTTGCGGGAAATTAAAATGTTAAGCTTTGTAGAGAAAAGAGTTTTTAAAAGGTATACAATCCACACAAAGAAAAACAGAAAGGAAAAAGAAAGGAAAAGAGATAGCAAAAGTCAAAGACGGGGCTGGAGAGGTGGCTCAGTGGTTAAGAGCTCAGCCTGCTTGGGCAGAGGGCCCAGGTTCCACTCCCTGCTCCCAGGCAATGGTTCCCAAGGATCAGTAACTTCAGCTCCAGGGCATCTGATGCCCTCTTCTGGTCTCTGTGTGAACCATGTGAGTGTGGTCCACACACACACACACCATATAAACAAAAATACTTATCCTTAAACAGGGCTAATCAAATAAAACGATACTTCAGAAGAAAAAAGTGTCAACATTAAAGAGCAAAAAAGAGAAGATACAAATGAAATTTCAAAAAACCCAGACTATAGCTATGAAAGATAGTTTAAGAGATAGTAAATACCATGAAGAATTTTATGCCAAGATACTTGTATACTTAGGTGAAATGGACAGATTCCCAGAGTTGCCAAATTAGCTCAACAGGAAATACCAAGCCCAACTTACCATATAATCACTGCACAGATTACACTAACAACTAATCATCCTGTAAGGATAATGCCAGCACCACACTGCTTTGCAAATGAGTTCCATCAACTATTCGGCAATAAAGACATTAGCTTTCATATAGAAAGGGATGGGGGAAGTGATTAATGAGAATGAATGCTCAAGTTAATTTACGAGGCTAGCGTAATCTTGACACAGAAACCAGATAAGGATGGAGCAGGAGAGACGGAGGCATAAACAAAGTGGTAAATCCGAGTCTAAGATACCAGCACCAACTCCAGCAAGACGTTAAAACACAGGAGTCAACAGAGTAAGCATTGAGAGAAATCAAAGTGTTGCCAGGCAGTGGTGCGCACGCCTTTAATCCCAGCACTTGGGAGGCAGAGGCAGGTGAATTTCTGAGTTCGAGGCCAGCCTGGTCTACAGAGTGAGCTCAGGACAGCCAGGGGTACAGAGAAACCCTGTCTCGAAAAACCAAAAAGAGAGAAATCAAAGTGTTGTATAGAGGGGGCAAATTTACTATGCAATTCATCATAATAAAGAAAAAGTTAGAGAAGACGTCAGTAAGTTTAAGGTGATAGAATCTTTTGGGGGGAATGAAATTCAAAGATTGTTAATGATAAAATATAACAAAGTATGATTGGATAGAATTTTGTCATTATTATAACATATCTCCCCCCCTCCCCCACACACACAAAATCTCAGTATGTAGACCAGGCTGGCCTTGAATTCACTACCACCTTGTGCTGAGATTAAAAGTTTGGACATCATGCCCAAGTCTTCCTAAAAAATTTAGGATCAAGGGCTGGTGAGATGACCATAAATGATCCAAATTCCTTTTTAAGATAGTGGGACAGTCACACAGTTAGCATTACACAAGCAGTAAAAATGACTCAGTCAGAACAGCTACGTGGAGCAAACGAACCTCAGTGAGCAGCTGGAAAAAGACTATTGTATCAGCTACCAAAAACAAACAAACAAACAAACAAACAAACATCCCTTCAAAGGTATGTAAAAGTGAACAGTATGTTGTTTATGCATATCAAAACCTTTTGAGTGAAAAAAAAATAGATTGTAGTTACCTAACATAAAAGGACAAAGCAGTTTACACTGGGTGGTGGATTCTGCATAAAAATATTAAAAAAAAAAAAAAAAAAGGTAGAGAATGAAGAAGGGGCTGGAGAGACATCTCGTGGTTAAGAGCACTGGCTGTTCTTCCTGCAGACCTAAGGTTCAATTCCCAGCACACACATGATGGCTCACAACCATTTGTAAATCCAGTTCCAGAGGACCTGGGGTTCTCTTCTGGCAGCTTAGGCACTGCACACATGTGGCACACAGACATCCAACCAGACAAAACATTCACAGAACATTAAGGTAGGGGGAGGGGAGTCCGAGTGCACCAGCCTGACTGAAGAAGAATGTAAGGAAAGGCAGACAATAATCACTTCACAAAAGCTGCCTAGAGAGAGAACTCCATCTCACCGAGTGTCAAGTTCTCCAGAAGGCAGAAGCCAGAACTCTGGGTTTGTAGTCTTTTCCTACATTTGTCATAGAACCCAGCCTAATTCTACCTGAACCTCATCTGAAAATAAAGTTCAAGGCTTCTTTTAGCCCTAGAGTCCCATCTGAGGAGCAGCAGGGGGAAAGAGTCCAGACGCTTCTTGGGGTCAATAACTCCAGCATTTCTGTCTTACAGTGACATCCAAGTGACAATGATAAATAAACACAGCTTCCACGCATCAGCTCACGGAACACTAAACAGGAAAGATCCTGAACCTCTCCCACATTTAGTGGCCTACTCAGAATCTGCAGGAGCTGAGGATTTTCAGATACAGGGGAAGAAAGGAACCACCAGGACTTTCAAAGACATCTAGTCAGCGCCAAGGACCAGACCAGAGATACAAAGAGTGCCCCAGTGGGTACTGATCAGTGGGCCCGAGAGGAGGCGGGCAAAGACTCTTGTTGGGACATGAAGCCCAGGAGAGACTGGAGTGTTCTTTCTGATGACTTTCTTTGGATTCTTTCTCTACCTCATCTTTTAATATTTTCTCCTGCTTCAAACCCTATTTTCCCTCTGAGAGACTGGGTTTTTCTGTGTAGCCCTGGCTGTTTAGGAACTTACTCTGTAGAGAAGGTTGTATTAGAACTGAGAGATCTGCCTGCCTCTGCCTCCTGAGTGTTGGGATTAAAACAGCATTGTAGCCCAACATGTATAATTTAATACTACGTTCTGAAGCTACCTTTGAAGGACACTGTTTCAGAGACAAAAGACAACAGCTGCTTGGTCTTGCAAAATACAACAACATAACACAGTGTGAGAAGAGAGCCCTCTCCCTCTATCTTCAGGATCCATCAATGCCACACCCTCGGAACATCTCCAAGTGACTGGTCTGGAGTAGAGCTGGTACTATAAGATGGGTTCTCCAGATGATATGACCTTAGGAAGGGCAGCAATGGTTCTTGTTCCCTTGGAAATGTTTTCAAGTAAGTTCTGGAGACCCAAATAAAATCAAGCAGCCTCACTTGGTAACTGCAGGGCACTTCCTCACAGTGCTGCGGGCTGAGGGCTAGACTTGCATCACTCCTTAAAGCTGGTGACCTTACCACAAATCTGCCCTGCATGAAAGGTGGCAGGGGTTCAGTTAAAGCCACCAACTGAGGCTCAGGACCCAGCCTCTGGTGCGTGGGAGGGGGACCTGAGAGGGTATGGGGCTCTTCACATCAACTGTAAACATCTGCACTAGAGTTTAGTATACGCAGGGCTCACAGCTGTGCTAAACTCAATAAAGCATGGGGTCCATACAGGTCTCTATGTGAATCTCTGAGCGACACCCAATAATCTGTTTCCTGAGCTTCTCTGCATAGTTTATGGACACTGTTGCCCTACAAGGGCTCACCCCATACCCACTCTCTTAATCCTGTGGGAAAACAGGGGAGTTAGGTCTTTTTCATCAGGGTGGCCCCGAAGGGCCAGTGAGATGCCTTAGCTGGTAAAGGCAGTTGCTGCTAAGCCTGAGAATCTCTGTGAACTCAATCCCTGGAACTCACATAGTACAGAGAGGAGACAAGCTCCTGCAGATCCTGACTTCTATGTTCCCCCATCCCCGGACACATAACAGTTTAAAAAAGGTTGCTTGGGGATGGCTCAGTGGTTAGAAACACTCGATGTTCTCTCCGAGGACCACAGCTCAGTTCCTAGTACCAACATGGTGGCTCACAACTGTTCTTAAATCCAGTTCTAGGAGATGACACCCTCCTTTAGCCTCCAGTGGGCAGCATATGAAGGCAAACACACACACACACACACACACACACACACACACACACACGCATACAGTAAAAATTAAAAAGAACTTTTTGTATTTAAAAAAGGACTTTGAAATTAGAACTAAGATGTTTCAGACCCTGCAGAGTTGTGACCTCCCTACCTGGGAGGCAGCTCATGGCACTAAGTGGGGTTCTGTGATCACATGCTCTGTTAGAAGGTAGCTCTCTCATATAGGTATGTATCATGCTAGGAATTGAGCCTCACGCACGTCAGGCAGGCACTCCTCCACGGACATCATTTCCAGCTCCATCCATTTGGTGGAACCTGGGCCGGGATTTCCCCTGGGAAAGCAGTAGCAGATGCAGGCAGCACGCCCAGGTGGACAGTACTGAGGGGATGCACCCCGAGCACTCTCCGTCCTGGCAAATTTAAAGATAAGCAGCTTTCCGATGTCTAAGGATGGGCCAATCTTGGAGGTTATTGAGTAAAAAGTCAACACGGTCGAGTCAATTACACTATTGACAGATGCTCTTACGAGGAGGTTTCGCATCATAATTATATGCAAAGGAACCCAGCAAATACAAGCTGTGTAACGATCAGCTAATAAAAGTAACACTTCATCTATGTCAATAACAGTTTCAGACTCAAGACAAACAAACACGGCCTTTGCCACTCAGTAGAGGGGGAAAGAATCCCTGAAAGACAAATATTTTCAGTTAAGTTGGGAAGTGCTTAGAATTACACAGAAATCCTGTCACGCAAAGGAGAGGGGGACACTGGCCTGTAGTGGGTGCTAGTGACTCTCTCAGGTGAACACTGGCACACCTGCAGGAAGGACCCTCAGGCGCACACTGTCCTGTGCACTGGGTGACACTCAGGATTCTATTTTTCTTTGGACTGCTGATTTCTCCAGCACAGGTGAATTTAGGTTCAAGTGGCAGGTGGCCACACTTAAATCTTATGAGGAAAGGGAGAGAGCAGGAGACTTCTCTCCCAGTCACACATCCTGCTGAGTCTTGGGCATGGCAGAATCTGCAAATGTGCACACAGAATCTGCGTGCTTGCCGTGGTGCGGGTGGTCACCCTAAATGAGAGCAGCCACCACGAGCGAATGTCCCCAGGCTTACAGAGCCTACTACACACCCCTCCCCGACTTCTTTTGGAAATCTGAGGAGATTGGGCAGGCACAAGACCATATTTGGACATTTGGACAATATTCTGCTATTTCGTTTGTGTGTGTGTGTGTGTGTATGTGTGTGTGTGTGTGGAGAGAGAGAGAGAGAGAGAAGAGAGAAAAGGAGAGAAAGAGGAGAGAAATGATAACCAGTCAGCTTCCTGCTCCCATGGCCATGTGTCCCCACACGATGACTGTGTCCACTCTAGAACTATAACAAAACCTTCCTTCCCTAAGTTACTTTAGGCCATGGTATGTTATGACAACAGAAAAGGAAGTAACACAAAGTGAGCCATGACTCAGGTGTGAAAAGAAAAAAGAAAAAGAAAAGGGATGCAGCTGAGGGCAGGAGGGGCTTTAGCAAGCAAGCAGGCCACTCTGCCCTGATTGGTCAGCTGAGAATGATCTAGTCCCACCTCCAGCATCAAGCCCCTGAGAAGAGAAAATACACACAGGGGTATACTCCAAAGGGGGAACAATTGAAGCTCGTGTTGGTGGCCACTTTTAGGGAAGTGTTCTGAAGGAGCCTGAAGGGAAATCTACAGAAGACACCACAGAGTAAGACGCACTGGTCGTGGATGCCTTTGCCTGTGATGGTCAGTATTAGCTGTCAACTAGGCAGACTCCAGAATACCTGGGAGACAGGCCCTTCGGCATGCCTCCGGGGAATATCTTAAAGGGTAGAGGGGAGGGCCGTGCACAATGGGTAGTACTGTTCTTTGGGCAGAGGGCGTTGAGCTGAACAACAGCAGGTGTCCCCCCTCCCCCCCCTGCATCCTGACTGTGATGTGACAGCTGCTTCAGGCCCCTGTTGCTCTGATCTCCATGCCAGGAGGGATCACGCCCCTTAACTACCAGCCTTTCCCCTTACGTTGCTTTGGTCAGAGTATTTTATTAAACGATAAGAAAAAGAAACTAAGATGCTGTTGAACACACTTAGCTCAAGGAGAAAGGCAGGGTGGGTGGGGGGGGTGTCAGGAGGATGTGAGGGAGTCGTGGAAAGAGCTTCTGGTAGCCTGGTAGCCCAGGAGTCACGGTTTAGGAAACTGGTAAGGTCGTGAGTGACTGATCGGTGGGCAAGAAGAGAACCGGGAGACTGTCACGGTGCACGTGAGGGTTTTAAGCCCGAGGTGGACTCGACCTTGGGGTTGCTGAAGGAAATGAGGAGGAGGATGGAGGACAGAAATCACCCAAAGAAGAGCTCATTCAGTGTCCCCTGACCTGACTCTCGGTGACTGGGAAATGACACCCCTGCTGTTCACAGACCCCCTTACCAAATCATATTTCACAAGCAATCTTGCTTGTTTTACAGCACCCCTCCATGTAGACATGAAGTCTCACAGATGAGGGAACTGAGGCGGGTCCAGAGAGATGAGACACCATCCCAGGGTCACAGGATGGGAAGCGACAGAGGGATCCAATGCCCAGTCAACGACTGCTTACCCTTGCCTTCTCGCCGATTTTGCCCTGTTACGTAAGAAAACCCTTAGACATCTCTCGTCTGCTCACAGGAAAGGATGATGATGAGGAGGGTGTTTGGACGGGTGTGCTGCCCTTTGACCTCGGAGATCAGAGTGTTTGAGGACCCCAGGGGACAGAGGGATCTCCCCACTACCCAGGCAGACTGCCCAGCAAGCTCTTCTCTTACCTTATGGCTGCCGTCATCCCAATGGGAGTGATTGGCAATGGGCGGACACCAGGAAACAGCCCTCGGCTCAGAACCCTTGCTCCATTTTGTATCACTCCTGGAGAAACTAGAAAAGTATACAAAAAAAAAAAAGACACATCAGGGTGAATTCAACTGTAAAGAACTTAGCAGTTTTGAAAGAGGGGGGGGGGGGGACAGAGCATGTATGTGTGCAAGTGTGTACGCGCATGTGCTCCTGTGTGCACACACACAGACACGCAGAGGGGAAGCGATACAGAGAACAAGACAGGAAGAAAGATAATGTATAAGTAGAGTCATTGATAGCTTACAAATTATTGATATTTCTATTTTAAAAAGAATCAATCAAACAGGAGTTAAAAAAAAAAAAGAAAAACCAACAGACATCCAGGCTGGGACTAGAAGGCTCAGTGGTTAAGGGTGCTTGCTCTATGAACACAGGGAGCACAGTCTGAATTCTTAGCAGTTGGGTAAAGCGCAGAGCTGAGAGCTCGCAGGCGACAAGCCTAGCCCAGCGAACTTCTGATTCAGCAGGAGACTTCTCAAGGCAGCAAGGTGGACGGTGACAGGGGAAGACCCAATGGCCTGCTCTGGCACAAGCATACCTGCTGGAATAGTCACCTGCTCAAAACACATGGCACACACACATGTGCACAATGGACACGCACACGCAGGCACACACACATGCATGCACACACCCTTGCTCACCACCCATAACAGAACAAAAGAGATTTCCTACATCTGGTAGTAAAATCTCTTATACTTTGGTCTTTCCCCAAGAACATTTAATGTCATCAAGACTACAATGGGCCTGTAGATGACCCAACGATTACACTTCTCGTGCCTGCTCTGGTTAAAGGTTGGGAATATCTATTTATTTGTTATTCATCTGAAATAGGAAAAAAAAAGTCAGCTTAAAAAAAAAAAAATCAGCCGGGCAGTGGTGGTGCGTGCCTTTAATCCCAGCACTTGGGAGGCAGAGGCAGGTGGATTTCTGAGTTCGATGCCAGCCTGGTCTACAGAGTGAGTTCCAGGACAGCCAGGGCTATAAAGAGAAACCCTGTCTCGAAAAAACAAAACAAAACAAAACAAAACAAAACAAAACAAAACAAAAATCACAATCAAATCCTTATCTGAAAGACTCTGCCTCTCCACATTCCAAGCTCACATGGGGGTCTGCCTTAGTCCCAGGGCTGCCTGGAGAGATGGGCTGACCACAAGCCCTGGCTTCTGTATAATCAGGGCTTGGCTTCAGGGGCTGGTTTGTCTTCCCCCACAACCCTCCCCAGCATTCCTTCTCCCTGGACTTCTACCATATACACTGTAACAACTTTCTACCTGCAACCATAAGATCTTGTGTGGCTTTCCGTTCCCAAATCATGTCCAAGAATTTACATTATGGGGAGTCCTGTGCGTCTGACCTTTATTTACCTCTAAACAGTAGCTTCAACTAGCATAAGCTAAGTGTCTGGCTCCTGCTGCAGCTACAGATAACAGCCATGTGTCTATGGGACCAGGTGAGCTTTGCAAATGAGGGCCCCTACCTTACTTGTGTGATACTGTGGAAATCCCCAAATGTTTATTCTGCTCTCTAAAGAATATTCTAGACCTCTTCTGTCCCTATAATCCTGGCACATACTGAAGAGGGGTGGATAAATAGCGCCCTTTCAAACAAACAACAATGAAATGCTAGAAAATTATACATTTAAAAATGAAAAACAGTCTAGATGTCAAAATTTAAAACCCATGTTATTTGCAAACAATACTTCTATGAAACAAATTGCTAACACATACATGCTTCATAATTTTTAGGTTTCTAAGAATATGTTTTCAGGACTGAGAGTGTTGCTCAGTTGGCAGACTGCTTGCCTACTAGACAAAGCCCTGGTTTGATTGTCAGCACCCTATAAACCAGCCATGGTGTAACCATGCTGGGGGTGTAACCCCAGCACACGGGAGATCAGAAATTCAGTACAGTTATCCTCAGTTACGTGGTGATTTAGGAGGGGGTTTTGAAGGGTAAACAGCCACTCTTGAATATGAAATAATTCCCGTGTACATGCCAAGACATGTACACAGGGAACATCTGTGTAGAGTCAGTTCTCACCTTCCACTTTTACGTGGGTTCTGGGGATCAAACTCAGGTTGCCAGACTGGCACAGCAAACACCTTTTCCTGCTGAGCCACCAGGCCTGCCTGAATAGAGAATTCTTTAATAGGTTGTCCATGACTTTGGGCTTTGTGTAATTCTTGCTAACGAATTTTTGACATTTCTCTTCTAGGTTTATACAAGGTCCTTGTTAGGTCTTACAAAAGAAGGAGGACGCTTAGACTGCCGTTGTTGCCAAAGTCAGTACTACAGCACAGTGTTCAGAAATATCCTAGTCTCTTACTGTAACTAATCATGTATGTAAGGCACAGCCAAAGCAGAGACTTCGCTGATTCCAAACTGGCAGCCTAACTTCAGAGGACAGGTGAGGTGATCGGAGGCAGGAGAATAACTAAGTATCCGAAGAGCGTGGGTAACTGTTGCAATATTCAGCTACTCTCTGAGGACGCAGTGTCTGAAAGCTTTATTATCTGATTTATGTTATTTGATATCAAGACTTTGTATAAAGTTGCATGAATTACGGCAGTATGAGACTTGGCTGGGTATTGCCATTTACAGCAGTGGGACAACATGGAATCTAGAAAACAGACTCACACTTAGCATGGTCAGCTGAGCTTTGACAAAGGTAGGTATCAAGGCAACAGAGTGGCAGAAAGGATCACAGCACGGACAACCCTTTGGGATAAAAACGAACCTTGACCCTTACCTGATACCGCATGTGAAGATTAATCACAAACAGACTTATAGTTCACAAAGGGAAGACACGGGAGCAGGAGAAATCAGGTCTGCAGCTAGCTGCTGCAGTCTACAGGGTATGTGTGGGCTTTTGTCAGTTGTCTGGAAACCACGGGAGAGGGGCTCAATGACTTTTGATGGCACTCCCTAAGTCACATAGCTATTCAATAAGCTTAATCCTGACACAGTCCATGTCTCAAGGAGGATCTCACCGAGAACAGTAAATGGATCTGATACAATGGGCCATGTCACAAAAGAACTTAAATCCTGAAATCTGTACCATGATGCCAGCCACTGTCAGTAATGAGTATCTTCCTGTGAATCAGGGTAACTATAGTGAAATCAGAGAGAAAGTGTGTGTGTGTGTGTGTGTGTGTGTGTGAAGAAATACTAGGGTTTGGTGTGGCGGCCAAGTGATGGAAATGCCTGATGCCAACTCTAAGTATCTGGAGGACTTGCTATAGTTAGTGGTGTCTACAATGGACCTCGAAGGCAGAAAAGTAGCACGTATACTCAGAGATGAAAAAAATAAACGAACAGTGTGCATAAGGAAATGAAGATGGTCCTTGCTCCAGCAAATCATCCCACTGTGGTAGTCTGAATAAGTAATGCCCCCCGAGAGGCTCAAGCACTTGAACACTTGGCCCCAGACGGTGACATTGCTTGTAGAGAAGATGTGGCCTTGCTGGAGGTCGTATGTCCCTGGAGGCGGGCTCTGAGAGTATACAGGCTTGCTCTGTTTTCCAGTCTGCCCTCTGCTTTGTGCTTGTGATGGAAGATACGAGTTCTCAGCTTCCGGCCACCGTGCCTGCTGCCGTGCCTCGGTCCCATCACAATGGGCTCATCCCTCTGGAGCCATCTCTTCCTTAAGTTGCTTTGGTCATGGTGTTTTATCACAGCAGCAACAGAGAAGCAACTAATTAATACAGGCACACTGGGACTTTACCTAGTGCAGCAATCTGGAGCAGGAAAGTGGCCTGCAAGGAGGTGGTTGGGAATGCCAGGCCTGGGCCTCATCTCTGCCAATTAATTACTTTGTCTCTGAAGCAAGTTATGTCAACTCAAGTAAGCCAGGGATGCCCCACTCCCTGCAACCGCTGCCTCCACCAAAGTGATCGTTAAGGGGGGGTTTACTGAGGTTAGAGACTCAGTCATATTTAGGAAATGTACGAGAGATATTATAATCCTCAGACTCACTGTGATAGCCTCCCACCGAAGAATCCTGAGGCACTATTCTTTCCCCCACTTTAGGTCAGCTGAAAACCCATAAAAGGGAACAAGACGAAAGCCAGACTGAGCTAGAAGACCTTAGCTGTGTTCCTGGTGATGGAGTAGCTAAGACAGCAATGACGGTTCCCACGTGCATAATAGCAGCATCACCCCTGGAAGGGAAATGGGCCAACGGGAATCACAGAGCACAGTTAGCATTCGTGTGGTCACGAGTCACCTGCCAATGAGGAGGACCTGTAGTCAGAGGTCCATGTCCCATATGCACAGTCCTCTGTCCAAATGCCCAGACTTTCTTCACACACTAGGACACTTCAGCAGGAAGGGAAAACAGAAAGAAGCAGGCTCCGGCAAACACCTATCGGAGGATAGGCATTGGAGATACTCCCTACCCACTGTGCAGAGTCTAAGGGCTGTGTGCAGCATGGTGTCAGATAACACTGGGTATCCCAACCCTAGTCCTGTGGCACAAACACACCTTTTAGGGTTGTTCTGAGGATTGTATAAGGTAAGCTATGAAAACTGCTTAGCCTAGGGGCTGGTGATATATGCTCATTAATATCAACTCTGTTCTCATTATCCTTCAACCAGCCCACATCACCTCTCCAGAAACCTCCAGTGAATTATCTATAAGGCGCAAGATGGAACAAGGGAAATTCAATTCTTTCCAGTCTACTATGCCTTTGGTAGCCAGTCCTGACTCTACATGCACATCTTCCCAACTGCCGAGCTGTATTCACTTCAAAGCAGCTCGGCAGCGGTGACAGGTGTGTGCCAAGCCTTTGAGACTGCTTGGGAATCTAAGGTGGTTCACCCTCTGAACCTGGAACTCCTTCTCAAGTGAGCTGCTGAATCCGGCCTACAACTCCTGCCATGTCTCGGTCTTCCTCTCTGGCAGCACGTTCCAGACTGAGATGGTGACCACAGACGTGCCTGCTCACTGGCTGCCAGAAGCCAGCTGTGACACTTACATGTGCCTCCGTCTTCCTCCCCTTTATGTTCCCACCCATGAGTGTCAGGACTGTGGCCTCTGGAAACTGGCACAGACAATTTACAATGGCTCTGTGGAAAAAGGCACTGAGACCCACCTCCCTCTCCATTACACACGAGGCAGGAATATGAGCCCATTCGCCTGCCCTTGGTCTAAAATTAGCTCCTTTCTGTCCCTTCTGTACTGGCTGGTTTTGTGTGTCAATTGGACACAAGCTGGAGTCATCAGAGAGGAAGGAGCCTCAGCTGAGGAAATGCCTCCATGAGATCCAGCTGCAAGGCATTGTCTTAATTAATGATCAACGGGGAAGGCCCAAGCCTGTGGTAGGTGGTGTCATTCCTGGGCCGGTAGTCCTGAGTTCTATATGAAGGTAGGCTGAGCAAGCCAGGGGAAGCAAGTCAGTGAGCAGCCCTCATCCATGGCCTCTGCATCAGCTCCTGCCTCCAGGTTCCAGCCCTGCTGCAGTTCCTACCCGACGTCCTCCAATGATGGACTATGATCTGGAAGCGTAAGCCAAATAAACCCTATCCTCCCCAACTTGCTTTTTGTTCATGGTATTCCATTGCAGTAGTGGAAACCCTAAGACCCCTTTTCTCACTATCCACCTCCTGAAAAAAAAAAATCAATACACTCAAAGACCAACACAACCTATCACCTCATGTCCTGAGATGGAGTTAGCACGCAGTCCAGTCAAATACGTAAGAAAACACACGTTTGAAGCCAACTTCTAACTCTGTTCTCCCACTAGAAGAGGTCTAAGCATCCAGCACCACCCTTTCTGGTCGATGGGCTACACATCATTTCTCCCAGTGACCCGGGAGAAGAGAATGGATGCTGAAGCCAGGGCACAGGCATTAGCACCAGACTCCCTGGCACTTACTGGCTGGCTATGTTTTCTTAAGTCACAGAATGTCTCCAAGACCCTTGAAACCAGCCACACTGTGACACTCACACCTGGCGGGGACAGTCAAGCAGCACGGCTCAGTGCAGATGCTATGGCCTTAAGTGACAGCAACCTTAGGAGCCCTGTGTGTATCTGTGTGTATGAAGTGAGCATGCACACAGGAACATGGTCTTGTGATGGCCCAAGAGGATGTCTGTCAGAATCCTCAGCCATGCCAGTCTGTTACGGCCACTGAGCTAGGACTTAATTGACCCCTCCTCTCTAGCATCAGAATTACAGGCATGTACTCCCCAACCCAAGTCCCACTTCAGGGACTCGGGTCCTTACGCTTTTATAGCAAGTACTACTGACTGAGCCACTTTCCAGGGTCTAAAGCTCATTTCTGTTCTGAAAGGACCGAGGCATGGAACAAACTTTCCTGCACACTGTGCTGGCCCTCAGCACTGCATCTGCCTCGCTCTTGATAGGCATCTTCCTTAGTCTTTGCAAGGTCTAAAATTAACCTCAGTGGGGAGCTTGCAGCCCTGCTATTGGAGGCAGCCCTGGCTAACACTATCAGAGGCCATAAGCCGAGCAGCAGGCCATTCCTGTCATCGTTCCTCCCCCAAGGCACCCCTTCCACCTGCTTGCTTGGAAGCAGGCTGGGGAAGGGCTGTTATGGCAGGAGGGGCACAGCCTGTTTCCTGTGGTCTTCCTTCTGTGGAGCCTACAGAGATGACATACACACCAGTTCCGGGCAGCACTCCCCATCCCTCCTGATCCATTCTGCTGTTTTGTTTAGTATCGAGAGTTCCATCTCTGGGAAAATTCCAACCAAGGATTATATAAGCCTTTGGAGATGGCTAATGGTGACCTAGTTTCTCCACAGGGGTTAAAGATGACTCACAAGGAGTGTCAAGGGAGCTACTAGGCAGGTGATTCAGGAGATACCAGCAGCTGAGGTTAGTCTACGCCGCCACTCTTTAGGGAGAAACTGGAGTAGGTGGATAGATTTTGATTTCAGAAGGTAAGATGAGCAGACAGCCATGCTCTTGGCTGACTGTTCTGGAAGTGGCATTTTGCACACGATGGCGATGGGCCTTCTTGCAGAACAGGTCCCATACACTGAGTGACACCAGGGGCACAAACTGTCAGAAGTCAAGGCTTTTATTAGCTGTACCTCACTGCAAATTGCAGTAGACAACTGAAACAAGAGGGGGTGGCCCTGAGGACTCCAGCCCAACCACTGCAGGGGCACATGGCTCCTGGGTTCTCCCTAGTATCTCTGGCAGATGCTTTTCTATAACTCAGTGAGCTTCGGAGCCAGTGTGCCGGCCTGGGCTAGCTCTGCAGATGCCAAACAAGGAAGAGGAGAGGAAGAGATCTAGGGGCTGCCACTCGGTGACCTGAAGTACAGCGGCTACAAAGCACAATGACAAAGGGATGGGGGAGCCCTTTCTAGCAACCACACCAGCCTGTAATTGCCAGGAGATGAGGTGGGTAGCTTGCCACTCAGAGGGGCAGCTCAGGGGTGAAGCAGGAAGCTATAAATAGCAAGGCACGAGGAGGCTCTATAAACAGAGCCTGCCACAGCACCCAGCCCCAGGGAAGAGAGCAGCAGGAAACATATGGCGCTCTGAGAAGCCACACTGTCCAGCTCCTGACCATGGGAGAAGATCTCTGTGAACCCACTCAGGGAGGGACACGCAACCACAAACACCATGATGCATGCTGCCCACTTTCCATCAGGGAGGCTGGTTGTTGCCTTTATACATTTACTGAGGATTCATACCTAGGCCTGGGGACAACACTAGCAGCATAGGTGACGGCAGCTTCATCATTCCGGCTCTGTGAGGCTTCTCCCTTGAGGGATCAAGGCACTGCCTCCAATCTCAAGCCAAGAGACCAGCAATGTTGCCAGGCAGTAGTGGTGTGCTTCTTCTTCTTCTTCTTTTTTTTTTTTTCGAGACAGGGTTTCTCTGTGTAGCCCTGGCTGTCCTGGAACTCACTCTGTAGACCAGGCTGGCCTCGAACTCAGAAATCCGCCTGCCTCTGCCTCCCAAGTGCTGGGATTAAAGGCGTGCGCCACCACCACCCAGCAATTTTTTTTTTGTGTGTGTGTGTGGTGTGCTTCTTCAATCCCAGCACTAGGGAGGCAGAGGCAGACTGACCTCTGAGTTTGAGGCCAGCCTGGTCTACAGAGCAAGTTCCAGGTCAGCCAGGAATACACAGGGAAACCTTGTCTTGCACCCCGTCCCCCAGCCCCTCTGCAATGTAAAGGAAAATAAAGCTACAGTTGGAACGGACTGGAAAGAGCTGTAGACATACTTCCCTCTGGTTGTATCCACTAGAAGATGGTGGATTTCACATGATCCCTAACTATGACATCATTCCAGTGTTTAAGGGCTCTGCAGCCTGCCATTGACCATGCTCGCACTTGGCCTCCAGTCTCAGATGGGATGGCAAAAATGAAGCCAGCGTCTCCACGCTCTTCTGGTTCTCAGTCTGCATTGCTCTGCCTGCCTGTACTGTGTCCTTTGATGACCTTTATAGGCATCCTAGTGGCGCCTGCCAGGACCCTGGAGAGCCTTCTTGGCCTGAGGCCCTCACGAAGGCTGTGGCTACACTTTCACAGAACGTTAAAAGCTTTCTTTTTAAAAAGATCCTCCGGAGCTGTAGGATGTAGCTCCGTCCCAAGTCCTGCTTTCAATCCCAGCACAGGGGTGCACATATGGTATGGTGGTGCATGCCAGAGAAATGGGGGCAGGAAGCTAAGAAGTTCAAGGTCATTCCTGGCTACACAGCAAGTTTAGGGGGCTGCCTGGATCACATGGAACCCCACCTTTAAAAGAAGGAAAACAGAATCCATACGTTTAACACATGAGCACTTTTAAAACTCAGTGCGGCACTTTGACATAAATAGGACTATAGAAATTGCAGAAAGAGAATTACAGTTGGAGAGTTACAGGGGTGGAGAGGAAAGGCTCACTTGGCCAAGAAAATATTAAGAAACAATCCTGTTAGCAAATCAGGAGAACCTACCCCTGTGGTCAAGAGGCCAGGAGTAAGAGACTTTCAGGAGAGACACTGAAGATCTGTGAGTGCTCACTCCACATCCCTTGACTTGCCTGGACCTCCATTCCCTTCTCAGCATAGGGACCAGTTCACCAGAAGTATATACACACAGCACACAGCGGCAGCTAGCTGAGGAAGGGGTTTGAATTTACACGGCTCTGGTGAGATCAGGGTGCTTCCACGACGACGGGTTATGCCACCTGATCATCGGGACCTTTCCAGCCTGTGACTTGATTACCATCGGAATCTGTAACTTTTCCTGAAAAGTCATCTAAGAATGGATATTACATACAGATTTCTCTGACGCTTAAGAGCTACATTCTAGGCTAGCGAGGTGAACTGTTATCTGCTTAGCAGCTGAGTAGGCTGGAGGTGTGTGCAGCCTCACATTTTAGAGGCCGGGGAAACGGAGGCTGACAATGGGGAGCGAGCGTTCTGCAGTCAGGGCAGATAAGGGTGGCCTCAGGCACAGGGCCAGGCTGTCTGAAAATGTCTGCTTGGCAGTATCTCTTGGATTTTTAAAAATAGGTACAAAGAAAAAGGAGACGGTGTTAAATTTCCTAAGGCTCTCAGAAAGGCTATGACGGGGATCTGGAATTCTTATCACTCCACCACGAATCTACTGCGGATCTTGGGATGGGTGTTTTCTTGTGGGAAATGCTACTGTCTCCAAAGTGGGGGAATTCTCATTTGCTTAGAAGGCAATGATATCTTCAGAAAGCCAGAGCTCCGAGCCAGCTGGAAACTTAGTCACAGGCACAAGACAGGTAGGGAGCAGTCCCTAGTAGTGTCACAGGAGGAACTGCCATGTCGAGTCACGTTCTGTGCGTGTGTGACAGAGCAGCTCCCTGACAGAAGACAAGCAGATTCTGGTGTACCACCTCCGGGCTCAGTGTGATTCTGGCCAGATGTGGGACCTGGACGGACACACTGGTCTCGAGTTGTGAGGATGGGGAGACATCTTGATTTCAGGTCAGCTATAAAGATGAGAAAAGGAAAGGAAAGACACCAGGTAGTGGGCGAGCGTCAGGCCCAGGCAAGGCAAAGATCTATCGTAATTGAGTTGACGTTGCTTAGTGAGGCCCTACTATGCTACATCAGCTCGGCCTTTCTCTCTGTGGCCGCCTAGTAGGCAGGTAGAGTGATGCAATGTGGTACTGTGGTTTCATTTTAAGGCCAAGCCACTCATGGGTGGGCCAAACTTTCCAGAATGCACCCTATTAGTATCGAAGACCTGGGCAGAAAAAAAAAAAAAAAAGTTTACAACAGGGTGCTGCTTAGCTCCATCATGGATAAGCTGGCCCAGGCAACCTCTCCTACAGAGTCGTGGGAATGGTTCCTGCAGGAGAAACATTTTCACCTCCTCAGTCCTGACAGTATGTGAGAACTCGCTCATCCTTGAAGCGTACCTCTGCCCTGGCTCACACATATGCATGGCTGTATGTGTACATGCATGTGCATGTTGAGTTAACCACACACTTGGTTTCGAAGGGGAACGCTCCAAGTGCAGGGCTATGTCAGCAGTAGTGCTTCCTATGGCCTGGCATGTAAATGAGAAGGTTATGTTCACAAACTATGGTGCTGTATGCTATAGAAATATCTACTCACAACCTGCTTGTATCTCAGGGGGAGAATTCAAAAGCATCATGGCACTGGCAGCATCAATGTCAGGATCTGGAAAAATCAACCAATAAATAACATTATTTACAACGGGGCTGGTGTGTGCGTGTTTTTTTTTTCCCCCTGCAAGTTACAGCTTATGAACGTGACAGAGAAAAAGAAACCATCCAGATGAGGGACCGCAGAAGTGACTCTCGCACCATTCGGACTTGAGAGGAAAAAAAAAAGTTATTCTAGAACGAGATTCAAGGAACATGCTACTGTTTTCTTCTTCTTTTTGAAGATCTATGATCATGTCCTCTGGCTTTGTTAATGTTGGGGTCTGTGCTGTGCGTGTCCGATAAGCTGATGGGCTGGACACCCTTGGTTTATACCCTGGGGTGGAGAAGTAGGTGAGCCAGTAACAGTAGGAAGGTCAGCCTGGGAATCTCTAATGCTGGGGGAGGAACTCACAGCATCACCGCCAAGAGAACGCTCTGAAAACACCTGCATCCAGACAGATACAAACAAGACATTTGGTCATTTCCATTCGTCAGCAGAATGGAAATCGTATTTTACGAGGGTATGTGTGCACACAGCGGTGTTGGAGGTGATGAAGGCATTTTAAAAAAAAAGCACATAAAGTATAAAGAAAGGAATTGAGGAAGTTCTGCTGCTGAAGGCACAGTGCTAACGTCCTCATTTATTATTGCTTTTAATCTGTTCCCTCCCAAATGCACATCACTTTATTGCTATAATTCTTAATAGGTTTCTGAATCCTTACCAATCCACCGGTTGACAGATGGCAGGTTATATAGAGACAGAGAAAAATATTATCCCTTTATAACTAAATTCATTTCCCTCTGAGAAACAGCAGCGCTGCTGCTATGGAAATGAAGGTCACCATGGCAACGGTAAACAACCCCCAAGAATGGTCACTGAATAGGCTGAAAAGAACATCTGCCCCAGCCCAGCGTCCCAGCTGCCCTGGGGCGAAATTCGCTAATAGTGCAGTGAGGCCTTGTGACAGAAGCTGCCGCCTGTCCCCTGTCCAAATAAATGAAGTGTGCAATTGAAGCCGACATCAAAATGCCTGCCCTTGCAGATTACTGCCTCTGTGTCCGCTAAACCCAGTAACTAATGACTGGGGAGAGGGGGCCTCGTACTTGTCAGTTTTTGTACAAATTACATACCAAAAAATTCAATTTACTACTAATGGCTCCATGGTACTTTATTTTGGGTATTATGCGAGAAAATTACTTTTTTACTGTTTAAAAAAAAGTACATTTTTCATACTTTATATGTGCAGTTTAATTCCAAGGGAGTAATGCAATGCATGATAAAGCCCCACAAGCGATTAATAATATGGAAGATGCTGGTTTCAGAAGACAAAGCCTCAGGAAAAAAAAATAAAAAGGTAAAGAAACTTCACTCTGCCCTTTTCTATTTTGCCTGCAGGAGGCCTGTTACCTACATGCCAAAATGGAGCAAGAGTTTATTTTAATAAGTGCATTGTATGAGAAACAGGTAAATTAGCTTCTTTGGCAACTCCTGGGGTGACATTGCTCAAACAGTCAATTGCTCCCCACAGATACATGTTCAATGAGTCACAGAAAAGCTTCAAGTTCCACTCTGCTCTCGGGTCCCCTACTGCCCAGCAGTGAAGTCCTTGGTCCCCAAGGGTGGCAAGGGATGAACTCTGAGGTGGCCCCTCTTGGCTTTCAGGGAGGAGCCCAAATATGTGCCTCTTCTCCTCACTGCCTTCTTTTAAGTTTCAAGTGCAACAGGTGGCCTGGGTTGCCCTGGCTGTGTAGTCTCTATCTCCCCCAAGGTGCGGTGCAGTCCCTGGGTAATAGGAAACTCAGCCGTGAACTTAGGAGATAAAAAGAAAGTTCCATATTCCTTCTCAGGAGGAAGTCCGAGGGTCACAGACAAGCACAGCCTTAGTGAAGGGAAGAAAGAGAGCCTGAGTGAGAAGCAAAGAGTGGCATCAGTCAGCTCTTACAGGAATCTAGGAGAGCATAAACCTGAGGGTCTACCCAGCATCTCCCCATGACGCTCCACCCACCCAAACCAAGTCGAACAAACATGCCTAAGTTGGAAAACAGAGGATGCTGTCTCCCCTCCCCTGCTTTCCTCTGAGCAGATGTACCAGCTCTGATGCCTCCAAGGATGAAGACGCTGATGCTCTCAGAGAACCTATGCCCCACCTCCTCTCTCTTTAGGAATTCTGGGAGAATGTAACAGGCAGACTTCTCATGATCTAACATGAATGTGTGTGCATGAGTTGGTAGTATCTGCAGTTTAGGCACCCATTGAGGGTCTTGGAATGAATCCTCTGCTGAAAACGGGAGACTGCCATATCTGCAAAATAGTTGGCTGTAGCCTAATTTCTCTTCATGTAATAATATATCTTGGCAACCTTTTGCTAACATTATTAAAAGTTTTTGCAATGGCTTATCTTTTTTTTTTTTTTTTGGTGGAAAACCTCCTCGCTGTACTGGCAATGTCTTTTCCTTAGATGATGGCTTTCCGGGAAGGGGAGATGAAGCATCTAAGATGATAATGGAATTGCCTGGAGCTGAAGCTCCGCCCCACAGATCCTGGGCATGTTTATAGCATGTTTACATGTTTACAGCATGTTTACATGCTGCCCCTGCACACCGCTTCCCATCACCCTTATCCAGCAGGGCTCCTTACGGCATTCCTGTGCCTTTTACAATGGCCAGTCACGCCACACACTGCTCTATCCACCTCAGCTTCTCTGGGGATCGTCTCACTGCTCCCCTGGGGTGACAGGCTGTCTTACTGAGTGCACTTAGGGCCTTCATAGGTTTCCCCTCTCGTTTGCATTCAATAAAATCAGCCACCTGAAGCTGAGGTACTTTTTGATGTACCCATCTGGGGTGAGCTGGAAACATTTAAGAGGGCTGGAGAGCTGTTTTGGAGTCTGGGGTTACGTCTCCAAAGGTGCCCCAGAGGAACACTGATTCCACAGGAAGAGAGCCAAGGAAGGGGTGAAGTGGGTGGGCTGTGGAGGATGTTTCCTTGGTTGCTGAAGGTGAGGCGAGGGGCTTCCCACCGTGGTTCAGTGAGGTTTACCAGTCTAAGAAAAGATGACGTGATGGTGTTTTGTCTGGGACTCACAAAGACCTCAGTGAAAGGAGTTAACACTCCTGTTGTAATCTGGGAAGGCACAGCAAGGCAGAGGTTCAGCAGAATAAAACAGCAAGGCAGTTTATTTTGGGATAACAGATCCTCCCTGATAGTCCCTAGCTCTGCGTCCTGGTACAGCAAGCCAAGCTATTTACTCCAGGTGCTTGGTCTGACCATCATCCATGCAGAGCCAATCTCTAACCCTGTATTCAAAGAGTCCTTGACCATGCTCTGGCAACAGCATGACTTCCCTGAACGTTCCCAGTAGTCCATGCCAACTTCGATCTTTGATGTGGTCATTTTCATCACGATGCAGCTTCTTCTGGGAGTGGTGGGGGCTTTCCTCTGTGGGCAGGATGGGAAAAGCACTAGACAGACCAGGGAAGGGGATTGCTAGGTTCAAGTCCTGGATCCACTGCTAGTTAACATGGGACTTTCATGTCGCTGGGTCTGACCTCATTCATTCTAAAATGGTGTGGGTGACTGCAGACATGAGAGGAGCCAAAGTCTATGCCAGTTTCCACAGCTTTCTAGCTTTCTGTAATGTCACCTGACATCTTTTTTCCTTTCTGACTCATGGCTGACAGAACTATGGACTCCAAGCAACACTTTCCAGATGGGACATCCGCTCCAACGCATCTGGAGGTAGAGGACAGTCTTAACAAAAGCCAGGAGAATATACCACTCCCTACAAAGCCTTGTCCTGTAGAGTAGGCATTTGGTGGGTTCTGGGTGTGACTCCCATTGGGTACCAGACAGAAGTGTCTAGAACAGCCATGTGTTTAAGCAACCTCAGAATATAAAGACCAACAGAAGGCTTGGTCCTCACTCTCAAAAAAAAAGACAGCTTAGAGCTGGCAGGTCTAACATTTTCTCAGATGGAAACCTGGAGAATTCTGGAAATCATTTGATCTTCCACACAGTGAATGTGTTCCCCTCTCCCACTCCTCCTTACACTTCAAGCCGTTTACACGGTGATATAATATCACATGATTGATCAAAAGACAATATATGTGGGGAAAATGTTGCATGCTGGATATAATAGTGCAGGCACGGACAATTAGAAGCATGCACTGGCATCCTCTCCTATGCCTATCTACAAAGCCATTAAGACTCTTCCTTGCCTACCTCCCTTGCTGCTTAAGATGGTGCTTGGGACCTCTCAGTGTGGAGAGAAGCACACACGGGATAAATGAATGGATGACTTATCTTAGCCACTGCTTGGGTGAATAGAACTCAGCCCTCAGCTAAGGATGGTGTATCTGCATGTGGGCTCAAGGATGGACAGTGGAATTCACTAGGGACTCTGGTTTGTAAAAACCAGGTGGCACTGAATTGCGTATGCGGAGGGAAGATACGACTCCTTGCAGGGGCTGTGAATGTGACCGCAGAAAACACAGAACAAAGGCAAGCGAATGGAAAAAGAACTAAAAAGGACGGCATGATCTCTCTAGACATGGGTTGAGGAGCAAGTTTGTGTGGATACAAGGGAAAAACAGGCAGAGGCATCTGGGAGGGTCCACAGTGGGCGTGATCAGCAAACAGAGCAGGGCCACGTGAGGAGAGGAAGAGAGAGGAGCCTAGAGTGACTGCCAAGAGCCCCAGAGGCCGAAGAGGAAAAAGGGCCTGTGTAGCCCAAATGGCTGGGTTATATAAGGAAGAAAACAGCCCCTGGGTTGGAAAGCTCAGGGTGGGGGAAGGGTGTGCCATCCAGGAGGACCCTTTAACAGGTAGGGACTGAGGAATGCTGGGACAATCTGGTGGCCACTGTCAACTTTGACAGGGTAATAGAAGAGGCACCTGAGTTAGTCATTTGTTTGAGACCTAATAGAAAGCGCTCCCTCGAAAGCCTTCCCTTTCCATGGCTTTGCCAGATCATTTTGCTCTGAGACAGTTTTATCCATTTTCTCTAATTGTGTGAGAATAACATACCAAGAAGTATTTGCTTAATTCCTAAAAATAGAGAGAAAAGACCTGATCATCTCTTAGGACCAAGAAACACTAGGAAACAAAGAAACAAGTCATAAGGTGCTCCAGGAAGCAGCAGCCCACTTCCTGGAAGACAGAGAAGGTCTGCTCCAACTCGCTTTAAGCAAAGCCCTTCTAACTGAGCCTTGTTTCTCAACTGGGGGCAATTTCCCTCTCCCTTGCCCAAGGACATATGGCAATGTCTGGAAACAGTTTTGATCATCATGACTGAGTGGGACGGTGCTTAACACTTCACAGTGCAGGATGAAACATTATCTAGTCCAACAATGAGAGTGGTAAGGAAGAGAGAGAGACAGAGGCTGAGTTAACATGTACACGTGCTACAGCTGAGAAAGGGACCCCTGAATCACTGTCTCAAGCAGAACACACCAAAATGAGACATGAAGAAGATTCACCTTGTTGCTTATTCCTGCCTCCCCTGGCCTCCGCAAGCAGACTCTCTGAGATATAGGATTTCTGTATTTGTGACTTTGAAATCAATGAAGCCTTTGGCTTCCACTGCAACCAATCAAGACATTTAGAATGGCTGCAAGTGATCTGGCCAGCAGCAGAAGGGAGTCGGTAGTGTGGTTGGCTCTGGTGGCATCATTTGCCACCAGTGATGTCATTTGCCACCACTACTTCTACTTCCCCTCCGCCTGAGTGTTGTGAAGACAGAAGCACTGGGGAAGGACCAGGAACAAGAGGAAGGACTTACAGGAACAGGAATGGAGGGATTCTCGTCAGAGCTATGGGGTGAACAGATTACCAGGTTTTGGCAGAATACAAAGCCTCCTAACAAAGGCTGATGCCAGGGTGTAACTTCAATCACTGCCTTCATGATGGGAAGGCCACAGAGCACACCAGGAATGCATCAAAAGAAAGGACTCAGGGTCAGCTGGGCTGGTGACACAGGTCTCTAGCCCCAGCAAGGGCACTTTAGACCCCTTGGATAATAGTGTAGCATGCACGCATACTACCACTATCCTGGTACTTGGGAACAGATGCAGGGGGACTGCCAGTGAGTCTGCACCAGAAAGCACCAGGCCAGCCATTGCTGCATAGTGATATCTTGACTGAAAAGAAAGTATTCTGAAGGCATGGGAAGTAGAGGAGGGATTGCTTAGGGAGAAAAATGTTAGCTGAGCAAGCCCCATGACGTGAGTTTGAATCCTGTAACCCAAAAAAAGCTTGATGTGGCCTGCACCTGTAATCCCAGTACTCCTATGGGGAGATGGGAGGCAGAGACAGAAGAAAGATCTAAAAGCTCAAGGGACAAACAAGCCTTTCCTCAGCAAGCTGGAGGGAGAGACCAACTCCTCCAAGTTGTTCCCTGGCTTCAATACACGTGCTGTGGCACACGCTCTCCCACACAAGCACAAAAATACATGTACACAACACAAAATTACATAAACTTAAAAAGTGAAAAAGCCCTCAAGAAGGGGAGACTCAGAGGCACTGAGAACACCTCCAGGCTTGCCACACCAGTACCATCTCAGAGGTAGGTTACCTGAGACCCAGAGAGACCGTATAGGTCTCCAAAGCTGACTCTTCACACAGGACGTATCCAAACTCTTGTTGCTCTGAAGACAAGTTCAAGCCATTGGAACTAACAGCCAGTTTTGGGAGTGGAAAGGCTCTGTAGCAGAGCAGGCCAGAGAAGGGTGCGTGATCTACCAACTGTAGCTTAGCTGTTAGGAGGTTCTCATTTCTACATCCTTTCAGTCTTCCTCAGATTAAAACCTGGCCAGGAAAACCTAAAGAAAAGACCTGGCTGAATTCAAGGGCTGGCATCACCATTAACTCTGAAAACTGGAGGGGAAAAAAAAGTTTACCCAAGCAACTCCCCAGTCCAAAGCAGCTTTTTCATTTATGCCAACCAAACCCACTTATTACCCCTAACTCTGTTTCCTGTTGAAAATGGTGCTGGGAAAAGGTCGTAGGAGGTCAGAACTGAGCTCAGAGCACATCCTGGCCTGAGAGTCAGATGCCAGGGCCGTGGTCTGTCTGTGTCTACACTGCCCATGTCTAGGGTGGCACAGAGGCATTTAGGCTGGAGGGTCTCAGGGTCACAAGTGCTGTTTCTCTCTAGAGAAAACAAAACCAACATGGTGATGCTCTCCAGGGAGATGTTCCGTGCTTCCATCAGCTCGTGGCTGTTGATGTCTCCTGAGCTCTGTCTAATGTCTTCTTACTTTGGCTGAGAGCTCCATGCCACACTGTCTACTTGGTTGAATCCGTGTCCAAGGCAAGCGAGCACAGTGCCTGCAGTTTTTAACCTGATGATCAGCGAGTACCTTTCACCTGCTGTTCTACATTTCACGAATGTCTGCCTCCGTAATGCCTCTGACTAGGTGACAGATGTCTTTCCACCAGCTGCCTGGGAGACAGACGAGCTGAATTGTACAAATGGATTGTACAAAACAATCTAAACTTCCAGACTTGAAGAGGAAGGCAGAGGTATAGAGACCTGGTACAGGTAGGATTTTGTCCTGTGGGTCACGGGAAGAGGAGTTAAGTCTGTGAGCCCCCCACCCCTTTTTTTGGTTGTGTTGTTTTGTTTTGGTTTTGTAAACTAGGGATATATATATAGCGAGAAACTATGGCACATGCTGGCTTCCTGTCGGGCAGGAACAGAAACGGGGACTCCTACAAGAGCTCCGAACCCCCCCGCCCCCCCCATACTGCACACCTTAGTATCTGGGAGGAAGGACATGTCAAGTCTATAAGCTGGAGTCAACCAGGAGGCCCTTGAGATGAGAACAGAAACCCGGGTAGGGGTGGGGGAGTGGGAGCGCCAGGCAGCTGGGCACTAACTGGCAGTGGAACCTGCCCACAGTCTGCTTCCCCTCTCTGTGCTGCCCAGTGCCCACTCCGACCAACTACTCGCCATTTACTGGAAGACCAGCTACTGCCCTGTTCCCACCCCAGAAACTACCTCTTCCCTCTGTAAAGTGCTCAGAGTTCCTGGCATCCACACTCCCTTGGCTATAGCAACTGCCAGAGTGGCCTGGCCTCCGCTGAGCAGCAGGCCCCATGCTGCTGAAATGTAGAAATTCCACAGGCAGGGCATCTTCATTAGCTCGGGCTTCAGCTGGGCATATGTGCCAAGCCACGTGTCCAAGAGGAAAGAATCCATCTCAGCAGGACACTGGCTGGTGTGGGAGTCAGAGGGAAAAGGCTCAAACCCCAAAAGTCAGCGTTGCAAGGCACACCTGCTCCTAAGGCTAAGTCAGGACTGCAGAAGAATTCACTATGAAAGAGCAGCTGTTCAAATCCTGCTTGGGGCATCTTATTAAAAAGATCAAAAAAGAAGGGCTTAGCAGGGAAGAACACTGACTGCTTTTCCAGAGGTCCTGAGTTCAATTCCCAGCACTCACGTGGTAGCTCACAACCATCTGTAATGGGATTTGATGCCCTTTCTTGGCATGCAGGTGTACATGCAGATAGAGCACTCATATACATAATAAATAAATAAATAAATAAATAAATAAATAAATAAATAAATAGACAGACAAAGCCCATGACATCAAAGTCTGAGTGTGCCCACGGTGTAAGAAGCTACCAGAGAGACAGGGAAGGCAGGCTGGGTCATGATCCGCTCAAATTTTATTTTTCCCTGGGACAGGAGTTAAATGTGACCCTCTCCTGTAATAAGTGCTAACCAATGGTCAAAGCTGATACTCCAACGCAGAGTGAGCCCAGCAGGCCCAAGGTCATGCCTATCTGGTTAGAGCTGGGAGAGGGGATGAAGGGGAGGGGACAGATGTTATCACCCTTGTGACCCCTGTAGGCAATTAACTTATACTTCTAAGCAGGAGGTGCCCTTATGTTTAACTCTGTAGGCATAACTGTACATAATTAGAAGTCATAATTACAGCTCTCTTTCTAGAACGTGACCACAGTATCCACATTCTCCTCTTGTGGCAGCCCAGCCTCCATGCTGGTAAGTACAAACAGGGAAGATCCAGTCTCTACCCAGTGGCCTTACAGAGATGGGCAGCCAAGGCCCCCAGAAACTTCTGAGGTCAGCCATCTACACTTATTCCCTGGGGAGTGAACTTGGGATCTGTTGAGTTTCCTAATTATCCCCTTTCACTGAGAAATATTTTACTTTAAATAGACACACAGTGAGATGCAGCCTCGACACTGTCTTCTTTCAGGCCACGTGGGAAAGGCCAAAGCAACCATTCAAATTAATATGCCAGTAATTACTGTGCATCTACGGTCTAATTACCCATGAAATGATCAAGTTGAAAAGATCAATTTCTGATCAGCTTTTCGCTTGGGCATTTTGTAAAAGTAGCTACGGAGGCTTTAGGTCACGGAAAAATGCTGATTTATTATTAGTTTATTATACCTTATACCCCTATGCTGCCATAGATCTAAGCTTAGCCCTAGTCATGCCGCTGAACAAATCATTCCATAGGAAATCAAACTTGTCTGGGTTTTCAGACAGACAGACAGACAGACAGACAGAGAGACAGACAGTTCTCAGCTCTTGTCAGGGAAACACAGAATTCAGAAGGGATCCTCTGAAACCATCTTACTGATGATAAAGAAGAGATAGGCCCAGGTAAAGCAAAAGAGTGAGCCCTGGGTGGCAGTCTTTAACAGTAGAGGGACCCCTGGAACCTCCAAAACTTTCCATCCCAGCCATGCCTAGAAGATAAGTGCTCTGTCACTTTAACATAACACAGGGACCTCACCTGGATACTCCCCAGGGATAATTAGAACCCAAAACGTCTCTGTGTATCCCACATGTGCAACCGAGAAGGCAGGACGTCCAAAAGATCATTCCAGAGTGTCTCTTTTAGCTCATAAATCCAACACATTTTACGATCACGTGACTATCAACTCACTTTGCCACAGTTTTCAGGAGACTGCTGGGCCTCCCAGCCCTTTCTTGTTAGGAGTATCTGCACCTTTGCCTATTACTAGTAGCCCCTTACACAATCTAAATAGAGTCAACAGTACTTTAACTCTTCAGCGAAATGTTGAGAGGGGAGGAAGGGAGGGAAGAAGGGAGGGAAAGAACTCACTAGCCTTTGTTGGGCTGAAAAGAATGATGGGAAATTTCCAAGTTCCCTAAGAGCAGGGGCAGAGGGCTTCACAGACAAGTCCTGTCTACACCTAGGCTAGGGTCGATTCCCACTTTGAAGAAATACAGTTTTTCCTCATATACTTTTCTGTGAACAGAACTGCCTGGGAGTGAATGATGGTTTTCTGTATTTGTAAAGCTTTATTCAGTAAGGAGAAATAAATAAAACCAGTCGTCAGAGGGGTCCCAAACTAGAGTTTAAGTAGAGGAATAATTGTCTCGCTGCTTCTGTAGGCACGAGGCGTGCGGGTGAGATACACTACGCAGGACTGTTGTCTTCTGGTTCAGTAAGGGAAAGCAAAGGGACTGGGTATAAACGCACACCAAAGGCATTTAATCAGGAACGGTACATTTGCATCTCAAAGCCTACTCCCCGCAAGGCTACCAATGCAAACTGCATAGATCAAGTGCCAGGGGTACAACTATTCAGATGAGTAAGGAGGAACCTTCAGAGGGGCAAATTCTCAAATTTACATTAATTATTGAGAAGTTTTTATGTTATTTACTGGTCAAGAAGTCTAATGCCACACATGACAAGGATTCCATGATGGTGTGCTGGCTTGCTAGGGACCCCACAGACTGCCACTCTCACAACCAACCTCACAGCCTATTAAAGGGAAGGCTTTGTCTCCCGGGGCTTTGCTCACTGTTCAGTAAAGGAGCATCCGCCATATCGATCCTAAGTGTCACAGTGATAGACAAGTCACAGATTAAACACCATCCTTCCTCATTTCAATTAAGAGTTCGGAACTGAACTGCATACCCCATTTGTTTACTGAGTGGTGCTTTATGAAAGAGAAGGTTAGAAACAGGACACTGGAGCAGGGAGATGGCTTGGTGGGTAAAGAAAGCACTTGCTGCCCTGGCCTGATGACCTGGGTTTGCATCCCTGGAGTGTACACACAAGGCCGGCTGCTGTAGGGCACTTCTGTAAACAGTGTGCTCCTGTGGAGAGACGGGAGGTGGAGGCTGGGTAATTGGCCTGGGTCAGCCTTCCTGGCTGATGCGGCACAGTGGCAGAAACAGGAGAAACCCAGCCTCAACTGTAGCGCTGTCCTCTGACAACTGCGCCGTGCATGCACACATGGACTCATGTGCACAGTAAATAGGTAACAAGAGCAACAGCAGGAGCTGGACTTAGCAGTCAAAATGGATCGTGTTTTAAAAGTAAAACATGACACGCCTTTAGTCCTTGCACTAGGGAGGCAGAGGCAGGTGGATCTCTGAGCTAGAGGCTAGCCTGGTCTATCTAGAGAGTTCCAGGACAGCCAGGACTACACAGAGAAACCCTGTCTCAAAAAAAAAGCCAAACCAAAAAAACAAAAACAAAAACAAAAACCCCCAACAATAAGTAAATAAAACTTAAACAAACAAACACACACATGCACACTCGCAGATACATACACACACACCACCCCCTCATAAGTATAAGCTGAATGGAGCAGTACTCTCGTGAATTCCCAGCGCTCTGGTGGCTTAGGGCTTCAAGGTCATCCTTGGCTACACAGGGAGTTATGTACCAGTGTGGGCTACATGAGAACCTGTCACAGACAGACAACAGAATCCGAGAAGCTAAGACTGGAGAATTGGCTCAAGTTCAGGGCAGCCTGGGTTAGTCCTACGCAGCAAGATTTTAGAATTAAAAAGAGGGGGGGGGTGATTTTTAATTTTATTCTCCATAGAAACTGTCCTTTTGGGCTGCAGAACACAATTAACTTTTTTGCATTTCTCCACAATGTCTAGCTGCCTATTTTCTCTAAGTACTTTGCAAAAACAAACAAAAAGGATAACTAATGAATCCAATGTGGATTTTATTACAGATTCCATTTCACACACAAGAAAATTAATTTGGGGTGGGAAGATGGTTTGGATGGAAGGGCTTGGCTTGCCTTCGAGCCTGGTGACTTCAGTTTGCTCTCCAGGACCCACCTACTGGGAGAGAAGGAACTCCAAGTTTCTTTTGACCTTCACTTGGGCCTTATACACATATGTAAAGAAATTCTTTTAAAGATGTTAATTTATTTGATTCATTTTAAAAACGGCAATACTTCCCATCATATAGTGTCTCATCGTACCAACTGACATCACTGTGTATCAACCATTCTATTAGAGCCCAGACTGGGAACAATCTCAGAGATTAAACTTCCGTGTAAGTCCAATGCCTACTTACGTCGTACTCAGGTTTAGCCTACCCAGGTCAGCTTGGCCACATTCACTAAGGTGGCAGAAGAGAGCTCACGCAGTCCTTCACTGCAGGCGGCTGTGGAGATTGTTGTTCTCTGTGGAGCTGGACCCCTCTCACCTCCCTCTATTTCTCATTAGCACAGATGAAGAGCCAAGCAGAGGCAGCTCACATGTGAGGGAGGGGCAAACTTGAACATGGATGCAAAGAGGATAGGGAAGGAGGGACCTGGGTCAGGTGTTCCGTTCATAAAGAACTTACTGGGAGCTGCATGCAAACACAAGGCACTTGTGTGTGATTCTGGGGAGGATCTGGAAATCATGTGGGGCTCTACGAGAGGCGAAGATATAGAAAGGAGCTGAGATGAGACTCATTGGGCAGAGGCCTCCCTTTGGAGAGCGTCTGTATAAGAAGACAGCATATTCTCCTCCGTGGTGACAGAAAACACAACCCTAAGGTCTCCAGTGCTTGTGAAATTTTCGCATGCAGTAACACGCAGTGTGGTTTTTGACTAAGTGCTTGTAACTACCCAACGAAACCCTAACACATTTGTTATTTGGAAACAGAGACTGTTTGCTTCTGGACTGGAGAGAATGCTCAGTCAGCAAAGGGCTTGCCAAAGAAGCAGAAGGACCTGAGGTTAGGTCTCTAGAGCCCAGGAGAAGGCTGGGTGTGGTGGTGTGTATGATCCTATCTGTGGTGAGTCGAGGCAGGGAGACCCCTAAGGCCTGTCTAGCCAAAACAGTGAACTCCAGGTTCAGTGAGAAACTGTCAAAACAAACAACCAAAAACGACGGAGAGTCGCCAGGGAGAGCTGGCAGGGGCCTCTAGACTCCACACATGAGCGCTGCAAGCACATGCTCTCACACCTACACCAGCAAGTACATGCAACACGCACACGCATACACATGCACATACACACACACAGTACTGTTATGCATGTTGTTACCAAGTGTTGAGCTTTCTCCAGGGATCTCTGAAGATTTAAAACAAAACCAACCAACCAAACAAAACCCCTAAGACCCTTAAGGGCAGCATACAAACAAAAACATACAAAAAAAAAATGGAGAACATTTCTCAAGAAGTTAGAAAACTGTTAAAGATGAATAAATCAGCGTGCATTGTCTGTGAACTTGATGTTATCTTTCTGATTATCCACCAACAGGTCCCAGCAGGTTACCCAGCACAAATGGCCTTTATTGCTTTATCTGCTAAGATGAGGAAATTTCCTTATCTGCAGTAAGGGGGGTTGTATGAATCTCTAAAGTAGATGAGTATCTTCTAGGTTACACCCTGTATCCTATTTTAGAAGGACAAGGTTTGGTACATAAGTTTGCTGGAGATAGGCCCCTGCCTCCTCTACCCAATACAGGCTCCCCCTTGGCTGGGCCTTCTGCTGTGGCTATCTCTCATGTCTCTGTGCTCTGCTGCCCAGACAATTAAACAGCAAACAAAAGCCCGGGCTTCCACCAGCCAGCTCCAAACTGTGAACCCGCCTATTTTGTTAGCTTTGGGGCAGAAGGAGGGAGCAAACAGCAGCTTTTGTGAGTCAAGCTGGTGAGAGTCTTCTCTCAATTATGGCTGTGAAAGGTGGGGATTGTTAAGGGGTTCTTCTGGTGGGCCCTTCACCTGACCCACCCCGCTCTCCCTTGCACTGAACTTGCCTGGGGAAGTGGTTGGATCTGACCGGAGCCAACCATATGCACTGCACTGCATATGCAGGGCACTTCCCCTTCTCAGCTCAGGTGAATGAACACCTAGCTACATAGAGTATTTTCTTAAAAGAAGAAATACAGGCTACAACCAGCTCCTTAGGAGCCGTACAGTTCCATTTTCTGATGTGCACCACAGGCCAGGGTTCTGAATGCGTTCCTGGGTAAGCCAAGTCCCTTGAAAAAAGAATTAAGAGAAATAGCCCAGACTCAGAAGACAAATACTGTATGCCTTCCCTCACATGCAGAACATAGGTTTTATACATACATGCATCCACACACACTCTATGGATATATAAGGGGGTACTTGGGGACAGAAGGGGACTGGCAGGACAGGGAAGTGGGGGTCAGGAGAGGATAAGAGGGGGTGAATGTGGCCACTGTTCACTATAGACTGGAATGAAAACACAAAGATGGACTTGCTTGCCTAGTGTACAAAGTCTTGCGTGCCATGCCTAGCACAGTAAAAGCCAGAGGCAGGGGGACCAGGAGTTCAAGGTCATCCCTGGCTATGTAGACTTGGGGCTTCCAAGTCAGCCTGGGCTACCTTAGACTATTAAAATAATAATAATAAATAAAACAAAAATGTGTGAGTGGGCCTTTATGAAACCAATCACTTTTATAGTAGACAGAGTCAACAGCCGTTGCCAGGACAACATGGCTGGCAAAAAAAGGGGGCCGGCCCGTGGGGCGAGGGTGTGGAGCCTTGTGGAAGCTTATTTTGCAAGGCGTCTAAATCAGATAAAAACAGGACTGGCTGCCTCATTACGCAAGTAAACCAAGTAAACCGTAGTCAGCAATGGGCAGGGTCTTCTATCTTTCAAAATCCAAACTAGTTATTCAAGCTTTCATTAAGTACAGTTCAGAGACTCTATTGGGGGAAGGCATCCAATTTTTCTTGTCTGGGTTAGAGTTTTAAAAAGGAAAAAAAAAATGCTGCTGTGCAAATCTGAGAGCTAGTCTTCACAGAACAGCCATGGCCCCTTGCCCTCTTCCAAATACCTTTGTGCTTCTTCTTCAGAGTTAGATTTTGGGGTGGGAGGCGGGGCAGAAAGCCAGAGTGTTCTCCCAGTGAGCAGACTGGTGGTACCATTTCATGTCTGATTGCTGACTTTCCAAAGCACAGCCATTTGCACTGTTGTATCAAAGGCTTCTACTATGGAAAATGTCATTTCTAAATTAATTTTATGCCCTTGAGGCAGAACGTATCCAACCAGGACTGAGTGCTCCCCACTGGAAGAGAGTAGGAAGCTCTAGCTGGGTCTAGGACTCAGTGGAAAGCGGGGCAGGGCACAAGAACTCCGGTCTTCAGAAATTAGTTTTTCTGAAAGCCAGGAGAATAAACTGAACTAAGAGACAGAGACAGACAGACAGATGTACTCTCTGGTCTGTGACTGGTGGTGACCTGTGCTTGTGCTTTTGTGTGTGTGTATGTGTGTTGTCTGTCCGTCCATCTGTCCTGTGACTGGTGGTGATGCATGGCAGACATCTGAAGAATGAGATGACTTGGTTGCCTTACTGTGGTAACTGCTGGGCATGTGTGGGCTGAGGAGGAACTGGCTCCCAGCACCTAAGACTCTGTCCCTTTACCTTACAGGCAGCTCAGCAACTTCTCAGCAAAGAAAATAACTCTGGCAGTTGCTTGGCGACACCTAACAGTGGGTTGACAGTGGCTCTGGAGGCCTGCATACCCCACCAGAAGGAGGGCGTGTTTATTCCAGAGATGGGCAGCTAGGGGAGCAGCTTGGTTCACCGTAGCCAGCCTGGCTCAACCCCTGAGCTTGGTTTGGTCCCACTGTTTCCACACAAACACTAGCTGCTGACTTTACTGTGGACAGATGCACTGCTAGGGTTGGAAGGGGGCACTGGGGGGGGGGGCAGGGAGTGAGGAATAACACTTGGGCCATAAAAGGCTCTGCCCTGCTCACCTTCCCAATATCTCTGCTGATAAAATATAAAGACACTCTTCCAAACCTCGACTCAGGGCAGAAAACTCAGCCGGGGCACCAACAGTTACCAACACAACAGTTACCACACAGCCCAGCCTGGAGCCATTGCTTGGTACCAGGACTTCTGCAAAGACATTCCAACTGGGCTCCCTGTAGGGACCTTTTTCTCCCTGCACCTTCTCTCCTGGTGGCCCACGTTCAGAACCTCCCTCCTCTCTCTCCTCTACTCCCCACACCCCAGTCTCATTTAGCCTTCAGAGCCACGTGGCTGGCTCCCCGCTCACCAGGCCAGTCCTGGTTGCTTTCATGGCGCTTTCTTTTCCTACCCCCATCGATACTGACAACCCCTCTCTTCTCCCTAGGTGAGGTCTTGCAAATCTGTCCCCAACAATCCCAACGGCAGGGTATCCCCGTCATGGAGTAGTTTCCTTGACTATTTTTGACCTTTACTGACCCAAAACCAAGCCAGAGGCTTCTGGAGAATAGCAACACCAACATTTGTATGTTTTGTATCTCCCCTTCCCAGCTGGGACCTACATTTTGCCAATTTTCTCCAAAGGATGTCTTTATTTATCTTCCTTGCTGATCCTGAGCTCACAAGGGATGCGGTAGTCCTGAAGGCTGCTTGGAAAAGGATCAATTGTAGTAAGAAAAGGCCAGGGATCACAGCTCAGCGTGTCTTCTGTGTTCTCTGCTTCCCACCAGACTTGCTACTCAGAACAGCACAAACATACCAACGGGGTCAGCACTCTGTTGCCGGGCTCTTTCTAAACTATACCATTCAGATGCTGTGTGATATTTGGTGAGCCATTTATCTCTCTGGACTTCAGTTTCGTCTCCAAAGGGGACCAAACATATGTTAGTTAACAGGATGATGGTTTTGAATTAAGGATTTGGGTTTTTTTTTTTTTTTTTTTTTGCAAAATAAAAATATATTTAAGAAATTTTAGCTTCCCACCCTCACCAATGAACCACAATTAGCTGAGAGGAAAATAGCCAAGTCCAGCCCTGAAATCTTGGAAGTGGCTGCAGTCCTCCTTTCAGGGGACTCTCCTCTATGCTGGGCCGGCAGCATCCCCTGCTAGGCTCTCAATACTGCCAGTTCCATGATGCTGCTACACTTAGGCAAAATGAGCCTGACATCTGTATTCTATTTGCTAATGAACGGCGCCATTTGTACCCTTCTCCTGTCTGGGACTCTGCCGTGGAATACTGATGCCATCAGAAATTGGACTCTTTTTTTTCCCTCCTGTCACCAAACCCACTCATTTAGCAAAACCCTGCTTTGTTCTCTGACGCTGTTATGTTCCTGGATTCCCTGGCAACGTGTGGCTAGCACAGGGCTCTGCATCCACGCTGGCACCTGCCTGTGCAGTACCTGGATACCTGGCTGGCCCTGCGAAATTTGGAGACCAGCTCTGACTCCTTGGGCCTCTTCAACCAACTCAGTGTATACAACTACACCAGCCAATGCATGTACCTTTTTTTTGTTACACGTAATTTTAAACCCATGGATGTAAGAGTCATTCATTTTGAAAACTAAGCCATTACAAAACAGGTTATCTAATCCTATGTCCTCATCTCGAAGGTGACACACACGGGCACCCTGACTGTCAAGGAGTGTCAAGGGAGGTGGTTCAGTTCAGTAAAACTATGGCCTTGCAAGCATGAGGAGTGACTGTGGCTCCTAGCCCTGCCCATATAAAAAGCTGGGCATGTAGCATGCACTTACTCTCAGCACTGAGGAGGCAGAGAGAGCAGGATCTCTATGGCTCACTGCTCAGTCTTCCCAATGCAAGAGATGAATCCCAGGTCCTAATGAGAGACCCTGTCCAGAATAACTTATCCCTGGCTTCCGCGTGGCGGTATATGTATGAGCTTGTGTATCTTCCTCATGTACACTTGCATATAAACATGTAAGACTGAAGTGCTAGCAGAGTGTGGGTATTCTCCATAAATGGACACATACTTCTCTTCTGTGACTTGGTTTGTTCCCCCTCACTGAACCATGACTCTTGGCATCCACTCATCGGGGAATGGAGGTATGTGGTTCATTCCTTCTCATTTCCGCACCAGATGAAAACATCAGCTCATTCCAGTGTTTCTCCTGATCCCCGACTACATTGTTTTCTAACTTGTTTGCTTCACATAGAATGCTATGGCTGAGTGTCCTTGCACATGTGTGTCTGATTTTTACACATATGGGGTCGCTCTTCCACAGAATGGGCCTTAGAGATGCCTTGGGCTTCCTTTTCCTGGTCTGTAAGATAAGGGCTGGACTGATATTCATCCACTCTGCCTCTACTCTCAGTCTGGACATTATACCCGAGGCCAGTGCAGAGAGCCTTTGCGTCCACACTCAGACTCCAGCCTAGTTCAGCCCTAAGCTCTCAAGATTCCTATAAGGCAAGCTCATTCAGCCTTACACTGCTTTTCAGCTAACGAACGGAGGCATTGCTAGTCCTCTCTATAAAGTCCTGTCTTCCCCTAAGAAATTCCTACCCTTCTTAGATACTTGGCAGGCATCATCGGATGCTCAGAGCTTATAGCTCAGTTGTGTGCACACGTTCACACACATGTTAGCCCCACTGAGGGGAAAGGGCCTGTCTTCACTTGTCACCACATGCAGGAGCACAGATGTGCCACACTCAGCGAGCTCTCATCCAGGTACCTCCTGAAGGGGTGCTGGTTACTCTTGCCAGGTATAGCCTAGTGCAAGATATGTTGAAGATCCAGCCCTAGGCAACTCCCCAACAGGCACTCAAGAGCACTGAAGGGACGATGAGTCCAGGTTAGGTGGTACTGCACGAAGACCCTTCACTCAGGTCTAAGCTGACAGAACACAGGAGTGAAAAATGGCCAACAAATGGGTAGCCATGACAGGGAAGAGAGTCACAGAGAACCAACTACAAGGCTCCGCAGAGGATGTGTTCAAGTTCTCAAGCTATGGGCTCAACAAGAGTTTGAGGCTGTATTAAACACACAACCGATTTTTACAATGGCAAGCAGCAAAAGCTATCAGTCCAAAACCCACAACCAAGACAGGGACTGGACATATAATGCAGGTGCCAGGGTGGCTGCGAGGCCATTCAGAACTGACATAGAGAAGCGGAGGAAAAAAAAAAAGGTGTAGCATGGATTTTATTATCTGACAGTAAATACAGTGGTAACAATGATCATTCTGTTATAACTAGAGTTCTGTGTCAGCCGAGCAGCTTAGAGAGCATTTCTTCTTTCCTCGCCGATGGTGTTCTATTGCTATGACAACCAATAACATTTTGCACGCCACGGAGCACTATATCATGTATCACCATGGCAGAAAGGGAAATGCCACACTGTACTTAAAAGCCACCTTCTCTCTCTCCCTTTTAAAGCCTGTTATCAGTCCGCATGCATTATTCACCATGCTGCATTATATATAACCTTTGGTTACAGTCAGATTTGTGATATAGGTAGCAGAAAGCCAGAGAGCCTCGCAAATCCCTTAACATTTTACAACAAATAATAGATAACCAAACTGTATTATTCTGGTTTTTCTTTAAGGCCGTTACAAAGAACTTGCTTTTACCAACTTCCTCGTTGGATCAAAGGCCTTTGTCAGACTTCCACAAATGTTTGCCTTGTACAGCAAGAGCACTTGGTGACACCGTGAGAGTGGAAAGTATACCCTTTAAGAGAATACATAAACACTGCCTCTTGAAATGTCTACCTGCTTCACTTGAAATATTTAAACAATGGGCTTAGCCATCACTATGGAAACCCATGCCAAGGTACTGGCCACTTGATGCTTTGTATTGCTGATGCCACTTGGGAGCTGCCCTGAGCCTGCCTATTTGGGGACTCAGCAGATCTGGATGGAGTCAACTAGAACTAGGTGTTTTCTGCTTACTTTAACATCTGCCAACCCTGTCTGATCCCAGAGACTGAAAATATAAAAAAATCAGACAGGATATTCATAGAATTTTAAGGTCTTTGGACCCCAGTCAAGTGACACAGAGGGTATGGATACAGACTCCTGTGAGAAGATGCGAACTCCAGTAATGTTACCTTAAATCTAAGTCTGTGGGTCTCCTAAAACCCACCTGAAGTCGATCCCCTTATAGACAATGACCACAGAAGGGGTTCATTCCAGCAATCAGAAGAGACACTTGACCAAGTTTAGGCTGAAAGCCGCTGGTCCAGAAGGTGGCTTGGCCTGCTGGGAGCCAGCGTCCTCCTCATATTGAGAAGAGAGTTGATTGCAGCAGATGTCCTTTTAGTGTCAGAAACTAGTATTCTATGCTTTCTTTTCGGTCTCTCGTTTTTATTTTACTTTTTTTTAAAAAAAAGAAGATACAACTGTTTCTTTTTATAACCTGTTATATTTGATGGTAAAAGTTCTGCATAAAGTATTTAAACTGTGCTTGCTATAATGTTTTGAAAGACAAAAACTCCAGGGCTTTAGTTTTGTTTCTTTGTTGTTGATTGTTTCGCTTTTGTTTTGTTTTGAGACAGGGTTTTTCTGTGTAGCCCTGGCTGTCCTGGAACTTGCTTTGTAGACCAGGTTGTCCTCAAACTCACAGATCCACCCGCCTCTGCTTCCAGAGTGCTGGGATTAAAGGTATGTGCCAGGCTGGTTTTTATTTTTTATTGTTATTTTTTATTTTGAATCAGAGAGCCAGTTTTTGCTTATAATTCTAATATTTACAGTAATTTTGAGTGACCTTAATGGTTCTGATCAGGGCTCCTACTGAGAATTCCCCTTCCTGTCCTATGGGATCTTGTGCATGGAGAGGGAATGCAGGAGCAAACAGCGAGAGGACCTGGGAAGGCAGTGAAGGTGGTACTGATGTCCAGATACAGTGGCAAGCACCATAGATGTGTAGGGTGCAGAGGCTTCACTTCAGTCCCTATGCCAGACTTTGCAGCTGCTACTGTGGAGGTGTCTGAGAAGACTAAGGGCTGGTGTACATGAACTAATGTAACACAGGCTGGTTTCAAACTCACAATGTAGCAAAGGACAATCTCCAACATCTGAGGCTCCTGCCTCCACTTCTGGAGTGCTGGGATCACAGGCATGCGGCACAATCCTCAGTTTGTGTGGCACTAAGAACTGAACCAGGGCCTTTGTGTACACGAGATAAACACTCTCCCAACTGAACCGCACCTCCATCTTTGTCATCTTCTTAAACTGCTTAGTGGATGGGGAACGTAGCACTCACGAGGCCTAACTACCCACCTGGTCTCCTTCTGTTGCTGAGAGTTGCTCTCATAAACACTTGCCATGCATGTCGCTTCCTGGCTGTTTGGGACTTGATGGGCCGGATGCTGGGGAGAAGGTTCCCAGTGACCTTTTATACATAGAAAGCCCTGGAGAGCAGAGGGGAAGGACATCCTCATGGGAGGGAGACTCTGGGGTGGGGGCAATGTGGAAACACAGAGCAGAGATGTGTTTAAGAAAACCAAATCTGAGTTAGTGCCGGCCACAGAACACACTTCATCTTGAACTTTAAGTCATAATTTCACCGAGGTCACTTACAGCTTAAGAAAGCTTAGAAGACCCTAAGGTGAGGCATATACTTATGAGCTTAATTAGATTTATAAGAATTGCTTGAGTGCTCCGGGAGACTTGTTTGTTGAGTCAGGCAATTGAGTACTTATAAATTTAATAAGTTCGATTTCCTTTACAAATGCCGCTTAAAATGTTTAAAGGAGTTTAATTAGCTAAGTTTGCAAATTAGACCAAACATTTGTAAAAAGGCCTCTTTAAAAGTGATTGTTAGAGACTGTTAGGCTTATAAATAAAATAATGGGATCTGTGAACAGCTCTTAAGAGCCTTAGGAAAAATAAAAGGCAAGGCTTTAGATTTTTAACTTCAATGGAAATTAATTTTAAGGAGTAAATATCACAATGTTGTTTCCCTCTCCAAATGGTTTTTTACCCATACAAGCAGTTTTTTTAAATCTGAAGGTATTCGGTCTTCAGTAATAATTTACTGGTATACCTACTATGTATCCGATTCCATACTAGCCACTAGGAAATACATATCCTGCCTCCTCCAAACTAGTAGGGAAGATTAAAACAGTAACCATTATACTGGAAAGCAGGTGGCTATAGACATGGGAAGGCCAGAATTGCTAGAGGGATTGATTCAGAGACAGGATGGAGTTATCAGTAGAGTTGTATCTAGTTCAGAGTTTGTCTTGAGTGTTTCTTCTGCTCTCCCTCTGTTCTATAGGTATCCATGTTTCTGCAATCCCACTATCTACATGTCTGTTAGAATTACACGGAAAGGGCATGAAGACACAGCCCAAAGAATTCACTCTGCGAATTCCGTCTGTGATCTTACGAGCCTGGTTTTCTCTTCATTTTCCCACCCACCTTAGAGGTGAGGCTGGCAGACAACTGGCATCTGGACAAGCAGTCTACGCCAGAAGCAAGTTTAGGACTGACTGACTGGCTGACTGGCTGACTGACTGACTGACTGACTAATTTTTGATACAGAATGAGAGAAGCTTGACCTCCAAAATGAAGTACAGAGGCAAGGATGTCATTTTGGTGAGGACATGGTAAACTGCCAGGTTGCAGGCAGGAGGCAGAACCCAGTTGCTCCTGACCATCAGTGCACCGGCAGCAAGGGAGGAGAGTTACTCAGGAAAACTGAACTATTTCCCATTAAGTGTTACGGGTTCAAGTGTCCCCTCCCCTGGCCCCACCATATGTCTATGTTCCAAGCAGCACCTCAAAACATGTGTGTATCTGGGAACAGGGTTATTATAAATGCTGCCAACCCAGCATGACCAGCACTCTCCTACAATAGGGCAGCGAGGACACAGAGGCTGAGTGACAAGAATGCCCGGAGAAGACAGTTCTCCACCGCAAGTCCACAAGCTAAACCAGGGTTTGGGCAGATTCTTCCCTGGCACCTTAGGGACAGTAGCCTTGTTGCCAGTTTTCTAAGTCCCGAGAACCATGCAAAAATCAAATCTCCACTGTTAACCTACTTGGTCTGTGGCACTTTGCCACCCTAGTAAGCCAACATAGTAAGAAAGCAGAGCTGGAGACAAACCCAACTTTGAGAATGGTCCATTAAATTCTACCACAGAACAACTGGAACTCAGTTTCCAAGTTCTTTTTGTAAATCCAGAATTAGACTCCAAGTAAAACAAGGGTGACCTGGGTCATCACACTGGCACCCCTCAGCACCCAACACTGAAGAGGACAAAACTGTTTTGGGGTCAAGCTAGCCATCTGCCCAAACCACGGTTTTCAATGTCTCAAGGGCAGGTGATGTGGCAGTGATGTTGACATGAACTACACCATGTGACTGCTGTGGGTCTGCTTCCCAGGAGCCCAGCCTGGACTAAGCTCGCTTCTTCACATACCCATCCAGTCTAGGTAAACCCAGACCGATGGCGGTTTCCTTCCAGTCATGTGGGGAATCTTCCTGTGTTCCCATGACTGCGATGTCACGTGGTGGCAAATGACCAAGTAGGTGTAGAAAGTCATCATGTGGTTTTCAAAGATTCCCACAGCAGTGGCCCTTCTGAGCTTTTCGGGGTGACAATACCACGACCCTGTCATCTTTCTGCCCTCTGGTATGGGTAGAACTGACTTCTAGAGCAGAAGCCAACACAGGACTTGGCTTTTACTCCTGGGAACGGCTCTATGTCTCAGCAGACTAGTACAAGTTACTCCCCTGGGGCCTGAAGGAAATGTGAAGGCGGAGACATCATATACATGGAGAAAAACACACAATTGGAATTTGTGCTTGTCTAACTATGCACTGTGGTGACACCCTGGTGACACGAATCAGACAGGCTGTGGAGATAAATATACTATAGCTTTCTGGATGAGATCAAAATCCAACAAGCCCCCCAGTCCCCCAAAATCAGGAAATAAACAGCCAATGGTGTTTCCTTTTCCAATGGCCTTTTCTTCCTAGACAGGTTTTCTCTGACCCATGTGTAGAGGGTAGGGTCTTCATTGTGTGTGGGTGAGGGTTGTGTGACAGTGGGAAGCAAGAGTACGTCCTGAGACACACACTGAGGCCACCAAGAGCAAAGGAAGATAGGCGTTTCCAAGAGAACCAAAAAAGAGCTGTAGCCCACACATCAACACAACACAACAGCTGGATGCCGTCTACAGGTGACCAGTCCCAGCTGTGCATGGGCACCTGCTCAGGAGGGCCGAGGCCCTGGCCCTGTGACCTACAGTCACAATGCCTTGAAGGTTCCAGGCTCTAGCAGGCTGTGGACACAGACAGCATGGTATGAGAGATAAGAGCATCAGAATTGGGAGACCACAAGGCCAAAACCAAAAAGAACCGACCAAACCAGAGGATCACAGAAACAAATGTTTTCCCTGTGTGGCATCTGTCCTATGAAACCAAGGATCAAGGTGTGGCCTCACGTCTGTGTATCCAGGCACACTGAAATCCCTAATAGGAAGGACAGTGCTCCTTTGATTTCTCTGGATGCAGGTATAGAATACTCAGACCTCCCAGTGGCTGGTCCCCTTCTCCTGCTGTTTCCTTTCCTAACCTCTCCAACCTTCTACCAAACACCCACTACCAGGAAGGCCAGGCTGGCTGAGCCAGAACTCCAGCTCCACCACTTGCTAGCTCTGTGACCACCTCCTCTCTCTTGAGGGCTGCTCGCCCTCAGTGTGGCTGCTAATACCATCTAGCACCCTCAAGTATACAGGACCCAACAAAACACAGAGGACTTAGAGACACGCCTGGCACAGTAGGCATCGCCGCAGCATCAGCTACACTGCTGTTATTTTCACAAGGATGTGAAGGTTTCATTTGTGTGGCTAGGCTGGCTAGCCAGTGAGCCCCTGGGATCTGACTGCCTCTGCTTCCCCGTTCCTAGGGTCACAGACATACAGCTCTATGTCCGCCTTTTACACGGATGCTGGAGAGCTGAATTTCACCTCTCCTGCTTGTATAGCAGGCCCTTTACCAACTGAGCCATCTCCTCAGTCCTGAGTACTTGTCTCTCACATAGGTTCCAGAAGGGCAGAGACTTCTCTGTTGTCTTTACCAAAGAATCCCAAGTACCAGACTGTGCCAGGCACACATTAGAACCAACCGTCACTTATTCATTCGGTGAACGGATTAGACAAACTTGACTTTGTAGGTAGGACAGTCATCATCTTTTCCTAGCCTAACTGGTAACAGCTGAACTTAGATTTCTGTGTTGTTTTCTATGTTCAGGAAAGCTCTGACCTTTTCTGAAGATAATAGCTTCCATTTATAAAGAACATGCACCTCTCATGCAAGTATCACAAGCCTGTACTAAGTCCCCAGGAATCCACTGGGGCGTCACAGACCCAGCAGCCCAGCATAAGTACCAGGGCTTGAGACTGCTGAGAATCAGGACAGTGTCCCTCCCCACACCTGTGAAAAGCCTCTTACTGCTTGCTGAGAAGGAGCAGGCCTGTGTAATTTTTCTGGAACTGATTTACCCTGAGCGGTGTTCTTGTTCTCCTAAACAAAAGAGATGAGTCGGTTCTTGCTTCTTTGTCCCAAAATGCTTTCTTAAATACTTTTTTTTTTTTCCCTCATTAAAACAGGGAGGAGGCCGGGAAACCGGCTCACTGGATAAAGCACTCGCCATGCAGATGTGAACTTGAATCCAGCACTCCCACAGTAGCCTGCCTATTCTACTACCACTTAGCATGAGGCCTTGCCTCAGTAAGTAAAATGAAGAGAGATAAAGACCCAGCATCATCAACCTCTGTCTTCATTTTCACACATACACATGTGAATGTACCCATATATGCAGGCATACTACAAACGCAAAGGAAAGCACCCCACACCCTTGGTAGAACACTTAAGGAAATACGAAAGTATAAAGAAAGGAATTAAAATTTCCTAGAAGCCAGGTGGTGGTGGCACACACCTTTAGGACAGCCAAGGCTATACAGAGAAACCCTGTCTCGAAAAAAAAAAAAAACAAAACCAAGAAAGAAAGAAAGAGAGAGAGAGAGAAAGAAAGAAATTAATTAATTTAATTAAATTTCCTAGAACCTCATCTAGTGCTGGAATTGCTTTATACAGTACAGACGGTCCGCCTGACTTACAACAGCTTGACCTGATGTACTCCATCTTAGGATAATGTAAGTGTGATAGGCATTCAGGTACAATCTTCTCCTGTGGTTCTTCCTTCATGATACAGGGCGGGGAGAGGACCTGGTCCTCCAATGTGCAGTGTGGCCAGGCTAGGATGGTAGGGACATTCAAAAGTTGGCACTTTCAGCTTATGGCAAATTTACTGAGATGAACCCCACTGGAGACGGAGAGCTATATCTTTATTTGCTCCAATTATTACAATTCTGCCAAAAGAGCAGAGGGCTGTCCCCCTCCCTCCCTTGTTATTTGGATGGTGTGCCACATGGGAATTCCAGGAGTCAAGCTTGAGGACAGAAGGGACCGACAGGAATTAACGAGCCAAGAACTTTGGGCCAGGGCACAGTGGAGGTTTGATTTGATCTGACTGGTGGTACAAAAGAAAACACAGAGAGACAAATGGCCACAGTTCTGTTGACTCAGAGTTTAGTTATAGCAGGACACGAACATCTGGTTCTTGAAAAGATACCAGGACTCAAGAGTCCTGGAAAAGCCACTCATGGAACCTTCACATCTGGAGACAGAGAGGACATGCAGTTTTATGGGTGCTCTTTGCCTCTGGCACGCTGGCTAGGACCTGCCTCCCCTGAATGCTTCCGTCCCTCCATAATCGGGTCAACAGGGACAGAGGGGTAAAAGGTTTCTAGGCCAGCTCAAATATACTGGCTGGGGACTGGGCAGGGCAGCATGCTGTGGCTACTGAGGTGACATCTGTAAGAGCTGCAAGGGTCCGAGACAGGAGTGGGTGCAGGCAGCATCCAGGGCAGAGTCGGGGGACTCAGTCTGGCCACACAGCATGGATGGAGCTGAGCCCTGAGTATGCCACCTGCCCTGAGAAGTTAACGTTTCCTAACTCTGTCTAGGCCAAGACTGGGGGAAGTTATAGGAGTGACCTCACGGTGACCATCAAACTTTCTGCTTGATCACACGTTTCTCTATGACTGAGGATTTCTAGCTAGCTAGCAGTACAGGCATGAAGAAGGAGGGACGACTGAGCCGGAATCTGAAGGTTTGTTTTTTTAAACTGCTCTGTGGGGACGACACATATATCTGAAGTCATTCTATAGTCTACAACCACAAACTATCCACAGCTTTTGCTGCGTGCAGTATCACTTACAACCCGTGGACCCCATGTACTTCAATAAAATTACTACATTGGCTAGTATACGTGACTACAGACTATTGTAACTTCTACCCCATTTTAACCGATGTAAACCAGGACAAGAAAAAACAGGACCCTTAATTATGTAACTGGGAAGGCTTACATAACAGAGGTCCTGGTGTGGCCTTAACTGTATGTGTACCAAGGGGGGCTGAAAGAACACATTTCTGCAGAAGTAACATAAGCCGTCAGAGTTGTGCCAAGCACCTTTTCAATATTGGCTTAACTAATCCTAGTGAATCGCAGTTCATGTGAGTCTCCTGCACGTCTGACCTTGTGTTTCCACAGTGCTAGATGGGGCTGTCCCATTTCAGGGTGACGGTTTGTTAAGGTGACAGTGTGGTGTGGCAGCAATCACAATACACGTACTCGAGAAGAAAACCACCATGTCAATTTCTCTAAGGATACGGTCTCCGGTATCCAGCATGGCGATGATAACCACATCATGCGCTAAAGCCACCTCTGCCATTTTAAAATGGCAGGACACTGATGATGGATGATGGGAGGCATTTGTACTAAGAGGCATTTGAAAGACACTGCTCTTCTTTGTCGGAGGGACCCCTGAAACAATAATAGTAACTGCAAAAAATAACCACCTCTCTTTTACTTTCAGTGTGTGCTGCCAAGCAAAATGACCCCTCCTTGTGTCTCCTTTTATGTCCTGCTGATGGGAAGTGCATTTGAGGGCACCCAACACAAAGGGTGCACACGCAGACGATGCGCCTTGTAGATGACACTCTATGGAACCCGTTAGGGGAGACATTGATTTACAGCAACCAAGATGCCACAGACGCCTCTCTGCTGCCATAATGGGCTTGCATTCATGATGTCAAGACGGTTGGAAAAACCAAAATCCAATTCAAACACATTAGCTGCTCTACTTCCCCTAACAGAAAGCTGGGAAGGTAGCACAAGGCCAAAGTGACATGTCGGTGATAGCCGAGACCACGTGACGGCTGCCGGTGTTATCAATGTTATAATTTATAGGATCCAGGAAGGTACCGCTAACTACAACTGTTTCCTAATAATGCATGGCGAGATCTAAATACCCATAGACCCATTGGTCACACAAACCCAATTGTTCTTGCAGAGCCTTTCCAGCAGGTCGCTGCGTCCCCCTTTCACTTTATCTTTCTTTTATAAGTCCTTTGCCCATCCCACCCATCACAGGCAGGATTCTCCGCTGGTTTAAGATAAAATTCTGTGCCTTGAAGACAACTTTTGGAAGTCAGGACCACAGAACTTAAGAGTCCCTAGAAATTTCAGTAGTCTGGATGTAAGATGCATTACTTGAGATCAAGGACAGGCAAGATAGCTCAGCGGGTAAAGGGTCTTACTGCTAAGCCTGAGGATCTGAGTTTGGTCTTGGGACTCACATGGTGGAAGGAAAGAACCAGCTCCTACAGACTGCCCTCCGACCTTCACACCCATGCCATGGCACTCACTTGCTCATGTACATGTACATACATACGGACACACACACATACACAGACACACACAATATTACAAAATAAATATTGTTAAGGCTTTGCCCTGACTCTACTAAAATCATTTCAAAAAGAAAACAGGTTTGAGCTCAAGTTCACTGCCTCAGGCAGTGACCATGGACTAGTTACACATGCTTAAATGGAACAATTTATCATTTGTCACGAGAATGGGCTAGAATAAATGAACTCAAGTCGCCTGGCCTAGACCCCTGGACCTCAGGATAGCTCCTCATTTTATAACAGGAATCTTGCCACAGCTGGCTGCACTGGGAGACTCCTGGAGGCATCAGAGAAAACAAAACTGGGCTTGTTCTTTCTGTTCAGAAAAACCAAAATGTGTTGTTAATGACCAGACTACCCACAAGGACCAGCTAACAGCCATGTGACGTTAGTGGCATATCCAGCCTTCCCTAAGAAACAAGGACCTCTGGGTAGAATCAAATTCATCTCCGTAGGCACCCCACGTCCTGCAGGTGCTCTGTACCCCAGGACACACTAACTTAGCGCCGACAGGCGCTCTAAGACAGTACCACAAAGTACGGCTCAGACACCACAGCCTTACTGACCACAGTTGTAGAGGCTGGGAATCTAGAGTGAGGGTGTTGGCAGGGCCGTGCTCCATCTGTGACCTGTGGAGAGAATCCTTCCTTGCCTCACCCATCAGCATTCCTCAGCTTACAGCTACCTTACTGCATTCTTAGCATCGATGGCCACTCGTGTCTTGTTCAAACTTGCCAATCTTTCACGGAACATCAATCCTTTTGGACTGAGGCCTATACAAACACATCTTGACTTTCTGTGCAAAAACACTATTCCCAAATAAAGTCTCCTTTATAGGTTCTGTGGGAGGATTGGGACTTCTGCGTATTTTTTAAAAGGACACAATCAACCTGTAATACTAGGCAGTCGTATCTTGAAGACAGGATAGATATGCACCAACACACAAAGGTGACCTGAGCTCACCATGCAGAAGAAAAACCTTGAAGAGAGAAACACTATGGTTTGAGGAACATGTTCAGGTTTCACGGGTGGTGCCCATCCCTGTCCCTCTTCAGCCAGGGCCCGTGTGTCCTCCGAGAGCGACCAGCTGTCTGCTAGCCCCTGGGTAGCAGCACCAGGCCAACCTCAGCTACTGAAAACGTACTCATACTCTCAGTTTCTACTCCAATTTCAACTCCTTCTGAACAGTTTCCCTACTCGCCCAGCCAGACGTAAGGTCATCCGCCTCTGATCTGCAATGGCATTTTATCTACTCTGTGCCTTGAACTTTGGTCATATTCCCTCTCCCTCTCCACTCTCTGAGAGGATGGGCTGCTGCTTGCTAAATCCCCAGGCCTCCTGTAGGCTTGTAAACATTTGCTGAAGTCAACTGGCAGGAAGATAAAAATGGAAAAATAGTACTCTTCTGTTGAAAACTCACAAGGGACTTTTGAAACCAGGGACTGTTAGGACCTTGTGCTTTGTCCTCTCACACTGAATCCAGTGACCTCTATCCATGTGCCATATTTCTTTGAAAAATAAGATCCAAAAGAAAAGCCCATTATTGGACATCAGTGGCTCTTGGAAGCCATCAACTACTGTGACTAGAAGTTTCTGCTGGATGAGAACATGAAGTGGTCACCAGATCTCTGGAAATGAATACATCTCAAGTGGACGCTGAGTGCTGTCCTCCAAGGATGCTCAGAGCCTCCTGCTCAGGAGCTGTAATTAGAAGCTATACATCACAGTGTGATGAATACACAGGTCATCTGTCCTTTCCGATGGACAATCTGAAGTGGACAATTAGTCTTCTGCCTGTGGTCATGCAGCTTTGTAGAGGCAGGGTAGTGCTCATGGCTGGTCTATCTGCTGCATAATGCATTCTTTAGGGCTCTCTAAGCTCTGGGTCTTGAGCAAGGGGAGGAAGACCAAGGATCACTTACTAGTGGCCCATTCTGGAAACCGTCTTTATTGAATGCTTATCTGTGTTCACATGAATTACTGAATACAGGGAACGGCAGGAACTTTTGAGAGTAGTGACCAGCACTTCCACTGTCAGTGACACTTCAGAGAGACCCAACATCCACCAATGAGCCACAGAGAGGCCATGGTAAAAGCTACGACAGAGACTCGCACTGTTACAGCATGGCTTTTCTCTTCTAGGCATAGGATAGTCATGGCAACTAACCGAGGAGAACCAAACAGCGATACCACCTATAGTGTAGGGAGTGAAGGGAAGATCCTGGGACTCTTACCCAAGATCCCACCCATCACTCCCAGGTATATGTGATCTTAAGACACGCTAGAAAATTCAGGACAAAGATAACTGAAAGAGGAACTCCCATGATACAGCATCCGCATGCTGATCCTCTATGATGACTCTGTGATGGAGTTTTTGGGAGCTTACTCAGGCATCTGAACCTGTAAGCAGCCCCTCATCCATGCCCTTGTAAGCAAGCCCAACAGACTCATGGGCTTATCAAGCTAGGGGTTGTTAGAACTACAGCTTTGGTCTGTCACTGGTACCTAACCTGGGGTAAATAGACATTTGTTCACATTAACTTAGGAAAAGTTAATGCAACATCCACTCATCTGTCTCCAGTTTGCATGAACCAATTAGAAACCAAACCTTCAGTTACTCTAATGCTGCAGCCCTGGGGACGTGCGCAATCTCTGGCTTTAGATCTGGTTTGATCTGGTTTATCAGTGGAGTGTATGAGCTGCAAGCCTTTAAGAAGCTCTACTTTCTGATGATTCTATCTGTTGACCAAGAAGTTCTAGATCTTTATTTTACATGAGTCTGTGCATCATGTGTATGCAGCGCCGGCAGGGGCCAGAAGAAGGCATTGGATTCCTTGGAACTGGAGTTACAAGCCGTGAGCTACCACGTGGGTGCTGGGAACTGAACCTGAGTCCTCTGTAAGAGCACCAAGTGCTCCCAGTCACTGAGCCACCTCTCCAGTACTCAAGGCACCATATTTTTACTCTTAAAACGGACAGAGAAATTGTAGCCCTTGCCCCAACTAGACGAGCAGACAACATAAAAACAGAACACAAAGGGACCCTACCAGACAAATACTCCTTTAAAAAATACAGATATAAAAATCCGTAACACAACACATTACCAAACACAATTTAGAACTATACAAATAGAAATAAACACCATGTTAAAAAAAAAAAAAAAAAAGCTTATCCAAGTAGAACAGAAGGAACCCTACTGAACTTACAAAACAGCAATAAAAACAACTATATTTAACATACTTAGCAGAGAAAGACTGAACGTTTTGCCCTAAAGGCAGAGAAAGGATGGCTGCTCTTACCAGTCTTATTCAATACGGTGCTCAAAGCTCAAGCCAATGTAATAAGGCAAGAAAATACAATAAAAGACATGTGGATCAAGAGGAAGAGAACAAATCCCCCACAACTGAAAACTATGTAGAACATGTCAAAGAAGACACACAAAACCCTCAACAAATAAGCTCGGTTAACAGTGCTTCAGGACACATAAGTAAAATTGATTATATTCCTATGTACTAGCAATGAACGAATGGGCACCACAAGGAAAAAATATATACACATTTCACAGAAAATAAACACTTGGAGTAAATCTAACAAAATATGCACAGGTTTTTTTGGTGGAAAGCGTACATGCTAAAAAAAAACAAATCAAGCAATAAATAAAGGAAGAGGAAGCCATGCCCATGAATTCAGAGACTAATGTTTGCTCTTCAAAATGATGTAGAGGTGTGATGCAATTTCTGTTGAAACCCCAGCAAGATATTCCTCTAGACACAGATGAGACTACCTTGAAACGTACACATGTATGTGGGGAGGCAGAGGAACTAGAAGTTAATTTAGACAAATGAACCTGAAAGTTCTGAATCAATTTATCCAATTTCAAGACTTACATAGTTACAGTGATCAAGGCTGTGTAACCCCCACCCCCCTTTTTGATTCAAGTGTAAAAGAATCCAATGGAAGGATGTGCATACATATGCATATTTTAAAGAGATGCAGCAGGAACAATTCTGCATCACATCAACTAGAACTGAGCCCAACCCAAGAGTCATCGTGCGGATCACTGACAGCTTTAGGATCCTGGACTCTCCCCTTGAGGCCTTATGCCTTGAAGAACAGGTCTCTTGATCCCAGCCCTGTTTCTTGCCTAGATTAGTTTGATGTGCCTCTAATTTAATTTGCACACATATCCCAGACATCTGGGATCAATCTTATAATCTTACAGTTATTATTATGCATTCCAAATGTGTCTCAGCTGCCAATATCATTGGTGGCTTGACTGTGATCTAATAACTTTAATTGCCAGCAATTTCTAGGTTCTTCCCACCAGTCCTCATTATTATACTATGTACAATGGATGAGTGTTTAGTACCCTAGAGGACATGAATTCATGTCACTAAGAAGACAGTGGCATTGGTGGTCACCTGGATTGTCCTTTCAGCTACATGAACTGCCAGATATTTTATTTATGACTGTTTTACCCAGGGATCTATTATAAATATCTCATATTTATTGGATACTCAATCATCTGGTTCTAAGTTCAATGGATAAACCCAAATACTGAGTATTTCTCTCAGCAGAAAATGACAGCAATATCAATGCCTTCTCTCACCTCATCAATAGTGTGGATGAAACATATGGATTTCTACATGGCTTTGGAGATTTTAAGTCAAGACTCTTGCTACTGGAAGTACGCTGGCTTACCACCCTTGCCGCCACACAAGCGACACATAGACAACATAATTGCAGTCTGCCTGTAATTAACACACACCCAGCTATAGCAAACACGAAAATTTAAAATGAACAATTACACACTGAAAGAGACTGAATGATCAGCTGTGGGGTGGGGGCAGGGATCTATGAATGAAATGGTGTTAACCAGTTAGATGAGATTCCCTCTGTGCACACCTCCCCCCTAAGAGCGCTTTCAGCAAGGAGCGGAGAATGTCTCCTGTGGAGCCCATGGATCCAGAGCTGAATGAGTATCTCCAAGCAGGCAATTTTCCTAGTTGTAAATAAACAACCACTTTGTGAGCATCAATTAGGAGGTCCCCCATCTCTTCTTTGCGAGTCTTGAGTTCAACCATCTTCCTTTGTTAAACCAAAAGTGGGGTTCAAGGGATCCAGAGAGGAAGACCTATATTCTGTCCCTCAGGTGGGCTGGGGTGGGGGTGGTGTTTTTTTCCTCTTAGAATTCAAGTGGATTACTTTCCAGTCTCTCTGATTTTCTACAACCAGGAACTAGATGGGTTTCTGTACTATGTCTAGCCACAGAGGGACAAGATAAGGCATAAAAGAAAGATGAGAGTCTCTGGGTACAGAAATCTACACAGGTGCAGCATTTGCTGCAAAGGACACAGGTCATCTGGGACCCAACAGCTCCTACATCTGCCATCATTCATTCAATTTATGCTGATGACAATGGTAATAGCAACAATGACCTTAAGGAGTTTCTAATTTCTGAGAACCTATTACGGGATGGCTATCTTAAACACAAGCTTTGAGTGCACACCGTTATCTATCCCATTTAAGATGAGGAAACTGGGGCCAGGCGGTGGTGGCCCACACCTTTAATCCCAGCACTTGGGAGGCAGAGGCAGGCGGATTTCTGAGTTTGAGGCCAGCCTGGTCTACAGAGTGAGTTCCAGGACAGCCAGGGCTATACAGAGAAACCCTGTCTCGAAAAAACCAAAAAAAAAAAAAAAAAAAAAGAGGAAACTGGGTCTAGAGAAAGTCACATGACCCCAAAGAGGCCTTGATTTCCCTTTTGCCCAATCAGCAAATCCCCACTCCATGGAGCATAGGTGTTTCAATTAAGTATCAAAAGATCAAGTATCTGGCTTGCAGGGAGCCTGCATGCCCCCACCTCAGAGCAGGTTACAAAAAGAGGCAGGGATAGGCAGCTATAGCAGCTGGTGTGGGGCCTAGGACTGGGTGTTCTTTTTCAAGAACATCTGTCACATCAGTCTCCTCAGATTAGAAAGCAGAACACACATGCACTTAGATCATTCTCCCCTGGAAAAAAAAAAAAAAAGATGTGGCGTGAAAAAGAGCAGTTAGCTAATAGGTGAGCAATGAGGCAAAGGGCGTGACAGAAAATATCAAAAGTGGAAATATAATAGATTTTCAAACTTGTTCAACTAAAGGAATAAATAAATAAATGTGTATACACACACAGACACATGCACAACCACACATAACTTTTGGACAAACAAGACTGGTGAGGGGACTAAATAAATAAATGTATACACACACACACACATACACACACACACACACACACACACACACACACAATGTTTGGGCAAACAAAGAGTGGTGAGATCCGCCCAGATCTGGTTCATGAGCGTGTTCACTGCACACTAGAGTTGCTTTAATATAGAAGCTCTATCCAGATTATAAAGTAATCTGGAGTCAACTAAAAGAATGAATAAGACAGAAAGTAATCTTCAAGATAAAAAAAAAAAAAAAAAAAAAAAAAAAAGTGTGAACAACACAAGTGACTCCAGGGTAAATACCCACACCCTTCCCCAGGTGTGTTGCTATGTTTATGTCTGTATCTTATGATGTTTTGTTTCTCAGAACACTTAAAAAAAAACACAGGAGGGCAGATCAGCACCACGTGCCTGGAGCGCCACAGATGGTGGGGTAAGGACTACTCTGACTCCTGGGATTCCTGGCTCCTGGCCTGGGGCTCCTTGCACTTCCACAGTATGTGGGTGTGGAGAGTGTGATTTTCGTTCTTCTGTGTCTCAGTTAATACCACAGTGACAATCTCAGAAGAACTGCCGCAATCTCCATGGCTTGGGATTTGGTGTATTAACCATGACTCTGATAAGATTCAACTTTCCAGCTAGCAGCATCCCATCGTGGACACTGGTGTACTGAGTGACAAGCGGAGGATGGCTGAATTCCCCAAAGGAATACGACAGCACTGTTCCTTGATGGTCAATGGCCTGGGGACAAACCTGTGTGGGTCACCACCAACCTCAGCTCAAAATGGCTGAATGTAGCCCAACACAAAATTATAAACTCACTTAAAACACTGAGGGTTTTTTCAAAACTGTGGTTTTTTTTTAAAACTCAAATGCATGGTTCTCAAGCACAAATCTTTGAGATGACCTTGTGGTCCAGAGACACCACACAGTTGAACAGTCTGGTCCAGTAGAAACATTCAGATGGGTTTTGTGTGGGTGTGTCTGTAGAGCAAGTTCAAGCCAAGCTTGAGATCAAATACCACTTGGTCTGTGGATTGAACTCAACACCTGTCTCACCTCAGGCCAACCCTGAACAGCTCATCCTGGTAACTATCCACTGTCACCAATACTGAGGTGACCATGGTCAGCTTTGGGGCAAGCGGTCAGGATCTACCATGGCAGGCTGAAGGGCACTGACAGGCCTAGGTTCTGACAGGACAAGTCAGCTTCTGCTCTCTGGCTGTGTTTAGTCAGGTGATTGCATATTTATTTGTTTATACACAAAGTAGAGTCATCTGTGCCTCTGGTGCTGGAGGACACCAGAGTTTGCGGGACCTGGAGACCCTTTTCACCCAACTGAACAACTGACAGTTGACTATCACTGAAGGCAGGACGAGAATCTGTCACCTCTCTCTCAAACAAGATCGATCATTCAGTCCAACCCATCAGCCATTCACCATGAGCCTGTTTCTCCTGGAGAGGCTCTCCCCTCCCTTAAGGAAGTGTCCCTGGACAATATTACTCCATACTGCTCTTCAGTAGTAGATAAAGGATGACCACGGAGTACCTTCTGTGTATGACACGACAGAAAACAAGAAGGCCACCCAGAACGTACAGCTGCTGCCATAACCCCCACTCTCGCCAGCCGTGCGGACTTCTGGCTACATGCCAAGCACGGGGAACCACCTTCTTTCAACAAGCTGCTGTTTCTTCTTCAACTACTTGCAACCAAGAGAACCCTTGACATTTTTTTCTAGTTTATTAAGCATTTGGAAACAACCTGCAGAGGGCACTTTTCATTTTAAGACAAAGAGTTATGAGAGAGAGAAAGAGAGAGAGACAGAGAGACAGAGAGAGAGAGAGAGAGAGAGAGAGACAGAGAGACAGAGAGACAGAGAGAGAGAGAGCGTCAAAATTATAGCAATACCTTTATTTTGCCTGATTGCATTACTCAAATAGGAAGAGCTGTGGATGATAATAATAATAATGAAGATGGCATTAAAGTAAAATATTTGACACTCACAAGATTAAAAGTTGAATGCAGTAATCTCATAATCATGGCAGAATGTTCAGCACTTAATCAACAATTACTCTGGGAAAATGCCCGAATCTTGATGCTCAGGCATCAGGAAAAGGCAAAGGCAAACGGCAGGAAATCGGTGTCGGGCAGAAGGATGGGATCCAATCTAAATATTGCATGTGCTTTGATAAGAGAGCCCTGCATTTTCCTATCACTGCTATGTGTAAAAATAACAACCCCCCGACACACACTCCAAACCAAAACACTCTAGTCAAACAGCTATTTTTAAAAGCACTTCACTTAATAGTGACAGAGCCCATTAATCAGGGTCTCTTGGGGGGAAAAGACTATCAGTTTTATTAAGGTATAATTTATACTTCATGCAAGAGTTTCTTCAGCCTGATAGAAGACAAAAGATGGAATGGCAATGGAACGGCCCAGGCAGGAAGCCAGAATCTACTAGTGTGCTCTTAAGGGCCAGCTCAGAAAGGGTCAGAGACAAACTACTAGCCCCTCCAGGAGGGTGGGCACTCCCAAGGCCTGCCAAGTGGATATTATGAAGCCTGCATATACCCTCTTATCTAGAACACTGAATTAAAATTTCCTCACAAGCCAGTTGAGATATCTCATGACTGAGAGGAAGTTAAGTCAAGAGTCTTAGGAAACAAGCATTCATTTACACCAGCCTGCCATCTCTTTTGGCTCAGTTGGGTTTTTACAACACCAGTTTTATTTTATAATGTTCTTTGTAAGGAGCTAATCCAATCATTTTGAAGGCATCCAATGAGAGCAACAGAAAGATCAGCCTTGGATTTTAAACACTCCCCGTTTAAGGCGGGCTGAGAGGAGGGCAGCATCATGGGACATGGTTTTGAGGCACCCGCTGTTTGTATCCGGCAAGCTTTGTTGTATTATTTCAGGAGAGCACTGTTAACACCACGGCGGCGGCAGCGGCAGCAGTCAGTGAGCGAAGGATGCTTTCAATGATGCTGCCCTTTATTTCTGGAGAAGGCTCATTTTCCTTCTTCTGTGGGTAAACACCGCAAATCTCACATCACGAAACACAACCGAAGGAGCAAATGACAGTGTCAGCTACAATAACAGTGCTTCAAAAAAAGATTACCCCAGCAATCCCATTTTGCCATTTCCCATGACCTGTGGAGGTGAGCAAACGCGGTGAATGGGCACGTGGCCTCTGAGGAATGCAGCTAAAACATCACATCCGCCTGAGGAATCACATGAGGTTTTCCCCAGGAAGCTCCAGCTCCCACAGGCCTCCTCTAAACTCCATCTAACAGGAGAATGAAAACAATGGGACAGCCTCAGCCCTGGCTACACAGGAGAACCTCTCAGCACTGTGACAGTTCAGCTGCCTGGAGGAAAAAGTTAAGATGAACTAACACACCCCAAAACCTAATCCACGGTTAACTAGTTAGGTCAGCAGAGTCATTAATCTTAACAATCTTCATCTTCGCTATCTAGAGTCCCCTTTTATATACAGCAGAGGCCATGCCAGTCTGAGCAGCCCAGCCTCTCATCCCTTCAAACCATTGTTTCCCTATGACTGAGGACTGGATGCAGGCCTGTGGGGTCAGTGTTCTAGCCTTAGCAAAATCAAGTTTCTTCAAGGAATGAAATATTTTCTTAGACATAAGTCAAGAATACTGGCATTGGCCTTTCCTGTCTTTACATGTGACATTATAATATAAATGTAACCCCAGGCAAGTTCCCAAATAACCCAGGACTCTTCAGCTATATCCCCCCTGTCTAACTCATACCTCAAAGTGTCATCCACAAGCCCTTGTGGTGTCTCTTCAGTAAGCAAAGAGACACAGGGATCTGCCCGTGGCCACAAACGTGTGGAGTTCACCTGCCACATGTCATGAAAACATTGTAACATGCGAAAGCCTAAAGCTAGTCCCTCAAAAACAAAAACCCTTGTCCGATGTCCTACATGTGGGCTCTTGGTGTGTGTTACTACATAAGCTGAAACATAAATAGAAAGAGAAGTTTATCCTTCTAGATAAGATATAAACAGGAAGTTTATTTCAATTAAGACTAAAGAAAAGCCACTTGTGTTGCCATTACAGAGCTATAAGGAGGAAGATTCCTCACTCTTAACTCTTTTCCTTAGAAGGGAAGGCACAGGAACACATTAGCTCCACCCCCTACCCCTCCAGAGTTTTCTTGTGCATCACCCACGTGGTGATGGTGTGGGGATCACACCGCCTGAACACCTTGCATGTATCTTGCCTTTGATGTCTATCAACCAAGAATGGTCACCAGCTGCAGAGAGCATGGAAAGAGGGTGGAGCCCCTGCTCTCAGTCTCTTCACTCCAGGGGAACAAAGGGTATGTGGGAAATAACGAAGATGTCTCACCATGTCGTGAGAAAGCATGATGGTGGTACACACAACCGAACGAACTCCACTGCTGAGCACTCGAGTTAGTAGTTAAGTAACCAGCCAGGAGCTTTCCCACTTTCCTGCGATGAAGAAAAGCAGGAACAAAGACAAAGGGAAGTGGAGCACGATGGCTACTGCTCATCGTAGTGTTTGGAAGTGCATGCAAGTCCCTGGTGGGTATCACTGTTTCCTGACCCCGCCCCCGTGCTGCTCTGGTCTATCGACCTAGCCTGCCACTCTCACCCTCGGACTTGAAACAACAAAGTGTCTTCTGGGCATAAAATTCACATTCCCCAGAGCAAATGGTTTACTTGAAAATGAGAACTATTTCACGATACAGTCCTCATTTCAAAATTCCTTGGCTTTTGTTGTGGGGGAGGGTGATTAAGGACTTGGTTTGGCCAGATTCCTTAAAAAGTATTTCTTGGAGCACAACCCCTACCCCACCCTGCCACCCATTTCTAGCTCCCCAGCCTCTGCGCTAGAAACCATTTATGAAACAAAATGAAGAAGGCCCATCTACCAGGACCATTTGGGAATGTGGTTCCGAAGGGAGGAAGGGAGTTTCCCAGCTGACAGACGTAATGAGACGTTTCAGAGCATCTCTCTGACTTTAACTGAGTGATGCTTGTCTGTTTGCACTCCATACAGAGCCTGGAAACCCTCCAGATAGACAGATTCCTGAATAGTCATAGCACAGGTAGCACCCCCAAGTGACACACTGTCAACAGGCTCGCTTGGTCCCTGTGCCAGGGGCTGGGACCTATGGCTACTCCCCTCGACTACGTAGAATCAGGGATCACGGTCCAGCAGGTCCGGGACTTGCAAAACTTCATTCATTAAATCACTTACTGAGAAAGAATGACGGCACAGCTGTCCTCCTCCGCAGACATAGTATGATGTAAGTACTCTAAAACTGACTGTGACGATGCCTGCCCACGCTCCATGATGTTACTAAAGCCCCAGGTTGTACAGTATATACACGAGGGAACCGCATAGGATGTAGGTTTGTGAACCGTAACTCAATAAAACCATTCTCCCTGAGGTCAGTGTTTCTGCCAACCCTAAAATATCAGTGGCCTTTCTTGTCACGTTATTCTCACAGGGGAAGGCCAGGCTGAGGAATCTGTTGACATTTGCAGCGCCAGGCTTATAGACTAAAGGATCCACTTTCTTGGGTGGGGCTTCATCCAAGCCTGGGTGCCTGCCCTGCAGCAGCTCAAAGGTCAATCAGCCTGAGACAACAGGGCTTCAAGAGCTCCAAGTCCTGAGAGAGCTAATCCTTTCCCTGAGCACAGCTGGAGGAATGCAGGTCTCACGGAGGAAATCAAACCAAAGGAACAAAAACCAACCCCTTTCCCAGTCCACTATGGGAACAGAGGTGGGGGAGAGACTTCATCACCTCCTGCTTCTCCTCTATTCACCCAGCTACTTCTCCATTCTTCCTCCAGGGACCCACCTACCTACCTACCCTTCCCATCTATATCCATGCATTCATCCATTCATGCATCCTCCCTCTACCCACCCATCCATCCATCCATCCATCCATCCATCCATCCATCCTTCCATCTTTCCTCCACCCACCTATCTACGTATTATCCATCCTCTCTCCATCTATCCATCTGCCCACGCAACCACCCACTAAATTTCTACTCTTTAAGAATCAATGGTCAACAACCAGTCTCACCCACTCATCCAACCCAGCATTGGCTAAGCCGTCATCATACTTATCTAGATTATGACAAAGCTTTCCAACTGTCTCCCTCCTGCTCTGTTAAGACGTTTTTATAAGAAGTCGGCCGATTATTTCCAGTCATCTCAATCCCTTCTAATGGTTTCCCATCACAATTAGAACAAAATCCCATATCCCCATGCTTGTTGCTCATTCCTCTGACTCTCCGCTATTTCTTTCCTTGTTTGTTTGTTTGTTAGGTTGCTTGGTTGGTTTTATCGAGACAGAGCTTCCCTGTGTAGCCCTGGCTGTCCTGGAACTCAGCGATCCAATGTCCTCTGCTTGCTAGGACTGAAAGTGTGCACCACCACACCCAGCCCTCTGCTGGTATTTTAGCCAGCCATGGGACCTTTGCACTTGTCCACTGATGGCAGAGCTTCTCTTGTCAGTTGTAGCACATTTTGGACTCTGCATTGGTTTCTCAGAAAGGCCATTCTGAGCTACTTGGTCTAAAACTCACACCTCACCCTCAACAGAGTCTAATCTCTACTTTGCTTGGTTCTTTGTTTTGGGCACCGAGCCAGACCTGAGACCAAATTACACATTCAATGCCCTGCTTGCTTCCCACTGCCATAGAAAATGCCACCAGGGCAAAGGCCCCACAACTGACTCGCTGCCTATTGATAGATTCTTTCAAGCAGGCAAACTGATGATTGCCAGTTTGGTTCTGCACCCGGACAGGTGATCTATAGTTAGGTGCGAGGCAGAGCCGGCTGTGACTCTGGGCCAGATTTAGTCAAACTGGACCTGCGACCTTGGAAATGTAGGTGGTGCTGTATTTACAGATAAGAGACTCCACTGGGAGAAACTGAGAGCTGGAGGCTTTCTTCTGGAAGGTACTCTAAGCACGGACTACAGGAGGTCTGTGGAAAACCCCTTTAACCTGGCAGGAAACGTGAACTCCATATGGCCTCCAGAATACAATGCAAACTTATTTGACTATAGAAATGATTTTGATTTGAAGTAAAAAAAAAAGGCAAGACTTCAATTAAGTAAATCTCAAGAGCAAATGATCTAAGAAACGGGAGATTTAGGGGGGGAAGGGGGGGAAGGTGTACATACTTTTTTTTTAAAAAGCTATTTGAATGGTTTAAGCAGCTTATTCAAGTGGGATACTTTAAAATGCCAGGAATTCAACCTCTTGATTCAAGAGCTCTGGAATTCAAGTGCTTCAAATTGAGAAAATAATACACAAGTAAATGGTTGTAATTTCTTCTTTGTGCATCCTGGCATTGTGTCTCCCACATACCCAACTCTGTGCATGGCGATCTTTCCCCAAGGACCTTGAGCCTCTGGTGGGAAACCATGGAGCCAACACAAACACCAACCCATCTGAATACCAAACATTGTTCCATAATTGAAATTATAAAGAAAGCTCTTGCCTTAAAAATACAAACATGGGTAAATTAGGAATCTCAGGGGCGCGCTGAAATGAGTCTCCCGAGAGTCTGAAGCTCACGGATGGGCTCTATTTGCTAAAGCCTGCCAACAGTGGAGAGGAACATTCTACTACAAGTATTTATGGACCACCCACTGCAGTGAAGGGCCGTCACCATCTCTCCCTTTTTACGTGACAGAGTCCTCGTGGCAGACAGCTCAGGTAAGCCTCTGAGGGCAGAAGCTGTCAGGGAAAGAGGATCTATTTGTGAGCACCAGGTACTCAGGGCTGCACACCTTCCAGTGTGAATCTACCCAGACAGATGCCGCTTTCTAGGAAAGAGACAATCATTTCCAAAATGTTTCGTGTAGACATAGTCATGCTGCAAGGGGGATAATTGCTACACCATTCATTTGGAAGGCATTCAGCAAGCACCTATTATACACAGGGGACTCTGGCGACTGAGAAAAGGCTCATGGTCCCCGCTCATTCAGGAGAAACAGGCACAAGCCAGCAAGGGGACAATGCCAGAAAAGACATGGCAGTGTGTAGGATTCCAACAGGAATTTGGATCCGCTCCTATTACAGCCTGTGGGCCAAACCTGCATGTTTGCTCCTAGCTGGAGCTTCTGATGGTCTGAATATTTTTTCATTGCTGGGAAAAAAAAAAAATCAAAAAAGGAAAAATATCTCCTGATACATGAATGTGATATGAAATTCAAATATTAACGTCCACGAATAAAGATTGTTTCTGAACTGAGCCATGACCGTGAGTGTTCATACCGTCTTGGCTGGACCCCACCTCTGGCGGCAGAACGAAGCCACTGGATGACACAGAGCCACAACATTCAGCACGTGGTCGTTTCCTCGAAAAGGTGCAAGACAGCATGACTGAAGTCTGGGGCTTTGTTTTTAAAAGTAGGATATAAATGCGTATGAAACCATTCAACTCCAGTTTGCTGTGTGACAATTAGTGAGACAACAATTTGGAGAGAACCCACAAAACCCGCTGGTTATAAAGGAGGTCACCCTTTGATATCTCCATCTCACAAAGGAGAACCTGGACACAGACATCAAACTTTTCCTTTGGGTCACAGGGAATGGCCTGGTCAGAGGGAAACCCAATGTTTCTGCCATTGTATCGCATGTGCCCAGCTCACTGGCTGGAAAAATGCTGTTAGCTCTGAAATGCTAGAGGAAAAAAGAAGAATCTAAACAGAACTTCTGCTCAGCGGCACTGCCACCTTCAAGTCACCATGTCTTAATGTGGCCTCCGATCTCATATCTGCCTTCTGCCTCCCAGGTGCTTCCTATAGCCGTTCTGTACCCAGATGAGCTCACTGGTCCCGTGAGACACCCTAGGCTGTCTGGCTTAAATCCCTTCCTTTGCTGTGGTACTTCTCTGAGCCACCTCATCCATCAGGTTCCCAACTTCTCAGTCTTGGGAAGCCAAGATTTCCACAGTCTCTGAAGTCACAGAGGCTGGACTGTAACACTCATCTGAAAGCACCTTGCTTTTACTTGACACAGGGGTTTGGTTAAATGTGTATGAACATGACACTGTTTTACCTAGTCAAGAGCAACTTAAACTTTACAGTTTACACAGAATGTGGGATGTACTTTACTTGGTCCACTATTATACAGGATTGAGCCTTCAAATATAAAGAGTGCTCAGAGTTAATCAAGTACTTAAGATAGCATGTTTTCTTTCCACATGATTATAATCAACTACCATTTCCTTTACTAAGTATTTCTTCATTTTTAACCTGTTTCTTTTGTACCATATAATGCAACATGCTTCTTGGCATCTATATCATTTTCATGTCCAAACAACATACAGGCTACTACTTCCCCACAAGCTGTCGGAAATGAGAGGAAATCATTATAGAGCATCCAGGACCGTGAAACCCTTACATACACTGGGAGAAGAGGCATATCATGGGGGAGGGAGGAGGGAGAAATGTATATAATAAAAATTAAATTAAGTATTGATTAGTAATGACCACTCAACAGATGAGGGAAGAGGTTAAGTAACTAACCGGGATAATAATTCAGTTAACCAGAAGTAAAACCATGGAGCATAGAGGCTAAGAGGAACTTTGTTACGCCGACTTTGGGAAGCCCATCACGCTATCACAGGGTCTGTGAAGACACCCAGGAGCAAGGAGATGCCTACCTACATTTATCTAAGCCTCTGCTTTCCGTTTCTCTGGGAAAAGGTAAGCAGAAATATTGCTGTATCTAAAGAATACAAGCCAGGCTTGGGGGTGCATATGCACAATCTTAGCACAGAGGCAGGGGGATCAGTTTAAGGCTTTCCCTATAACACATTGAGTTTAAGGCCACAGGAGACCATGCCTCAAAAAAGGCCCAACTAACTAACTAGAGATACAATACAAACTGAATTTGGCATTTGCATGGGCTTTTAACTAGGCCAGAGAAAACAGTACCATTTCCTCAGGTGGGTAGTTTTGAGGCACTGGGGTGACCAGGCTTACTTGAGGAGATAGGGGCTTCTGTACAGAGATAAGAGGAAAGGTCAGGCAGAGGGTTATAAAGGCTTGTCAAGGGCACGAAGCAGCTGCAGCTTGGTCTATGTGCTGATCTTGGGGACTGAGCCAGAGACTGCCTGAAGCCACCAGTTTGACTATAAATGGCTCCCTCGTCAGCAGTCGGCAAGGGCAGAATGTAAACCAGCCTGGGGCTAGAGAATACTGGCCAAGGGGATTGTGCATCTGGCGGTATCCTCTGCCTGTGTGCACAAAAGGTTCATGGGTATGGAGAAAGGGCCTTCTGCGGGGACCTAACAATTTCTTCTAGGACACTAAAGGTTTAAACAAGTGACCGTGCGGACATTCCAGAGAGGGCTGCCCGGGATCATCTCTGCAGTGCTTCAAGGTGGAGATTGGGTCCGAGTTCAGGTCACTTGTTAGTGTGGTCTCCCTTTTGCTAGATGTTCCTCCCCAAGGAGGGGAAGTAAAGGACTCTTCCCAAGCATACCCTAGGATAAAGAAACCTGTTTCAAGTACAAGGTGGGCAAAGGGGGGAGGGGGTGGTCTTATTTTATTCTCAGTCACGTCTAAAATGTTTGGCTAGTGGGAGCAAATTCTTTTGGGTTGGAGCATCAACTAAACTTGTCAATGAAGAAAAGAGAACCAAAATTCAACTATGGTTCACAGAAATGGAATGTGCAGACATGTCTGTCTCGGACCTCCTAATATTAATAAGTAACAAATATTCATCCCCACCCCCACCCCACTGTTCTTGTACCCTCTTGCCTGCCATGGTGTGGAGCTCCTAAATTCATTCTCAAAATCTGGCAAGTTTTCCTGATTCTGCTGTCCTCATGTAGGCTTCAGCTGTGTTCCTGAGCAAATGCTTAATCTGACAAGTCCTGCATCCCAGTTTGTAAATAGCACTTGGCTCAATGCCTGCTGCGAGGATCTAAGGTCCCAGCCTCCACACAGCATCCAGCACTGCTACATAGTATTCTGAGTGTCACTATCTTACTACGTGCGAGCATCCGTGTTCGGGTTAGTGTCAGTGCTGGCGAAAGCACGGGTCCTGGAGCCGGCTGCTTGATGGAAACCTCAGCTGCGTCACCAGCTAACCTGTGGGACTGCCACCAACCTGCCCTTAAGTCACCTGTGCGCAGTTTTTCCAGCTGGGAGGCAGAGTTCTAATAGTTCCGCCTACCCAGGATCTCAGTGGATGGGTCATAAAAGTGAGCGTGTGTGAGAGCGAGCATGCGGGGGGTGTGCAAGCGAGCGTGCGTGTGTGTGTGTGTGTGTGTGTGTGTGTGTGTATGTGAGCTGTGATGTGCCGTTTCACGGTTAAGCTGGATGGTCAGCATCATCGGCGCTGTCCCATTGTTCATCCTATCTCTCTCTCTCGACAGCACTGCTTGGTCACACAAACCTGGCAGGGCTCAGAATACAGCAAGCACACTCCCCACTGAACATTCTAATCCAGATGTCTGGATGAAGTGGGGATGAGGGGACCTGGGCAGGCTGAGAAGAGCTGGACACCTGGGCGAGGGACACTGCAGCAGCCACTCATGTCTGGCTGCAGCTGCTCCGGAACAAGGCAGGGCCGTGCTGCCACGTGCCTCCTGGTTGTTGAAAGAAGCCAGGAATCCAGTATCTGCGAAACTTCCTGAATTCAAGATTGGTACGTCCAATCAACAGAACCTACCAGTGTGTGGGGCCGGCCTATCTCCCCTAGAAACCATCAACATGTGCCCTCCCCCCAGCCCTCAGGATCTCTTGTCAGTTCTGCCTCTAGTGCTGGGAATGATGGAAGGCACACTTCTGCAATCCCAGCACTGGGGGACAGGTAGAGGTGGCAGGGTAGGAGTAGGAGGATCAGGAGTTCAAGGCCAGTGTAGCGCAAACTGGGCTATGTAAAACTGTTTCAATAAAGCAAACAACCAACCACCACCATCATCAAACAAACCAAAACCCCAAAACCAAAGCCCAACCTAAAGAACATTAAACTCTGGCATCTGAGCACATAGCCCCTGAGGTCCCTCTCACCTTTTTAGAGCCAGAGTCCCCAAAGCCACCTTTGCTGATCACACCCTGGCTTCCACAATCCAAACACAGCTCTCTGTAGACCAGCTCCCACTAATGAGCACTTAGAGGCACTTAGCAGAGATGGCAGGAGAGAGAAGTGCTTTATTGACACATGGGGATGGATGGAAAAGCTTTCTCTCCCCTGCCATGTGGATTTCCAACCCCGGCTCATCTGGGGCAGTTCAGATTCTTAGAGGCCAAGCTCCTGAAGACCAGAGACTGCTCTAGGACACTGCTGGCGTCCAGACGACTGTGTGACTCCACATCCTTAAGCTTCTCTTGAGAAGTTCTCACGTTGACACCCTTTCCTCCACAGCCACAGAGGAATCCACACTCACTACATTTTGCTTTCAATCTCACAAATGTGGTGTTTCTCCTGGTGTCTGAGTTTCTGCCTGTGCAGATGCAACCACAGCCTCTGTTCCCAGCTGGCCTGGGCTGCCTCTGACAAGGAGTTTGTTCATCCATTCACTCCATGTTGGACAGAGTACCAGACCCCAAGGATGGTGAAAATTTAAGTATAAAAGGACTTCTGACAAGAGTCCATTCCCTCAGAGGCTGGCTGGAATATTTTTGTGTGTCTCTACACACGTGTAGGATGAGAGTCTGTATATGTGCAGGCCAGAGGGCAAGCTCAGGAACTTTCCTCAATTATTCCCAGACTTTCTGTGTTTTTTTTTTTTTTTTTTTTGAGACAGGATCTCTCACTGAATCTGGCTGGCCAATGAGGTCCCAGGATCCTCCTATGTCCCCTTTCCCTAGAGTTCAGATTATAGGCATACGCTGCTGTTCCTGACCGGACTCCATGCTTGTAGCATTTCACCAAACTAGTTACCTTCCTAACCTTGTCCCCTCTCCAGGATGGTCTTAAGAAAGGGTCCCAACCAACACTCCCTTTCTGGTATGGCCCATTGTGAGTCCAATCAACTGCATACATCTGTTGGTGTGCTAAAGATAAGGGCTCAGACTAAATATATAACTCTTCTTTCTATACATGTCTCAAAGTTTGCTGTGGAAGATTATAAACAGGATTCTAACTAAATCATTAAAATCTGGAGGAGTCCCTTTAGCTCAGAAGGCAGCCATCTTTGATTTTCAAGGCATACATCACCATCTCTTTATCATCAAGAGTAGGGGCTTTGGGAAAGCAAAGACAGAGTTGACACTATGCAAGTAATTACTCTATCCTTTACAATAGTCTCAAGTGGTTCATTTTATTTAAAAAAAAAAAAAAGTTCCAAGACACCTAAGGAAGAAAACAGTTCTTCAGAGTCCCAGAGGTCTGGAAGACAAGGTGAGGTGGGTCTGATCCCCACACAAGATACACATTTGAGCCGTCCTTAATAAAAGTACTTCCTGCAGTGGTGTGCCAGGAGCTGGGATGCAGCCCGTCCTTCCTGCACACTACATTGCCTCTTTATGGGCACCCGCTGTCATTTTCAATGGGGAAATAGAACATTTCTCATGGAACAATTGGCATAAAAGGGGCTCTCACATAATGCCCTTCAATCTCCCACAAACGAAAATCAATCAGCCGGTGAGATTGTGTCACCAGAGATCAAAGGAGTGAGCTAGACCTAAACAGGCAGGTGGACCTGATGGGCAGATCGTGGAATGAGGAGAGCAAGCACAGGAATCACAGGCTTCTCTGATGACCTCACGGTCTTGTCGCTTTCCACGAGGCCAGGACAAACAGACTGCTTGTAGATCTATTTTGGTCACACAGCTGCAAACATATGATTGATGAAGATGTTTGGCGCCTGGCTCTCAGGAGCAGTGAGCAGCAAGCAACTGCTGTAGCAGCCATTAAGAAGCAGAATGTCTGGCTGTTCGCTCATTCTTCCTCATTCCAACCATGAGAGGCAGCCACTCCGGCCCTGGTCCTTGTGACTCTTAGCTAAGCCACAGGTTTCTCTTTTACATTTCTTTATCTGTGAGAATCAAAGCATCTGCGTCCGTGTGTCTGGCTTCTGCCGGCCTCATTGTACTTCATCAGTCTCGTGCACAGCTCTCTTCTTGGTAGAGTTTAGCTTTATTGATTTCTATTTCTGACCTGCTCGGTGCTGGCTCATTCATTATTCAGTGAAAATCTGGCCATGAGACCAGGGTTTGATATCCTGCCAACAGGAGCCTGAGCAGGTGGGAACCCGTGAGCCTAACCTTCAAAGAGTCAGACCCCAGATAAAGCTGTGTATGTCCACTCCTTGAGCTGTTCATTTATACGTCGGACCTTCTGAAGAACAGATTATTTCTGCTTGGGTAGCAACTTAGCTCAGTAGGAAAAAACAGATTCAAGTGGCTTCGACGGCAAAGGTTTGATATTGATAAAAACACATTTATTTTTGAGAAAGAAACAGCTGGAGAATGGACCCCTTGATAGCCACCTATCATGTTGTGCTCTTCAATCCCTGGAGGGAAGGCAGGTCGAGGTGGTCTCCATCAGCTCCTGTCACTAACCAGATCCATCCATTACAGGGATGAGCCCCGAGTGCCAGGATGGGGACTCAGGGGTCATTGCCAGCGTGACACATGAGGATGCAGGGAATGGATGTTTTTTCTTGCAGGACACAGAAGTAGAGGAGAAATTTTATTTAAACCATAAGAAGAATCTCATATAGCACAAGAAACGACTTTCAGAAATTTTCAACTGAAGCACATTATTGAAAAAATATGAAAATTCTTCTGCAGAGAAATCTTTTAAAAACAGAACTACCTACTTATCAAACCATACATACTCTGATGCTCTTGGAAGATACTCAGTTAGAACATTCCTAAGTCCCACTGGGCTTCCCTTTAAGGTGAACCTTCATTAAGCAGTCTGAAATCGACGACCAGCTTTGGTTGAGGTCCTGCTTTCCACTAACACCTGCACTGTAGGCAAGGGGTCTGGGAGCCTGCAAGCCCTCTTCTGGGCGCCACCTCTTCAGAACACAACCATGGAAAGACCAGGGTGTGTTCAATTGCACCCCCCCACCCACCTCAGACACTATACCCTAAAGTACAGGAGAGCAGTCACACTTGTCTTTCTAAATTTGAAAAGTGAAGAGCCATCATGAAGAATGAAACCAAGACTCTTCTCCCACACAACATAAAAAATGGTAACATGAACACAGTCTACACACACCCCTACACCACACTCCCTCCCCACCCCAAGCACAACTGGGTCTTAAGGTCATCACAGGTTCTTTGTAGCCCACTGCATGGAGAGGCAGCAAGAACGGGGTAGTGTAGTGGTGTTTCCACGACTTTGCTGTGGCTGACAAAGGAGTTGAGAATAGGAAGAACTAAAGAACTCTCGTTCCCCAACTGTCTTCTGCTTTCAGAACAGAGAATAATTCTGACTTTGTGTTCTTTGCCAGCTCTGTCCTTTGGGAGGTTTCAGGAGAAAGGAGAGAGAGAGAAAGCTTGGCTCACAATGCAGTGCTAACTAAGCTCATGGTTTCTTCTGAGAACAGGAAAGATGATGGTGGTAGTGGTGGTGGTGGTGGCATCAGCAGTGGCGGCAGTATTGGCAGCAGCCAGGATACTACCAGGCTCAGGGCCTGAAACTCAGGGAGAGAGTAACAAACTAACAGTAACCAACTTTAGTCTAGGATAAAGCTAGGACCCTGAAAACCTTGAAAATACTTGATTTTTACATGCAGGCAACTTTCATCAATGAAGACGAACATAAAGTAACTCAATGTAAAGATCTATTCAACGCGTTTTATTTCAGACGTCTCTCACGAGAGGCCTTTTCCATCTGCATGATGTCATTTTCTAAGAGGTACATGAGAAAGGGGTGAAGGATGGGAGCCCACCCTGATGGGAATGAATCCCTCTTCAGAGTGAGCCCTGCTCTCCTATCCTCTTACACACTCAGGTAGACTGTGCACCAACTCTTCAGCTCAGTGCTTCCTGCAGTGGCCACCATCTGGCTTAGCTGGGAGAGAGGTGTGTGTCCCTCGCTGCCTAAAGCAGGCCCTGTGTGTGTCTGTGCAGATGAATCTACTCCAGATCCAAGGG